>CM042088.1:58244731-58844731 GCA_023512835.1 Taxillus chinensis | reverse complement strand
TCACCACCAATTGTTTTTGGGGTACAGTTGGATACCCTCTACCTTGAGTAGTTAAGATGTGGTATGTGTTACCAGAGATGGGTTCGGGAGTTGGTTACGTGTTGGGAAGGTTTTAGCACCCTACAACGCCCTTTCGGTACTGTCTTAGGAGGAGGAGGTTTCTATTTGTTTTTTTTGTTTTTTGTTTTTTTTTGCTTTTATTTTTTATTTTTTTTATTTTTTTTATTTTTTTTTAAAATCACATTTAATCTAAATCTAATACTCAAAATTTTATTTTAATCCGTCACATGCTAATTAATTAATAGGCTTAATTACTACTCACGAGCTAATTATTAAATTTAAAAGTTAAAGGTTAAATTTAATTATCATAATCTAAGTACAAATTATTTAAATTAGCCTAATTATTTACTAAATTTTAAATATGAAAATTAATTACAAAAGTTAATTACTAATTTATCTAATTACTAATGTTATTTAATTCATTACGCGCTAATTAATTAATTACTAGGCTTACTTACTATTGACATGCCTAAACTTGAAAAGTTAATTACAAACTTGTTAAAAATTAACTAACTAATTATGCTAATTTAATTATACTAAATTATACTAATTAAAAACTAACTAACTAATTAACTAAATATGCTAAAATTAACTAATTAAAATTATGCTAATTATGCTAAATTTAAAAAAAACTAACTAACTAATTATGCTAATTTAATTATAAACTAACTACTAATTTACTACACAAAATAATAATAAAAATTAAAGAAGGAAAGGAATAAAAATCTGGAATATCGTGGACCGAGGGCGCCCTTCTCCCGAATGCCTCCTTTTTCTCAAAAAGAAGGGAAAAGAAAATTAATTTGACTATAACCTCAGTTCTTTTTTTGAACCGTAGTTAAGTTTATACTTTACTCTTTTTTTTGAGTTTTATGTAATTGATGGATGGTGTGTTTTGGAAGGGGAGAGGACCCCTTTATATAGGAGTGTATGGGAGAAAAATTTTGGAGCATCCTCGATGTGGGACTCCCGTTTTTTCCTTCCTTCTTTGCGTGCGTTTTGTTGTTGTTGTTGTTTTTGTTTAATTTTTTTTTAAATTAGAAAGTCAAAAAGAGGGGGCCAAGTTGGCCCCCCCTCCCCTTTTCAAACATGGGGGCGATGCCCCCCATGACTTTTTTTTTTATATTAATTTTTTTAAATTTTTTTTGTTTTGTTTTGTTTTGTTTTGTTTTTGTTTTTTTAGTCTTTTATTATTATTATTATTATTATTATATATAATAAAAGTCAAGCGGTACTGTTCATGAATAGTAATAGATACTGTTCATGAAATAGTAACTACCGATCTTGTTTATGAAACAAGAACCACGCATCTTGTTCATGAATAGTGATGCGAATAGTACCCTTGGCCATGTTCACGTATATGTTTTTTTTTTTTTTACCTATGTCGGTCGCGACTGGTCATTGGGATGGTTTTATTTATTTATTTATTTAACCTATATATGTATATATATATATACCCATAGATAACACACAAACATGCAAACTGCAATTTATTTAGGACTCCATGGTGGAGATATTACATGATTCAACCTAAAATATATTCTGTAGCCATTGCCATTACATACAAGAGGATGATAAAAGCAAGGAGGGGTATGAAAGCACCGCCCAGCATAGGATACACAATAGTACATGCCAAGACTAGCACCGTTAGCACGCACTTCGCCTGATCGGCCATTTTCGCGAAGAGGAGGCAAAAAACGTGGAGAATTGAAGAAGAAAGTTTGAAGAGTGGTAGAGTGGAAATTGTGTGAGTGAAGGAGAGGAATGAGGGTGTATTTATAGGGTGGAAAAGTGGCCGTTGATGGAGAATATAGCCATTGGAAATAGTGCCGTGACCGTTGGAATAGTGCCATGACCGTTGGAACAGTCTTAGTGACCCTTTTTTTTTTTTTGTGCAAAAAATGCTTGTTCGAAAAATAAAAATGTAGACATTCAACAGGCTCTAAGGATTTTTTTTTGTTTTTTTGGAATTTTTTTTTATTTTGTTTTTTTTTATTTTGTTTTTTATTTTGTGTTTTATATATATAATTAACATCACACCCTTTAAATTAACGATCACACCTTTTTATTTATCTATACAAAGTGAATGATAAATATAAAATAATATAAAGCTAAAATGAAATGAATATGTATGTCCAACCTGGACAAAATGGGGTCCAACAGGTATGATTGAGGTGTATCGTGTTTGCTGGGATTGTGTATTAACTATAGGGGATATGGAGCTTAGCTTTGATTTACGTGTGATGCCATTGATGATATTTCAGGCCAAGATAGATTGATATCGGCGGCATGTGTCATTCGTATTACCTGCGGGGCTTCCTTGTGCCCTATAGGGGGAGTGGGATCGTGAGGCGAGTCGATCTGGGCCAATGTTGGACCAGTGGGGTGCCATAACCTATAGGTTGGAAGCTCTAATCTTTGCTGAGGAGGGGAAAGTACAAAAGAGGGTGTGGCTAGCAACTATTGACCAATTTCAGGATGTCTTTCCTGAGGATTTGAGGAGGTTACCACCTAAGCAAAGTGTGGAGTTCACCATTGAGTTGCTACCAGAGACTGGTCTGATCTCCCAAGCGGCGTATCGTATGGGACCAGCTAAGTTGAGGGAGCTTCAGAGGCAGATAGAGGAGTTGGTGAACCAGGGGTATATCAGGTTGAGTATCTCACCCTGGGGTGCTCCAATGCTCTTTGCAAAGAAACGAAAGGCATACTCTATCTTTACATTGACTACAGGAAGCTGAATCTAGTAACTGTGAAAAACAAGTATCCATTGCCTCAGATAGATGACTTGTTTAATCAGTTGAGTGGGAACCAGTGGTTTTTAAAGATAGATCTACGATCGGGGTATCACCAGTTGAGGGTTAGAGAGGAGGTCATCCATAAGACTGCTTTTTGATGTAGGTATGGCCATTATGAGTGGGTAGTGATGCCTTTTGGGCTCACTAATGCACCAGCAGTATTCATACATCTAATGAACCAGGTTTTTGCCCCATACTTGGATTCTTTTGTGGTGGTGTTTATTGATGATATCTTGGTGTATTCCAAGACCGAGAGAAAGCATGTGGAGCATTTGGCAATAATGTTGCAGAGGAACCACCAGTTGTATGCTAAGTTTAGCAAATGTGAGTTTTAGATGAGGAAGTTCATTTTGTTGGCCATGTGGTGTCATCTAGGAGAGTTAGGGTGGACCCAGCTAAGATTGAGGTTGTGTCATCATGGAAGAGGCCAACCAATGTTTTTGAGATTTGTAGTTTTTTTGGCTTGACAGGGTATTACCGTCATTTCGTAAAGGGATTCTCCCACTTGGCAGCTTCTATGAGGGTGCTAATCTAGAAGGGAGTAAAGTTTGAGTAGACTGGCAAGTGTCAACAGGCGTTTCAGGCTCTCAAAACCCGTTTGACTACCGCACCTGTGTTAAGGTTACCTAGGGAAGACGTTCCATATGAGGTCTATTGTAATGCATCTAGGATTGGTTTGGGGTGTGTGCTTATGCAGGAGCATAGTGTGATAGCTTATGGGTCGAGGTAGTTAAAACCACATGAGCAGAATTACCCTACTCATGATCTTGAGTTGGCGGCTGTTATCTTTGCTTTGAAGGGTTGGCAACATTATCTTTTGGGGAAGAAATTTGTGGTGTTCTTGGATCAGAAGAGTCTTCCATATATTTTTTACTCAGAGGGACTTGAATTTGAGGCAGTGGAGGTAGGTGGAGTATTTGTAGACCTTTGATTTTACTCTTGCCTATACCTCGAGCAAGGGCAATATTGTGGCTGATGCGCTGCGTAGGAAAGGGAAAGCTGAGGTGGCAGTAAAAGAGTGGAAGTTGATGGAGCAGTTAGCAATGTTGCAATTATAGCCTATTGCTCGTGATAATGGGATAGTTCTGAGTCCTATTATTGTTGTACTTGAGCTGTATTAGCGAGTACGGGAGGAACAGTTAGGTGATATCGAGTGTGAGGTTCTCTGTGCCCATATTGAGGCTGGCGAGCTATCTGAGGATTGGACAGAGGGCCCTGAGCACGAGTTGTCCTTTCAGGGGTCGGCTAGTAGTCGCTTGTTCTATTCAGGATGAGGTGATAAGGGATTTTCATCATCCTAGGGTTGTTGTGCATCTAGGGGGTACAAAGATGTACCATGCGCTTTAGGGGCATTTTTGGTGACTTGGGATAAAACATGATGTGGCTGCATTTGTTGTGAGATGCCTTACTTGTCAACAAGTGAAAGCAGGCCGGCAGGTATTTTACAACCGTTGCTGATAACAGAGTAGAAGTGAGACTACATAACGATGGATTTTGTGACTGACCTTCCACCTACCACTGGGAGGAAAGACATAATATGGGTGATTGTGGATCGGCTAACGAAGTTGGTCTATTTCCTTACCGTTCGCGAACGGGATTCCATTGGGGTGTTAAGTCAGCTATATATGAACGAGATTGTGAGATTGCATGGGGTACCGCCGTCGATTGTGTCTGACAGAGATTCGAGGTTCACTTTTCATTTTTGGGCAGGGTTGTAAGAGGCTATGGGGACAAAGCTTAGCATGAGTACAACTTTTCATCCTTAGATTGATGGTCAGACAGAGAGGACAAATCAGACATTAGAGGACATGTTGAGGGCATGTGTGCTCGATGTTGTGGGTTTGTAGGCAGCTCACCTTCCTTTAATAGAGTTTTCATATAATAATAGTTATCAGGCATCTATTGGAATGACTCCTTTTGAGGCATTGTATAGCAGACCATGTTAGTCACTTTTGTGCTGAACTGAGGTGGGGGAGGTAGCTCTCTTGGGACCACAGTTGGTTCAAGAGGCTACCGAGAAGGTCAAGTTAATTCGTCAGCACTTGTTGTTAGTTCAGAGTTGACAGAAATCTTATGCAAATCTGTGGCGGAGGCATTTGGAGTTTTCTGTGGGGGGTCATGTGTTCCTTTATGTTTCTCCCCATCGTGGGCATTGATGGTTTGGGAGAGGTTCAAAGTTATCTCCATGGTCGGGTGCACAATGTGTTCCATGTGTCCCCATTGAGGAAGTATCACCCTAACCCAACTCGTGTAATTGATTGGGGGACATTGGATATTGAGGATGACATGTCTATTGTTGAGGTTCTTATCCAAATATTGGATCGACGGGAAAAGCTTTTGCGTGGTCGCGCTATTCCATTAGTTCATGTGTTGTGGTGGCATCATGGACTTGAGGAGGAGACTTGGGAACGAGAGTCCTTGATGTGTGAGCAGTACCCGAAATTGTTTGAGGACGAACAATCTTGAAGGTGGGAGGTGGCTTTTGGCCACGAGATAATGATGAGGTTTTATATGCTTGTTGTTCATGATTTGTTGTTTATTGTCCTTTTGAGACATGTATTTGTATTTGAGATATGTATTGCGACATGAGGATATGTATTATATGCGTTATTTGATGGTGATTGGATATGCCATCATGTTTTCCTTGTGAGGAAAACATCTGTGCCTTTTGTGTTATGCAATGGGTTACATGTGTTTGTTATTCTTGGCGGTTCTAGTTGGCATGTTGTTTCTTTTCGAGGACGAAAAGTTTTAAGGGGGAGAGAATGCAATGACCCCGGTGTTTGGGATTGGAGGAGTTAGTCATTTGTGTGTTTGGACAAGGACTCTTGATCAGATGGTTAGCGGGAGTCCGAGGGAGCAACACCTCAGCAGGGTTCTCACTGCCCGGTCAGCGAGCAGGGGTCAAGGGGGCAGCACCCCTTGTAGGGATTCTGAGGCAGCACCTTGGAAGCCAAATTATTTTAGAGAAGCTAAGATGGATTTTTGTGTGAAGACCTGGTCGATGTGGGAGTGGTCGACGTGGTCGACCTGGCGTGGTGAGTGGTCAATGCTGACCAGAGGAGATTTCAGAGAGTTTGGTTGATACGAGATGAATTTCGATGTGTGGTTGACGTATGATCAACATGGTCGAGGTCGACCAAAGTAGTTTCCTGAGAGTTTTTCCGTGTGTGTTGGTCAATGTGCAAGATAGTCGACATGTGGTCAACATGAGGTCAATGTGGTTGACCCAGCTGCAAATTGACCATGCTCGATGTGAAAATTGGTCGACGTGGGTGTCTGGTCAACGTGAGAATAGTTGGTCATTGGGTATATTGGTGTCATTGGGTATTAATGATTATGCAGTCCCCATGGGTCAACTGTGATGTCCCGAGGAGTTTAAAATGATATTTAATTACAGAGGCTCCTTGTCCCTTTGCTTAAAAATGGAGTCCCAAGACATTTGAATTTAGTCTTCGGAGACTTCTCAATTCCCATGCTTTGAAAAAGGAGTCCCAAGACATTGTTTTCATTTAATACACTTGGAAAAGGATTTTTCTAAATTTTTTCATAGTCTCGACGCTTTGGAATCACTTCTAGACCTGTGAAGGAGTTATCTTGGAGTTTTTTCCAGATCATAAGATGATTTCCGAGCCATTGGGAGCTTGTTCCGTATCATTGAAGCTTATTCCGCATCATGGTGATGATTTCCGAACCATTAGGAGCTTATTCCACATCTTCCAGGCTTATTTTGGATTTAACCAAGTTTGACCTCCGTATTTGACCAAGTTTGACCTCTGGATCTGGACTTATTCTAGATCATTGGGTCCTTATTCCGTATCATCCTTACTCTGGATCATTAGCTTGCTTCGGATTTGGCCAAGTTTGACCTCCAGATCTAAGCTTATTCCAGATGATTGGAAGACTTAGATCCTTTATTCTGTATTATTGAAGTTAGTCCAGATGATTGGAAGACTCGGATCCTTTATCCCATATCATTGAAGCTTATTCCGGATGATTAGAAGACTCAGATCTCTTATTCCGTATCATTGAAGCTTATTCCATATGATTAGAAGACTCAAATCCCTTATTCTGTATCATTGAAGCTTATTCCGGATGATTAGAAGACTCAAATCCTTTATTCTGTATCATTAAAGCTTATTCCGAATGATTGCAAGACTCGGATCCCTTATTCCATATCATTGAAGCTGCAATATAAGGAGCTGAGGCTTATTTGACCATGATGCTCCAGATTTGACCACAATGATCCGGATTTGACTTTTCCTGACAAAAGCTATTTTAGCCATACCTTTTCATTTTAACTCCAAATTTCATCCTCTATCACGCAATGCTTGCCTTGGGCCATTTTAAGGTCTCCTACAATGGTCCTTAGCCTTGTGGTCTTTCGCTCAGTATAGTTGCGATCTAACCCGGTTGAAATGGGGTTTAACAAGCATGACTCTTATGAACCCTAGTTCTCAATAATTCTGTTGATGTGGATATATACCTAATAAGTTGTCGTGTAATATGGGAATCATAACGATATATATAGAGTTTTCTATTTTTAATTTGACCCCATATCAAATTAAAAATAGTAGTCTGGTATCTACACATTAATTCCATAACAATTAATATTATACCCTTAAGTTTTATTTTAAATTTTAATTATATCACTTTAATTTAGGCTTTCCCAGAGATAGCATAACACATTGAATATTTACATATTTAACCCCATATGATGAAATGTTTCTAACATTTAGTGCACACCCATGACCAACACATGTATCTGATTTGATTTGCTTTTGATGCATCATCATTATCATGACTATTGGACCTCGTCCAGGACACCCACTATCACAATATTATCCGCTTTGCCACTCGCGCACCCACCCATGGGCCGTAGCCCGCACGGATTTATTTCTAATGGTTCGCGACCCGTTAAAATGCATTGTGACAAAGTGCACATGAGCCTCCTCATTAGGATGACCTTAATGTTTGCCCTGACCGATGTGGGATTATTCTTTGGAGCTCCCTGGAGGAGGTTAGAGACCCAACAGTCTCCCCCCAATCCTGCTGTCGGTCTAGAGGACCTGGCTTTGATACCACTTGTTGGACCTCGGCTAAGGCTCTCACTATCACAATATTATCTGCTTTGGCACTCGTGTGCCCACCCATGGGCCGCAACCCACACGGATTTGTTTTTAACGGGTTGTGACCTGTTAAAATGTGTTGTGACAAGGTGTACATGAGCCTGCTCATTAGGACGACCTCGATGTTTGCCTTGACCGAGGTGGAATTGTTCTTTGGGACTCCCCGCAAGAGGTTAGAGACCCAACAATGACCATCATCATTGTCATTTTTACATTATTGTGCCATCTAAAATATAATTACCAAAATGATAAGACAATTCTAGGAATTGAATATTTTTTAAAATATTCCTTAGGTAAGTTATGAAAAAATTAAGAAAATTATCAAACCATACTAATTGAGGACTTTGAGTTTAGTAAGTCAAAGTCATTATCACTTATAATATTAATGTAACAGCCCAAGTCTCCGATAGCACGATATTGTCCGGTTCGGGGCCCAAGCCCAATCCCCGGTTTTGTTTTTAGCAGTGCCACACAGGCATCCCAAAAGGCCTCATGCCAGGAGAGGTCTCCATGCCCTCTTAAGAGGCATGTTTCGTTCTCCTCCCCAACCGATGTGGGATTTGCAAAGTTCTTAGACTCCACAATCCACCCCCCTTAAGAGGCCCCCATCCCCGTGGGACTATGGCACACCAACCTGGTCCCCAACTCTGATACCATCTGTAATAGTCCAAGTCCCCTATAGCACAATATTGTCCAGTTCAGGGCCCAAGCATAATTCCCGGTTTTGTTCTTGGCAGTGACACACAGGCACCCCAAAAGGCCTCGTGCCAAGAGAAGTCTCCACGCCCTCTTAAGAGGCACATTTCGTTCTCCTCCCCAGCCGATGTGGGACTTGCAAAGTCCTCAGACTCCACAATAACTTGGGCTGTTACAGATGGTATCAAAATTGGGGACCGAGTCGGTGTGCCATAGTCCAATGGGGATGTGGGCCTCCTAAGGGGGGTAGATTGTGGAGTCTGAAAACTTTGTAAGTCCCACATCGGCTGGAAAGGAGAACGAAACGTGCCTCTTAAGAGGGCGTGGAGACCTCTCCTGGTAAAAGGTCTTTTGGGGTGCCTGTGTGGCACTACCAAGAACAAAACCGGGGATTGGGCTTGGGCCTTGAATCGGACAATATCGTGCTACGGGAAACTTGGGCTGTTATAGTTAATAGTGACTAATAGCTTTCATGTGCAAAATATATGAATAGTGCTATATTAACAAAAAAAATTGATATTTATTAAGCGAAATAAAATATTATGACATAGAAAACTATGATAAAAAAATATTAAACTTACATTATAAATGGGATATATCAATTGAGAGGAAAGACTCAAAGGTTGTGGAATAATTTGGGCAAGCGAGGTATGCCCCTGAATTCCAAGGAACCTAGAACCATGAATGTAACTTCCTCTTGCCCACACCCAAAGGATCAAGGGGTTGGTGACAAGCACCAATAAAGACTACACCACGGTTGTTGGCTTAATCATCCAAATCTGTACAGTCATATGTCAAGGGTAATCATATATTTTCTCATACATCATCATGCATATAATATGTCAAATAGTCATACATATATCACATCACAGACAATGTATAAATATAACTATCCACGGACTCATATCCAAGATACAACACATAATCAATCCATAATACAATATTGTATCATACATAAGAGTAGTGGGCACATCCTCCTGGAAGAAAGTCCTCCTCTAGTCTTGGGTCACATTTAAAAGGGATAAACAACAAAGTATGGGTGAGCTACTAGCTCAGTAGGTGACCCCATAACTCTACATCACTCTACTATGCAAAGCAGATAAGTCTATACTACATGTCTAGTGTACTCGTGCGCTGTGTAGTGTACACAATCATCAGAACTCAGCCTGCAGACAATATCAGGACCAATCTATCCACAATAGGAGTCGATTTATCTATGATCCCCATGAGGATCCTTATCTCAGGGCACTCAACCTTAACATTATGAGCTTAACAACTTAACACAAGCCTCAGCCTGTCTCACAACAGCTTAACAGTTGGCTCACCCAATAAGGTACAACATCATCTCACCAAAAGCTCATCTTAGGCCTTAACCTACTATACCCAACAAGGGTCACACCCACTCAAGGGTACCTCAATTCAGGGGGGGGTCATAGGCACCTACCAACACAAGCCCAATGTTAGTCCCTGAGAGCCTAGAGGGAGGTGAATAGGCTCTTAGCAAAAACTCTTTTCTCACTCTTTGGCACTACACTTATCCGGTTAAGAGATAGAATCAATGCGGAAGATAACCAGATAGTGGAAGTATTTTGCTTTATTATAAAGAGATAAGTACAATAAAATAGAAGCAGATTAAAGCTTGTAAAACCTTTAGATCTACTGCAAGATTCTCTTACACTCTGTTTACAAAATGACTCACACACTAGCCTCTGTGATCTCAATGAGCTCTAGTATACACTTATTTCAAACTCACGAATGATCAAGAACCTTCTACACTTAAATGTACAAGTGTTACAATATATATATATATCACATCCTTGAGAGACAGTCTTGGAACTTGTTGTTCCGGACTATGTGCACATTGACTGTTCCTCGGAATTCTCTCTGCCTTGAATGTTGCGGATGTGGAGCTCAAAGTCTTGGGTTTGCAAAGCTTAAGTGCGTTTGTGAGTTCCCAAGTTCAGTCAAAGTTGTGTCCACATATCCGGGAGATCCACGTGTAAGATTCTTTAAGTTTTCAACGAGTTTGTCTTACATCAGGACTTAGCGAGCTGATGACTTTAAATGCGAAGAGATAAGTTGAATCAGCATCTTCCAAATTCGGTGTAAGGTTCCTTACTCAGTGTTATTTAAACTCAGATCCTTACTCTGTGTCAGTGATTGCTTACTCTGTATCAATTCAGTACTAGAATCTTTATTCCGTGTCAGTGTTTCCTTACTCCGTATGAATGAGAAGGTCGGAGTGCTTACACTGCATTAGCACTTTCTTACTCCGCGAGAGTTTCTTACTCCGCATGAGTTAAAGGATCGAATGACTTACTCCATATCAGCACATCCTTACTCCGTATGAGTAACAAGTTTGGATTCCTTACTCCACATCTAGTTTCCTTACTCCGTGTGAATAAAGACTAGGGGGATAATAACATCTATATCATTTTTTATATACATCATAACCAATAAAGACACATGTTAAGGCTTGAGGCATTAACTTACTGTGT
Source organism: Taxillus chinensis (assembly GCA_023512835.1). NCBI lineage: Eukaryota > Viridiplantae > Streptophyta > Magnoliopsida > Santalales > Loranthaceae > Taxillus > Taxillus chinensis. The sequence goes on along the minus strand of CM042088.1, from coordinate 58,833,553 downwards.
TGATTTGAAGGAAAATCAACATAAGCAATACACCCAAAGACATGAGGGGGAAGGTTTGGGATTGTAAGACCAATAATAACTGTTTTGAGTGTCTGAAAGGGTGTATAGAGTTGGAGAGAACAAGATGAAACACAATTAACAAGATATGTAGCAAAAAAAATACTTCACCCTAATAACACAACAGCATGTGAGCATCAATGAGGGAAGCATGAACAACCTCCAATAAGTGTCTATTTTTTCGTTCGGCCACGCTATTCTGTTGAGGGGTATCTGGATAACTAGTTTGATGGATGGAACCATGTGAGGCCAAAAATTGTTGAAGGTCTGAACTATGGTATTCCACACCATTATCACTATGTAACACTTGGCTTCGGGCATTATATTGTGCACAAATAGTATTATAAAATTTCTGGAAACAACAAGTTAACTTCTGATTTGGATTTCGTCAAACACAACCACGTCATCCAACTACAATCATCAATAAAGGTAACAAACCAATGTAACCCACCCAAGATTGGAACTTTAGAAGAACCCCAAACATCAAAGTGAAAAACCATAAAGGGAACAAGACTTTTATTTAAGGTTAAAGGAAAAGAGGTATGATGGTTTTTTGCAAGTTCACACACATCACACTTGAACATAAAAAGATCCACATTCATAAACAAACTAGGAAATAACCTTTTAAGATAACCAAATGAGACATTTCCTAAACGCCGATGCCAGAGTAAAATGTCAACAACTTTCTTGGGCAAATCAGGGCATTTTGATGATAAAGCCTACTGTAATTTGTTAAAAGTTTCTAATGCCAAGTCCAAGTAAAATAGTTTCCCTCTCTGAACATCATAACCAATCATTTGTCAAGTCTGATATCCTTAAACACAACAATTTGGCCAAAAAATAACTACTCAGGATAATGTGGTAGTGATTTGGGAGACTGATAAGAGGTTATAATTTGAGGGAACAACTAACACAAAAATAAAATATAAAGTATTAGTAAGATGTGATGACCTTTCCCCAATTACTAAAGTGGTATTACCGTTTGCTGTAGAGACACAATTTTGGGAGGATAAGTGAATATTGGTGACTTATCTAACATTGAATGTCATATGATTAATAACACCATAATTAATTATCCATGTACTATTTAAAACAGGTATAGAACTGGTGAACACCTTAACTCTAATGTTTAAAGTGGTTAACAAGGTAAATGACCTAGCATGGGCATTGTCTTCCATTATTTGTGTAAGGACCCGTGTTTTGAGTTAGTCGCAGTCTTGCCTTCTGAATGGGAACTTTCTAGATTTTGACCTAGTAGATGGGCTCAGATGAATTGGCGTGCAGACCAAAAGATTCTTAGAATGATGTTTTCTATCTACCACAGAAGTTTCAGGCCAAAAGGACGTGCACGCGAATTGGACCCATTTGGCGTGCAAGGTTTTTATTGCATGGATGTCTTTTACATGATGCAAGGAGGCTTGGGGTAAAGTTTGAGTGCATTTGGAGCTGCACGCCAATTGGGGAATTGGCGTGCGGACATATTTTTGCATGGTTACCTTGGTTTTGTCATTCTAATGATTTTTTCCCAAAGGACCATGTTAAAATTATGAGTATTTTGCCCTGTATGGAAGCGGGAAGGTGGTAGCTTGTGTGATCAAAACTATGTCGTTTTGATCCTAGGTTTCGCTAAATCAAAACTACGTCGTTTTGATGTGTGGTGTCTATATAATGGTGTTGAGGCTTAGGTTTAGGGTTTAGGGTTTTCTATTGTTGTTGCGGCCGCCGAGAGAGAGAGAGAGAGAGAGAGAGAGAGAGAGAGAGAGAGAGAGAGAGAGAGAGAGAGTGTGAGGGAACCTTCGGATCTTGGCCGTAGAGGTTCGCGTGGGTGGTCGGTGTATCGTAGAGGCTAGAGCAGAGGACGTTTGCAAGGTAGGGACTCTGTTCTTCCCAGTCTTTCTCTGTCCTAGGGTATCTGTCCTATACATGCTTTTATATATATATATATATATATATATATATATATATATATATGTAAATCCATATAGGTGTGATCTCCTATATGGATGTTGGCCTTCAATGGCATATTGGTTGATTTGATGTTTGGGAGTGGGCTGGAAATCGTTGGGTTGTCCATGCCCACTAGGTGTTTGATAAAATGTTTGTGTGGCTACGCTCATTACATGTTTGATAATATTCCTGTGTGGTCGTTGTATGTTGCGTGTTTGGTTTTAAGCCTGTGAGGCTGGTATATGTTGTTTGTAACCGACTATGTCGGCCGGGTGAACCTTGTTTGTGATATACTTTGTTGAGCAAAGACCGCTGTTTGGTATTAAGTTGAGATGTGTTACTAAGCCATACTTTTGTAACTCGACTATATTGTTGTTTGAGATTGATCACCCAAATGTGATGGGATTGAGCTGAGTTATGGGCCAGGGCATGATAACTGGACCCCTTGAGATTTGGCCAGGACTGCAGTCCTAAGTCTCGGTGTAGCACTCACGACGGTGGGCTAAGTCTACACCCATTCCTGAGGGTAGGTATAGCGCCCGAGGAGGTGGTTGACCATACCTAACTCGGGTGGAAAATGTTGCATTGGTGTCCATGCAACATTCGCCTGGATGTGGTATGTCATGTCGCCGTGGTGGCGGGGTGTACTCTGCCCTCCAATGTGGCTCAGGTAAAAGGTGTGTTACTGGGTGATGTTTGCTGCTTTAGCTTTAGGCACGACACGAGCACAAGCATACACTTGTCATGCATACTTAGAGTGGGACGGGTCTGGGGAGACTGGATCCCTACTGGGCTATGGTTTGCTCACCCCTCCCATAAACTGTTCTTTTGCAGGGTTTAGCAGGCGGTAGGTGAAAGGGCTGTGGTGATAGGCCACTAAGGCTGAAGACTATGTTGGTTTTCATTGTTTTGTTATGGATTTCTATTTTATGTTTGGGATTATTTGTAAACTATATTCTGGTTTAAATGGAAACTTTTTCCCATTGAGTTGTATTGAACTTCAAGCCCTTTTAAATGTAATGAATTGGGTTGTGGTTGTTATTTAATTATTGTTTGTGTGCATGGTTTGGAAGCAGGAGCATGCCCCGTGGCATGTTAGCCTGGTTGTACAGGTTTGGGACAGCACCCGTGTCATAAGTCCTTTTAGGTGCTTGCACCAACCCCGTGACCCTTCGGGTGCGGGCATGGGCAGTCACTACCCGTTTCCAAGTGAAAGGAAATTGGGGTGTGACAATTTGAGTAACTACAGCAGTGGAAGGATGCTTTTAATTTTGATGATTTGTGGGGTCCCACCAATTTGGGTAGCCAATGAGTTCAAAACAACAATCTTTTGAATGACCTGTTTGGTTACAATGAGTAAATTTGTAGGTAGGTTTGTCGGAACTGTTAGAATTCTTTGGATTAGTGGATTTAGAATGATCGTGGGACGTCTTTGTGGGTGGATGGCATGAGGATTCAATGAGATCAAGCATTTTTTTCACGAAAGGACAAGAAAAAGACAGCAAATTCAAAGGTGGCAGTTGACAGCGATGAACAAGGCTGGGAGAGACATATCTGACAGTGGTATGATGGAGAGGCTACGATGGTCTGGGTGAGCAAAAATGGGTTTTTGATGGCTTGAATTTTTATTTTTATTTTTGAATTATTAAAGCCTCAATTGATAATTGAGACGGGACTTTGCTGTGATTTTGGTAAAATGGATTTGGATGGCCGGAAAAATGGATGTCGGTGAACAAATTGAGTTTGGCAAAGGTCCTTCAAGCTCTAATATCATATAGAAAATATTGATCTTATTCATTTAGGTTAATGAAATATATAATATAAATATAGATAATTAGAATCTAATCAAATCCCAACAAATCGACCTATCAATCTCTTATAATCTTCTATGATTTATACAATCTTCTAAAAAAAACTAATTGATATCCTATCAATTAATAAAATATTATTAATTAATAGAATATCTTTGCAAATGAGTAATAATCTCAACACTTAATTTATAAATTTGTGCGTGAATTGAATTATTTAAGATTGATCTACGTTTGATTTTGTATTGGCTTTGAACCTAATAAAGATCTCATTTCTTTAATTCTTTTAAGGAGATTGTGAAATTGTATATGACTTGAACTATTTAATATTGATTTAAGTTTGATTTTATATCGGCATTGAATCTAATGAAAATTTCATTTCTTTAATTTCTTTTTAGGAGGTTAGGAGTAAAGCTAATAATAATCTCATTTGATCATTGATAGTGGTGATAAAAGTTTTAACCCTAATAAAATCTTAGTTTACTCTTTTGATGTTGTCATTTTTAAAAAAAAAATTATGTTTATTCAATAGAAAAAAAAACGTTTCTTAGGTATATTACTCTAAAGGATCTCGCTATTCAAAGTCCCTACCCCCGTATATATCAGCATGCTATTAATTTTAATAAAATCACTGGTAGGATCTAATAAGATAGATTTTTATTTACATAATTAGGCTGTGAACTTTATGAAGAAAAAAAATCGAATAAATTAAACTTCTAAATTTGGCAGGAAATGATCAATTCCCCTCAACTTCCTTCAAAAAATCAAACTCCAAAGTTATAAACTGCAACTTTTTAAGCTTTTTTTTTTAAGTTACCTGATTTAATTAGTTTGATTTAAATTTTATGGAGTAATTTGTTTTTCATGTGACGTTCAGAAATTAATTGTCCCGTTTAAAATGCTGGTGTCAATTTGTTTTTCCATAAAAATATAAGAGTTTAATTATAGGATAATGCTAAATACTGATACGTTACGTAGATAATTCGCAGCTGATCCGATTGGAATGATATTGATTATGTAATGTCATTTCAACATTAAGATTATTTATATATTTAAATTGACACATAACATAGCACTAATTCATATCATATTAAACTTAAAGTGTTTTATTATAAAGAAAAATACTACTCTTGAAATTGGTCTGTTTCCAATACTTCATAATAATTCCATCATTAAAATTATTTCAATATTTACATTGATACATAAATGGTACTCTTTTCAACGCATTTATAATTACAAAAAAATATATATATACCAAGAATAGATAATCAGTGATGAATTAATCCATTGTTTTTTTAAAAGAAGTAATTATTTAAAGATAGTCGTCAATCTTCATCTACACATTATTGTTTATTGAGTTTATAAATATTGAGTGAGTCATGGACACGACCGCGGATAAAACATTTGCTACCTGGTCACATCAGCTCTCTCGGTCGAAGGCAAGGCCATGGCCAACGAACCAGCCATCTTCGAACTCAACAATGGCTCAATGCGCGTCAACATCTCCAACTATGGAGCCACCATCATGTCCCTGTCCGTACCCGACAAGCATGGTACGTATTTCAATCTCTCCCTCTGTTCTATCGATCCAATCCGATGTTTCTTGCTTGAATGATAATACAGTACTGATGTTTTGTTTGTTGTTGATGTTGTTGTTGTCGGATCTTTTGATCTTCAAGGCAAACTTGATGATGTCGTTCTCGGATTCGACTCGCTCGAACCATATCTGGTGAGTTCAATGCATAGCGTGTGGATTTTGATTGGGTTTTGTGTTTTTCCCATGAAAATTGATCGTTTTAGTCCCATGCATAGGAACATCTTAATCCTAATACCATTTGTTTCGTTTCTTTCAAACCCCGTTTTTGTTCAATGCCTTTGTGTGCTCAGAAAGGAGCTGCCCCCTATTTTGGGAGCATTGTTGGAAGGGTTGCCAACAGAATCAAAGATGGTAAATTTACTCTAAATGGAGTACACTACACTTTGCCCATTAACAAACCCCCAAATAGTCTCCACGGTACGCTCTCAGGCTAATTTTTCCGACTTCTGCCAGTTTTCATTACAGTTTTCAGCTTATAGATGAATCTCCGTATCTGCTGTGATTCTTCACACTGTTTGGCTGTGTTGTGGATTTTTTATGTGTGTTTTGGTTTAGCATTGATATTTTCTATGTTTGCTTCTTGGTTAACTGTTCACTCAATAGGACCAATATCTGAAATTTTGTATTTGGTGTGAATCAATGTCTTGATTGTTGAAGGCCTTTGATATGGGACAGTTTCATGTAAAGGACAAGGTTCTTCCCCAATGTAACCAATTGCGTGCAAATCCATTGTCGATAGTTGTAGTGTTTTATACCTTGATACGAACAAAGAGGCCTTGCCTTAAACAAAGAATTATTATGTGACTAATTCCTGGCCCTCTGAAATTTTTTGGCATGTGTATGCAATTATTATAAATTGACTATAAATTGTAATGAGTACTTGTTTACAATAAATTTTCAACAGTTCATCTTTTGGTTGCTTAGGTGGTCAGAAGGGCTATGATAAGGTGGTGTGGGAAGTACTTGAACACAAGCAAGGCGAAATTCCCTCCATCACTTTCATCTATCACAGTTGGGATGGAGAAGAAGGTTATATTACCCCTTGTGCTCTCCTGATTTCTCCAAAGATCCACCCATGCTTTCTGTCCGTCTGATTCCACAATCGCTTGCTATAAAAAACAGGTTACCCAGGAGATGTTACTGTTAAAGCAACATACACGCTTTCGTCAAGCACAACAATGAGATTAGACATGGAGGCAGTGCCTAAGGACAAGCCAACTCCTGTTAGCTTGGCTCAGCATACCTACTGGAACTTAGCAGGTCATAGCTCTGGTAATATACTTGGCCATTCCATTCAGATATGGGCATCTCATATCACTCCAGTGGATCAAAATACAGTTCCCACAGGTGAAATAGTGGAAGTTAAAGGCACGCCTTTTGATTTCACGAGTGAGAAGAAGATCGGCAGTTCAATCCATGAGGTTCCTGGTTTGGGTTATGACCACAACTATGTGCTGGGCTCAGGGAAGGAGAAATCAGGTTTGAAACATGCTGCGAGACTGAAGGACCCATCCAGCTCTAGGGTGCTGAATCTGTGGAGTAATGCTCCTGGCATGCAATTTTACACTGGAAACTACGTGAACGGTGTTGTGGGTAAAGGCGGGGCAGGCTATGGGAAGCACTCAGGGCTGTGCTTGGAAACACAGGGATTCCCGAATGCCATCAATCAACCAAATTTCCCTTCTGTTGTTGTTCAACCGGGGGAGAAGTACAGCCACACCATGGTTTTCGAGTTCTCTGTTGAATAGAGGACTAGTTTTCAAAGAAAAATAATGGATAATTTGCGTGCTTCAATAATAATAATTGGTATGCTTCTACGCATACCATATCGCAGGCATATGTTTAATATTTTGGTGTTATAATCACATGATGGCTAGGTAAATGTTCATCGAACTTTGAATTTTCGGGCCTCGATGAATATATATCCATTTATAAAAATTAAAAATTAGCGGCTTATTTTGTTAAAAAATGACTAGCTTTTCAAAACTGTCATTTTATTTTGCGTTAAAAGCAAGTGAGTAAAACATATTGTTCCTTACGTAAATGTCCTCGTCCTAAAAATGGGTTGACCTAAGGTCATATTTGGTAAAAAAAAAAAAAATTTCATTCCTTTCTTACTATTGATACACAAATATAAATAGAATTAACGATTCTCTTGAAAATATTACATTTTCATATAAAGATAAGTTTACTAAGGTTTTCTCGTATAAGGAAATCTTTTTTTATTATTTTATCCTTTTTTTTTTCATTAGACCCTCATTCCCATCGCACGCACACCTCCCGTCACCAAGAACGTCGCCCATCCACCACCGTCACCAGCGGCACCCCCCTATTCGCCAGCACACCCCCCCATATCCAACCCTGACGTAACGTGAAGATGATGAAGCAGAAATTTAAAAAAATATAAAAATATTAAAAATATTTTAATAATTTTCTTAATAAATTATCTTGCTGAATCTTGTATACTAAACACAGGCAAAGTAATCAAAATTTTCATTCCTTTCCTCTATCAATTTCATTCCTTTAATGATTTCAATCCTTCCAATTTTATTTTTCCGTACCAAACGAGTTATAAGTGTTGACGAATAGATTAATCTTTCCAGTTTCATTACAATAACAACAATAATAATAATAATAATTAAGTTTTTTTAGGAAAAGAATATATTTTTTAAAAAAAAAACATAGGAAAGGTAGTTTTAAGGACTCACTCTTCTTTCTACGATTTAAACTTTTTTTTGTAATTAAACAATTAAAAAATAAAAATATATTTAATTTAAAAAAAAAAATCAAACTCATTTTTCCACAAAAGAAAATAGCATATTTGCATCATATCAATCAAATTTGGATATACAAAGTATACATTATAATGATTTTATACGCACTCAAGCTAAAACTACACAAAGGAGCAAACATACAAGTAGAAAGTATAAACCTTGGTAAAAATTGCATGGAATGTGCATTTCCAGTAAAGATAGGAAAACGAGGAACATGTGCTCTTCCTTCTAACTTGATTTTCCAATTCACATGTCTCTTCTCCTTTGCTGTTGGTTTACTTCTCTGTTTCCGACCAGTTTGCAGTAGGGTTTTCATTGCCATCTACAGTGGCACAAAGATCGCTTCACTTAGCATCGGGTCACCTCATCTTGTTCTGACCAATTCAAGAGGTAGAGTTTCCACCGCTGTCTGCAATTCAAAAAGAAACGTTGTTGAACATCAACAATCTCCTTCGACATTCCCTCAATATTGGATATGATGCTTACCCACAGCCTAGGAGCTCTGGGATCAGATTTGGGGTGCAGTTTGGAAAGTTCTGACTCAAAGCTAATCATTATGGTAACTTTAAACTCAATTGAAAATGGACTGCAGAGAGAATTGAGATGTTACAACCCTCAAATGATAGCAGTATATAGTCGGGCCAAAATGAATTCAAAAGATAAAAATTGCACATCAACTTTAAACACAACACCAGAGCGAAAGCTTGATACATAAGTACACAATACTGTTGCCGTTGCTGGGAATGTTAATTAATATTGTACTACGCTGCCATCCGTCCACTCTGCACCAGCTGTAATGAATACTATTTTGCAGTCTACATATCTTTCTTTCCTTTAATCAAGGTGCTGTGTTCCACACACACGGCTCAGTGAATTCACTCTTTTCACACGAGCATACAGACAGAAAAGTAGACAACTAACTCAACAAAATCAGTCATTTTGCCCTTTCAGTATACAGGACACCTATTTGCTGCAATATCAACATGCACGCTCAAATCCAGTGGCAACACAGTAATTCGCAGACTATGTTTTCACAAAAAGTGGTACAAAGAAGAAATAGAAACTGTATAGAGCACAACAAACATAAAGCAGAACAAAACATACTAGAAAACAAAGGAAAACGAAGGAAAAATTCAATGACACAGGAAAACGAAGAAAAAAATCAATGACACATAGTGTATTGCAATCAGTTATATATAGAGATAGACTGGAAAAATGGCAAGGATACCCGGCAAATACTGTTGGACAAGTCAAAAGACGAGGCAATATCACATAGATGGGCAGAGCCATGTTGTAACAAACATCTCCATCAGCAATCTAGTACAAACAAAGGATAGAAATTAATAATATTTGTCCAGATGAAATGATTCACATAAGAATAGTTTCATGCCTGTGTAGTCTGAATCAAGGATGTTTCGGTAATAATCTTCTCTCCAACCAGAATTGACTCTACTCGAAGCAAGTGAATGTCAATAGACTGAATAGGAACCCCAGATATTTCTACCATTAGTTCACCACTGATAGGATCTGACAGAGAACAATGGGTTGACATTTTCCCCATCACTCGAAAACCACCTAGTCAACATCTCTTATCATTAGTAAAATATATATATATATATACATATATATAATAATCAAAATATTATTTTTAAATAAGGCCAAAGAATTGCAGCTAAAATTGTCAAAATAACCACAGTTATGAAAAAATAATTAATTAATGATCATGAACAGTCAAATCCAATTTTTTAAGATTGAATGAATACCACTGCCATTTTGAAGAAGAGAGAGGGGAAATGAGAGACGAAAGCAAACCAGATGCTAATTCAGGCAATAGTGGATGCTTTTGTGTATCTTGAGTAATATAAAAGACAAACATCTCAGGAGAAACTGGCGCCCTACAACGATCCACTGGAATGTGGCCAACAAAAAATATTTTAAACAATTCAATAAAAAGGGGACAAAATATAGATCGAGAAATTAACAAAGACAACAAATTTTTCAGAAGAAAATTGGGAAACATATTTTATACCTTGGTCACTTTCAATGATAAACTCCACCGTGGCAGATAATGATTTATGAAGGTATCCTCTTGCGATATCTACGCTAACCAAATACTATAAAAAGACATAAATAAGCATTGGATGTATGATAACACATTGTAACAAATCATTGAAATTCAATCTTATGGTATAATTAACACACTTGCACTTATTAGTTAGGATTACCTGAATACTAATATTTGCTCCATGGAAGGTCTCATAAAATTTTTCCCAATTATTTTCTCCTGGCAGTCTTAAAATGATGGAAAATGGTACCTGCCACAACAAGCAAAACAATATAACTATATAATATTGAAATAGTGGGTGGTTAAATAGAGAATTGTAGTTAACAAACACGTTGTTTGGCTGCCCGACAAAAATGTGTCTGGTATCTGAATTCAAAAGCAGATTCAAAACAAGGTTTGAAAAATGGGGTGGGTAGGTAGTTATTTTATAAAAATCTTTTACCTGTTTTCAAATCCAAACACCCAATTTGAATTCTTTTTCTCAATTGTTGTGAGGCCCAATTTGAAAGTAACACATTCTTTTTAAAACATACTCTTTTACCAAACAGTTTTTTTAATTATCTTGAATTCAAATTAGAATTCAAACTCAAACTCCAAAAAAAGTCATTAAACCAAAAACATGTATCAAACAAGCCAAATATAACTCAACACCTTGCAAGAGAATTTTAGAACCATGTAGAGAAAAAAAAAATAACAAGTGAAATAGAGGCCTAAGATTAATGGCAGAAAAAGCAATGCAGCAGAATATTGAAGATGAGGAAAATGTTAGTAAAGTGAACAAAGACCGTGACAATCACTAAAATTGCATGCATTCATACAAGACAAAAAGTGTTGGAAACAATGTTTGGTAGAAAAGGAAGAATCTTACAAGATCAGTTACCTCATGCAGAGGTTTTCAATAAATGTATGATACCCCAATATTAAACTGAAATCGATCACAAATTTCCTTAATTATGGATCCCAAATATTGTAAGGTTTGTAGAAGAGTGAAGTCAAATAAAAGCAATAGAAAAAGTTGAACAAGATAGAATTGTAGGAGTGAATAATTTCCCTTGATACATATTGAAGGTTACAATCACATAAATATACAACACACCCTTAGCTTAATTTAAGTATAATTTTAAGAATAGTAACATAGATAATTATACGATCAATCAAATATATTAATTATGTCTGACAACTTATTCTAACTCTCTCCCTCAAGTTAGTGCATAAATATCGCACAAGCCTACTTGAACAAAAATGTGTTGAATAAAACATCAGCAACTCCATAAGTCATTATATTGGCAAATTGATCTACACTCCTATTATAGAAAACCTCCATTCGTCCGGAATTGAAATTGTCATGTAATTACAATCAAGCTCAATATATTTCGTCCGATCATGCTGAACTGGAATATTAGCAATTTTAATAGTAGCAGTATTATCACAAAAAAGCATCATGGGCTTCTTAGGTTCATAACTAAGATCACGCAGAAAGATACGTAATCATGTAAGCTCTTTAGTGACATGATAAAAGGCTCGATATTCTACTTCAGTACTGGATAATGAAACCACATTCTAGGAATGGAAAACGGATACCCACACTCGCTACCTCGCCCGCTATCCACTTCGCCCCCGCTATGAGGGGTGAGTTATCCCGGCCAGGCAAGAGTAGAGTGCGATTTTTAAACTTGACACCCGGCCCAGGCGGGGGTGAAAACGGGAAGCGATAATAGGTAGCGAGATACCCCACTCTGCCCTCACACCGCCTAATTTTATAATATTTCAAATATTATTATTTAATTATTATTAATGCTTTTTATATTTTAAAATAATATTTATTATTGTAAAATAAAATTATCTTTGATAATTTTTGGGTTAAAAATGATATAGAAATTTAATTTAAGCCAAAATCATTCATATAGACAAATTCAATAAAAACAATAGTAAGATGCGAACGAATGAAACCTCATTCGCAGACACATTAAAGAACGGGATATCCTATCCTGCCTACATATGGAACAAGATACACTTTTAAAATTTTATCTACCTCCTAAGAGGGGATAGGAGGGGGTAATAGGTTGATTCCGCCTCCGATAGGACCCGAATCACCCCTATCAAATGCTTCATAGAGTCTCTAAAAGGCAAGTTTGTCTTAAGAGATAACAATAAAGGCCAATAGCAAGAAGCGGGCGGATAAAGCTTCTCCCGCCAACCCCGCCATAGGATGGGATACCTCGCCCCGTCTACACATGGGGCAAGGTACGGTAATAGGTAAACTCTGGCCCCGCTAGGACAGGTAGCACCCCTACCACATTCTATTTTTTGCTTCTCTAAGTCATTAAATTTCCACCAACATATGACACGTATCCAAAAGTAGACTTTCTGTCCAATTTGGACCCAACAAAATCTGAACCGATATATCCCATAATGTCAAAGTATCCATGCTTAGAAAATAAAATACCTTTTTCCAGAGAAGATTTCAAATATGCAAGAATACAGTTCACGGTGTCCATGTATCGATCACTCAGATTATGCATGAATTGACTAGTAGTACTGATTGCATAAAAAAATCAGGTCTTGTGTGAGTCAGATCAATTTTCTTACTAAGTTTTGATATCTCTCCTTATTTGTTAAAACCTAAATAGTATAGATGGATAGACCATGATTCACCTCAATAGGAGATCCAGAACATATTTCCATTGAGATAGAAAAATTCTTTGTTTGGAATGAGATACTTCAATTCCAAACAAGTATTTCAAAGTTCCCAAATCTTTTATCTCAAATTCTTTCGTTAAATAACAATAAAGTTTCTCTATCTCTATCGTGTTATTGACTATAATAATTATATCATCAACATAAACTAAAAGCAAAGTAATATCATCACCATTCCGTTTATAGAAAAGTGTATAATCATCCAAAATTGGTTTGAAACCATATGCCTGCATTGAGTGTCTTAATCGATCAAACCAGGCCCTAAGGGACTACTTCAAACCATATAATGTCTTTTTCAACTTACATACTTTCATTTCTTTTGGGGTAAAACCTGAAAGAGGATCCATATACCATGAAAAAAGGCATTCTTTACGTCAAATTGGCGTAATGACCAATCAAGGTTAGCTGCAAGAAAAAGAATAACTCTAACAATACTCATCTTAGCTACAGGAGCAAAAGTTTCTTGCCATGTCTAAATGTATCCTCTGGCAATTAATCTGCAACCATCCTGTTTGACTTATATTTCACTGTAAACACTCATTTGCATTCTACTGTCTTCTTATTTTAGGATAACTCAACCATTTCCCAAGTGGAGTTATATTAAAAGGAGTTCATTCCTTTATCATAGCAGAATTTCATTTTGGGTCACCAAGAGCTTCCTGAAAATGAATAGAAATAGGCACAAAAGATAACTGAAGAGCAAAGGAAAGATGAGATTTGGACAAATAACGATAAGAAACAAAATCAAAAATAAGATAGGCAACATTAGAGGAGGATTTTAAAAAACCAAATCTATTAGATTGCCTTCAATCACGTAAAGGATATCTCCGATTCACTGCATTGTCTAAACCTATAGAGTTAGAAACCAAGGTATCAATAGAATTTGAAACAATAGGAGATGGGACAATTACCTCAGTGGAAAGTCATGTCAAATGGTCAATCACAGAAAAATCATCCATTGGCATGGTATTGATAAGAGGATCGAAATTGAGAGTAATATTTTTCCTTGTATAATACTTGTCAAACACCGGCCACTTACTCTTTTCTATATCAACAGGAGCAACAGATTCCCCCTCATTGGGAGTAGTGGGAGCATTAGCAACAGACTCATCCTCATTGGGAGCAGTGGGAACATTAGCAACAGACTCATCCTTATTGGGGGATGTTTCCCTTAAATCAATACTATTTTTTCATCCATCCATAATTGTACTTCTTTCTTACTACAAATCTCCCCCGAAAGAAAAACAAGGAAAATATGGCCAGAAAAATAAGACACTTTTTCACATAAATAAACATCCATAAACACAATATTTCCCAGTAGGAGGATGAAAACACTGATAGCCCTTCTAAGAATTAGAGTAGCCTGCGAATATACGTTTGAGGGCATGAAGATCAAGTTTATCCCATGGAGTTTGTGCACATGAACATAGCACACATAACCAAAGAGGACAGATGTTAAGAGTTGGAGATATGTAATAGAATCAGGATAACATTCTCAAAGGAATTTGATAGTCAATAATATGAGAAGGTATTCAATTAATAAAGTAAATTGCAGTCATAACAACATCAACCCAAAAATGCTTAAGAACGTTCATAGTAAAATACAAAGCGCGAGCCACCTCGAAAAAGTGTTGGTTTTTACGTTCCGCTATGCCATTTTATTGTAGTCTATAAACACATGTAGTGCAGTGAAGGATACCATGTGTTTGAAAGAAAATAGCTAGAAACTAATTTACAAATTCACAACCATTATCAGAATGAAATACCTGAACAACGAAATGGAATTGGATGACTATATTAATGATATCATTTTTCGATTTCAGCAATTATATCTAACTTACTCAAGTGCAATCATCAATAAATGACACAAAATATTTATGGCCTGAATCAGAAGGAGTAAAGAATGGTCCCCAGACATCATTACAAATGCATGAAAAAGGAATAGGACTTTTATTAAAACTAACTTTATATGGAACACGATAATGTTTAACATAAATACATTATTCACATGTCAAACTATAAACAGAAATATAAGAAAATAAGTGGAGAAATAAACACTCCAAGTATAGAAAAGAAGAGTGTCCTAAATGATAGTGTCATAAGAGTATCTTTTCCTTAAGAGATGTTGCTTTCCCATCCTGAAATACTTGACTAAACTCGATGGTTAAAGCTTTTGCCTACAATCCTCTACTCTCTATCAATGTCAATCATCATCTTCGTGCAATTGTCCTAAAACACACAATAAGTAGGATAAAAAGTCATCGAATAATTAAAATGTTTGGTAATTTGACTAATAGAGAGCATATTATTAGAAAGAATAGAGGCAAGTAAAACCAAATACATAAAAAGAATAGGTGAAAGAGAGACATTGCCAGTCCCAATAATGGATATGGGTGTCCCGTTAGCAACTTGGACAGATTTGATAGATGAAAAGACAACAAAGATAATTAGAAAGGAATTACTAGTCATATGATTAGTCACTCCGGAATCAATAACCTAAGTGTTGCTAGTATAAGAAAGTAATGCCACACTAGAATCACCTTCACGATGAGATCTATGAGAAGTAGGAGGATTAGAACCCCCAAAAATAACCATAGAGGACGATTTCTTGTTGTTCTTCCACTCAGCTTGTTTGAGCTTGTACCATTCTGGGTAACCATGCTTCTTCTAACAATTATCAACCACATGCATAGTACTATTGCAATGAGTACAACAACGAGTGGGAGGACCAGTGGAGGGCATTGACCAAAGATTGCTTTTGTGGATAGCAAGTGTTGAGCCTTCGGAGTGATCCTCAGTACCCATAGTTAATTGTCTCTGTACCTCTCGGTGCACCAAGGAATATGCTTCCTCTAAGGAAAGTAGTGGTGATATAACAAGAATATGAATACTAACTTGATCCAAGCTATAATCAAGACTTGCACGAAACATATAAACTCGATCCTTAACAATACGCTTCTTATATTTTTCAGAATCAAAAGAACACTCCATATCATTTGATCGTTGATAATCTAACTCTATAAAAATAGAGTTTAACTCATTATAGTATTCTGTGAGTAAATGGCCTTCTTGACGCAGTTGAAAGGACTTTTCATCAATTTATATACTTGAGAAAAGTCAAAGGTGTTGAGATAACTCTGCTTCACAATATCCCACACTTCCTGAGCTGTTTCACACTATACAAAGTGTGACATTAGATGAGAAGTCATGGAATTGATAAGTCATGATTTAATAAGTGCATCTTCTGCTTTCCATTCGTCATAATCGGGTGGTTTGTTGGAGGAGCCACTTTTTTTTGGTGATATATCTTTTTTTCTTCCTTCCTGCAATATGCATCTCCAAAATTTTAGACCATATGCAATAATTACTACCATCCAGTTTTAGATGAACTGGTGCACCAGTTTCTTGAACAATAACAGGCTGGAACCTATTCTCGCCAACCACAATCACAGATTCCTTATGCTCACTCATCATGGCTTAACACGTAAACAAAACAACATTTTCGTTCCTTGTTTATGTTTAGAACAGATCTTGAGAACGAAAGAGCAAGTGACGGCGGCGGCAACAGTGGAGGCTGCGACTGTGACAGGATTCGCGGCAGCAGAGGCAGTGGCAGCGATAGCCAGCAACGGCAGCAATGGCCAGCGATGTTACTGGATATCCAGAGGCTACGAAAAGCCCACTTTGTCGTAGTTAGAGGATAGGTCAACCATAAAGAGAGTCAAGCGACTCTTGCAACCCACCCTTAGCTTAATTTAAGTAAGAAGAGTAACATAAATAATTATACAATCAATCAAATATTTTAATAATCAATCAATATACTAATTATGTCGGACAACTCATTCCAACTAAAGTTTTAGTCAATATCAACAGGAAAATACTACTTTAAAATTCAAATTTACCCAAACAAAAGCCTTCTAAATTCTCTAGGTCAAGATTTCCATGAATCATTCACAAGCAATCCAGCAAACCTGGCCAAACTACCAAAAGTCACAGCCACAGCCAAGCAAACAAGCAGCCACCACACTTTTCCTTTACAAAGGGAGAGAGAGAGAGAGAGAGAGGGGGGGGGGGTCAATTCCAACTAAGGGAACACGTTCCTTAGGTTTACAACAGTTTTGTATTTGAATTAACTGTTGCATATTTGACCATTGGGTCCTGTGAAATAGGTGGATCTTGATGTTTTTATGAAGGAACCAATAGGGGCAAAGGGGACTCTGCCTGCCTGAATAGCTAATTGTAACATATAGAGGTTGGAGTCAGATTGAGTATGTCTATTCTTTAGCCAGAACCCTTATTGACGCGCAACACTGTGATATGCTTAAAAGTAATCTCCTCAGAAACTAAATTCTAACTATATTCAGAGCAATTAGGGAGTGGGTGGAAATAAGACCCAACCAGTTTACATGTTTAGTGTAACTTAATCACATATTACAGCAAGCAATAATCAGCTCTTAGTACCTGAATCCCTAAATAAAATGTAGCTATTTTTAAAAAGAAGAAACAATACATAAAGAAACCACTGCCGCAAGTGAAAAAAACAACTTATCAGACTAAAGCCTCTATTTTCAAAAACGACAATTTCCAAACAATATGAAACTTTAGGGCATAGCTGTTTTCGAGTAAAAAAAAAACAGAAAATTAAAAACAAAAGGTTGTTTCATTTTTTGTGATACCTAAAATGAAAATATGCATTTGGTTGTTTTCAGTATCCGAAAATAATTATTATATTTTGAACATGAAAACAGAAAATAATATAATCAAACATGCCTTTATTACTCTAGTGTAGTAAGAAACAACATTAATTTAACTGCCAGATATGCTACCTCTGTTGTACCTGGCACAATTCTTCCCGAGGGTCCAACTTCAATACTCTTGCTCCTGTTTTTAAGAAAACAGAAAAAAAAAATAAGTAAATTGAAAGGAAGAAAAATTAATTTCTACCGCTCTTAAATAGTTTTAAATTCATCAAGTCTACTATTTTCAAAAACAATCATATTTTCAAAAATAATATCATCATATCAAACGAGCACAAAGTCACTTGCATTTATATCAATATTAGCATATGACCAAATGAATGAAAAAATAATTAAAATCTATTTGCGGCCTACTTGAGAATAAGGTCCCCCAAGAAAAACCTAACTAAAAGCAGGACTTGCCTTATACATTAGGATCTAAGTTTTACAATTCCACCCAATGAACTCCAAACCATTAAGAAAAATTGCCCTTCATTACTGTTGCCTTTTATTCTGGGATTACTATATATATTGTGATTAGAGACCCTCACAACAAGAAGCAATTGAAGCCATATATGTTTTGTTACTTTTTAGCACAAGTTCAACTCTGTTAGTACTTACCTACCACGGAAAAAAAAATTCAATGCTGTTGACAGAGAATTGATGCCGCTTGGTCTTCTGATTTCCATTATCTTTGATGGAGATGGGATTTTTGAGGAAATACATGATAAACAGGGTACCAAATAGCGGATAATGGTGGCATATCATACGCAGGAGTTGCATGACTGAAAATAGGTGTAACGTTTACGAACTTTTTCCTAATGTCTCACAACCTTTATATTAGAGTACTCTGATCTCTACATTAAAATAAATTTAACATACTATTGTACATCAAGTTACAAGTTACATTTAGTGTATTTCCAATGGAAATGCATTTGTTATTAATTTGAGTGCATTATCAAGGAAAAAAACCCACGAATAATTCCATATGATTAGGCCTGTACATGAACAAATATACTCGGCAGCTTGTTCGATACCCACTCGATTAAGCACGATCCGAGCTTGAATTTAATCCTGTAAAAGCTCAACTTGATCCATATTTTTTGCTACAACCACTGTATAAAGTATTGTTGTTAAAAATTTTGAATTAAATAAACTCAAATTGAATAAGAGTTTAATTGAAATTGTTTACAATACTAGTTTGGTGACTTTGGTCTCATGCCTTTCAATTTTATAACTTTTTTTGTATGATCTTTTTTAATGGGGATAATTATTATAGTTATTTAATTATCATATAATATAAAAATATTTTACTAATATTTTTTATGTACAAATATTTAATTGGACAAAGACAAAAGGATAAATTAAAAATTAAAAAACAAAAACAAATTCAAAGCATTTATTCAAAAAAAAATATTTATTAGCTTATATTATTTCATGCATATATAAATAAATTATTATATACAATATATATTTTACTTGGTCCATTAAAATTACATTTATAGTATAACATCACAACATAATTTCATTATAACTTCATTTTTTTCTATATCATTTATCAAGTATTATGGTACTTAATCTTATATAAAAAAATATTATGTTACTTTATATACAATAAAGTGTTATAATATATTTTATTTTTAATTTTTTTTAATATTTTAGTATCTTTTAAATATTTAAATTCTTTATTTTATACATAACAAGAGTTGTTTGGTAACATAACTTTATTTTTTTCAACCAATTTATGATTTTTTTACTAAATTAATATTATTTAATTACCATATTTAAAAAAATCTAAATTTGTTATATACAAATTCTTAGTTTTTATTTTTTATTTTAACAATAAGTTTGTATTACATTTGTATTATGATATATATAAATACAAATTTTATTAATCATTTAAGTGGTTTTTACAGTATATTATTACATTACATTATATTTGTATTAGGATATATAAAAATTTGGTATACACAAATTTAGTATATATATTTTTAGGATACATTTGTATCATATTTTTATTGGGATATATATAAATATGTTTTGTGAAATGCTTAAGTGATTTTTGCAATATATTATTATTTTTAATTAGTTGATTTTTTCTTAAATGAATTTTATTAGATTAGGGTATTTTCGAAAATAAAAAATTGATATCCACAAAACTCCCACTTTTATATGACAATATATCATTTTTAAATATAAATTCAAAAAATAAAAATAAAAATTCTTGTTTGCCAATTTATATAAACACAATTTTAAGGTGATGTCTCCCTTTTCTTTGAAGTAATCCATCTACCTATATAATTTTCAATGATTGATGTCTCATTAATATCTTCTAAATTATAATAAATCACATACTCCCTACCCTTTATAGTGTGGGTATTTTGATTTTTTTCCCCACTAAAAAGTCAACCCCATCACAAACCCCTCAAAAAATTACATGATCCCACAACCGCCTCTCTTGCAACCTCTCTTCAATCATTGTTTCCCCGGCAACATTGTTGCAGCAGCTGTTCCACCATGCCACACCACCGTCAATCTCCCAACCAGTCCAGGGAGTCCACCATACTCCTCTTCTTCCACCCTTCTCTCCCCCACAAATACAAATAGCAGCATACCCCTGCAAATCACCATGGGGAGCAACCCAAGCGGCTATAGAAGAAATTAGCTGCAATGACCGATCTGGTGTGCAGTCATTCACAACGAAATAGCAGCCAATAACCATATAGTGGAATCCAAATTGGGTTACAAAATCCAAAATGGTGTGCAGTCATTCACAATTGGAATCCGAATTGTGTAGATTAATGCACACAGAAACAAAAGTTATGTTTGGATGCACATATTCACAGGGTTCAAAAAAAAAACTAATATACTTAATTTCCTAAAAACAGATTAAAGCTCTCCAAAACAACCTGGAAAGCAAATGTGCTATCAAGTGGAAGCAAATGTGCTATCAAGAGGCAGTTTGGGTAACCTTTTTTAAAAATAAATAAATACAAGTGGAAGCTCAGGAATGATTTGATTTTTGAATATATATATATATAGACTTACAAAATTATCAAACTTGCAAAAATAAATGAATGGGCAGAGGTGAGAAGAAGAACATACACGATGCCAATAGGCTTGACGCCGCCGTACAAGGACTCGATGACACCAGCAGACCCTCCGGGAACCTTGAAACCACAAAACGGAGACAACAATAAATTAAAAGAGACAGATAAAAAAACGAAGGGGGTGTGCAAACAGCAGCACTGACAATTGAATAATTGGAAGACGAGGTTTGCATAATTGGAACCTTCAAATTGACGGAACCGTTGGCAGTAAGTCGAATCCCATAGTGAGAAATTGATGAGGTCAGCTTTATAATGATCTTGCCCTCCACAGGCTCCTGAAATTAATCGATTAATTGATAAGATCACTCATCACATCAACTACGTCATATGCAACAATGTCGATTGATCGAGAGAGAGAGAGAGAGAGATAGAGGGGGGTACAGAGGGGAGGTAGATCCTATTTGCCCTGGAAAGTTTGAGCTCTACTGACATGGCGACGACGCAGTAACAGGCGAGAGGCGAGACGAGGAAGGGTTCTTCCCACCTAAATTTGGATTATATTCTATTATTTCTGAGATTAATATATATACATTGTATTTTTATACTATTGTTAATCTAATATTTTATACCAATATAATTACTATTGTATTTTATAAATATATAAAGACTCATATTTGAGTACTGTTGAGAGATAGCCATTTTATGGGAATGCAACTATCTGGACGATAGGGTAATCATCGATGTGAGCATTTTGATAATATTTGGGCCCAATTTCGAGTTGAGGCCCTGAGTGGCCCGATTGTTGACTTTCTCAGGGTTTATTGGTTGATTTTGCATTTGAGCGGTCATTTGAGTGTGATAATATCTAAATAGTGTTGTGCTCATCATTTTGAGCGTTTTGACTAATTTGACTCAATTTGGTGTTCGAGACCTTGGAGGTCAATTATTGACTGGGTTAATTAATGGTCAATGATTGGCAGAAATATAAATAGAATAAAAAGAAAGAACTTTCACTTTACGCTGTCACGTTTGTGCGTTTGAGAGAGAGAGCTTGGAAGCTTGAAGCCTTGGCGATTTGAGGCGATTTGAGTTCGTGGAACTCAAAGAATCACTCCAGGTAGGTGTCCTTGAACTTCTTATATTGATTCTGCCTTTGGTATGCACGAATTTGTAATGATTTATAGAATTAAGCATGAACCTTAAGTTTGGGGGAAAATCCAATTTTTGGTTAAATCTAATGGTTTAGCATAAGATCTGTGGTTAAGAACTAATTTATATCAGTTTAGATATGTGTTTCTGTGATCTGGGGTTGTTTAATTGTGTATTCCATGAGGGTTGAGAAGTCAACCATGGAAATCTACAATTATGTGCGTATTTCTGTTGTTACTGTGCGATTTAAAGGCGTTCAGGACGCGTTTTGAGGGAGATATTGTAGTTTGTTGTGTAAAACGTGTGTTTGTGAGCGTCTGGGGTTGCTGCGTTGATTCCAGACGAAGAACAGACAAAAGCGATGATGAACAGTACCCTAGGCAAACTATTGGGTTGAAAGGACGAAGACCCAAAGATTTGGGTCGAAGGGTCGAAGATTTTGGGTCGTAGGATCATAGAGTCGAAGATCCGTAGTCATAGGGTCGAAGATCCGTAGTCGTAGGATCAAAGATCCGTAAACCCGTAGTCGTAGGGTTGAAGATCCGTAGTTGAAGGTCGAAGGTCGAAAGTCACAGCTTCGAGTCTTCGAGGCCACAATTCCGCAGCTACGAGTCGCAGTCCCGCAGCTACGAATCGCAATTCCACAGCTTCGTGCCAGGCAGTTTTGCAGCTTCGAGCCAGTGCAACTGCACTGGACTAGACCTATTTACATTGTAACCTTTAAGTCTCTCCACATTTAAGTATTAAGTTACAATATAAATAGCAAAATACCCCCATTTCGGATTCAAAGAAAAATACTAAAAAATTAAATTCCCACTCTTTCAAAATGTGAAAATTAAGATTTAGTGCAAAATTTTGGAAAAATCTAGTTTTTCATAGATGTGACTTTTTAAAAAGTGGGATTAGACATCTCAGAAAAATCTACAAAAATCAGATTATCTTAATTATGATATGGAGACCCAATGCCGGGACTTTTTATTTCAAGAAAACAACTTCTATGGCTATCTCCTTCATTGGTCAAGGAATGATGATCGATTTGTGAAGACTGACTTCAGTTATAAAGGGAGTATGGTGAACCTTAATGCCATATTGGTGTTGGTATGCTGGTTCGAGGAATTAGAGCTTGAGCTCTGACTTGTTAGGTTCTCACCGTGAGGCTAAGGCCTGTGTTGAGCCGTTGAGCTCGTTGAGCTAGGGCTGAGTGCCCTGAGCTGAGATCCTGTTGAGGATTGTGTTAAGCCGTTGAGCTCATGTGCCGTTGAGCTTGTGGAGTTAGGGCCGAGTGCCCTGAGCTAGGATCCTGTGGAGGATCGTGGACAAGCTGTCCTGTGTGGGCAGTGTCACGTCCCCGATTCCAAAGAATCGAAACCGAACACGTGACTTCCCCATGCCGGCACCTGAACAGTCAAGGGATTGGTGACAAGCACCTATGAGGGACATGCAAAACGGGTGTTGTCCAAATTTCCTATACAAACATACATTAAGGGTGTGAAAGTACTTTTCCAAATGGCAAACAATCATTATAAGTATATTATAAAAACTATTACATAAACTCAGTCAATTCTTACAACTATCCATGGACCCTTATCCGGAATTACGATCTAATAAAATCAACATTTAACACAATTCATACATTAAATAAATACTCCGCTAAGCAGCGCAATCCATTGTTAACTCCTATCAACACCTAGAGAAAACAAATCAACAGGTAGGGTGAGCATAAAGCTCAGTAGGTGATCTACCACTCCTCACCAACCCTCAACAATGAACTACTAATACTAAATGTCATGTGTACAAGTGTACATGTGTAGTGGGAGTTATTAGATGTTAATGCGGCACAAAACAATACAAATTAGAATACAAATCAACACACAGGCAACCATATCTATCATACTGCTCCATCATAATATCATAAATCATTCCATATTACAACTCATATCATCACATCACATTAACACATAGCACCACACAGGTTACATCAAAACAATTCATATTCGCACTTTACCGTGCTCACTGTGCTTTACCGTACCGATGTCCTTGACCGGATCCATTGTATACTTTTGTCCTTTATCGGACCATTGTCCTTTATCAGACCACTATCCTTTATCGGACCACTGTCCTTTATTGGACCTCATCACACAACAAATATAGTACACTATACAACAAGAACACACATCAATAACATCAATATTGCAAGTCCAATATATCAAATTAGGAAATACCACATCATCACAATCAATGCATAACATCCACAGTATAACCATACCAGCGTACAATCAATATGAATATGTTTTTAACATAAGAATAAATATATACACCTCAATTATATTAATGAAAGACACCCTACAATTTCCAAATGATCCTTAGGGTTCCTCTCTAAAGGTTTCAAGCTTAAATTCTCATTAACAAATTAGAAAAAGCAAAACAGGCTAATAAAACAGTGTAGATTTTGTCCCAACTTTGAAAAATCATAACTAATTCTACAGATCTTCGATTCACTATTAATACCCACCGTTTCGAAGGGTTTTTAACTGGCTATCCAAAAACAAATATCAGAAAAATCATCCGACCGAGTTAATATTCACCCGACCACATTTTTGTTCACCCGACCACCTCAAAATTCACCCGACCAGAAGGGAAAATTTATCGAAATATCGTGAATATTGTAGCTGTATAAAAATTAGCTTTACCTGACCAGTTACTGTTCACCCGACCACCTCAAAATTCACCCGACCAGAAGGAAAAGTTCCTCTAAATACCGTGAATATTTTATCGATATAAAAATTAGCTTCACCCAACCACTTTACTGTTCACTCGACTAACACTGTTCACCGACTGAACTATTCATACAGTTCCAACATACAAAGAATCCGCCCTAAAACGATATATATATTCTCAACAACGACCTTGAACGTCAAACATCTTTATTTAGACTCCCTATCTCAGTTACATGCAAAGTCATTCGTTCTAATTTTGATTCCCAAAACTATACCAACCCTAGATGTTATAGGACTCTAGAAGAGTTTGAGAAGGATAGAAACACCTACCTCGAATATTTTGGAAGACGGACTAGCTTGTCGAAACTTGAAAACGCCTTAAAGCTTTGAGTTTTCGCCTTTCTCTCTCCTCCTTAGCTTCCCATATAGTTAGGGCTCTCTAAAGCACAAAGAATCAACAATCAATTCTCCTAAAATGAGCCTCCTATTTATAGAGTTTCTCCTCTTGTCTTATAGGACCTCTAATTGCATTAAAACACTGATTTCTTGTCCAGCAAGTAACCCTATTTAATTAAGCTTCCTTTTTCCAATAAAATTTTCATTTTAAGTCATTAAAATACAAAAAAGTCTTTGGTTAAGTTAAATCCCGAATTTCCTTTTAATATTAATAATATTAAATCATAAAACAGCTGAATTAATTAATTTACCCCTTAAATCGCCACTGGATATTATTAAAATACCCCTGGGTCATTTACACACATAATAAGACCCATTTAAAGTCTAAATGACCATATTTTCAGCTACCAAACCAAAATAATACTTTTAAACCAAATACAAGCTATCTTTTATCCTATTACGGGTACGGGACATTACAGGCAGGTTGGGTTCTGATGTTTGTTTGCAGGCTGTGTTCTGATGATTGTGCACACTACACGGTGCACGAGTACACTGAGCATGTTAGCAAAATTAATTAAAACTTAACGCACAATGCACTGCATCTGATATATATATATATATATATATGAGAGAGAGAGAGAGAGAGAGGGAAAGAGAGAGAGAGAGAGCGAGGGAGGGAGGGAAGGGCCTCGAGTAATGCATCTGGATAGAAAAGAAGTGGAAGCATAGCTAAAAATCTGAATTTAGCTGCAAAAGAGTGCGTTTTTTGGAAATAAAAAAGTAGAAAATCCCTTGTCAGTGTTTGGGAGCTATAGCTCTCATCCATACTTACAAATCAAAAAGAAAAACCAAATCAGATCATTGTACGCAAAGTTATGGCCGTTTGAAGTTTTCATCAGCAATTACAGTTGATGCAACCTAGAAACCCATAAATTTGCCTGCAGAAGAAATGATCAATGCCTGCTCGAGGCGTGCTTGAGCAAGTCTTGAGCGTATATGCCGCTACAGACGCTGCTCGAGTAGGTCTCCAACAAAGGCTCGAGCAGCGCATGCAGCATATGCGTTCGAGCCCCTACTTGAACCTTGCTCGATGTTTGCTCGAGATCGAAGCTCAAACAATGATCTGAGAGCGTGCTGAAGTATAACAAAAATGTTGATGTGACTTATTCCACGTCAGCCGGAGACACAAAGATGTCACAACATTGGTTGTATGTAACAGTGGTCTATTTTCATAGTGATGAAATAGTAAAATCTGCTATAAAAAATTCAAAATTATAAAATTATTTTTTAACCTATTATATAAATTTACCCAATTATATACATAAATACGAAAATAACATTTTAAACAATAGTTTTTTTAATCCCAATTGAATAATAAAAAATATTTTATCTACTCCAATCAAATAACATCTTTAACTTTTTTATGCAAATAATAATAATTTATTCATCTCCTTTACATAAACAAAAAAAACTATTAAATAAATATAATAGGTTTTTTTTATGAGTTTTATTTTCTAAATTTTGTTATGTTGTAGTTTGTGTTGCATTTAGTATTTTTTTATGTTTGGTAGGGAAGAAAATATGTTTTGAAAAGAATGTATCTTTTTAATTTGGATCTATAAAAAATTTTAAAAATAATATTCAATTGGAAAAATTAATAAAATAGATAAAAAATAAAAAAAATTTAAATCTCCCAATAAAATTGAATTTAGTTTTTAAAATATAAAAACATTAGTTGTGAACTAGCTAAAAGTCTCAATAAATTTATTTATATAAAACGATATTAATCACAAATTGTACTCAAAATATGTATATTGATCATAAACTTGATTAAAATTCTGAATTACGAGACAATGACTGGCCAAATTTAGCTAAAAATTTAGTTAGCCGATATCTCAAAGATTATAACTAAAATATATTTTTCAAATATAATTTATGATCAATATTACTTTATAAATAAATTTATTAAAACTTTTAGCTAGTTTAATACCAATACTCTAAAATATAATTATAAATAATTTTTAAAAATAATTATAGATTCATCTATTTTAAAAACTAAATTGAGCATAGAAATTATATACGCAGTTAGGTGGCGGGAGGAAATGGCGCATAAAAGATTTTATTTATGGGTTTTTAAAAAAATAATGTGTTGAAAAGGAAATAAGGTTTTTTGCCATTGTGTTCCGTGACGAGGTGTAAAGGTGTGGCAACTTCAATCCGAGAGAGAGAGAGAGAGAGAGAGAGAGAGAGAGAGAGAGAGAGAGAGAGAGAGAGAGAGAGAGAGAGAGTCTGCAACTGATTCCATAACAAAGGGAGGGGGCACACTTTTCAGGAGGCATAACCCGATTTTCTTATAGATTGGAGCTTGGGTCTATAGTTGATTCGGTTTATGGCATACAACAGCTATGGTGATGGCATTGGCCAGATGGACCTGAATGACGGCTATGGTAGAGACATTTTATTTATTTCCCTTTGCTTCTCCTTTTTATTATTTTGAAGTAATGGATTGGCAGTGGAAAATGGTGGTTAATCTGTGATGAAATTTGACAAGGGAGGAATGGAAAAAGGTTGTCTTTCTTTCTACATATCTTCTTTTCTTTTTGTTGTTGAAGATGGTTATGTATGAGATGGAGGATGATGGATAGTAGATGGTTGATGCCTTAACAAGATGAAGCTTGCTTCTTCCTTTGCCTCCCTAGTCCCTACTCGATAATCAAGGCTTTGTTTGATATCAAGTAACTTGAGCAGTAATAATTATGGTTTTGGAGGAGCAATATTATATCATGATGATGATAGACTTACAAGGACAATGACAACCAAAAGTCTATGTGATGAAGTTGCTGGAATTTTTTTTGGTGCCGACAATGATGTTAATTCTGTGTAGATATGTTGTGGATGTCTGCTTGTATATGTCTCAGTATGTGTTGTTGTAAAGACCCGTATTTGATTACGACTAAGAGATAGCCATGCTAGGCGGCTGGAAATATATGGATGATATTGTGTTTGTCAATATGAGCATTTTGACTGTACTTTGACCCAATTTCGGGTCGGGGCCCCGAGTGGTCCGATTATTGACTTTCTCGGGGTTTGTTGGTTGACTTTGTGTTTGAGCGGTCAATTAGGTTGAAAAATATTTGGATAGAGATGTGCTCGTCATTTCGAGCGTTTTGACTGTATTTGGGCTCAATTTGAAGTTCATGACCCAATGAGGATATTTTGTTATTTTAGGGGATTTACTGCTGTAATTACAGGAGAATTATAAATAGCAGAGGAGAAAGAAAGAACACATCATGTTCGTCGTTGGAGCACCGTACGTGTGGGAGAGCTATGGAAATTGAAGATTTCGATTTTGGGTGTTTTGAGCCGATCCAATCCACAAATTAGCTTCCTGGTAGGTGTTCTTAACTCTTTATATAGTTTAATTGTAACGATTTTGCTTGATTTTGCTAGAAATTGAAAAAAATAAGAGGAACCCTTGAAATTGAGGAAAACGTAAATTTGGGCTAAATTGTCCAAATTGAGGTTTGTATGATGTTGCATATGTAATTGCTAGCTTGTCTGGGTTGTTTCTATGCTAAACAACGAATTAAAATGGTTTATTTGAGGAATTAAAGTATGAATGGGTGCTTGGCCGGAATTTTGATGAAAATTCATATTTGGTGCGTTTTAGTTGGCAATAAATTGTGTTTAGACTTTCTTAAAGCCTTAGAATGTTATTTGGGGTTGAAATTTGGTGTTAAGAACTCAAAATTGGATGGGTTTTGAATTTTGGCCGACTTGGTGGCCGGAAATCTGAAAAAAAATGTAGATTTGGGGAAGAACAAGTCGGGTGGCTGCAACCACAAAAAGGGCGCTACAGCCGACAAGTTCTGCGGCTAGTGCACTAGCCGCGGCCATGAAATTGCTGGCCACGGCTAGACAAAGCAGATTTGCCCCGTTTTTGCCGTTTCACCTCTGTCTTGTCCTGGATGCGATGTGGATGATTGTGGGGACTTTGAGGGTGTTTCCCTAGTCTTAATAAGCTTTAGTTTGACCTTCAGAGAAAGCTATAAATGTTGGGATTGGAAATAAAATGGGATGCCCATTTGACTGTGAACGCCTAGTTAGGCTATGTTGAGAACTTGTACCTATATGGTTGAGACGTGTGGCTTGTACTCGGTATGGTGTGCATGATATGCCATAATTGTGGGACTTTTGGGGAGTTTATAAGATATGTTGGATTGAGATGGGTAGTTAAATCCCTGACTGGACATGCTATGATGTGTTGAGCTATTGAGCTCGTGATGACAGGCTGTGACCTGAGTTGAGCTATTGAGCTCATGGTGCTAGGGCTGAGGGCCCTGAGCTCGTGATGACAGGCTATGGCCTAAGTTGAGTTGTTGAGCTCATGGAGCTAGGGCTGAGTGCCCTAAGCTGAGATCTTATGGAGGATCGTGGACAAGTTGTCCTATGTGGGCAAACCAAGTCTTGATGTTTGTTTGCAGGTTGAGTCCTGATAATTATGCACACTACATGGTGCACGAGTATACTAAGCATATATAGACTTATATGTTTTGCATGATGTAGAGTTTTGAGGTCACCTACTAAGCTTGTAGCTCACCCCTACTTTGTTGTTTTCCTTTTTCAAGTATGACCCGAGACTAGTGGAAGACTTTCTTCTAGGAGGATGTACCCACTACTCTAATGTATGATTACTGTATTTTGTATTGATTATGTATTGTATCCCAGACATAGGTATGTGGACAGTGTATTTGCACATTGTTTGTGATGTGATATCTGTATGACTGTTTGACATATTGTATGCCTATTGATGTATGAGAAAGTACAGGAGTACTCTTGATATATAACTGTACATGTTTGCATAATTGAGACAGCACCTGATGTGTAGTCTCTATTGATGCTTGTCACCAACCCCTTGACCTTTTAGGTGCGGGCAAGGGGAAGTCATGTTCTTAGTTCCGTGCTTCCCTGGAATTCGGGGGCGTGACAGTTGTACACAAAGTTTCTTGTTAAGGATTCCACATTCTATAAAGTGGAAGAATTCAAATTGTAAGGATTAAAGCAATAAAAGAGGATTTTGTGTAAATCTACATTTTTTGTAAGGATTCAAATTATGCCCATTATTTCCTCACTGCAAGGATAAAGTTTTATAAGAAGCATAAAAGTTCTAAAATAGGCATAAAACCACGTTGAAGGAGGAGCTGATATTTTCAGTGGCATACTGTGAACCCATGAAAGACCCTACAATGATAGTAGTTACACTGCAGTGTGACCTATATTGAAATGTATATACTTTTCAATATCAAGTAAAAGAGGTCCTGGTTTAATAATGCAATGACAATAATCAAAGGCAGCAATATGACTAAAAAGACAAAAAAAAAGGGGCTTACGTAGTAGTATGTTACACCCATCCATCACATTTTGCTGGTAAAAATTTTATGAACTCAAAAAATTGTCCATGCGTTTAGGTGCACAATACTAGGTTTAAAAATAACATAAAAATAAATCTTGTGCGTTGTGCCCAGTGTCAGTTGGGATGAGAATTTGGAGCACCAAAGTCATATCAATTTGCAAAAAGAATAACTAGAGGGCCAAAGTTGATAGTTGGGTGGGAACCAGAGGTGGCCAAAACCATGCAACTGGGCTTGATTGTCTAGTCAACCTGGTTTATATGATAAAAAAGGTTGGCCATTACATGACAACCATCTAATAGAATCGTCAAGTAGCTTTTTTTATTTTTGAAAACAACATCCCCTTATCAGTACCCTGGTGATGCCTAGTCTTTTTATTTATTTTGTTGCATTGATAAATCAAAATTTCCAATACAACGGATCAGATTTGATCCATTGGCCATTTTTAAAGCCAAAAACAAGAAGACATATTGGGGCTCGAAGAGGTTCCACATGTCATTTCTTCCAATAAAAAAAAGTAATAATACATTGTTTGACAAGAGCAGGCCTCCAAAAAGTACATATCTCCCATGTTAGAAAATTTAAGCATCATCAGTCATGACTTTAAAGAACCACAATTTCACTTCAAACTTGATCTCTGGTAAAGAAATAAGAGTTGATTTCTAGTTTGTTATATTCTTGTGAGATCATCCATGGTACTACTGCCAAGGAATATGATGTGTTACCACCATTTTGCAGTAGAACTTGGTCATCATTTTTTCCTGCTATTGGAGCTTCAATCCATCTAGAGAGCTAGGGATTAATTTCCTTCTCCTCATCAAAGTTATCCCTATAAAAATTGAAATGTATAAGAATATTAAAATAAGATAAACCTACACTAAATTAAATATTTTTAGTGCAAACCTATACTTGTTATTAATATGACATTGCATTTTCTATTAGAAATCTTCAACTGCAAGCATTGCTTCATTATTAACCGGTGAAGGCAGCTCAGATAACAATTGAAAACACATGAAACAAAAATGCAAGTATAAAATTAAATAATAACAGTTTTTACAATGTAAGTATATAATTAAGCAGTAACACATTTATAATAGTTAAATTAATTTGACAATAATATTACAGTAAAAGAATCTATAGTACAAAATTTAAGCTAGCAATTTATTGAAAAAGGAAACAATTTTTTAAAGAAACAATCCTACTCATTCAAAGAACTCCAACTTCTATTTAATATAGTTACAGTTGAGAATAAATAAAATCTAAAGAAGCAAATAAATAAAAGCTAAAAAGATTTTTAAAAAATCACATAGATAAAAGCTAAAAAAGATATTTTCTAAACTCTTTACATTTTCCTTTTTGGGTAACATTCTTTATCGTGGGTTTCCTTCTCTCAATCATTAATTCTTTTCTAAAAGATGGTGGTCTACCTTTTCCTCTCACCACATGAGGACTCATTACTTTCTTAGAACTCTCATAAATTATAGCATCAACATTATAAATTATAACCTATAAAGGTGGGTTGTTGGTGCAGTAGCATAAGTTCATTACATCTAACTTGGCTGGCATGTCCTCAGTATTTTATCACACGATGATGCATTCATGGCAACTTCATAGCATTTCTTCATGATAAGTGAATATCTATGCATTTTAGGCCTTTGATCAACCATGTCATAACTATTTCATATAAGAATATATGTCCTTTTTATGTCTTTCCTCCATCGATCAAATAGGAAAAACCCTATGTTTGTGCATACACAGTCCTGGTGAAGGAAGAAAGCAAAGAGCACCCGTTCCTGATGTTCAATCCTTCGAAGCTTAATCCAGGTAGGTAATTCCTAGATTCTTTGTGGTTTTATTACATGGGTGCAAACTGTTAGAGATAAATAGATATATTCAATCCTAATGTTGTACGTGAATGTATATAGATATATATAAAAACGGCTAGATGTATTAGTATATATATTTGAAGATATATATATACATATGATTGTTGCAGTGCGACGCAATCCGATGATTGGTTGGTGCAATGGGACAACCCCCCTCTCCCCTTTTCTTTTCTTTTGGCCGATTTTGGCACCTATAGGGCGGCGCGTGTACCTGTTATTTCTTTATGGGTTTTATCACCTCTAATATTCTATGTAATTATTATTAATATTATTATTTGTGTACTATGCCAGTCGGCCTGGTCCCTTTTCCACATAAGCCACACTGTAGGTACTGCAAGGTATATGACAGCATGGTATAGATAGCATGACACGTATAGATGGCATGGTACTGTAAGGTAGATGATGGCATGGCATGGTCTATAAATGCATTGCTTGTGTTTCTGTCTTTCTGCGTAAACACCATTAGGAATGGGTCACTAGGCTATCAGCCAATAACCTAGTAGCAGCAGGGTCAGCTAGCGACATCATGCCACCCTGTGTCCCCCTTGTGCCAACTCTAATGGGCTGGCTATGTGTTTTGGGTATTCCCTCTTTGGGCCGGCCTCCTTTCCTAAACCCTTTGGGTTTCTTTTTTTCTTTTTGTTCTTACTTCCTGGGCCTTAGTGGCCCTGATGAATGGGCTTAGTTTTAAGTTTTTTTACGGTATTACTCATTAAACATTTAGAAATATTAATTATAACTTGAATTTATTAGTATAACAATTAAAATATTATTTGTAGTTCAATATTAAAAATATTGTCTTGATTTGATTTAGTTAGTTTAATTAGATAAATACTGTTTGGGCTTAAGATTGTAGTTTAATATAAATATTTTTGAGCTTAATATTAGAGTGTAAATAATATAAATATTATTGAGTTGATATTATTAATTTATCATTACAAATATTATTTGTGGCTTGATATTATCAATTTGATAATATATATATATATATATATATATATATATATATATATATCATTGGTGGTACATTATTACTAGTTTGATGATTTAAATGTTTTGTTAAGTTGTTATATTGAATATTAATTATTGGAGAATTCTATTTATTGATTTTATGTGGGGAAATGATAGTAAAGTTGGTTGGGTTAACTGTGGGTCCCACATAAGGCAGGCAAGAGGCCGCGGGTCCCCTATGTGGCTGGTTAACCCAGGTCCCATATGTGGTAGGTTATCATTAGGGACACTGTAGGTCCTACATATGGCTATTTGGTAGTAACTGGGATCCTTGGAGTTGGTTGTGGGAATCCCGTGGATGGTTGGATTGTCCGGTGTGAACCTTTAATGAATGAAATGTAATGTGTGTATGATGTTATATTTTGTGTTTTAATGTAAGTTTTCCATGATAGAATAAAACACTACACTAGCACAAGCATACACCGATCATGTAAACTTAGGATTTCATGTTATAGGATGGTGAGGAGATAGGGATCACTTACTGGGCATTTGTGCTCACTCTTACTTTGTTGACATGTTTCAAGTATTGACTCATTCGCTAGCAGTAGGCCTTGGGTAGTAGTGTGTTATCCTACACTGCATAGTGGAGATTCTGTGGTCAACAAATTGTTAATCACGTTGTGGATGTAGCTCTACACATTGTAGGGTGAACCATGTAAATTGTCGTGTGATTTGGTTGTGTGCTTTCTATTGAAAATTAATCTATAGTGCCAGAAACTAAAAGGAAAGAATTTGGGTAACTGTTAAAGGTGCTAAAATTGTCAAATACTGATTCACCTATAATGGCCTGTGTTTGGGGCTCTAGGAGTTAACCATGTGATGGAGTGCACATCAAAGGATGTGAATATCAGTACAATAACGTAAGTATCGAATAAAGAGTTTTAACTATGAGTGGACCCAATTTGGAGTCGAAGCCCCAAAAGGATAATTTTAGGATTTTGTGGTGTGGTCGGGTGACTTTGTATTCGAGATATTATTTGGAAAAAATAGATATCAATACAGTGATGTACTCGTCAAACAGAGCATTTTGACAGTAATTGGACTCAATTTGGAGTCGGAATTATGTACGGGTAATTATAATATTTTAATAAATTTAATGTGGGAAAGTATAAAAAGGGTAGTGAAGAACCTTAATCCTTAATTTCAATACGTGCTTGCCTTTTTAAAGAGAGAAAGAGGAGAGTAGAGAGAAAGAGAAGGGGGAAAGTGAATTGTACGATCCATTCTTTTTACTCATATGTTGTTGATTATGTTTGCTAGAGTAGCTAAAACATGAGAATTAATCTCAAATTCGTGAAATTTGATGTATGAACCCTAAGTTGGGGGGAACCAAATTTTGTTTATTAACCTTCGAACTAAGGTTGTTTTGGTAGCTTAATATGGCTAAAATGAGTTAGGAACTCATTTTTGGGTTGAATTGGTGCTTAAAAATGGAGATTTAGTTAGTATAACTAGGTTTTGGGACGAAACTAGGATGAACGCAGTCGACAGATCGTAACTGGGGGACTGCTCGACATTGCTCGAGGCCCAAGCGTCGAGCTAGCTTCGAGTAGAGGGCTTCGAGCAAGGAGTGTCGAGCAGGAGCCTCGAGCAACCTCGAGCAGGGTGCAGGTGTCTCGAGCAGTTGGGCAGTGCAGTTCTAGTTTCACTGGACTAAACTATTTACTTAAGTATTATACTTAAGTTACAATGTAAATAAAGAAATACCTCCCATTTGGATTCAAATAATAATACTATAAAATTAAATTCCCACTCCTTGAAAATGTGAAAATTGAGAATTAGAACTGAATCCCGGAAAAATCTAGTTTTTGGTTTGAGGTGACCATTTGCGCACCAAGGTTAGACCTCTCAGAAAAATCCCCAAAAATTAGATTATCTTAGTTATGATATGGGGAATCATTACCGGAACTTTTTATTTCCAAAAAACACCTCCTACGAAAATCCTCTCTCTTGGTCAAGATATGAGCATAGAGTTATGAAGACTGCCCTCTGTTACAGAGGAGTGTCATAAAACCCTAGTGGTCACGTGGGCCTACGAGGCTTCCTTGATAAGCATGGGAGGCTACTGTTGAGGGCCTGAGAGGCGAGATTTGTTTAAAGCCTAAGAGGCTACTATGCCTAAGAGGTAATACGGTGCCTGAGAGGCAATGTTTGGGATTACCTGGGAGGTAATATTGTGTTTGGGTGGGCAAGACTGTGCCTAAGAAGCAATAATGTTTCGGGTTACCTGGGAGGATTGCTTTATATTTTAATGCATGAGTACATGATTGAGTTGGCGATGTATGTGTAGCACTACACAAGAACATGCCTACACTAGTTTATGTGTTGGGATGGGTCAGAGAGACATGATCCCTATTCAGTTGTGGTTGCTGACTCCTCCTGTTGTGTTTGTCTTTGTCTGTTTTAGGTGCCTACAGGAACTAGGAGGTTCACCCAAGGTGAAAACTTTGTTTGTGTGTGTTTATTTTATTGGATTATAATGATATGATATAACCCCGTGTGGGGAGTAACATGTATGTATGTGTGTTTGCTCTGTGATTTGAAATAAGTTTTTCTATATGTGTGTGATATATGTGTGGTATGGCTTAGAGATGGCACTCGTGCCAAGGTCCCTTTCTTGGTGTTATCACCAACCCCTTGTCCCTTCGGGTGCGGGCATAGGGATTCATTAACCGATTTTCGTGAGTCAGAAATCCGGGGCGTGACAGATGGTATCAGAGCATGGTTTAGTTGGCCTAGGATAGTGGGGTGATTGATTACTCTTGAGTCCTTTTGAGGGGTGTGGAGGGACATGCTTGATCAACATGGTCCTTTATGAGCCTCTGAGGTATACTTGGGGTAATCAGTTATGGTGTAGGTGCATGCATGGATAGACACTAGTTTGCATTGAGAATATGAAACTAACTTGATGTGTTATATGTTATGATATGATGAACTGTGTGACAATATAAATATGTGTGTTTGTGTGTAAAGACCCGTACTTGTGTGGAGTTGAAAGTTAGCCCCGAATAGAGTTGGAAATACCTATTCGATAGTGTGGCCTTAACCAGAGTGTTTTGAGTTATTATTATTATTAATAATAATATGATGATTGTAATAGTTTGAGTTTATTATTATATATTATTATTTTTATAATTATTTTTAATATTTTAAGTTTATTATTATTGTAATGTTATTATTATTATTATTATTATTATTATTATTATTATAATCATTCTAATAATATTATTATTAGAAGTATTATTATTAATGTTATTATTAGATTTAATAATATATATATATATATTGGTTAGTATAAAATGGAAAACCTACGGTAGAAATCCTACGTTCGTTGTGCGTGTGCAGAGCTTGGCAAGGGAGGAGCAGTGGATTTGAAATAGATGTGTTTTATCGATCCTTCGAGACGTGTTCTACCAATCTAGGTAGGTGACCCTTGATCCTCGTTATTCTATTACACAAAACAAACACAAACTGTTAGAGAATATATATATATATACACATATAAACGTTTAGATATTTATGTATTTATATAAATATATTCATATACATGAATATATATACAGTTGGGCGATTGTTGTAGTGCAGCATGATTCAATCGGTTTCAAATCGTTTGATGAGCTACTGCACATGTTATCCCTTTTATCATATTTTATTTAGTTATTATTAATTTTTACCCGTACCAGGCCCGTTAGCCTGGTTTCTTCCACACGTCAGCAGCAGCACACTAGGCTGTCATTTATTTATTTACTTTTAAATGTTCCTGCCTCTACACTATAGTAGCACACTAAACGGGGCATATTAATTTTTAAATGTTCCTACCTCTACAATCTGTTCGATCCAATGCAGTGCATGAGTTTCCTTTTTTATTTATTTACTTTTCTCATAATAAAAAAGGGGCATCTTTTTATGCACGGTTCTGTGGCAGTGAAAGAAAAGGGCATCCTTTTTTTATTATAGTACATGTAATCGTGCATGTCGATTTTAAAAAAAAAGGGTGGGTTAATTGACTATGGGAATTAAGTCGTGCGTGTCAATATTTGGTATATATGGGTAATAAATTCGTGCATGAACAATTGGTATTGTATATATATATATATATATGTTTTGATTCAGTGTACTGAAAATTACCAAGATATATAAATAATTTAAATTTAAATTTGATTTAGTAGTAAAAAAAATAATATATTAATTAATACTGTTCCAATAATAAGATAAAAAAATATCGTAGTTTAATTAAATAAATAATACTTGAGCTTGATATCTAATATTATAAATATTATCTGGGTTTGAATTGGTTAGTTTACTTGAATAAATAATGTTTAGACTTGTTATTATTAGCTTGGTGACATAATTAGCATTTGTGGCATGTTATAATTGGTTTAACGATTTAAGTATTTAGTATGTTATAATACTGATTATTGAAATTATTATTTGTTGGTTATATATGTGGATTTGGTAGTGGAGATAGTTAGGTTAACTGCAGGTCCCACATAGGGTTGGTGAGAGGCAACAGGTCCCTTATGTGGCTGGTTAACCCAGGTCCCATATGTGGCAGGTTGTCGTTAGGGACACCACAGGTCCCACATATGGCTATCTGGTAGTGATTGGATCATTGGAGTTGGTGACGGAAATCTCGTGGATGGTTGGATTGTCTGGTGCGAACCTTTAAAGAATAAAATATAATGAGTGTGATGTCATATTTTGTGCTTTAATGTAAGCCTTCTGTGATAGAATAGGACACTACACTGGCACAAACATACACCGATCATGTAGACTTATGATTTCATGTTTTAGGATGGTAAGGAGATAGAGATCACCTATTGGGCATTTGTGCTCATCATTACTTTGTTAACATGTTTCGGGTTTTGACTCATTCACCAGAGGCTAGTCCGAAGCTAATTGTTATTTATTTTACATTTTGTAATAACTTGGTTTATAGATTTTGTAAGACATAATTGGTTTTATTACTTGAATATTCGGATAAGGATCCGTGAGTTGTATTGGATTTATAGCATGATATTATTATTAATAAATTATTTTCCTTAGCTTCATAGCATGCGGGAATGTATATGAATACCCCTGATGTATGAATGTACAGATATATCTCAGATAGCACCCACTGTGTAGTCCATATTGGTGCTAGTCACCTACCACTTGACCCTTCGGGTGTAGGCAAGGAAAAGTCACACTCTTAGTTCCGATTCTTCTGGGATCTGGGGGCGTGACACTGTGTGACAACATGTATGTGTGCACTGTGTAACTTGTGTGTGTTAGTGTGAACCATATGAGATATGTGCCATATGTGATATGTGTTATATGTGTGCTTGCCCCTATAATGGGGATGGAATAAAGATTGAACTATTGTTTCTTTGTATAGTGAAAATTCCTCCGAGGAGAGTGCCATGTGTGTTTGGGACAGTTGGTGATGAGTCTTCCACCCATGTAGGGTCAGATGCGGGGAAGTCCGCCAGGGGAAATGAGTTATTGGCACAGCTTGTGGCCCAAGTGGGGGCGTTGAGAGAAAGTATGGGGGACGATATCCGGAAAGTCGTGTGCTGTAAGTTAGTGGCATAACAGGTGGTTCCACCACCACCCCGAGAGGAGTCCCAGCATGAGGATATGGTTCTGTGCGAAGCCGTGGCGACCCAACATGTTGATGAGGATGTGGTTACGAGGTTCCGAAAGGAACAACCGAGTAAGTTCCTAGAGGAGGTGATCTGGTTGCCGCGGAGCACTAGCTGAGCCATATAGAGCGCCTCTTCTCCTTCCTCTTACCGTGGGAGGAGGATAAGGTGAGACTGGCAGTCCGACAATTGGAGGGCGAGGCCCTAGAGTGGTGGCTTAGTGTTAATGGAAGTCATGATGTGCAGATGATGCTTTGGGATGAGTTTCTTCAGTTATTCCATGATCAATTCTTCCTAGAGTTCGTGAGGTGGCAGAAAAGGGAAGAGTTTTCCGGTCTGAGGTAGGGGTCGAGGATAGTGTCAGAGTATGAGCGAGAGTTCAGGAACCTGAGTAGGTTTGCTCCAGAGATTGTGGCACAAGATAACCTAAAGGCCCACAAGTTTACTTTGGGTCTGAGGTTTGCCTTCAAGCAGAGAGTTGAGGCGTTCCGTCTGAGGACATATTTAGAGATAGTGGAGACAGTTCGTATTGTTGAGAGGGGTCTCGACGAGGGGAGACAGGCCCATCAGATACGACAGCTCCAGAGTGGATCTGATTCCAAGAGGCCCAAGACAGAGTTTGGGGGTAGTAGTTTTGTGAGAGATAGGGGCTAGGCCCCAGTGGTGTCAATGAGGTCCCAGCTTAGTGGGAGACAGGGAGGTTCAACTGGCGGTCCACTGAGAGGTTATCTGTGTTATGGCTATCCAAGACACTAGAAACGGGAGTGTCCCCGGAAACATTTGACATGTTGTACATGTGGTAGGGAGGGGCACATGAGTAGAGTGTGCCGTAGTAGAGGCAGTACGAGTGGTGCTAGAGGGGCAGCATAGAGTGTCCGAGGTGACATCAAGTTTAGAGCTCTAGGGGAGAGACCAGTCCGTCAGTGGCAGGGCGGTCAGGCAGGTACTAGTCAGTCTAGACCTCAAGGGAGGCTAGAGAGGCATCCATAGGGAGGTGGAGGGGCCCAGAGTGGGACCTGTACATAGGATAAAGGATATGGGTGCAAGGCTACTGGTAGTGCAGCTCAGGGCAGAGTGTTTGCCTTGACCACGGCACCGCAGGAGGAGGCAGAGGTTCCATCCTCAACCATTGAGGGTGGGGCCGGACCTTCAGTTGTATAAGGTACGATTTTGATTTCTCGCACATTTGTATCTGTTTTATTTGATACGGGTGTATCATGTTCCTTTGTTGTTGAGACTGTAGTAGATAGCCTTGGCTTTGAGAGTGGTGCGGTTGAGAGGCCGATGTCTGTTGAATCACTAGCAGGTGGTATCTACGAGGTGTGATGGGTGTGTCGTGAGTTTATTCTCACCATGGGTGATGTAGAGTTGTCCTTCGATCTCTATGTAATGCCTTTGAGGGCATTTGATTTGATTTTGGGCATGGATTGGTTTAGAGCCTTCCAAGCCAATATTAATTGTGATAGACGGCGGGTGTCTTTTGTGTCACTAACAGGGATTCCTTGCACCTTGTTAGGTGAGTGGGATCGCGAGGCGAGTCGAGCTGGACCGATGTTGGAGCAATGGGGCGCCATTACCCGTAGATTAGCAGTGCTTATATTTGTCAAGGGGAATATAGGGAAGAGAGTATGACCAGTGGTCGTGGACCAGTTCCAAGATGTGTTTCCAGAGGAGTGGTAGAGTCTACCACTTGAGATGGGTATAGAGTTTTGCATTGAGCTACTATCGGGGGTAGGTCCTATCTCGCAGGTGGCCTATCGGATTGTAGTGACCCGTGTTTGCGGGTGGCCTTTTGAGTGGAAATTGTTGGGTTTTAAGGGATTTTTCTTTCCACATACTTTGGCTAAATCATCTTGTATGTTAATGAGCAAGCAAGAGGCAAAGTCTGAGCCCAATAAAGAGTGCACGTAAGAATGCACGTGAGAATGGCTTTTCACGTGCAGTGATATTTTTGCATGGGAGCCTTCCTGATGTTGTTCTAAGGCTTGTGGAAAAATTCTAGGCCATTTGGAGCTGCACGCGAGAATGCACGTGAGATGGGCTTTTCGCGTGCAGGCATATTTTTGCATGGTTGTCTTCCTTTTGTTTTGCTGATGATTTCTTCTTAAAGGACCAAGTTCAAATAGTGAGTATTTTGGTGTGTATGGATGTGGGAAGGTCATAGCTTGTTCCATCAAAACTACGTCATTTTAATGCTGGGATTCACTTAATCAAAACTACGTCGTTTTGATGTTGTGTTGCCTATATAAGGAGGAGAAGCCCCTCTGTTTTAGGTTTAGGGTTTGTTGCTCCACCAGCCGTCGCAGAGAGAGAGAGAGAGGGGAAGGAGAGCTCCTGGTTGCTGCCGGGCGTCTTGCGTGGGTGGTCGGTGTCTCGTGGGTGGACGGCGTCCGGCGTGGGAACGAATATTCTTGCTGTGTTGTTGCGTTTTACTTGAGGTAGGGGTTCTGTTCTTGCTAATCCCTCTCTTGTCCTAGGGTTCTTAGGTAGAATTCGGTCTATACTATATATATTATATATATATATATATATATATATATATATATATATAAATCCATATAGGTGTGATCTCCTATATGGATGTTGGCCTTCAATGGCATTTTGGTGTGATTCTATTGTTGGGTGGTCAGTGCATGTTACATGTTCGATGAAATGCCTGAGTGAATATTGCTGTGTGTATATGCCTAGTACATGTTTGATAATATGCCTGTGTGGCTGGACTTGTGATTTGGTGTATGTATGCATGCTGTGTGTTTGTTCTATTGCCTGAATGGCTGGGTTTGTGCACTTGTGAACGAGTGCACACCAAGTGTTTGGTTTTATGCTTGAGTGACCGTGGTGTATGTTGTGTGCATGACTGTGGTATCTGGCCTGAAGAGGCGGTTAAATTACTTTGCCTGAGAGGCGGTTAAATCAGTGGCCTGAAGAGGCGGTTAAATTACTTGCTTGAGATGTGGTCCAGTGTGGCTGGGGCTGAGGTTACGCCCGTTTGTGTGGAATGCTTTATTTTTTTAATACTGTCACGTCACTACACCTATGCACATGCATGTAGCCGCTAGGAGCATGGGAAGGGTTGGGGAGACTTGATCCCTACTGAGCTGTGGTTGCTCACCCCTCCTACTGTGTTTGCTTGTTTTCCAGGGACTTACAGGCGTTAGGTGGATACACCAAGGTGAAAGACCATCTTCATTTTATTGTTCACTTCAGTAATGTACTTTTATAATTTATGTAACCCCAGGGGGGGAAATGTACAAAGGGATTGAATTGTAGTAAGGAACATGGTTGGTTTGTGAACTTTTGATGTTTTGAAATTAAATAAAGATGTGGCTTGTTTGATTTATTGTAATTGTTAGTCTTGCTTGTGTGGCATCCAGTAATCCAACCCCGTTGCCCTCCATGTGGGTGAATGGGGAGTCACGTACCGGTTTCCCCGAGTCGGAAATCCGGGGCGTGACAGTATGGTATCAGAGCATGGTCTAGTTGGCCTAGGGTAGTGGGCGGACCTGGTTATCCTAAGTCCTTTGGAGGAGCCTGGAGGGACATGCCTGATCAACATGGTCCTCTTTGAGCCTCTAAGGTGTACTTAGGGTAGTCCAGTCTTGTGGTAGGATTTGCATGCATTGGCATTAGGGCACTAGTTGCATTTGCTGTGAATGTGTGCTAAACTGTGGAAAATTGTGGATAACATGATTAAGTGTGAAATGTGCAACTCTGATTTGTTTGGCAATGCGTACCGAACTATGAAATGTGATTGATACAATGTATGTGTGTAATGTCATGTGATAGTGGAATTGATCAGTGGGGTAG
This sequence comes from Taxillus chinensis, assembly GCA_023512835.1. Classification (NCBI taxonomy): domain Eukaryota; kingdom Viridiplantae; phylum Streptophyta; class Magnoliopsida; order Santalales; family Loranthaceae; genus Taxillus; species Taxillus chinensis. The sequence goes on along the minus strand of CM042088.1, from coordinate 58,790,821 downwards.
AGGTAGTGACGTGATAAATTATAAATTCGTTTTGACGTTTGTGCTTCTTACTTCGTGTAGTAAGAATGCCGCCGAGGAGAGAGACACGTGCGTTCGGGGCAGTGGCGGATGAGTCATCTGCCCATGAGGGTCCGGGTGCGGGACAGTCCGTTGGAGGGCATGTGTTATTGCTGGCACAGCTACGAGAAGGCATCCGGCTGGAAGTACGAGAGCTACGGGAGGGAATCCGGCAGGAGGTTCAGGAGGAGGTGCACCGCGAGATAGCGGCACGGCAGTGGTGCCACCACCACCACCAGATGGGGAGCCGCCTCGTGAGCATGAGAGTTCGGCTGGGTGGTGTACCGACTCGTGCAGGGATGACGTGGTGACACGGTTCCGAAAGGAACAACCTTCGCGATTCAAGGGGGAAGGTGATCCCGTGATAGGCGAGCAATGGTTGAGGCGGATCGAGCATGTGTTCTCCTTTCTCCTGCCCCGGGAGGAGGATAAGGTGCGGCCGGCCATTCGGCAGTGGAGGGGGATGCTTTGGAGTGGTGGACGAGTGTCGCGGGGAGCCGTGCGGTGCAACTCATGCTTTGGGAGGAGTTCTTGCAACTCTTCCATGATGAGTTCTTCCCGGAATCGGTGAGATGGCGGAAGAGGGAGGAATTCGATAGCTGAAGCGGGGATCCAGGACGGTACCTGAGTATGAGCGGGAGTTCCGGAGCTTGAGTAGGTTTGCTCCTGAGACCGTGGCAAGGGAGGACCTGAAGGCCCACAAGTTCACCTTGGGCCTTAGGCCAGCCCTTGGCGAGAGGGTGGCAATTCTACGCTTGAGGACCTATCCTGAGGTTGTGGAGACGGCCCGTATAGCCGAGAGAGAGTTGGATGATGGGAGGCAGGCCCATCAGGGTCGCCGGTTGCGAGTGGGCCTGATCGAGATGCAGGGCCCAAGAGGCTCAAGATGGAGGAGAGAGATAGCAATTCTTTTCGCGATCGGGGTCGGACATCTGTGAACCCCGGGAGGTTCACCTTTGGCGGCGAAAGACAGGGTGGTCCATCTCGGGGGGTCTACCTGGCGGTTGTCACCTTGTGGGGAGCAGGGGTCACTTCAAGGGGGAGTGCCCCAAGAAGGACCGGCGATGCAACAACCGTGGATGAGAGGGCCATTTGCGCTGGGTTTGCAGGAGTGGCAACAGGGGAGCGGGGGGCGTGGCATCCGGCGTGAGGAGTGATGCTAGCTTCCGTGCACCGGTGAGAGACCAGCTCGTCGGTGGCGAGCCGACCAGGCAGATCCGGTCGGACCCGACCTCGGGGGGGAGGCCGAGCGACAGCAGTCGATGCTTAGGCGATCGGGCAGGGAGCCGCCAGGTGAGTGAGCCGACCAGGTGGCACGGGCCAAGGGAGGGTGTTTGCACTGAATGCGACACCCCAGGAGGAGGCTGAGCTACCACCTTCGCCGGCAGAGGAGGGAGCAGGACCATCGGTGGTTAGAGGTACTCTTTTGATCTCCCGCATGCTTGCTTCTGTTCTTTTCGATACGGGTGCATCACGTTCTTTTATTGCTAAGCTTATAGTTGAGGGTTTGGGGTTAACGTGTGTTGAGGCGGAGAGGCCTTTAGTTGTAGAGTCTCCGGTGGGAGGTATGATTGAGGTGCGACATGTTTGCCGCGATTGTGCGTTAACCATGGGTGATGTGGAGCTGAGCTTCGATTTGCATGTGATGCCTTTGCGTACTTTTGACCTGATCTTGGGTATGGATTGGCTTATGGCTTTCCAGGCCAAGATCGACCATACCGGCGGCGTGTATCCTTCATGTCACCCGCAGGAATCTCTTGTACCCTGTAAGGGGAGTGGGACCGTGAGGCGAGTCGAGCCGGGCCAGTGTTGGACCAGTAGGGTGCCATTACCACAGGTTGGCAGCCCTGACCTTTGCTGAGGAAGCGAAGGTGGAAAAGAGGGTGTGGCCTACTGTTGTGGACCAATTTCAGGAAGTTTTTCCTGAAGAGTTGAGGAGTTTGCCACCTAAGAGGAGTGTGGAGTTCACCATTGAGTTGGTGCCGGGGACGGGTCCGATTTCCCAAGTAGCGTATCGTATGGGGCCAGCCGAGTTGAGGGAGCTTCAGAGGCAAATCGAGGAGTTGGTGGGCTAGAGGTATATCGGACCGAGTACCTCACCTTGGGGTGCTCCGATGCTCTTTGCTAAGAAGGCGGATGGCACGCTTCGTCTCTCGCATCGACTACGGGAAGTCGAATTCAATGACCGTGAAGAACAAGTATCTGTTGCCTCGGATAGATGACCTGTTTGACCAATTGAGTGGGGCCCAGGTGGTTTTCCAAGATAGATTTACGGTCGGGGTATCACCAGCTCAGGGTTAGGGAGGAGGACATCCCTAGGACGGCTTTTCGGTGCAGGTATGGGCATTATGAGTGGGTAGTGATGCCTTTCGGGCTCACTAATGTGCCGGCGGTGTTCATGCATTTGATGAACTAGGTCTTTGCTCCATACTTGGATTCGTTTGTGGTGGTGTTTATTGATGATATCTTGGTGTATTCCAAGACCGAGAGGGAGCATGTGGAGCATTTGGTAACGATGTTGCAAACCTTGAGGGACCAGGCACTGTTTGCTAAGTTTAGCAAGTGTGAGTTTTAGGCTGCAGGAGGTTCACTTTCTTGGCCATGTGGTGTCACTGAGGGAGTTAGGGTGGACCCAGCCAAGATTGAGGCCGTGGCATAGTGGGCGAGGCCAACCAATGTTTTTGAGATCCGTAGCTTTCTTGGCTTGGCGGGGTACTATCGTCGTTTTGTAGAGGGGTTCTCTCGTTTGGCGGCTCCTATGACGGCGTTGACTAGGAAAGGAGTGAAGTTTGAGTGGACGGACAAGTGCCAGCAGGCGTTTGAGACTCTCAAAACCCATTTGACCACTGCACCTGTGTTGAGGTTGCCTAGGGAGGATATTCCGTATGAGGTATTTTGCGATGCGTCCAGGGTTGGTTTGGGGTGTGTGCTTATGCGGGAGCACGGTGTGGTAGCCTATGGATCGAGGCGGTTGAAGCCTCACGAACGAATTATCCTACCCATGACCTTGAGTTGGCGGGCCGTCATCTTCGCCCTGAAGAGTTGGCGACACTACCTCTTGGGGGGAGAAGTTTGTAGTGTTCTCGGATCACAAGAGCCTTCGATCATCTTTACTCGAGAGGGACTTGAATATGAGACAGAGGAGATGGGTGGAGTATCTGCAGACCTTTGATTTTACCCTTGCCTATACCCCAGGCAAGGGCAATGTTGTGGCTGACGCGTTAAGCAGGAAATGGAAGGTTGAGGTGGCCGTGAGGGAGTGGAAGCTGATGGAGCAGTTGGCCATGTTACAGTTGCAGCCTGTGGCTGATGATGGTAGGACAGTGCTGGGTCCTATGGTGGTTATACCTGAGTTGTATCAGCGAGTCTAGGAGGGACAGTTGGGTGATATTGAGTGTGAGGTTCTTCGTGCCCGTATTGAGGCTGGCGAACTACCGGAGGACTGGGCAGAGGGTCCTGAGCATGAGTTGTCTTTTCAAGGGCGTTTGGTAGTAGCTTCTTCTCTCAGGGATGAGGTGATGAGGGAGTTTCATCAATCTAGAGTTGTTGTGCATCCAGGGGGCACGAAGATGTACCATGCGCTTCGGGGGCATTTCTGGTGGCCTGGGATGAAACGTGACACCGCTGCTTTCGTTTCGAGGTGCCTCACTTGTCAACAAGTAAAAGCTAAGCATCAGCGGCCGGCAGGCATGTTACAGCCGTTGCCAATAGCGGAGTGGAAGTGGGACCACATCGCGATGGACTTTGTGACTGGTCTTCCACCCACCACTGGGAGGAAGGATATGATTTGGGTGATTGTGGATCGACTCACCAAGTCGGCCCATTTTCTAGCGGTCCACGAGCGGGATTCCATCGGGGTTTTAATTCAGCTGTATATGAACGAGATTGTGCGACTGCATGGGGTGCCATCGTCGATTATGTCCGACAGAGACTCGAGGTTCACTTCCCGTTTTTAGGAAGGCTTGTAGGAGGCTATGGGAACAAAACTTAACTTGAGTACGGCCTTTCACCCTGAGACTGATGGCCAGACAGAGAGGACGAATCAGACCTTGGAGGACATGTTGCGGGCCTGTGTGTTAGATTTCGGGGGTTCGTGGGCAACTCACCTTCCTTTGGTGGAGTTTACCTACAACAACAGTTTTCAGGTGTCCATTGGGATGGCTCCTTTTGAGGCGTTGTATGGCAGACCATGCCGATCACCATTGTGTTGGACTGAGGTAGGAGAGGCCGCTCTCTTGGGACCACAGATGGTTCAAGAGGCTACCGAGAAGGTTAAGTTGATTCGTCAGCGTTTGTTATCAGCTCAGAGTCGGCAGAAATCTTATGCAGATCAGCGGCGGCGACCTTTGGAGTTTTCTGTTGGTGATCATGTGTTTCTTCGTGTTTCTCCGCGTCGTGGACATCGACGGTTTGGGCGAGGTTCCAAGCTATCTCCGCGGTTTATTGGTCCTTTTGAGATTCCGCTCGTGTGGGGCCCGTGGCCTACCGGTTAGCGTTACCACCGCGGCCGAGTCGAGTGCACAATGTGTTTCACGTGTCCCGGTTGAGGAAGTATCACCCTGACCCCACCCATGTGATCGATTGGGGGACATTGGATGTTAAGGATGACATGTCCATTGTTGAGGCCCCTATCCAGGTATACTCGACCGGGGGAGAAACTTTTGCGTGGTCGTCTTATTCCTTTGGTTCGCGTCTTGTGGCAGCACCGTGGCATTGAGGAGGAGACTTGGGAGCGTGAGTCTTTGATGCGGGAGCAAGATCCGAGTTGTTCGCGGACGACCAATCTTAAGGGTGGGAGGTGGCTGTTGGCCAATGATAGTAACGTGTTTTCTTGTTTATGATTTGGTGTGTATTGTCCTTGTAGACATGTGTTTATATTTGTGAGTTTGAAATTGGTATTTGTGACATGTGTATGTGGCATTGTTATGTGCTATTGTGTGTCTTGTGTGCGGTGTATGACCCATTTGGGTGTTGTGGCTTGCCGTGCGGCAAATGAGTAGCTTGTGTTTGTTTTCCTTGCATTTTGTTTCTTTTCGAGGACGAAAAGTCTTAAGGGGGAGAGGATGTAGTGACCGTGTGTTTGCGGGTGGCCTTTTGAGTGGAAATTGTTGGGTTTTAAGGGATTTTTCTTTCCATACACTTTGGCTAAATCATCTTGTATGTTGATGAGCAAGCAAGAGGCAAAGTCTTGAGCCCAATAAGGAGTGCACATGAGAATGCACGTGAGAATGGCTTTTCACGTGCAGTGATATTTTTGCATAGGAGCCTTCCTGATGTTGTTCTAAGGCTTGTGGAAAAATTCTAGGCCATTTGGAGCTGCACGCGAGATTGCACGTGAGATGGGCTTTTCGCGTGCAGGCATGTTTTTGCATGGTTGTCTTCCTTTTGTTTTGCTGATGATTTCTTCTTAAAGGACCAAGTTCAAATAGTGAGTATTTTGGTGTGTATGGATGTGGGAAGGTCATAGCTTGTTCCATCAAAACTACGTCGTTTTAATGCTGGGACTCACTTAATCAAAACTACGTCGTTTTGATGTTGTGTTGCCTATATAAGGAGGAGAAGCCCCTCTGTTTTAGGTTTAGGGTTTGTTGCTCCACCAGCCGTCGCAGAGAGAGAGAGAGAGGGAAGGAGAGCTCCTGGTTGCTGCCGGGCGTCTTGCGTGGGTGGTCGGTGTCTCGTGGGTGGACGGCGTTCGGCGTGGGAACAGAATATTCTTGTGTTGTTGCGTTTTACTTGAGGTTGGGGTTCTGTTCTTGCTAATCCCTCTCTCGTCCTAGGGTTCTTAGGTAGAATTCGGTCTATACCTGCTATTATATATATATATATATATATAAATCCATATAAGTGTGATCTCCTATATGGATGTTGGCCTTTAATGGCATTTTGGTGTGATTCTCTTGTTGGGTGGTCGGTGCATGTTACATGTTCGATGAAATGCCTGAGTGAATATTGCTGTGTGTATATGCCTAGTACATGTTTGATAATATGCCTGTGTGGCTGGACTTGTGATTTGGTGTATGTATGCATGCTGGGTGTTTGTTCTATTGCCTGAATGGCTGAGTTTGTGCACTTGTGAACGGGTGCACACCAAGTGTTTGGTTTTATGCTTGAGTGATCGTGGTGTATGGTGTGTGCATGATTGTGGTATCTGGCCTGAAGAGGCGGTTAAATTACTTTGCCTGAGAGGCGGTTAAATCAGTGGCCTGAAGAGGCGGTTAAATTACTTTGCCTGAGAGGCGCTTAAATCAGTGGCCTGAAGAGGTGGTTAAATTACTTGCTTGAGATGTGGTCCAGTGTGGCTGGGGCTGAGGTTACGCCCGTTTGTGTGGAATGCTTTATTTTTTTAATACTGTCACGTCACTACACCTATGCACATGCATGTAGCCGCTAGGAGCATGGGAAGGGTTGGGGAGACTTGATCCCTACTGAGCTGTGGTTGCTCACCCCTCCTACTGTGTTTGCTTGTTTTCCAGGGACTTACAGGCGTTAGGTGGATACACCAAGGTGGAAGACCATCTTCATTTTATTGTTCACTTCAGTAATGTACTTTTATAATTTATGTAACCCCGGGGGGGAAATGTACAAAGGGATTGAATTGTAGTAAGGAACATGGTTAGTTTGTGAACCTTTGATGTTTTGAAATTAAATAAAGATGTGGCTTGTTTGATTTATTGTAATTGTTAGTCTTGCTTGTGTGGCATCCAGTAATCCAACCCCGTTGCCCTCCGTGTGGGTGAATGGGGAGTCACGTACCGGTTTCCCCGAGTCGGAAATCCGGGGCGTGACACGGATGGGGCCTGCGGAGTTGAGAGAGCTGTAGAAACAACTAGAGGAGCTAGAGGGCAAGGGATTTATTTGACTGAGTACTTCGCCATGGGGAGCACCAGTACTTTTTTCCAAGAAGGCAGATGAAACATTGCAGTTATGTATTGATTACCAAAAATTGAACCAAGTAACAGTGAAGAATAAGTATCCATTGCCTCGAATATATGATTTATTTGATCAGTTGAGCGAGGCTTAGTGATTTTTAAAGATACATTTAAGTTCGGGGTATCATCAGTTGAGAGTTAGGAAGGTGGATATCCCCAAGATCGCTTTTTCGGTGTCTATATGGGCATTATGAGTGGTTAGTGATACCTTTTGGGCTCACTAATGCACTAATAGTATTTATGTAATTAATGAAGCAAGTGTTTGCTCCTTACTTGGATTCTTTTGTGGTAGTATTCATTGTTGACATCCTTGTGTACTCCAAGACTAGATTGGAGCATGCGAAACATTTGGTGGTAGCTTTGTAGATGTTGAGGGAGCATCAATTGTATGTCAAGTTCAGTAAGTGTGACTTTTGGATGCAGGAGGTGCATTTCCTTGGCCATGTGGTATCAGTCGGAGGAGTCCGAGTGAACCCAGCTAAGATTGAGGAAGTGTTATCATGGAGGAGGCCCGTGAATGTTTTTGAGATTAGGAGCTTTTTGGGCTTGGCAGGGTATTATCGACGTTTTGTGAAGGGGTTCTCCCGTTTGTTAGCGCCTCTGACAGCATTGACTTAGAAAGGGGTCAAATTTGAGTGGATTGACAAGTATTGGTAGGCTTTTGAGACCTTGAAGGCCTGGTTGACCACCGCGCCAGTGTTGAGGCTACCACGAGAGGGGGTGCCTTATGAGGTATATTTTGATGCGTCTAGAGTGGGCATGGGGTGTGTGCTGATGCAGGAGTGCAATGTGAGAGCCTAGAGGGGGGGGGGGGGGGTGAATAGGCTCTAATCGAAAACTCTTTGCTCGTCTCTAGTACAACACTTATCTAGTTAAAAGATAGAATCAATGCGGAAGATAACCAGATAGTGGAAATATTTTGTTTTATTATCAAGAGATAATTACAGCAAAATATAACAGATTAAAGCTAATGAAGCTTTTCAATTTACTGAACAATTCTCTTACACTGTTTACAATGACTCACACACTAGCCAATTTAATCTTTATAAAAGCTCTTGTACATGTACGCGTGCGCTCTCTCTTTTGAAAATATACAAGTGTTAATATATATATATATATAACCATACGTTAAAAACATCTTTGGAACTTCTTCTTCCGAGCAACGTGCATCATTAACTATTCCTCGGAAATCTCTCTGCCTTGATTGCTGCCGATGTGGAGCTCAAGATCTTGGGTCTGTAAAACATAAGTGTCTTCGTGTGTTCCCAAGTGTAGTTAAAGTTATGTCCACATATCTGTGTGATCCACGTGTAAGATGATTTAGATTTTCAACGAGTTTGTCTTACGTCGGAACACAGTGAGTTGACGACTTTGAATGCGAAGTTGATAAGTTTGAGTAGCATCTTCTTAATCCGTCGTAAAGTTTCTTACTCTGTGTTAATGAAGCTCGGATCCTTACTCCGTGTCAGTGGTTGCTTACTACATGTCAGTTTGATACTGGAATCCTTATTCCGTGTCAGCGCTTCCTTACTCCGTATGAACGAGAAATCCGGTGAGCTTACTCCGTATCAGTGCTTCCTTACTCCGCACGAATTCCTTACTCCACATGAGTTAAAAGGTCCGGATGGCTTACTCCATATCAGCGCATCCTTACTTCGCTTGAACAAAAGACTCACTCCGTGCGAACAAAAGACTTAGGTCCTTATTCCGCACAAGTCGTTTCTTACTCCGCATATATGAAGGACTCAGATTCCTTACTCCATGTCTTCTTGTCCTTAGTCCGCTTGAGTGGAAGACTTAGCTTCTTACTCCGTGTTATATGTAAACTAGGGTTCTTATTCCGCATCTATTTGACTTAGTATTAAAGTGTTAGACGCGGATTCCTTAGTCCGTAGCTTTAAGTATTTGGTACGCACGAGTGATCCTTATTCCGTATAAAGACTTGGTTATTTACCAAGTATTTGACGACAATCACGATGATCCGGATCAGGATTATGTATCCTGTCCTTAGCTTTTCTCTCACGAGTGAAGGTCCGGATTAAGATCATATCTTCTGCAACAACTTAAGAATAAACATGCAATGTCTCAAATCAAATTATATAGGGTTTTATCCGCATTATCCAAATTCTGGGTTTGATCAACAAGCTGAACTATCCCACACATGATTTAGAATTGGCGGTAGTGATCTTTGCCTTAAAGAGTTGGCAACATTATTTTCTGTGGGATAGGTTCGTGGTGTATACATGTAAGGACCCATACCTTGAGTTAGTCACGGTTTTGCCTTTTGAGTAGAGTTTTTCTAGATTTTGACCTAGTGAATGGGCTCAAATGAATTCACGTGCAAAAAGAAAGATGCTTAGAATGATGTCCTCTATCTACCACGAAGTTTCAGGCCAAACAGACGTGTATGTGAGGTGCACGTGATATGGGTCTAATTCACGTGCAAGTGTGGTTGTATTCTAAATGATGCAAGGAGGCTAGGGGTGAAGTTTGAGCGCATTTGGAGTGCATATGGAGTTGCACGTGAATTGGGGAATTCACGTGCAAATTGGCGTGCAACCATATTTTTGCATGGTCCCCTTGGTTTTGACATTCTAATGAACTTTCTCCAAAGGACCATGTTGAAATTCCGAGTATTTTGGCCTATATGGGTGCGGAAAGGTGCTAACTTGTGTGATCAAAACTACGTCGTTTTGATCCCTGGGTTTACTTAATCAAAACTACATCGTTTTGATGTGGGTAGTGTCTATATAATGAGGGCTTGAGCTTGAGTTTAGGGTTCTTGTGTTCTTCCTTGCTGCAGCTGCCTGGGTAGTTGCCGTGGTGGTTCGCGTCGTTGGGAGTCGTCTAGCGTGGAGGTTTGGACAAAAGGCCGAGGTAGGGATTCATGTCCTTCCTAACTCTCCTCTGTTCTAGGTTATCCGCCTATATATATATGTAAATCCATATAGGTGTGATCTCCTATATGGATGTTGGCCTTCAGTGGCATGTTCTGTTGATTCGATGTTGAATTTGGCCTGAGTATTTTCCTGGGTTTGTTTATGCCCACCATGTGTTTGCCGAAATGTCTGTGAGGCCTGCACACTATGTGTTTGATGAAATGTCTGTGAGGCTTGCATGCCATGTATTCAATATAATACCTGTGAGACCTTGTATATGGGTGTTTGATGATATACCTGTGTGATTGGTGTGTATTGTGTTTGATTTGTATTTGATTTTTAAGCCTGTGAGGCTGATGTGTGTGGCTTGTATCCGACCATGTTGGTCCCTCCGAAATAAAGTGTAATTGCTTGTCTTGAGTTTACATGTTGAGATGTAATCTTTGTCTTGTTTTGTTGGTCTGTTTGAGACCGAGCCGAGATATGGGCCAGGCACAATAGTTGGACCCCTTTGAGATTTGGCCAGGACGTGGTCCTGAGTCTCGGTGTAGCACTCACGACGGTGGGCTAAGTCTACACCCATTCCTGAGGGTAGGTATGGCGCCCGAGGAGGTGGTTGACCATATCCGACTCGGGTGGAAAATGTTGCATTGGTGTCCATGCAACATTCGCCTGGATGTGGTATGTCATGTCGTTGTGGTGGCGGGGTGTCCTCTGGCCTTCGGTGCGGGCTCAGGTAAAGAGTGTTTACTGGGTGATGTTTGCTGCTCTAGCCTTAGGCACGACACAAGCACAAGCATACACATATCATGCATGTTGTAGAGCGGGACGGGTCCGGGGAGACGATCCCTCTTGAGCTATGGTTTGCTCACCCCTCCTATAAACCGTTCTTTTGTAGGGTTTAGCAGGCGGTAGGTGAAGGCCGAGGAGCTAGGCCCCCGAGGCTGAGAGTTTTATGTTATTTCCTTTGTGTGCTTGTGGTTTTATGTTCCGGGTTTGGTTTTATTTGTAACAAGACACTTGGCTTCATAGGGGTTTTTCCCCGACCGGGTTGTCATAAACATTTAGTCTTTGAAATGAAATAAAATGTAATGTTGTTATTCAATTTGTGTTTGTGTGCATGGTTTGGGAGCAGGAGCATGCCCCTTGGCATGTTAACCTGGTTGTGCAGATTTGGGACATCACCCGTGCCGGAAGTCCTTTTAAGGTGCTTGCACCAACCCCTTGTCCCTTCGGGTGCGGGCATGGGCGATCACTACTCATTTCCAAGTGGGAGGAAATTGGGGCGTGACAATACGGACCATCGGAGTCTTTAGTATATCTTTACCTAGAGGAATTTGAACATGAAGCAGCGTTGGTGGATAGAGTATCCACAGACATTTGATTTTACCCTTGCATATACCCCTAGCAAGGGGAATGTGGTGGCAGATGCCTTGAGTAGAAAAGGCAAGGCCGAGGTGGCTATGAGAGAATGGAAACTGATGGAGCAATTGGCTATGTTGTAGCTCCAGCCTAGTACCTCTGAGAGAGGAATGGTTTTGAGTCCTATTATTGTGGTGCCCGAGTTGTATCAACGGGTCCGGGAGGGACAATTAGGGGATATGGAGTACGAGGTACTCCGTGCATGGATTATAGTTAGGGAGCTAGCGGGAGATTGGGCCGAGGGTCTTAAGCATAAGTTGAATTTTCAGGGGCGTCTGATTGTGGCATCTCCTCTTCGTAGGGATGTGATGAGGAAGTTCCATCAGTCCAGAATTGCTATTCATCCAGGAGGCACTATGATATACCATTCTCCTCGGAGACATTTTTGGTGGCCTGGGATAAAGAGGGATGTGGCAGAGTTTGTTTTTGTATGCTTTACCTGTTAGCAGGTAAAGGCTGAGCACCAGCATCTCGAGGGTATGTTATAGCCCTTAGCAGTGGCGGAGTGGAAATGGGACCATATTACTATGGATTTTGTTGTAGGACTTCCACCTACCTCGGGGAGAAAGGACATGATTTGGGTTATTGTGGATCAACTGACAAAATCAACCCATTTTCTAGTTGTAAGGGAGCGGGATTCCATTGGGGCTTTGAGCTAGTTGTATATGAGTGAGATCGTGAGGTTGCACGGGGTGCCCTTATCTATTATATCAGATAGGGATGCGAGGTTTACATCCCGATTTTGGGCAGGTTTGCAGGAGGCTTTGGTAACAAAGCTGAACTTGAGTACAACTTTTTATCCCGAGACGGATGGTCAGTCTAAGAGGACGATTCAGACCTTGGAGGATATGCTGCGAGCATGTGTGTTAGATTTTGGGGGTACGTGGGCCACTAACCTACCTTTGGTGGAGTTTGCCTACAACAATAATTATCAAGCGTCCATTGGGATGTCACCATTTGAGGCATTGTGTGGGAGGTCTTGTCGGTCTCTATTGTGTTGGACTGAGGTGGGCGAGGCTGCTCTCTTGGGACCACAGTTGGTCCAGGAGGCCACCGAGAAGGTGAGAATTAGGGTTGTTCAATAAAACCGCCAACCCGACCGATCTAAAACTGATCAAACCGATAAAATGACAACCCAACAAAAACTGACCCGAATAATAACCCGCCCAATGAGTAATTGGACGGGTTTCGGTTTTAGAGGATGGGATTTGGTTTAAACCGAAATCGACCAATGGAAAGAAAATTAAATCGCTAGGCTAGTCTAACTCTAACTCTCTAAGACGAAGACACGTTGACACAAAATATGGAGAGTGGAGTAGACTTTGAGCGATTGAGCGAGCCGTGTGGATTTTCTCGTCTCAAAATCTCTTGATCTCTAATTTTTCTCCAATTCTTCTTCCGATCTCAAGATTTCCTATTCTTTACTTTTCGATCTCCGTCTCCTCTGTCCTCGTCTATTCAATAGAAGCTTGTGGATCTACTACTAGTCACCGTCACCTGAGTTTGTCTTCTCTTCAATTTAGAGGCAACACAAATCTCATGATTTCAAGGTATGAAGAATGTTTTTTTTGGGTGGAATGATGTTTTTGTGTCGGTGCTCAATACTACTTGCTCACTGTATTTTCTAATTTTTATTTTTTTAAGCGAAATAATTTTTTCTGAAATAAAGCTCAAAAGACTAGTAAACTTCGTTGTTTATTTTATTTAGTTGCTAGTAATATATGCTTCAAAATATTTTTTTGTTATTGATACGGTATGAATAGGATTAATAATGCTTCTCTCCCTTAGACTTATTCTTTAGACTTCTACGGTCCCTTCCACTTGTAGCTGTAACAAGCTGTAATTTCTTTGTTATGCTTATAGCTGCTCAGTACTCACTACCCAATAGCTAGTGTACATTGTGTATTGTTTTGCTCAATATAGATAACATGACAACATGTTGTGTTGTATGTAGGAAGTGAAAAAATCATGGCTTCTATTTTTTCCCAAGGTAGATAGCATGACTCATATCTGTTCTTTTTTTCCCCAGGCTTTTTGGCATGATATATAGTAGTAATGTGAGTTTGCATTAATGGTAGTGTGGTACACTACGAAGTTGTGCAGTAGCTTTGTTCATTTTTTGCTAGGCTTTCCAACATGACTGTGGATGGATGGGCAAATACTTGATGTTCTGCATATTCTGCTTGTTTTTTTATCTGGATCTAGAAGTTTAGAACTGGAATATGATGATGTAGATTAACGGCATAGAAGTAATTTGTATCTTTGCATTATTATTGATTACCTAATGTATTAAATGCTCTTCAATTTTTGTTGAAAAGGTAGAATAATATATGGAATTGCAGTTGGACAATGTGATATTTGGACTTATAGTGTGAAATTCAGAATTTTTAATGTCATATAGTGTGATATTCAGACTTGCTGCAGTGCACACCTATTTAGGTGGGTTAATTGGGTTGAACCGATTAAACCGACAAAATCATTGGGTTGGTTCAACTTGAATTAATTAATTTATTGGGTGGGTTGTCGAATCCGACAAACCCGACCGATAACTGCAATTTGGTTTGGACGGACAGTCTAACTCATCTAAACCGACCGACGAACACCCCTAGTGAGAATGATTCTTCAGCGTCTATTGACAGCCCGAGGAGACAGAAATCCTATGTGGATTAGAGGCGGAGGCCTTTAGAGTTTGCAGTGAGTGACCATGTATTCCTTCGTGTGTCTCCGAGGAAAGGACATCAATGGTTTGGGAAGGGTTCCAAGCTATCACCGAGATTTATTGGCCCTTTTGAGATTTTAGACTGGGTTGGTCCTGTGGCGTATCGATTGGCTCTTCCACCATGATTGAGCAGGGTGCTTAATGTGTTTCACGTGTCGCAGTTACGAAAATATCATCCAAACCCAGCTCATGTGATTGATTGGGGTGATTTGGATATTACTAATGATATCTTTATTTTTGAGGTTCCTGTTCGGGTATTGGACAGGTGGGAGAAGCTTTTGAGACGCAAAGCTATCCCTTTGGTTTGTGTCTTGTGGAGACACCATGGCATGGAGGAGGAAACATGGGAACGCGAGGTGGAGATGCTAGAGCATTACCCCAACTTGTTCGAGGATGAACAATCCTGAAGGAGGGAGGTGGCAAGAGCCTTATATGGTATGTATATGTTGTGCTTCTTGTGTTTACCATTTTATTGTTATGTATGGTTGTGTTAAACATATGTGATATGTCTTGTGTGATGTTTTGAATTATGTTGAATGCGGGTTTGTGTGTTACGCATATGAAATATGTGGGTTCGTATTTGTGTGGCGCATATGTAATATGTGAGTTTTTTTGTGGAGTTCGTGCTTTTCTTGTGGGGTTGTTTGTGCCTGTTTCGGCTTGTTGTGAGCAGTGAAATGTGGTATCCCTGTGTGATAGGTGACTTGTGCGTGGCATGTTTGTGGGTTTCACTGTTTTGTGGCAACCTTTGAGTTTAGATTTTGCGATGAATTTGTTGAGTTTGAGTGTGACTTTGTGTTGTTGTGTGGCCCCTATATTTCTTTTCGGGGACAAAAAGTATTTAAGAGGGAGATGATGTAATGGCCTGTGTTTGGGGTTTTGGGAGTGAACCATGTGATGAAGTGCATATCAAGGGATGTGAATATCAGTACGACGATGTAGGCGTCGAATAGAGAGTTTTAACTGTGAGTGGGCCCAATTTGGAGTCAGAGCCCCAAAAGGGTAATTTTAGAATTTTTGTGGTGTGGTCGGGTAAGTTTGTATTCGAGGTGTTATTTGAAAAAATAGATATCCGTACAGTGATGTACTCGTCAAATATAGCGTTTTAACAATAATTGGACTCGATTTAGAGTCGGGCCATGTACGGGTAATTATAATATTTTAATAAATTTAATGTGGGAAAGTATAAAAAGGGTAGTGAAGAACCCTAATCCTTAATTTCAGTACGTGCTTGCCTTTTTAGAGAGAGAAAGAGGAGAGAAAGAGAAGGGGGAAAGCGAATTGGAAGATCCATTTTTCTTACTCATATGTCGTTGATTATGTTTGATAGAGTAGCTAAAACTTGAGAATTAACTCCAGATTCGTGGAATTTGATGTATGAACCCTAAGTTAGGGAAACCCGATTTTGTGTGTTAACCTTCGAACTAAGGTTGTTTTGGTAGCCTAATATGGCTAAAATGAGTTAGGAACTCATTTTTGGGTTGAATTGGTGCTTAAAAATGGAGATTTGTATAACTTAATTTTGAGACGAAACCAGGATGAACGCAGTCGACAAATTGCAACTGGGGGACTGCTCGACACTGCTCGAGGCTCGAGCGTCAAGCTAGCTTCGAGCAGAGTGTCGACCAGAGGGCTTCGAGCAAGGAGCGTCGAGCAGAATGTAACGTCGAGCAGGAGCCTCGAGCAGGGTGTCTCGAGCAGTTGGGTAGTGAAGTTCCAGTTTCCACTCCTTTGAAAATGTGAAAATTTGAGAATTAGTACTGAATCCCGGAAAAATCCAGTTTTTGGTTTGAGGTTACCATTTGCGCACCAAGGTTAGACGTCTCAGAAAAATCCCCAAAAATCAGATTATCTTAGTTATGATATGAGGAACCATTACTGGTACTTTTTATTTCAAGAAAACACCTCCTACGAAAATCCTCTCTTTTGGTCAAGACATGAGCATAAAGTTATGAAGACTGTCCTCTGTTACAGAGGGAGTGTCGTGAAACCCTAGTGGTCACGTGGGCCTGCGAGGCTACCTTGATAAGCCTAAGAAGCTACTGTTAAGGAACTGAGAGGCGATTTGTTTAGAGCCTAAAAGGCTACTGTGCCTGAGAGGTTGTACTATGCCTGAGAGGTAGTATTTTGCCTGAGAGGTAATACGGTGCCTGAGAGGCAATGTTTGGGATTACCTAAGAGGTAATATTATGCCTGGGGGGCAAGACTGTGCCTAAGAAGCAATAATGTTTCGGGCTACCTTAGAGGATTACTTTATATTTTAATGCATGAGTACATGACTGAGTTGGTAATGTATCTGTAGCGCTACATGAGCACATACCTACACTAGTTTATGAATTGGGATGGTCAGCGAGACATGATTCCTATTGAGCTGTGGTTGCTTACCCCTCATGTTGTGTTTGTCTTTGTTTGTTTCAGGTGCCTATAGGAGCTAGGAGGTTCACCCAAGGTGGAAACTCTGTTTGTATGTGTTTATTTTATTGGATTGTAATGATATGATGTAACCCCGTGCGGGAAGTAACATGTATGTATGTGTGTTTGCTCTGTGATTTGAAATAAGATTTTCTGTATGTGTGTGATATATGTGTGGTATGGCTTAGGGATGGCACCCGTGCTAATGTCCCTTTCTTGGTGTTATTACCAATCCCCTTGTCCCTTTGGGTGCGGGCATGGGGATTCACTAACCGGTTTCTGTGAGTCGGAAATCCGAGGTGTGACATCACCCCCCCATGTCACGCCTCAGATTTCCCAATACCAAGAAACTGGTTAGTGATGCCCCATGCCTCGCACCCAGGAGGACAAGGGATTGGTGAATGGTCACCTAATAGGGCTCCCTCTAGGGTGCTGCCCCAAACTTGCTACAATCTCACACTTGACATGCACAAACCATACAAGAAAACTACTCCATATAATAAAACAGTGTTACATGTTAAATAGGGTCACCAGTCCTATAACACAGTGTTCAAATAAATACACCTAATCCCACATGAATATTCCAAGTAACAAACATTGTACATGATCTCAATTAAAGCAACCAATCAAGCACTCATGCACCCACAACAGTGTAATCCTCCGAATGCCTTCTAGGTCCTGCAGAGAAAGACATCAAAGGTCGGTGAGCAAACCATAGCTCAGTAGGGGTTACTCCTCCCGGGACCAACCCAACATCTCCTCCACAATATGCTCAATGCAAATATGTGCAGTGTTGTATAGTTAAAGTAACAGTAAACCACACACAAAGAATTCACAGGTGGTTCCCTCAATGGAACCTAGATACTCATGTCCATTCCAAGATTGTTCCCTCAATGGAACCTCAATACCTCATGTCCAATCCAGGATTGTCCCCTCAATGAGATCTCAATATCTCAGGTCCACTCTTAGACCTTCCCCTCAATGGGACCATAATTTCACACATCAAGCAAAATAACCAAAAGAACACACAAGCATCTCATGGAACATATCCATTAACAAACAACAAGTCTCACGCATGTATCCCAACACACAGTGCACCTCAACATATCATCACAACATATCTATTTTATGCTTCACAACACAAAACACACACACACACACACACACACACACATATATATATATATATATATCAGTTTATCACAATACCACAAGGTCATATATCATAACACAATCTCTCCCAAACTGGTACACTAAAATAGAGTTTGAAATTCCAAAATATGTTTTTTCATGCCCAATAAAACAAACTTAAGAGGACAGAACCACCTACCTCAAATTCGGCTGAACTTTGGTGTTTGCAATTGTAGAACTCCTCCCCTTCGCTGGACGCCTTCCATTTCGAAGAACACAATAGCGACGATCGAACTGATTAAGGTCTCTCTCTCTCTCTCTCTCTCTCTCTCTCTCTCTAATGGCTTCCAAAAACAAAAACCCCAAAAACCCTAAAATTGTAGAAAAATCGACATATATCAAAAATACGCTGCTGCAGGGTCGACGTCGATCAGAAACACTGCGGGATCGAACACATCAACCACCCTTTTCTCACGTCGACCAGACACAACATCAACCAATTTTCACCTTGAACAGGGTCGATCAGAAAAGTCCTTGCCCAAACGCACAAAAAACTAACTCCTCATATGCCCAAACACGGGTCCTCACAACCCACTCAGTGTGTGTTTGGGAATTTCAGTTATCATCCCCGAGGAGCATGGTGATCCCATAACTAGTGTTAGTTGGGCTCCTGATGGTTGCTCCCTTGCAGTTGGGCTTAACAATTCAAATGTTCAGCTTTGTGATGCGGAGTCTAATCGACTGATGAGAACTTTTAGTGGAGGACACCAGTTACATTCAAGAGTGGGTTCTTTGTTTGGAAAGACCACCAGATTCTCATATATGGTGGAATGGATGCTTGGGTCATCAACAATGACATTAGAACACGGTCTCACATTGTCCATGCTTACTAAGGACACACTAAAGAGGTATGTAGTTTAAAATGGTCAGTCTCAGGGACCTAGTTGGCTAGTAGAGGCAATAACAACCTGGTGCTCATTTGGGATAGCAGCATGGCATCCCCTTCCAGAACGCAATGTCTTCACAAGCTGGATGAGCACACAAGAGCTGTGGAGGCCTTTGCTTGGTGTCCGTTCCGGCATAATCTTCTGGCCTTTAAAGGTGGTGTTGCTAACCAGTGCATTAAGTTCTAGAACGCCAGTAGCGGAGCCTGTCTCAACACGGTGGACACGGGGTTGCAGGTTTGTTCTTTCATATGGAACACTAAGGAGAGGGAGTTGTTGAGTTTTCACTATAAAGACCTATATTTGGGTAGTGTTGAGAGAGAGAGAGAGAGTCATTCTAGGCGATTGAAAACATCTAAACGATCTTGTGTTCGTCGATGTGAGCATTTTGATAATACTTGGGCCTAATTCCAGATAGGGGCCCCGAAAGACTTATTGGTTGACTTTTGGGGGGTTTATTAGTTGACCTTACATTTGAGTGGTTAGTTAGGTTGGAAAACATCTGGATAATGATGTGCTCGTCATTTTGAGCCTTTTGACCGTATTTGAGCTCAATTTAGAGTTTGTGACTTAGGAGGTCAATTATTATTTTGGAGGTTGATTAATTAAAGGAAAAGACAGTAAATATAAATAGAAGGAAAAGAAAGAGAGTTTTCACATTATGCTATCGCATTGGTGCATTTGAGAACTAGAGAGAGAGCTTGGAAGTTTGAAACCTTTGTGATTTGGGGTGATTGGAGCTCGTGGATCTCAAAGAATCATTCCATGAAGGTGTTCCTAGCACTCTATCCTTGATTATCTCCTTGGATATGCATGATTTGAGCATGATTTCATGAGGTTAGTATGAACCTTAGAAAAGTAAGGAAAACTGGAATTTGGGCATGAAGCTTTTAATAATTAGGTTGTTTCGTAGCCTAATACGGCTAGAGGATGGTAGAAACTCATGATAGGGATGAATTGATGCTTAAAAAGGAGGATTTAACTGGTATAATTAGATTTTTAGACGAAACCAGGATGAACGCAGTTGATGGATTGCGTTTGGAGAGCTACTCGACACTACTTGAGGCTCAAGAGTTGAGCCAACCTCGAGCAGAGTGTTGAGTGGGGTGCTTCAAGAAGATTATGAGCGTCAAGCAAGATGCCTTGAGCAAGGTGCCTCGAACAAAGGGTTTGTGTATTGCCCGAGCGTAGTAACATCAAGCGTCGAGCAGGAACGTCGAGCATGGGCCTTGAGCAATTGGGTAGTGTAGTTCTAATGCAGTTTCAGTTGTCCAAAAGCTTTATAATTCACATTTTGGGGTATAAAATACATCCTTATGCCTTTTTAAGGGTACTAGATATTAATGTTCGCTTGGCATAACACATTAGATGATGTGAACACGGTTCTAGATCTAGCTCTTCATAATTTTTAGAGGCTTGGAGGGTGGCTATTTTGCTGGTGTTCAGTGGTTGAACTAGTATAATTAGTAATTGATCTTGTGTTGACAAGTGGCTGTGGCCCCCTGGACTGAAGTACCCTTGAGTGGGTGTGACCCTTATTGGATGTAGCAGGCTGAGGCCTGAGATGAGCTCTTGGTGAGCTGTTATTGTACCCTATTGGGTGAGATAGCTGTT
Organism: Taxillus chinensis; assembly: GCA_023512835.1. Taxonomy (NCBI): domain Eukaryota; kingdom Viridiplantae; phylum Streptophyta; class Magnoliopsida; order Santalales; family Loranthaceae; genus Taxillus; species Taxillus chinensis. The sequence goes on along the minus strand of CM042088.1, from coordinate 58,770,714 downwards.
AGGCTGTTACGAGATTGGTTGAGTCCTGGGTTGAGCTATTGAGATCATGATGCTAGGGCTGAGTGCCCTAGCTGAGGATCTTCATGGGGATTGAGGACAAGCTGGCTCCTGTTGTAGATAGGCTGGGTCCTGATGTTTGTTTGCAGGCTGAGTCCTAGTGATTATGCACACTACACAATGCATGATTACACTAAGCATGTAGTATAGATTTATCTGTTTTGCATAGTAGGGTGATGTTGATTTATGAGGTCACCTATTAAGCTTGTAGCTCACCTCTACTTTGTTGTTTACCTTTTCAATTGTGACTCGATACTACTGGAGGACTTTCTTTCAGAAGGACGTGCCCATTACTCTGATGTATGATACAATAATGTATTATATATTGATTTTGTGTTATATCTTGGACATGTGTCCATAGACAATTGTATTTGCGTACTGTTTTGTGATACGATTTATGTATGACTATTTGACATATTGTATACATGATTATGTATGGGAAAGTACAAGATTACCATTGATGTATGACTGCATAGATTGACATGATTGAGATAACACCCGCGGTGTAATCTTTATTGGTGCTTGTCACCAACCTCTTGACCCTTCGGGTGTGGGCAATGGAAAGTCACGTTCCTAGTTCTGAGTTCCTTGGAATTTAAGGGCATGACACTTATGGCCACCTTGGTAATCAACTCACCCTCTGAAAATATCCCGCAATAGAGAAATTGGCATAGCTCTATGGGCATACCTCCAATGTTCTATTCATGACCTAGAGTCCATATGGATGCACTGTAGCATCAGCTTCTGCTAGACCCAAGATAGAGGCCTTAATGCTTTGGAATGTGTTTGGGAATCCAAAAATGCCTCAATCTTCTCAAAGAACAAATGAACTTCTATTTGCAAGTATGAACCATATTTAACAGGGAAACTATCCAAAAAATAGTGAACTGTGCCATAAATGCTTAGTCAATGAGGGTATCATATACTTCACCTCAGCAGCCAGGTTATTTGGTATCCTTGCAGTTGGACATTATGTGAGCATTATTTATTTTTGGGATAGGTAGGTTCACAGTGTGTAGAACCCATGGTGGTTTTGAGATTGAGAAGAAAGCAACCAGAAATCTTGTCTAGTTAAATCCATCTGATGACCCTGCTTATGTTCTATTCTATGATGTTTGTGACCCACTCATAATAGATGAGACACTTGCAAAATGCAAGGAGTTATATGAGTTCAATTGACATAAAGAAGCCTTCTGTGGAGGAATGATAGGGCTTTAGTTTTTTGTGATATTGTGTTGTTTTTGTAGTATAGGTTTTGTTGTAATAGGTTGAGGCATGGGTCTCTTCTGTATGTGTAACAGTGGCTTCATAGTTCACGAGCCTCTATTATTCTTGTATAGATTTTTATATAATGAATAAAATACTTTTGCATTCAATTTAAAAGCAAAAACAATTCAAATCCTAATAGATTTCTTTTAGTTTTTTTCTTTCATTGATCTTTGCTCTTATAGTGGATTCTTTTATTGTTAAAAATTTTGAAAAGGGGGGTGGTTGGATGTTTCATTGTTAAAGGTAACATTAATTTCTGGCTTTTGAAATATGACATAATGATTTTTTAACTTTGCATGTTTAGTCATTTTAGTACTAATTAAAAAAATTTCAAGTTCCCAAGTATGCTTTGTTTTTGTTTTTGCTTTTGCTTTTGTGTGTAGGTGTGACTGATGTTGTTTGTATCCAACATGAATGACTATTATAATGAATTTGTTATCTCTCAATCATATTCTCATTATGTGTTATGGTTTTTATGCAAGTGTGAGTTTGGCTTAATCTTTTGAAATTCATTGGGTTTTGCTTATCTTGATGTTTTCTTAGATTTAGTTAACTTAATGCGTGTCTTTTGTTTGCTTTTGTTTTATGTTAGATTAAAAACAAACAATAAATCTAAGAACATAATCCTAGGATACTGTTAACATAACTGAGACTACTCCTAATTTGACCCCTTTCATGAAAAGGAAAAAAACAAACAAAAGTAGCATAGTGATGCTTTTTCACCGAACTTGATAGCATGGATGCTCCATAAATTTTTTTGAATGAATTGAGGCAAACTCTCAAGATGTTTATGTTTGGCTGAGGTTATGTTTGGCTGAACAAGATTATTTTTGAAAACAAGATTATTTTTAAAAACTCTGAGCCCAGATAAATTTTTACCACTCATAAATATTTTTAAATCTATTGGCTCACTGTTTTAAAAATAATTCTATTTTTAAAAATAATACCATCGTACTAAATGACCATTTACTATTTACGAATATCCAATATTACTTTTTAAATTAAAATAAAATACAATGTTCATGCATTATTTTTGAATTAATGGTGGCACTTTGACATGAAATAAGAAATAATGTATAGAATTTATTGGTAGGCCCAAAAATATTCCTATGTACAAGCGTGAATATGTTCAAAAAAGTAAAGCATGAGGTAAAAAGGCCAACAAAAACTACCGTGGCACCGAATAAATAAAGAAAAAAATATCATATAGCTCACTAACCTTAATACTAGTCCTAGACTCACTTGAAGATTCTTTGTTCACATGATTGACCGGTGATAAGAGAATTTATAAAAGTAGAAAGAGACCTACCACCATACATACAATACAATTATAACTTTATAAATTTAAGTAAAATTTCATATGTCACGTAGGAGAAGACTCTTCTCATATCTAACCTCATAAACCATTGAAACTTCACCCTCACATTCTGACTTTATTTAGACACTTCCAAACTATATTTCTTCCCTATACGTAATGAGTTACGAGTTTTGAATCTTAGGCATGAAGATAAGAGTAGACAGATTTTTTAATGCAACATATGAAGTATCTTAGAAGAGCTGCACACCAAAACTGGTGGAGTTTGAAGAGGAAAAAAGCTGCAACATGACCTCGGTGGAGTAATTAAAAAAACTAGATTTCCAGAAAATATTAGCCACTAATAACACATCATTAATAATGAAAGACGACCCCTTTCGGCGGTTCTCTGAAACCCTTCAAACCCTGCAAAAACTTAACAGCCCTTTCGGTGGCAGATGCTTGTTTACCGAACTAAAAAAACAAAAGTATGATGATGTGGCAACTTTCTATTCGCCAAATTAACGTGGATCGACGGAACAAACATAGATAGAAACGCACGACGGATTATATTAATTATATGATGGGTGCCACCGCGTCCCCGTACACCCCGCCGCTGGCTTGACCTTGACCCTGACCCCGCGTTTCAACGACTATCGATCAATCACTTATCCGGCAACAACCACCGGACCTCGCCGGAGATGCGTCACCAGAGATCACCTCACCGCCTCAGTTCCGCCGCCATTCGGCCACTATTCCTCCTCCTCCTCCTTCTCTTCCCCATCTTCGCCTTCTCACGTCAATTCGTCCTCATCCTCTCCCGGGACGACTTCAACGACGCCTCTTCCTCCTCCCCATCTGAAGGAGAAGGCGGCGATGCCGCCTCGTTCCACGCCGGCGTCGAATCGTCCAATTGGGACGAGTTCGGCGACTCCGAGTCCGACTCGAAGCTGGACCCGGGCTCGTGGCTCCCTATCCTGCAGTCCGAGTCCGACACGGCCGCCTTCGATCCGAAGACCCTCCACGATGCCAACTCGGGCGAGGCCCTGTACTTCTCTGGCGTACGGAAGATGGTCTCCGCCTCGAGCTCCGGCGATACGGCGGCGATGGTGGAGGGGGCATCGGATATTGAGGCGGCAGCGACGGTGGGGCATCCGGCCGCTCAGTCAGCGCTAGGGTTCCTTTACCATACAGGGCAGATGAGGAAATTGAATAGAGGTAAGGCGTTTTTGTACCACTTCTTCGCGGCTGAGAGCGGCAATATGCAGTCGAAGATGGCACTCGCGTACAGCTACTTTCGCCAGAATGTAAGCCTAATCTAGCAGCTTGATCAGACTTTATTTTGGCTTCTTCTGTTTCAGAATTCATATGCACTTTTGATTGTGTTTTGTTGGCAAATCGTGTAGCTGTTCATCTTTCTGATGCTAAGAACACTCGGATATGGAGTTTGGATTTGTTTTTCGTGCTTGAGCTTTTAAGCATTTAACAATTGATTGAAATTACAAATCTATATCTTGTGATAGATATAGATATTTAGCTCGTCATATGAACGAGTCTTGGGTTTTGAATCATTATCAAGGTTCAAAAATACGTGAGGCGGGAACGGTACGGCCGAAGGCTGTACGGATATACGGGCACCTCGATGCGGTCGAGGCGGGCGCCTCAACCTTACACAATAATTTTATCTTGAAAATATTATCATACTAAAATAACTTAAATTTCTCAACTTTAATAGAAATATATTACAATCATAATAGTCTTATACTTTATAAAATCAAACTAAAAATATAAATCAAGTCTCACTCAAAAACAAAATTAAGTCTTTGTAATCAATTTCAAATATTCAATAAAACAAAACAGAAGGTCTCAAATAGACACTCTAATCTTAATTGAATAGTGTGTCATCCGTATCTAATGGTCGAAATTTTGGATCCCACAATGGTTCTTCACTAGAAAAGTCATCCGTTTCCGGTTCATCTTCCGATTCAATCAAAATGTTTTTTTCTTTTCCTACACCAAAATAATAAAAAATAACATCAATATATATATATATAATATTTTAAATATAATAAAATTCTTTCATTTAATTATTAAACATTACTAAACTTACTTGAAAAATAAAGTCGCCCGCCTCACTCCGTACCGTGTGTGAGGCGGGCGTACATCGGTGAGGCGGCCACCTCACCCGCCCAAAACGGCCGGCGAGTGTTCGCCGGCTCGAGCGGCCGCCTCCATACGGTCGGCTGCTGAGGCGCCGAGGCGCCGTACGAGAGGCACCGCCTCGTATGTATTTTCGAACCATGATCATTATTAGAAAAGAGAAGAGAGTATTAATAAATAAATAAATATGTACAGGCCGAAAGATTCTTAAATGAAATTAGATCACAGGAGGGATTCTTTCAAAGCTAGAGGCTTGTTCAGTAATGTTCTATACATGTTGGATTTTGTTTCATGTTTTTATTTTGTGTTTTTTGTGTTCAAACTTTTTTGAATATATAACATAAAAATATTAAAATGTTGTTTTGAAGTGTTTTCATTTTCTAATATCAAATTTTAAAAAAGGCTTTCAAGCTAGAACACAAAACAGAAACAGTTTTGCTAGGCATGTTTGAAAAAGGAAGAAGAAGAAGAAGAAAGGGGAAACAAAAATGGGCAGTCATGCCATAGGAGTTGCTACAATTGAGGTGATGGTTTGAGAGAATGCTATCTAATTTGGTTTGTGCGGATGCCCATGAGAGCACTAGCTTGGATGAGTGGGATGATCAATTTGACTGATTGTAGACATGCAAGGGATAGATTGCATGAGACATGCAATGCAATTGTTGGAAAATGATATGAATATTGTAAATATGATAGAGATTTTTAATGATATGAACCTCAGATACTTCTTGGCTTGATAGTTGATACTGCCCCCATGTACCCTCCCCCAGAGTTGTGGAGCCATTGACTCCTTAAAATTAAGGTTTAGAAGACAAGAGATAGTCCAAGACTGTTCAGTGACTGTCTAACGGTTAAAAAGACAGTTTCATATATTTTAAATTACTTTTAATAAATATAAGCATAAGTACACAATAAATTCACCTAAAATGGCATTTACATTGATATTCATTTACAATAAAAATCAATTGTTAATTTTAAGTTGCAACAAATTAACTAATTAAGTGCAAACCATTTATTTTTAATGCATAGGTTTATATGTTTTATCTGGCCTCCATGACATTTTATAGGAAGAGGCTAAAAACCAACAAACAGTAAAGGGGGGATATTGCAAGCCAAGATCACATGTTCATTTTTTATTTCAATAAAAGGGCCAACCTGGTGCGAGTGGCGAGGTCCAAAAAGGGGTCTTGCCACACATGCCAATATGGATGCAGTCTAGTTCCACCCCCCCCCCCCCCCTCCCTTAGGAAGACTTTAGTTCATTTTTCTATTTAAAAAAAATGTCTAAACAGTCAAACTGGCTGTTTAGATGGGCTTTAACTGCAAAAAAAAAAAACAGTGCTTAAAATCTCTATCTCAACTGCTGTCTAGGCTGTCTTTTAGAACAGTCTTTAAAATCTTTTTCTGGCTGTAGAGCTTATTGGCAGAAAATTAAATTCTGCTTGTGCAGTGGAGGACTTGTAAGTGTTGTTATGGAATATTGACTAACAAATTTTTTTGTGCTGAACTGTTGGAATTTGGTTATAGAGAGTGTTTTTGTTTTGATTTTTGAAACACTGTTATCTGATTCTAGAAAGGTAATTGTTGCTGCTGAGGTTCTTATCCTCTGCTTCATGGAATATGTTCTCTGCTCTAGAGTTCTTATGCTTAGTGTAAGTATTCTGTTCTACGGCCCGGGAATTAGAAATTTTCAAAATTTTTGTTATAAGATAATTTTTATGTTATTTTTTATCAATTGAGGTAGGAATTAATATAACTTGGCATATTTGTTTCATTTCAGATGCACGAAAAAGCTGTTATGTTGTACGCTAAGTTAGCAGAAGTGGCTGTGAAAAGTTTTTTAGTTTCAGAGGACTCACCTGTAATAGAATCAGTAAGAATCCATCATGGAGTTGAGGAGAACAAGGAAGAATTAAAGAAATCCCGGGGAGAGGAGGATGAAGACTTTCAGATATTGGAATATCAAGCACATAAAGGGAATGCTTTAGCCATGTACAAGATTGGGCTTTTCTACTACTTTGGTTTGAGAGGGTTGAGACTTGACCATAAAAAAGCATTGTCATGGTTTCTAAAGGCTACGGAGAAGGGGGAGCCAAGTTCAATGGAGCTTCTTGGGGAGATCTATGCAAGGGGAGCTGGAGTAGAGAAGAATTACACCAAGGCATATGAATGGCTTAAGCTTGCAGCTCAGAAAAAACTTTATTCAGCATATAATGGGTTGGGGTTTTTATATATCAAAGGCTATGGAGTAGAACAGAAGAATTACACCAAAGTATTGTTTTTCCCTGATATAAACTTAGTGTATCTTTATCCTTAGTTTGTGTGTGTTGGCTTGTTTGATTGATTTATTTATTTATTAATTCTCGCTCCTCTTTTATTATTAGCTTTAGGGCAGATACTGCTTTATTAATGATGACTTTTTCTTTGACTTATTACTATTGCTGTGGGACTTCAATATTTTCAAAAAATGCTTAGTCATATTACCACTTTAAATGTGTTGGATCTCTTTGATGAGTTTCCTAACACCTTTCATCCAGCTGATCAATTTTTACTTAGCTTCCTAAATATATAAGATGAAATTCAGTTGGTCTTTTGTTGTTTATTATCACGTGCACTATTTACTCTTCTTTTTATCTAGTGGTTTTCCGAGTAATTTCGTGATGCCAATCTCATGGTTTCATTAGAACTTCTTGCAACAGGGTACATGTTTTTTGGTTTTATTAGATCCATTGAACCTCAGCAATGCTAATCTATTTGCCCTCTAGATGAGAATATAATTGTTGGAGTGATGAATATTTAAATATTATTCTACCCTTTTAAAAGAGGATTCTTCTGATAATTTCCTCACAACAATGCTCATTGAAATTTGTTTAACATGTTAAATTATGCAAGTGTGCTACAAGCTAATACATTTTCTGTTACAGGCAAAAGAGTACTTTGAGATTGCTGCTCTACATGAAGATGCTGGTGGACATTATAACTTAGGGGTATTATATCTCAAAGGGATTGGAGTAAGAAAGGATGTGAAGCTAGCTTGCAAATATTTTATATTTGCAGCTAATGCAGGCCAACCAAAGGCATTTTACCAGTTAGCAAAGATGTTCCACACTGGAGTGGGCCTTAGGAGGAACATTATCAAGGTAAATTCAACTCATTTATGATGTTTCTTTTCTGTTTGTCACAAAATTTTCATTTATTGATCTACTGCTACTTGTTTTTCACTTTTGGCCTTGCTGGGAAAAACTGATAGAAACCTCTCAGAGGAAAAGTTTCAGGAACTCTCCTACAGACTCTTGTATTTAATTGATAAAAGACCGCCTTACAAATCACTTTACATGCCAATAAATAGGTAGAGAGCCACTTAAACCACAAAACCATTATTCCCACTACTAATAGCCACTACCCCTCTAAATCCACTACACAGCTAATGGAAGGAGTGACCTTAAAATGAACCAACAGACTCTGCCCTTAACAGCAAGGATAAGGACACGGTGAAATTAAATAAAGTAAAGCTTAATTACTAAGCTACCTCTTCTTTTCATATGTGATGCACGGCTGACTCATCCATGGTTTAGAGGGCCACATATCAAAAACATTCCCTGCTGAAGGCCCAACTTCATTGACTGTATATCCAAAGTGTGTATATCTTTGGTTTAGTCTATTTGTATGTGTTTGGAATGGTTTTAAGATGCTGAAGTATATCTGTCATTTGTTAACAATGTTGGGGTTTCAGGCCACTGCATTATACAAACTCGTTGCTGAACGGGGACCATGGAGTTCATTGTCTAGATGGGCACTGGAGTCATATTTAAAAGGTGATGTTGGTAAGGCTTTCCTCTTGTACTCGAGGATGGCAGAGCTAGGTTATGAGGTGGCACAGAGTAATAGTGCATGGATTCTTGACAAGTATGGGGACCGCAGCATGTGCATGGGAGAGTCTGGCATCTGCACAGAAATCGAAAGGCATCACCGTGCGCATTCTTTGTGGTGGCAAGCTTCTGAACAGGGTAATGAGCATGCTGCTTTGTTGATTGGGGATGCATATTACTATGGGCGGGTATGTTCCCTTCGCAGACAGCTTCCGGGTTTCTCAGATTGACGATTTATGATGTACACTAATATCTATCATACCATTACTTGTTAATCCTCTATTTTCCTTCCTCATTTCTTGTTACAGGGCACAGATAGAGATTACGCCCGTGCTGCGGAGGCTTACATGCATGCCAAGGCTCAATCTAATGCACAAGCTATGTTCAACCTTGGATACATGCATGAACATGGCCAAGGACTTCCATCTGATCTACATCTCGCAAAGCGTTACTATGACCAAGCCCAAGAGATTGATCCTACAGCAAAGCTACCTGTCAAACTTGCCCTTACAAGTTTGTGGATACGAAAGAACTATGCTGACAGTTTACTGGTGATTTTCTTTGTTTTGCTTAATTGCCAATTCCCGTTGCCTATGCATAGTTATGCCTAACTACAGATTTCATTAAAATTATTGTGTAATTTTCTTGTCAGCTTGTCACATTATATGCAAACCCTGCAGCATGTTCCTGGTTTTAAATTTCTCTTGTTTGCATGCTTTTGTAGTTGGGTCCTATTGCAATTCCCATAAATAGTAGAATCAATTTGATTCCATTTTATGCTTCAGTTAAATGCCAGTATAGATGCCTCCTTAAAACCTTTATTTGAAAAAGCAGGTATGTATACATTTGTAGGCTGATGTTCATAGGATTTAGATCCCTGGCAGTCCTGGTGGGGACTCCTGGGAGCAGTCCACTGATGAGATTCTTGCCATGTGGCTGGAAGAAAACCAATGCATATTAATGGTAAATATACATTATCCCAGCAATCCTTGCAACCGAACACACACAAAAAGAAACTAAGTCATCACTAAGCCTCTATCAGTCTGCATCCCCCTCTACCCATCTCAATGCTTCTCCATCCCTGGCCATCTCATGATACATTCTTTGTTCCTTCACCAAGGTTGAGGGAATGCCTCCGGCCAGAGAAGGTTCAAATAAAGGTCTAGGAGATGGCCATGAGTGGAAAAAGCAGTCTCAGTGTGCCTTTGGGGGTAGCTCTCTTGCAGTCTTTCTTAACCTTAAGAAAATGCAGCTGGACTGTAAGGATGCTACTGGGAATGCACGTCCTGGCAGAAGGACCTTAGTTTATGGGAAAGGTTTTGCCTTGATAGAATTGGGACCTGGGCCTGATGGAGCTGGTTTAATGGGATTGGGACCTGGATCTTGGTCTGTCAGATTGTCTATGATATTTTAAAAGGTGTTTTTATAAGAATAATTGTGAAGCACAATTTCCCAATTGAAGAGACCCAAAAAAGAGAGAGATGAAGATGAGATATGTTGATGAATTTTAAGGTTTTTTCAGGGTGTTCGGTTGCAAGTATTACTGGGATAATTGTATACTTTCATTAATAGGCTTGAATGACTGAATTCCCATGGCAAGAATCTCAGCTGTGGACTGCTCGGGCATTCCTGGCTGGGACTGCTGGGTATCTGGCTCGGCTGATATATACCCCTCTTGTTTCTTTTTTGAAGACAAAATTTAGCAGTTCTTTGAGATTTTCTGGAGAGTTTCTAGATTCTTTTTGTTTTATGGAAAATTTACATTATTAGCTTGACTTATCTTTCCTTAGTGTGATTTTTTAAATGAATGCTTATGTTGATTTGTGTAATGCGCCAATAAAGAAACATACAGTTCATGTTGGCTGTCCTGTTCTATTTTGAAGATTATAAGTCAAGTATATTCATTATCTGGCTCGGCTGATATATACCCCTCTTGTTTATTTTTTGAAGACAGAATTGAGTGGGTTCTTTGAGTGGAGAGGTATAGATTGTTTTTTTTTTATGGAAAATTTTCATTATTAGCTTGCTTAACTTTCCTTAGTGTGCTTTGTTAAATGAATGCTTATGTTGATTTATGTGTAATGTGCCTATAAAGAAACCTGCAGTTCATGTTGGCTGTAGTGTTCTATTTTGAAGATTATATAAGCCAAGTATATTCATTTTTTGGCACTTGTATTAGGTTGTTATGATTGATTCACTGCCTGAAGTTTATCCTAAAGTGGAAACATGGGTGAAGACTGTCCTTTTGGAAGAAGGAAATTTAACTATATTAACTCTCTCAGCTTGTCTCATAACTGTTCTTTACCTCCGTGAATGGCAACGTAGACACGTTGGCGCTGCTGCTGCTGGACAGGTAGCTGCGCCTCACCATCCCAATGAGCTTGGTGCTCAAGCTCTCAATTAAATGATGGCAACAAATTCCTGCAAAACACCTGAGCTTTGTTTATTTTCGTTTTATCTGGTGCTGTACAGGGGTTTGATTTGCCCTGGTAGTTAGACCCATTTTGGAACTCCTTATAGAATTTTGAGAGATTGAGGCCAAAAGGAAATATCCGATTGTTGATGTTAGTTAGAAAGGTTGTATTCAACCTAGATTCACACAAGTAAATATCAAATGATCTTTGTTGTCCTGTAATTGTTTGCAGAAAATGATTGAGTTGAGAATAGAGTGGTTACTTGCCAGGAAAGTTGCAATAATGGAATGTATAATTATCAGAATTGCACCGGCTCGGTTGGTCGGACCGATAAGCTGGTAATTCAAACACTTAACCAGTTTAATTTTCTGATTGGATTGTTTTTGGAAAAAAAAAAAATTGACTGTTCCGGTCGATTTTTTTGACACTGGCCTAATTGGATTTTATAGAATCTGTTGATTTTTTTAAAACTATAAAATATTATTTAATTTATTTTATAATATAATTTAAAATTAAATTAATGACTAAATATTTCACTTTAATATCCTTCTAATTAAAATTTATTTGAATTTTTTTATAATAAATTTATGTCATTAAACTTTTAAATTTATTAAGAATTTATATTAAAAATATATATTAAAATAAATAGTTTTATATTAGAAGTATAATTTTAATGTGTTATTTTAAAATGTTTATTTTTTATTAATATATTTTTATATATAATTATTAATTATATGATTGGTTTAATCTATGATCCGGTGATTGAACCAGTAATTCGACCATCTAGTGTTTTATCCGAGTGACGATCTAATTAACTATGATGGAATGGTTTAAAATTGCAATGACTTTCATGGTTACTATGGGTGGTTGTTTTGCTGTGGGGGCAGGTGTCATGGCCACCCCTTTCTCAAATTTTAAAAATGATAATATATATTATAAATTTTAATTATAGTTATATATATAATTAGAATTAGAATTAATTTGATTTATTGTTTTAAAGTATTTAAGATGAACATAATACTACTAAGAGCATTAATAGTATAATAGCTAAATATTTTAATAAATTAATCTATATGGAGTAACATTAGTTGTAAATTATATTTCAAATCTATATATTGACTATAATTTTATTAAAATTTTAAACTTTAAATTACCAGCTAATTAAATTTAGCTAAATTTGACTAGCAAATATTTCAAAGTTTAAAAATATTTTAAAGTTTAAAATTATAACAAAATTTGTAACAGAAACATAAATTTCAAATATAATTTTTGATTAATATTATTCTATGTAGATAAATTTATTAAAATATTTAATTATTTTATTACAAATGCTCTAAATGCAATAGTAGTAATTGAATTATTTGATTTTTAAAATTATGTGATTTGATTATAAAAGTATTTAGTGAATTTTTTAAGCTGTCATTATTTATAATTAAAATAATACTAATCATAATTTTAAATAATAATTTTAAATTATATCTCAACTTTCTCTAATTCAACTTTCTAAATCCGTCCTAAATGAGCACATCAGGAAAAAGGTAAAAGAATCCGAGTCAATAACCAACACATCTGTTCCTCCAGTTCTGTTCCATCCACGACCAGCAGTCCAGCACCTACGGTTAGCACTCTACACCTCCAGTTCTGTTCCAGCCACGACCAACACCCCTGCTCTTTCAGCCAACTGCAACTCGTGTTTGGGAGGCGCTCCACATTTTATATTTGTTTTTTCCATAGAACCATTGCCATATTCTTATAATTTGCAAAAGGGCTGGGCTGCAATCATTTATCAAAATGATATAGCTTTTAGATGTTATTATTCCATAGTTGACTCCGTTATCATGCCATATATTAGATGTTTTTCATATATGAATCATATGATGTATTATTAAAAATCAACAATTTTAAGTTTTAAAAAATGTTAGCACAATCGATATTCTGTTTGAATATTCTGTTATAAAAACTAATATGCAATATGTTAAACTTCTACTGCCTTTATTAATCCTTGATATTAATTGTACGAATATAAGTCAGTACTAAAAGAATTGGAGATTAAAAACTAGAACATATTGATCTTCTAAACATAATATATAAGATGAAAATCAAAACGCCCCGGAACAAATATATTAAGCTTGAAACTATTTTTTAAATGATAGATTTATGGAAGCGCATACAAGTCCAGGGTACCTAATGCGAGTGAACTAATATATATTAAGGTTGACGAAACTATTTTGTTAAAGATCAATTTATGAAAGTGCATACAAGTGATCGAAGTTACTCAATGTGCAGCTTTGATCTTGGCCATTCTTTTAGATCAATATCTTTCTGGTCTCCCATATCTAACTTGTGGACACACTAAAAACAAGGTAGGGGAAGACTACAACATCTGAAACTTGTGTGGTTGTGCATACTCGTGTTAGATTGGAGAGTCTAGCCGTTTTTTTTTAAATAATTATCAGGGCTTTTCGGGGCCTTATTTTTCCCATGTTGTGAACCATATTTAGTTGGACAGGAAATCTGTTTTTGTTTTTCAAAAAAACAAAAAAGGGAAATACGCATTATCGATCCAAGAGCCTGCTTGTTGAAGAAAGGAACCAGATAAATTGAACTACAGAGCAAGACTGGAGAGGCATTCGAGTGCTTCCTCCAGATTCGAGGAGAACGTACACTGATTGTTACTATAGGTATAATAGATTAGCACCATATCCATTAGTCCTCTAGCGTAAAAAACCAAACCAGCATTGGGAACCATATGTTCTTAAATGAACTTTTTAAAGCCAGCTCTTGACCTATTTATACCTAAGTTGTATCCAACCAAATGTAACTAGCAAAATTTTATTTTATTTTATTGATTCCTCTGTAAAACTCTTTTCACCTTTTTAGATACTATTTAGCTAAACCTTAGTTTTGTTGAGGCAACGGGAGGGAGAGAGACAGAGAACCAATTATGCAGCAATCCATATGCGAAATGTGATAATTTAAGTACTCTGCTAAATCCCTTAAGCACTGCCATTACTGCTTTTTTATGTTCCAGTTGTGGGCAGTTCGGGGTGCAGTTTGAATGCCCTCATAGTACTGCAAGTCCAGCTTATGATCGTTCCAAGTTTTCACAAAGTCTCCAAAAAGTTGGTGTGTGGAATCAGATGAAAGCTCGTTGAAGTATACATTTTTCTCCTCTTTCAGCCACATGGCGAACTCGTTGTGTTTAGAGAAGTAATCATCTGCGGACAGCTCTTGGATATTGAGTTTCTGGAAAAAGACCCAAAGACATGGGGATGGAGGGAAAGTAACATAAAAGGAGATCATGAGATATCACTGCACTTAATTGATTGAAATGCAGCAATTAAGTGATGAACTTAGGAGCAAAAAGGGTTGAGTCCTGCCACAGATTAATAAAATAGAACAGAAATTTATCAAAGATGTAAATTCACAAATAGCATTGTCTTATATCATGTTCATCAATAGATTGCGGCCTTGGGTGTCATTAAAAACACCCTCACACACTACACGTGTGGAGCGCAGTGGGAAGCCAAATTGTTAAGGATTCATATATTACTTTCTACCATGCTATTGTGTCTTATAAAACATATTGTAGATTCTACTTCATTTCATTTACGATGGAACAGCGGAACCATTTGCATTTTATCATTCAATCATTGATAAGAACTGAGAAGAGAAGGTTAAGTTAGCGCTGGTTTGATAAAGCTTTTTCTGTAGGCTCCTCTGTTTGTAACATAAAAATGAATAGCACAACAAGCAAAAAAATTCAAATAATTTTAAAAAGATTAAAATTGAAAAGTCAATGACCACTTCTCCTACCCTAAATGTTCATATTAAAAATAATCGTAGAATCAAATAATAATAAACTATTTTAAAATATTGAAAATGCTAGCAGATGCATTTTGCATCCAGTAAATGGTTGGGCAAAACATCCAGCAAACAACCTCTTAAAATGGTTTCAATGCAGACATAATATATTTCAGAAACTTTGCACTGCTGGAGTGGCATGGGACTATGGATTGGATTGTATCTCTACTCCTGATGGGTCCCTAAAGCATATTGACAGCAATTTCGAAGCAAGGAAGACTATTATATCGCTCAAACTCTAGTAGCTATTTGGTGTAACATCATTACCCTTTTATGGGTTTAATAGTTGCATATAGTTTCTTGTTGACAACCATATCTAGCAGAAAACTTTAACTTATTTTAATTGCTACATCACTGCCCATATCATATTCCAACTTCGTGCGGGTAATGGGAAGTTTTGTCTTATTTTCCTTCCTTCTAATTGTGTTTACTAATGCTTGTGTTATTTTGCTAAGGTGGATTAGATAATTGGGTCATAAAAAATGCAATCCTCAATTACATTGATCTTGGTAGCGTTTGCTAATGGTTATATTCAGTTACATTACATGCTTTGTAATCTCTTAATTTCATATGATGAAGGCTCCATAAAGTTAATAAATCTTGATCAAGCACAACATAAATACTCCAACTCAAAATTTACCCTTTTTGTAGCCCAAGTGTGATATGTGTCAGCCATACACCACTTATATATGAGGAAGTAAAGGTTTACAAATTAAGTATTTTTTTATTTTATTAGTTATTCTCTTTTTCTCTAGGGTCACCCATTAGTTGTGTGATGGGATTAGCAGGACATAATGGTTTAGTGAGTTAGTGCCTTAGTGGCTCTTTAGCCTATTTATTTCCATGAAAAGATATTTGTAATTATGCATTCCATCTTTTTCACTTGTTAGATTCTGGCTTAAGTGATCCATATCATTTTGGTATTAAAGTCCCTTTCGAATGGCGGAAACATGCACAGCTAATGATCGTTCCATCCAACAATCTCAACCATGAAATAATCCTTCCAATTCCAATCTGACTGATACTATCCTTTGCAACGAGTCAACCGATATCTTAGTGACTCATCTTACTTGGCCGAGATTTACGGGATGCCTCAAATAATTTGAGGTATGTCGTGCCGACACTCTCAGTCTGGTTTTCTTCTTATTCTTCTCACCAATCAACAATCCACAATTGCTTGCTCTCTCTTTTTCTTCTTATTTTTCTTCTCTTCTGCACACTGTGCCGCATGATAACCTTCTATCATTGCCAATTGCCAAATTCTTCTTATCTTCTCTATTTTTCTTCTTCTTTTTCTTTTTCCTTTATGCACTACAAGCATCACGCTTGATGTTGTGTTGAGCCTGCCAACACCTAAAGAGGTATGCTGTATTTTTTTTACATTGATTAGTTCTGGTTTAAATTTATTTAAATTTACATTTATTAGGTCTTCTTTGTTTTGTTTTACGTTTATTAGGTCCATTTTAAATTTATTTAAATTTACATCCTATGGTGTTTTTTTTTTGCCTAACACCATGAGTTTTGTTGTGTGTGTTTTTAAATTTTGTTTGTTTATTATTAGGTAACTGATTTTTTTTAACTAAATAAAAAATTTAATAAATTTATAAGTAATTAATACATTTCTTTAAAAAAAATATTCATAGTTAATAATTTCAAATTATTTTTCCTTTAAAAAATATTATATTAATTTGATAAAAACTATTATAGACAAAAACTAATTTGATCAAAAATCATAATTTTTTTGTTAAATGACCATTATAAATTTATTTTAATTATTTTTTTTAATGATGTAGAATAAGTTACCGAATGTTGTGTGGGAACACGATATACCTATCTCAAAAGATTAAAAAAAATTCAATGCAATTATTGTTATAAAGTAGTTAGTGGAGGAATCACACATTTGAAACAACACCTTGCTGGTATATGAGGTGAGGTGGTGGTGTGCCCAAAGTATCCTAGAGAGATTTTACATATGATAAAGAAAGCTCTTATTAACGTTGCAGATATGAGAGTCAAAAAAAGAAAAAAGAACAGTTACTAAACACCATAAGGGATGAGACTGAGTTTGAGCGTCCACATTGAAGTTACATTGATAATTATAATGAATTTGATTGTAATGATTGTGGAGATAAAATGTCTAAACAAGAGCAGGAACAATTAAAATATACTATGCAACAAAGCTAAAGGACTAAATCTTATAAGAATGATACTTGCAAGTAGTCTACATCTGATATTATAACTCATCCCCTTTGACCCACACAATTTAATATTGGTCCTTTTCGAAGTGATCCTTCTGCTCCCTCTCTTATACTTTTAGGATACGAGATCCACACATACGTGATAATCTCAAATCCTGAATAAGAGATATTGACTGCTACATATATAGGCTACAAGATGCCAAACAAAAAAAGTTGAAGACTTCTTTTTAAAGAGAAAACAAAAAATAAGAATGACAATATTATTTTTTTTACTTCAATGCAATATCATTTAATGAAGCAAACAATGATCCTTACTATGAAGTTATAATAGATACCATAACTGAGTGTGGGCTAGGAGTGGTTGGTCCTACAAGATATCAAGTTGTTGGACTTTTTGTGAATGAAGAGGTTGAAGAGTTAACGACCTCATGAGAGTTTTTCAGGAGAGCTATGGGCTGCCGAAGCTCTAAAATCCTGACAATTTTTTGTGCTCCATCAAACAAGCAGGCACCGTGGCATAGTACTGACTAGAGTTTGCAAGGCATGGGGCTAAGGTGAATGAATAACCAGAGGATGCCCTACTCAGAACCTTTACTGTGGGGTTAAAGGAGGAATTAAAATCGAAAGTACGGATTCATAAGCCATGATCTGTATTCAAAGTTGCCTCCTAGTACTTGAATTTGAGTCCAAGATGGACTTATCCAAAAGCCCAAAACCCATTATGTTCTCATGGCCCACCATAATCCAAAAACACTAAATCCACAATCTAATATTTCCACATCCTCATGTGCGCCAACTTCGAACACACTCAAGCTGCTACTTCAACCAATTCGCATAGCTGTTGTGGCAGTTTCGGATGCACCTCCTCCAATTAGTGATGCATTTCAGCTCATTGTCCAACCTGAAAATTTTAATCCCAACATTGGCGGAAATTTGATGTTCAAAAATGCTGGAAATTTTGGGCTGTTAGGTGGCTCATGCCGCTCGAGCCGCTAGTTGGGACGAGTATGATTTAATCAAACAACAATTTCCAACCTTCCAACTTGAGGACAAGTCATTTTTTCTAAAGGATTCGTTTGGTACGCGGTAATGAAATTAAAGGGAATGAAATCACTAAAGGAATAGAATTGACATGAGAAAGGAATAGATTTTTTTATAACCTTTACTACATTTGGTATGCAAAAACAAGTAAGGTAATATAATTAAGCAATTACTGAAATATCCTTTATTAAATAAACTTTTTTTATTAAATAAAAATAAGTTTCCTGCGTTGCGTTGGGCAGGCTGGGCGGCGGCAACGGGCTGGTGCAGTAGCAGCGGCGAGGGGCTAGGCGGCAATAGATCGGGCGGAAGATCGTGTGGGAGGGAGCTTGCAGCGGCGAGGGGGAGGGGGAGAAGGGGTGCGGCGACGGGGAGGGGGGGGCGAGGGAGGCTAGCCACGGGCGATGGGGAGGGGGAGCCAGGTGACGGGGAGAGGGGGCGGAGAGGGGAGGAGGCGGGCGACGGGAAGTGGGAGGCGGGGCGACGGGAAGTGGGAGGCGGGGCGACGGGAAGTGGGGAGTGAGAGAGGGAGAAAGAGAAAAGAGAGGCATTGATGATGGAAGGCAAGATTGCCAACTTGATTCATCTACATAGGATAATGCTTGTAAACTTGGTAGGTGGGAGTAATCAAGATTACCCCATATAGGGGTATCTGATTCCCTTACTAATTAGCCATTCCTTCCTCTTTTCCATACCAAATGCGGGAAAGGAATGAAATTCGATTCCTTTTCCTTCCTGCGTACCAAACATGTTATATGTTCTCACAACCCGCCATACTCCAAAAACACTAAATCCACGATCTAATATTCCCACATCCTCATGTGCACCAACTTCCAACACACTCAAGCCGCTACTTCAACCAATTCGTAGAGCTGTTGTGGCAGTTTCGGATGCCCTTCCTCCAATAGTGATGCATTTCAATTCATTGTCCAACCTAAAAATTTTAATCCCAACATTGGCAGAAATTTGATGTTCAAAAATGCTGGAAATTTTGGGCTGTTAGGTGGCTCATGCCGCTCGAGCCGCTAGTTGGGACGAGTATGATTTAATCAAACAACAATTTCCAACCTTCCAACTTGAGGACAAGTCATTTTTCCTAAAGGGATGCAATGATATATGTCAGCCGTACATAACTTATACAAGGAAGCAAAGGTTTACAAATTAAGCATTTTCTTCTTTTATTAGCTATGTTCCTTTTCTTTAGGACCACTTTTTCCATTAGTGTGTGATGGAATTAGTGGGGTAGTGGGTTTAGTAGGTTAGTGGTTCCTTAGCTTATTTATTTGCATGAAAAGAGATTTGTAATTATGCTTTTAAAAATTAAATCAAAGAGTTTGTGGGAGTGTTATGATTCAATACATTTTGATTTCAAAAGTAGATATAATACTCGCATCCCTCTTATTAGGTAGCATGCAGATAATAATTACTGCAGAACACATGAGAAAAAACATAAATATGATGGTGTTAAAAAGGCTCACCAATTGATCTCGGTGGCGTTTGCTTTTATGCTTCTCATCTGTCTTCTTTTCTGAGGCAATATCAGGAGATCAGTGTGTCCATATTTAATTAGAATGAATTAAAGCCCACTGAGCAGATTATAGTAACATGACACTAAATACTTAGTCAATATGCCTTTGAATACAACAACTAATTATGTCCAATAAAATGATCAGGATATCTAATAGTCTAACTGCTCAGTATGACAATCCGCTCGCCATATTTCAAATAATAATAATAATAATAATAAAGCAAGCACATCAATTTTCTGACAACTGAAACATGTGACATGGATTTTGAGTATGGAATAGCAGGGAAAGTGACATTTTGGTTTAAGATGGAATGTAGTTATCAGGTTGTTGTGTGATCTTTTACTTTTCACAAAAGCTTCAAAACTAAGATGCACATTATGAATAAATAATAGAATAAATGTAACGTTTCCAAACAAGGTGCAACTTTCAAAAAAGTAAAAACAAAATTTCAAAAAAAAAAAAAACTTAGCTTATGAAAAAAATTGAGGAATAATGTGCAGTCTCTCACCCCCTGACTCTAGCACCTATTTGGTGCAACATCATTACCCTTTGATGTTTTAATGGTTGCATACAGTTTCCTGTTAACAACCACATCTAGCTGAAAATTTAACTTATTTTAATTGCTACATCAATGCCCATACCATATTCCAAATTCTTGATGGGAGCAGGAAGATTTGTCTTAACGTTAGTCATGTGCACTAATGGTCATGTTCTTTTCCAAAGGTGGATTAGATAGTTGGGTAATGGATAGGAAATCCTCAATTCCATTGTTTGTCATACGTAGACATTTTGATTAAAATAATCTTTGCCAATACTTCTATTTTTTTTTCTTTTTTTATTGATGGACGCCTAGTCTTCTCACAAGCATTTCTCTATTTGTCTTGTTTTCCCAATTTTACTTCTATAGATACCATTGAATCAGTCCTGATTTTATCCACATGAGGAAATAATGCACGTGACATGGATTTGCAAGTCCCAGTATGGACCTGCAGGGAAAGAGACATTTTGGTTTAAGATAGAATACAGTTATCAAGTTGCTTTGGAAAAAAAAATCTTTTACTTTTCACCCAAAAAAAAATCAAATCAAAACTAAGATGCAGCATTATGATTAAAATAATAGAATAAATGTAACTTTTTATAATGAGGTGCAGCTCTAAAAAAGGAAAGCCAAAATTTAATATAATAAACATGGCAGATGAAAAAATTGAGAGGAACAAAGTGAAGTATTTTATCCTTCCTATAAGAATTTAGAGAGAGAGAGAGAGATCAAGCTTTATACTCGATAATAATGAATATATATATATATATATATATCCAAAATCCATAAGCCTTCATGACTAAACTTCAGAAATAAAAGTACAAATGAATATAATATTATTTTAATCCAATTTTGGGGAGAAAAAATTGCACTATGTTCTATTCAACAAAGGCTTTTTGGTTTCCACTTCTCCCCATTGAGAACCACATGATCTCTTCGAGTAATAGGGCAAAAAACAAGCACTTTAGGGATACATTTGGAAAGTAGGCAGCCAATGTCAATGTTCCTATTTAAAGAGAAGCTGAGTGAAGGGAAATCTAATGCACGCTTGAATTCTGCCACCTAAATTACAGGTTGTAAAATTGTAACCCTCTGTAGGATTTGCACCTACATTAAGGCCCGCTTCAAGGCAGCATAACATACCAGCCTAAGGACTCACTGAGTTAAGCATCAACTTCAAACCTACCAGAACGTTTTTGAGTCCAAGAATTCACCTGTTCTCACCGAAGTCATCAACAATAGTCGATTGTGATCGTTTTTAGGTACAGAAAGTTAAGTAGTTAAACCAGGTTCAAGTCCAGCAATTAAAGACATGTTTTGCTCATAAACACAATTGATATCTAAAATGAATCATGCGAAAATTTTCCATGGGAATAGAGCTAAATCAGGTTAATAAACAAATAAACCACAGCTTCATAGCACTAGTATCTCACAGAGAATTTTAAATCACTTTTAGGGCTACGACCATTTTTGCCCCGTATTCAAATTCGTTGTCAAATTAATGTACACAAGAACCAGTGCGTCCGAAACAATATTGGGTATAGCCCAACAAAGCAGAGAAACCAAATTTGCAAAACAAATGAATAAATAAATCACAAACCCCACCTACCTTTGTGTTTGGATCGGTCGTGGGACTTGGTATCTTTACGCTTGTCCTTCTCCTTCCTGCGGTTCTTCTTGATCCTCCTTTCGCCGCGGTATTCGTGGATTCTATGCTTCTTCCTGCTCTTTCTATCATCTGCAGAACCACGACAACCACTGTAAATATGTAAGTGCAAACAAGGGCAACAGTTTTTGAGAAATGTCGTACGAGGAAATCGAGATTGTTATCAGGAGAGAGAGAGAGAGAGGACCTCCGGAATCGGAAGGTGAATGCCTCCTCTTCTTCCTGCTCCTCTCCTCTTCTTCCACTTTCTTCGATTTTCTCTCGCTCCCCATGCGCGCGCTCTCTCTCTCTCTCTCTCTCTCTTTCTTCTTCTTCCACCAGTCTTTTGATTGTGAAGGGGTCGGGCCGGCTGTTTATGTACGGGTTGGTTTTGGGTTAAATACAAGTCCGGGTCCGTTCGGTGGTGGCCTTCGGTGGTGTTTTTGGATTTTTAAAATTAGAGTTAAAAGAACAGGTGGAAGAGAGAAATGTGTAATCTGTGTATGTTCTCACTCAGGAACAAACGGTTGATATTCTCACCAAACCTCTATCCATCGAGTCGTTTGATAGACACATACGTGGGTTGTCTGTGTAGCTTCCTCCTCACGCTTAAGGCACTAACAGGGATTCCCCCTCTTTCTTTGCAATTGATTGGCAAAGGGGGAGAAGAAGATTTTGTGTCCAGGGGAGCAAATAGTAGAGGATGGAATAGGGAGCGTGGAACCTCGCAGGTTCGAAGATTGTTCACATATATTGCCAATAATTCCAAAGGGGGAGATTATTATTCCCATGGTCCTTTTGGTTGTCATTGTTGTCAACAGGATGCAAAAGCAGGTAAACGCAGAACCGAAGATCCTTACTGGGTTGATAACTTCATAAAGTGACCTCATAGAGGGAGTCTAACCATATACTTTCAGGGTCGAAGATCAAGGTCAAAGATCCGGACCTTCGAAGACTCATAAAGTCAAAGATCAGCTGACTCCAAGATATGCAAGGTTGAAGATCATCAGACCATTAGGCTCGAAGCACATCTGTCTCAAAGGTACACAAGGTGTAGACTCATAGATTCACAAGATCGAAGACTCAATGATTTAAAGTGCAGTCAGGTGGAGAGCAGCGTCTTGAAGACTTGAAGACCGGTTGGGTGTAGAGTGGCAGTGTTGTGGAGTCAAAGCTCGCAGGGTCAAAGATTGGCTGGAAGACCCATTGCCGAGAACAAAGACCAGTTGATGTGAACAGATGATTAGCCAAGGTAGAATGCGGTTGTCGCTTGCTCAAAGTGGAGATTTGATGACTCGAAGACTCATAGAGTGAAAAGTGAGTTGATCGTTAACATAAATTCGAAGTCAAAGAGTAGAAGAATTAAAAGATCAATTCGAAGATCGAAGGCTCAAAGGCACTGACTCGAAGATTCGAAGGTAAAGACTCGGAGGTCGTAGCATGTGTACCTAAAGAAGTATTAGCGAAGCTACAAGGCATACATCTTCAAGGCTATGGCTAGTCGAAGGAGAGAAACGCACTAAAGGCCGCCGTTTTAGTAAGTTATCTCTCAGATAACATCTTTGAGCACACTAAGTACTGGAAAACACGTGGACGTCATTTGAGGCCAGTTTAACATGTTTCAATAATGGGAATCAGAAGGTGGAACATGCTTACTGCTAGCAGAAGGGTTTTTTACTACAGCCATCCTATAAAACCAAGGAAGATGCCATACTTCAAGAAGGCGTCAAAATACTACAGAATACAAGAAAGGTATCTAGAGCAATACAAAAGAGATGCAGAGTAGTTCGTACAGAATACATAGAGAGAGAGGAAAATTGTAATCAAGATAAAGTGAGTTAATCTATCTTCGTTCCTCATACATTTAACGAACAGATTATAAGTTTGGCAAAGGAGTGGTTGAAGGTCAAGTAGTGCAAATGATTAAATACGCAGGAGCAAATTGCGGTATACAGTTCGTCACAGTGAGTAAGTATTGGAGTAATACTGCTTTTGTATTTGCATTTGAAAGACAAGAGAGTTGATCCTATTATAATAAGGGCTAGACCCTACTATATTGAAAACATATAGTGGATTGGACTCGGTGTAGGCACACCCTCACCACTATGGAGTAGATCACATTGATCGAACCACATAAACTGTGTGTATTAATCTTTTACTTCCCATACATACCTGCTATTAATTGATATTGCATGAGGCACTAAAACACACCCAAACAAGAACCACATCTGTAGAATACCTCTATAAAGTATCCTACTCTAAAACTATAAGAAATAGTTTTAAGTATACAGATTCACCCCTCTCTGTATACACACACATACCCAGACGATCTTGATTGGATCTTAAGAATATAAGTCCCTTTCGGGTTGTTTTCACCAACCCTTTTGTAAAGACTCGTATTTGGGTAGTTTTGAGAGATAGTCATTCTATGGGAATGTAACTATCTGGACGGTAGTGTAGTCGTCGATGTGAGCATTTTGACTGTACTTGGGCCCGATTTCGAGTTGGGGCCCCATTTGACCCGATTGTTGACTTTTCGGGGTTTATTGGTTGACTTTGCGTTTGGGCGGTCATTTGGGTGTAATAATATCTGTTTAGTGTTGTGCTCGTCATTTCGAGCGTTTTGACCGTAGTTTGACTCAATTTGGAGTTCGAGGCCTTAGAGGTCAATTTTTGTGTTGGGATGTCAATTATTGGTCGGGTCAATGGTTGACTAGGTCGATTGACCAGGAAATATAAGTAGCAGAAAAAAAAAAAAAAAGGAAGAAGCTTTCACTTTACGTTTCACGTTTGTGCGTTGAGAGAGAGAGAGCTTGAGAGAGCTTGGAGGCTTTGGTGATTTGGGGCGATTTGGGTTCATGGAGCTCGAAGATTCACTTCAAGTAGGTGTCCTTGAACTTCTTATCTCTCTCTTGTTTTGGATTTGCACGAATTTATCATGATTTATGAAATTGAGCATGAACCCTAGAATTTGGGGAAAACTAATTTTGGGTTAGATCTAATGGTTTAGCATAAGATTTGTGGTTAAGAACTATTTTATATCATTGTGGATATATGTTTCGTGATTTTGGGGTTGATTAATTGTGTTTTTCATGAGGGTTGATAAGTCAACCATGAAATTCTGGTTTAGATCTAGAGTTCTGGAATTTTATACGTGTTTCGTTGTTTCTGCGCGATTTAGAGTGTTCTGGACGCATTTTAAGGTAAATATCGCGATCTGTTGCATAGAATGCGTGTTTGTGCGTGTCTGGGGGTTCTTTGGGTTGATTCCAGACGAAGAACAGACAAAAACGACGATGAACAGTACCCTGGACGCGTTACTGGGTCGAACTGACGAAAATCCGAAGTTCTGGGTCGAAGGGTCGAAGATCCAGGGTCGTAGGGTCGTAGTTCGTAGACCCATAGTTCGTAGCTCGAAGGTTCGTAGTTCGTAGCCTCGTAGCCTCGTAGCTTCGTAGTTCGAAGTTCGTAGACTCGTAGTTCGTAGACCCGTAGTTCGTAGTTGAAGGGTCGAAGTTCATAGCCTCGTAGGTCGAAGGTCGTAGCCTTGCTTCGAGTCTTCGAGGCGCGCCGCGCCTACGTATTCCGCAGCTACGAGTCGCAGGTTTTGAGCTACGAGTCGCAGCTCCTGCAGTGTAACTGGACACTGTACAGCACTGGACTGGACCTATTTACATTGTAACCTATACCCATCTAGACATTTAAGTATTTAAGTTACAATGTAAATAACGAAATACCCCCCATTTGGATTCAAAGAAAAATACTAGAAAAATTAATTCCTACTATTTCAAAATGTGAAAATTGGGATTTAGTGTAAAATCTCGGAAAAACCCAAAAGTTCGTAGTGGTGAATTTTTGGAAAGTGGGGTTAGACATCTCAGAAAAATCCCCAAAAATCAGATTATCTTAGTTATGATATGGGAACCCAATGCCGGGACTTTTGATTTCAAGAAAATAGCTGCTATGGGTACTTCCTTCATAAATCAAGGATTGAGGATTTACTTGTGAAGACTGGCTACAGTTCCAAAGGAAATGTTGAGAATGATTTGCCATACTCACGTTAGTATATTGGTGTGAGGTATTGGGGCATGGACTCCGTGACTTGTTTGGGTTCTCACCGTGATGCACCGATGGTGCTATGTGGTTGACGTGACAGGCATATGCACCGATGGCAGGGCCTGTGTGGCGACTATGGCCGGGCATATTGCACCGTGGACAAGCTAAAGCCTGAGTTGAGCCGTTGAGCTTGTGGAGCTAGGGCCGAGTGCCCTGAGCTGGGATCCCATGGAGGATCGTGGACAAGTTGTCCTGTGTGGGTAGGCCGAGTCCTGATGTTTGTTTGCGGGCCGAGTCCTGATGATTGTGCACACTACACGGTGCACGAGTACACCGAGCATATAGTATAGACATATATGTGTTGCATGATGTGGAGTTTTAGGGTCACCTACCGAGCTTGTCGCTCACCCCTACTTGTTGTTTACCCTTTTTCAGGTGTGACCCGAGACTAGTGGAGGACTTTCTTCCAGGAGGACGCCCACTACTCTGATGTATGATACACTTATATTCTGTAGCGTTTTATATGATATCCCGGACATGGGTCCGTGGACAGTTGTATTTGCATACTGTATGATGTGATGTCTGTATGACTGTTTGACTCATTGTATGTATGATGATATATGGGAAAGTACAGGATTACCCTTGATGTACGACTGTACAGGGTTACATATTTGAGACAGCACCCGCGGTATAGTCTCCATTGGTGCTAGTCGCCAACCCCTTGACCTATCGGGTGCGGGCAAGGGGAAGTCATGTACCCGGTTCCGGGTTCCCTGGAATTCGGGGGCGTGACACCTTTGTCCCTTCGGGTGCGGGTATGAAGATTCATTAACTAGTTTCTGCGGTTCAGAAATCCAGGGCATGACACCACACAAGATCATAAGTCCATAAAAATATCCTTTTTGGGGCCCTGACTCTAAATCAAGCCCACTCACTGTCTAAATTTTTCTTTCGATGCAAAGGACATCATACTAATATTGACTCCTTAGAATACTCACCTCATTATAAGGCTAATTTGTTAAGGCTTAAACACGAGTCATTACATCTTCTCCCCTTAAAGACTTTTTGTCCTCAAAAAGACAACACTCATAAGTCAAAATATATTGATTCGAATGAAACCAATAAAAATGATAACTAACTGTACACAAAACTCATTATTTATACCCTCATACCGCAACACACGAGTGAATCACCTATCACACAACAATATACATTGGCTCAATATATTATAACACAACATATAGGGAAGTCAAATATACTCGTAACTCAAAACAACAATAATATTCAATGAAATAAACATTCTCATCTTAATATAATACTCAAAAGGACATAACACAAAACACTTACTGATATCCCTTGGTCACCTTTGTCCTTTAGGATTATTCTTCCTTAAACAACTCTGAATGGTGCTCGCATATCATAAACTCTTGCTCCTAGGTATTTTCTTCAATGCCACAATGCTACCACAACATGTAAACCAATAGAATGACTTGGCCTCGTAGAGGTTTCTCCTGTCTATCCAGAATCTGGATAGAAGCCTTATCAACTGACATGTCATCCTCAATCTCCAATGTGCCCCAATCAATCACATGAGTCAAGTTAAAGTGATACCTCTTCAGGCGAGACACATGAAATACATTGAAAGGCACTGGCCCACACGATCCAAAACCTCAAAGGGCACAATAAACCCTAGAGGTAGTTTAGAGCCCCACCCAAACCGTCGATGCCTTATGTGTGGGGAAACATGGAGGAACACATGATCCCCCACCAAAAACTCTAAAGGTCTCCTCCTATGATCCGCACAGCATTTCTACCTATTTTGAGTTGTCAACAAATGCTGGCGAATCAATTTGACTTTCTCTGTGGTGTCATGGACTAACTGTGTTCTAAAGGGAGCTGCCTCTCCCACCTCAATCTAACACAGAAGAGACAGACACAGCCTACCATACAATGCCTTAAAGGGGCTATTCTGATGGATGCTTGATAGTTGTTGTTGGAAAACTCTACCAAGGGAAGATAAGTCACCCACAAACCCCCAAAATCTAATATACAGGCCCTTAGCATGGGGAGAGTTGGTAGAGCTCTTTTATAAGGAGTACTTTCCCCAATCAGTGCAACAGGCTTCGGGTGCAGGATTTAGGAAGTCACATTTTTGGTTCTGAGTCTCCTAGAATTTGGGAGCATGACAAGTTGGTATCACCCACAAGAAGAGGACTATGTCATAATGGTAAGCCTAGGAATAAGCCAAATGCCAAACCCAATAGGCAAGAAGCTGTTCTAGTGTGTTGGGAAACATAGGATTTGGTGAAGTTGTCAAGAATTTCTCTAAGTCTGGAGACTCAAAGATCCGAAGGTACACTGGTTAAAGAATCGAAGTTCGAAGAAGAGAAAACTGTCACTAGGTAGAATGGTGAACGACTCGCAAACTTGAAGAGTCGAACTTAGAGAGTGACAAACAACAAATGACTCGAAGACCCAAAGATCATAAATTAAAGAGTCACCAAAGATACCCTAATGACAATTGTCAGACCATAAATTGACACGGAGACTCGAAGACTTGAAGGGTAGAAGAATTGAAGTCACATGCAAAATTTGTCAAATACCAAACATTCTAAGACTCGTAGACTCGAAGGTCGAAGAGTCTAGGATATTGAACTAAATGAATTGACAAATGAAATTGTAACTAAGACTCAAAGACTCGAAGAGTCATAGACTCGAAGAGTTGAAGACAGTTAATCAGAAGAAATTGTCGGTCCATACATGAGACCAAGACTCGTAGACTTTAAAGGCAAGAGTCGAAGCTAAAGAGTTGGAGCCGTAGAGTCGAAGACTCACAGAAACAAAGACTCTTTTTGTAATTAACTATGACAGGCTAAGAAGTACACTCGAAGAGTCAAAGATTCATCACACGTTCATAGGCCCACAAAACAGAAGGGTCAAAGAACATCTTAACCACCCGAAGCATACTGAGCGACTCAAAGAAATAGAGTCGAAGACTCGCAACTAAGACAACAGGCAAAGGCTAAGTATACTCTTCATGAAAGTCACTTTAAGAGTCATAGAAAAGAGTCGAAGACTCACTTAGCATAGAGTGAACTACATGACTTAGACTAACCTGTAATCTATCACCCTCGGAGACTCGAAGGAATAAAGTCGAAGACTCACAGCTAGTAAAGGTTAAGTACACTCTTCAAGAAACCACTTTAAGCATTGAAAGAAAAAATCACAGACTCGCAGAGTTGAAGACCTTATTGTAGTGTGAATTCTTTATAACCTGATAACTACTATGCACGAAGACTCGAAGAAAACCAGAGTCGAAGACTCGCAGGATCTAACGCTGTCGAAACCAGAGACATCATTGTATACCAATATAGGTTTGACCCAAATCTTCGAGTCAAATCTTCAAAGTCACTAGACCTTTGAGGCATCCACCTTCGAGGCAAACTCACAACACAGCATTTGTACTTAGTGATATCTTCAGCTATGGTTTGCGTAGATTCCTGCGCTGCTCTGAACACTTAAGCGCATTTATTGTCGCATTAATGATTACCAACTACCACCAACAGATGAACGGCGCAGATCTAACTAGTATGGGCATGCACATGCAGTATAGGCAACAAATCTGCAGACCTGCAATAGATCTACAGCCCATCCGCTGTACTTCCACAAATTCATGGCAGGAAGTCAGATTATCGGATGGACACCTAGGTGCACATGCACTCTAACCTTAAATTAATATTTCTTACATGCTTTGAAAGGAATATCTGTCACCTCTCACAAAAAGTGAGTCTGGAACTCCAAAAATACAATATATAGAATACTGACATGCATTAAAAATATAACTTTTGAGGAATCAATTTTAGAGTTCCAATGCTAGAGAGAAACAGCGAGAGAATTCTTTCAAGTGTTATATGCCGTGACGAACTAAGAACAAGAACAATCTTGTTTCGATTCATCGTAAACTTCTTGTTCAACAAGATCCAGCACAACCATCTTGTATACTCTATATGTTGTTCATTCACAATCAACAATCTATCTCAGAACATTCCCAATCGGTGTCAATCCCTTCATATTGACATCCATAGCAATATTCTCACTGAATCTGAGGTCTGTCATGACAAGAGCATTTACTCATCTCAGATCTGTTAGATAGCTCATAAACACCCTTACACCATATTATCATCTTATCCATTAATACCATATAATAGTTTTCACTTGTTGTAAAGGCCCGTACTGTGTTAGGCCCGAATAAAGTTTGGAATATTTCTTCGACAGGTGGCCTGAGCCTGAGCGTTGAGTTATTATTAATATTATTTTAATATTCGGAGGTTATTATTATGCATTATTGTTATTACAATTATTTTAATGTTTTGGGTTTATAATTAAAATGACGTTGACATTAATATAAATATTTCAGTTTTGGATTATTATTATTAATACGTTTATTGAGTTTATTACTATTATCACTATGACTATTGTTAATCCGAGTATTTAATGTTAGGGCCTGAATATTACTACAATGTTAGTATTATTAATAAAAATTTAATAATTGAGGTTAATTCTTATAATGAGTTATTATTGTTTTTATTACTGATATTAATATTCCTACTAATCTTATTATTATTATTATTACTATTTAACATTAGTATAAGTAGGGAGGACTTAGGGTAAAACCCTAAGTCCTCTGTGTGTGCGCAGAATCTGACAGAGAAGAGCGGTGGTTTGAAACAGTTCTTTTGATCCCTTGAAACTTGATTCAGGTAGGTGTTTTTTTTTAATCCTTGTTTGCTATATACATAAGATGGAGCATAATGACAATCGTTGTATATTTGTTAGATTATGTTCGATTTGTGAATTCACGAACAGACGTTGGTTTGTTTTCATAGTCTTCTATGCTTGATTGTTATTGGCGCTACCAGACTATTGTTCTGTTTCTTTTTTGTTTGTTTGTGTGGGCGTCATCGTGCCAACGCGAGAGGAGTAGTGGTGGCACCGAGGGAACGTCCACGTGCGAGAGGGAGATGGAAGGGGAGGCGGCGGCATCTTCCTCGTGCGACGGTGGTGGATCGGAGCGGTGATGGCGACGGAGGTGAAGGGGTGGAAGAGGGGCGGCGTGAAGCGGGCCATGCGCCGGAAGAGATGGAGAAGGGGGCGGCCTGGGGTGGTTCGCGTGCCTCGCGCGTCTGCGTGCCCTGCGTGCTCTCACGCCTGAGCGATCGTCGTGCCCGTGAGTGGAGAGGTGGGGCGGCGGCATCCGTGCCGCCGCCGTTGGACGAACCTGTGCATCCGCGCAGGTGGTTGCGAGAAGGAAGGGGTGGCACAGTGTGCCGCCCTATGCGTCCCGAGGGCCTGCGTGTTGGGCCGGTTCCTTTGGGGCCGGTCCAACCTTAACTTTATTAGGATATATATATATATATATATATATATATATTTTGTGACTTGTAAATAATGGATAATTGTATATAGATAAATTGTTTGGATTGATATTATTATTGATGTAAATCTTGATACCTTTTAGTTAAAATATTAATTATTGCTTTGGTTAATTTAATTAGTTTAATTAAGTAATATCGGGTTTGTCATCAATTGTGACATGTTATTGCTAGTTAAATGTTTGTATGAGGTTGCATGATGTGATACCAGGCATTGAAATTATTACTTGTTTGGGTTGACCATGGGTCCCACCTAGGGCTGGCAAGAGGCCGCAGGTCCCCTATGTGGATGGTAACCCAGGTCCCATGTGTGGTCAGGTTGTCGTTAGGGACACCGTGGGTCCCACATATGGCTACCTCGAAGTAACCGGGGTACTTGGAGTTAATGGCAAGAATCCCCGGGAAAGACGGGTTTTTGGGATTGGACTATTAAGTTTGTTTGGCGATACGCCTTGTTTTATGATTCGATACCATACAAGCTATGATGGAATATGGCACTACACTGGCACATGCATGCACTATCATATAGACCTAGGAGTTTATGTGACATGACAATGGAGTTGGAGACCACCTACTGGGCACTCATGCTCACCCTACTCTATTTCTTTTTCCTACAAGTTGTAGGGGATAGCCGTTGGAGCCATAGCGGAGCAGATCGAGACCTCATTGTGTAGGATTCTCCTTTATGGATTTAACTATTTATTGGTTGGATTATTTGGTCATTTCCTTTTCGGACTTGGGTCCGTGATAGTTGTACAAACTTGATTAGCTGGACTTTAGTAATATTATTTGCAGACATTAATTAATGACTTGTATGTTGCATTGGATTATTTACAAGTACAATGCTACCCCGCTGTAGTGTTGTACGGGGTTGAATCGATCACCAACCCCTCGACCCCTAGAGGGGGTGTGGGGAAGTCGCGTACCTAGTCCTGTGGGTTTCAGGGTTTAGGGGTGTGACAAGTTGGTATCGAGCATGGTTTAGTGGACCTAGGTTAGTGAGGGGTGGTTGATAGACACTTAGTAGCTTGGAAGACTATAGGGAGGGCGCCTGATCAACGCAGTCCTTATATGTGTTCGGGGTGATCGAGGGTTCATCAGGTCATCCTAGGAAGCATTTGGGCTGGGTGCATACATGCTGCGTGATCTGTGTGCATATTAGGCACTAGAAATCATCTGAAAATGATGCTTTAATGATGTGCTTGTATTGATTATACTATTGGCTATTTGTGGTTTGTTTTTCTTGGGTGATTAAATGTGCTTGATTGAAAATGCTATTATCCTGGTTAAGCCTAAGAGGTTTAAGTGAATAAACACATCATTTGGTGAATATAATAAGGGGCTTAGAGACCTCATTATTTGTGTGGCAGACTTGGTTCTGCCTATTGGTTTAAATAATTTGGTTGTTTGACTAGTGCGCATAGTTAATAGATATTGTTGATATGTGTTGGACGAATGACACCCAAGACTAGGGCTTAAGGTCCAGCAGAGGAACTGTCCATTCAATCCGAATCACAAGGAGAGCAGAGTTCTCCAGGCTTGGCCTTGGGTTCGAGATTGCTTGCTCGGATTGGGGCTTAAATATTGAGCCAAATCCAGGGTGCCATGCAGGGTACCATGAGGGAGGTGGCCAGAGAAGTGATGCAGGAGGAACTGAGGAGGCAGCAGCAGCCTCAGCAGGAGCAGCAGCGGGACGTTCTAGAGGAGAGCCAGCCACAGCTCATGATAGTACCGCCCGCAATACCTATCGACTGGGTGAGTCGGTTCCTGAAGCAGAAACTGACGAAATTTGAGGCGAATACGAGACCTGATGAGGCCGAGGAGTGGGTCAAATGGACAGAAGACATCTTCGAGTTGATCCAGGTGCCCGAAGAGGCTAAGGTCCGCTTAGCCACACATTTCCTAGTAGGTGGGGCCCGTAGGTGGTGGGACGCCGTGAAGCATGTTCACGAGAGCCCGATGGCATGGGAGGACTTCGTGGAGCTTTTCTACACGAGTATTTCCCTCGCTCTGTGCGGAAGACGATGTAACGGGAGTACTACACACCTGGAGCAGGCGATCGGACCGTGACCGAGTATGTCACCGCTTTCACCGAGCTAGGGAGATTTGCCCCGAGTCTTGGAGGGTTGAGGCTAATAAGACCCAGGATTTCATAGATGGGCCGAGACCATCACTCAGGAGGGGATTGAATGTGATGGAGTTGACCACGTACGATGGACGCGGTCAACAAGGCACTTATTGGAGAGCGGGACTTGAACCAAATCAAGACTCGAGAGACCGGGGGAGCTCATCGGGGCCTAGCCAGGAAGAGGCCAAGAGAGGAGCAATCGAGGGACAAGGGGGACAAGAGGCCGGTGCCCAAATTTTCACATTCGGGAAACTTAGGCGGCGGTTCCACCACACGATTTTTAGGGACGTGTCGAGCCTGCGGACTTCGGGGGACACAAGGAGGCGGATTGTAGGCGGAAGAGTGGTAACCCACTCAAGTGCTTTCAATGTGGGGGACCGGGACACAGGATAGGAGAGTGTCCTTCAGCACCTCGGCTAGTGTTGCGGGGCCACATCGACCTCGTGACTAGGGCCGGAGGAGCGGGACTCCATATCGAGGCCGGCTCGGTCGGGACGATCGGTACAGGGGACGACCTGCTACACGGCGGCCTCGGCGGGAGGCCCAGGCTCGAAGGGGCAGAATGAACGAGCTACGACGAGTCGAGGCTAGTGGCGGTGTGCGAAGGGAAGGAACTATGCTATCACCGACAGGGAGGCAGAAGTTCCACCGGTTGACGAGGCGAGTCAGGGACCAGTGCGGTGAGAGGTACAATTTTGGTTTCATGCACTATTTGTCTTGTCTTGATTGACATTGGTGCTTCACACTCTTTTATCGCACACTCCACGATAGAGGGATTAGAGTTGGATTGTACTACTATTGATCAGCCCCTTGTGGTTGATACACCCGTAGGGGGCCTGGTAGTGATTGATAAGGTCTGTTCGGAATGTGAGGTTACTCTAGGAGGTGTTGACCTCCGGTGTAACCTATTTGTGATGTACTTTGATGCCTTTGATGTGATTCTGGGTATGGACTGGTTGACTCGTGTGGAGGCGGTGATTGAGTGTTATAGGCGACGAGTGACCTTCCTCACACCTGAGGGCACCCGAGGCACTTTCATGGGAGAGTGGTCTGATGATGCATGCAAGTTGGGACCTTTGAGGCAAGGATGGGGTGATGTAACCCATCGGTTAGCCGGTCCCGACTCTTGTTGACACCCAGCGGGAGGGTAAAGCGGTGTTACCCAAGGTGGTGGATCGGTTTTTCGACGTGTTTCCCGAGGACTTGGTTGATTTACCACCGAGAGGGGAGGTGGACTTTTCGATAGAATTGCTACCTGGGGACGACACCTATCAGGTTGGCGGCTTATAGGATGGCACCAGTGGAGCTCAGAGAGCTCAAGAGGCAGATAGACGATCTTTTGGCGCGTGGTTTTATTAGACGGAGTAGTTCTCCTTGGAGTGCTCCGGTGTTATTCGCCAAAAAGGCGGATGGTTCGCTTCAGTTGTGTATCGATTACCGACGGTTGAACCAGGTGACAATGAAGAACAGATACCCCCTACCGAGGATTGATGATTTGTTTGACCGGTTCGGGGGTGCCCGTTGGTTTTCCAAGATCGATTTGAGGTCCGGATACCATCGGCTACAGTGCGGGAGTCGGACATTCCGAAGATAGCCTTCGATTGCAGATATGGCCATTATGAGTGGCTAGTGATGCCCTTTGGGCTCACAAATGCCCCAGGTGTTCATGGGATTGATGAACCAAATCTTTACACCTCATCTTGATCAGTTCGTGGTGGTCTTTATAGATGATATCTTGGTTTACTCCCGAACAGAGATCGAGCATGAGGAGCATTTACATGTGGTATTGCAGACATTGAGGGACCATAGATTATATGCAAAGTTCACGAAATGTGACTTTTGGTTGCGAGAGGGTGAAGTTCTTAGGGAATGTAGTATCATCGGAGGGTATCACGGTAGATCCTGGCAAGATTGAGGCGGTGATGTCTTGGAAGCGGCCAACAAATGTTTTTGAGATTTGGAGTTTTCTGGGGTTGGCAGGTTATTACAGGAGGTTCGTTAGGAATTTCTCCCGATTAGCCGCACCGATGACTAGCTTGACCCGAAAGGGGGTGCGGTTTGAATGGTCGGATGCTTGTGAGGAGGCTTTCGGTCGGTTCAAGGCCAAATTGACTTCAAGACCTATCCTGGTCCTACCACAGGAGGGTATACCCTATGAGGTTTATTGTGATGCCTCTAACGTTGGTTTGGGTTGTGTGCTCATGCGGGAGGGACGGGTAATTGCTTATGGATCCCGTCGGTTGAGGACCCATGAGAAGAATTACCCTACGCACGATTTGGAGCTAGCTACGGTGATCTTTGCATTAAAGAGCTGGCAGCATTATTTTCTAAGGGAGAAGTTTGTGGTATACACCGACCACAAGAGCTTGCAAGACATCTTCTCTCGGCGGGATTTGAATCTCCGACGAGGCGTTGGGTGGAGTATATGCAACGGTTCCAATTTGATCTTCAATATACACTCGGGAAGGGGAATGTAGTAGGCGATGCCTTGAGTCGAAAGGGCCAGGCCACGGTGGCTCTCTGTGTTGTCAAGGAATGGGAGATGATGGGACAACTAGCCGTTCGAGGTTACGACCAGGTGCAAGGAGCAATACGGGGGTATCTTGGGTGTGGTGATAACGGTGCCTGAGTTGCGGCGTCAAGTTATTGAAGGTCGGTTGGGGGATGTTGAGTGTGAGGTCCTCCGGGATCAGATTTAGACCGCCGTACTTCCCACGGATTGGACGGAGGATTCGACCATGTGTTGCGCTATTGAGGTCGGTTGATAGTTCCATCTTCTCTTCGGGAGACAGTTTTACGGGAATTTCATCACTCTCATTTGGCTGTCCACCCTGGGGGTACAAAGATGTATCATGCTTGTACGAAACAAGCTTCGGTGGTCGGGCCTTAAGAAGGCTATAGCAGAGTTTGTTCGACGGTGCTTGATATGCCAGCAGTCAAGGCCGAGCATTTGCGGTCTGCTTGGTGAGTTGCGGTCGTTATCTATACCAGGAGTGGAAGTGGGATCATGTGACTATGGACTTTGTCACAGGGCTTCCTCGTTCCCGAGGACATGATACTATCTGGGTTGTTGTAGACCGCTTGACGAAATCTGCTCACTTTATTCCGATTCGTGAGACCGATCCAGTCCGGACCTTAGGACAGCGTTATGTCGATGTGATAGTACGGTTGCATGGTGTGCCATTGTCGATCGTCTCGATAGGGATGCTCGGTTCACTTCGCGATTCCGCGGCGGTTATAGCGTGCATTGGGCACCCGAGTGAATTTGAGTACACCTTACCACCCACGACGGATGGCCGGTCCGAGCGCACTATCTGATTCTCGAGGATATGCTTCGTGCTTGTGTGTTGGATTTTGGAGGTTGTTGGGAGGCTCACCTTCCCTTGGTGGAGTTCTCTTACAACAATAGCTATCAAGCTACGATAGGGATGGCGCAATATGAGGCATTGTATGGGCGACCGTGTCGCTCCCCTCTCGTGTTGGGCCCAGGCAGGGAGGCATTGTTTTGGGTCCCGATATGGTTCAGGAGACTACGATTTGGTTCGGGTGATCCGGCAACGGATGTTGACGGCCCGAGTCGACGGAAATCATATGCCGACAAACGGCGACGACCGCTTCGGTTCGTCGTAGGGGATCGCGTCTTCTTGCGAGTCTCGCCACGACGGGGGCATAGGCGGTTTGGGCGAGGTTCCAAACTCTCACCTCGATTTGTTGGTCCTTTTCCTGTCATTGCTGTTGTGGGAGCGATTGCATATCGATTGGAGTTGCCACCCGATCTAGCTCGTGTTCATGATGTTTTCCATGTCTCCCACTGCAAGGAAATATTACCCGGATCCTTCCCATGTGCTCGATTGGCGTGAAGTAGAGCTAGGCGATGATGGTTCCGTTATAGAGGCACCGGTTCAGATTTTAGACCGGCGGGAGTAGGTCTTGCGAGGCAAGATGATTCCGTTGGTCCGAGTTTTGTGGCGCCACCGTCATATGGAGGAGCAGACCTGGGGAGCGCGAGAGTCGGATGCGTGTTCTTCACCCCCGAGCTGTTCGAGGACGAACGGTCCTAAGGTGGGAAGGATGTCAAGATCTTCATCATGCATTGAGGTAGTTAACCTTGTTGTTTTGTGTATGTGTGTGTGTGTGTGTGTATATATATATATATATATATATATATATATATATATATATATTTACACCAGTTATCGATCATTAGCTTTTGCGAAAAGAGTCTATTTACCTTCCCTTTAGACACAATGTAAGGACCCGTACCTTGAGTTAGTCGGTTTTGCCTCCTGAGTAGAGTTTTTCTAGATTTTGACCTAGTAAATGGACTCCAATGAATTCACGTGCAAAAGGAAAGATGCTTAGAATGGTGTCCTCTATCTACCACAAGTTTCAGGCCAAATGGACATGTATGTGAGGTGCACGTGATATGGGTCCAATTCACGTGCAAGTGTAATTGTCTTCTAAATGATGCAAGGAGGCTAGGGGTGAAGTTTGAGAGCATTTGGAGTCCATATGGAGGTGCACGTGAATTGGGGAATTCACGTGCAAATTGGCGTGCGAGCTTATTTTTGCATGGTTCCCTTGGTTTTGACATTCTAAGGAACTTTCTCCAAAGGACCATGTTGAAATTCCGAGTATTTTGGCCTATAGGGGTGCGAAAAGGTGCTAACTTGTGTGATCAAAACTACGTCGTTTTGATGCTGGGATTCACTTAATCAAAACTACGTCGTTTTGATGTTGTGTTGGCTATATAAGGAGGAGAAGCCCTCTGTTTTAGGTTTAGGGTTCTCTTCGATTCTTTGCGGCCGTCGTAGAGAGAGAGAGCTAGAGAGAGAGAAGGAAGGGGAGTTCTTTGGTTCTTTGCCGGGCCGGAGCATCTTGCGTGGGAAGGACGGCGTTTAGTGCGGGAGCAGGGAAGATCTGTTTTAAGGTAGGGGTTCTGTTCTTCCTAAGTCCTTCTCTCGCCCTAGGGTTCCAGGGCAGATTTCTGGTTATAATCGTTATATATAAATATGTAATCCATATAGGTGTGATCTCCTATATGGATGTTGGCCTTCAGTGGCATGTTGGTGTGATTCCGTGGATTACATGCTATGTGTTCGATGAAATGCCTGTGTGAATATAGCTGTATGTATATGCCCATTACGAGTTTGATAATATGCCTGTGTGGCCTGGACTTGTGATTTAGTGTATGTATGTATCTTTGGGTGTGTGTTCTATTGCCTGAATGGCTGGGTTTGTGCACTGGTGAGCGGGTGCACACCAAGTGTTTGGTTTTATGTTTGTGTGACTGTGGTGTAAGTTGTGTGCCTGATTGTGGTATCTGGCCTGAAGAGGCGGTTAAACTACTTTGCCTAAGAGGCGGTTAAACCAGTGGGCTGAAGAGGCGGTTAAATCACTTGGCCTGAAGAGGCGGTTAAATAACTTGGCCTGAAGAGGCGGTTAAATCACTTGTGTTTTGTGTGGTGGATAATTGTGACTACCGATGTGGTTTGATATTGCTTGTTGAGATTGTTGTAACACGTCACTACACCTGTGCACATGCATGTAGCCGCTAGGAGCATGGGAAGGGTTGGGGAGACTTGATCCCTACTGAGCCGTGGTTGCTCACCCCTCCTCTTGTGTTTGCTTGTTTTCCAGGGACTTACAGGCGTTAGGTGGATACACCAAGGTGGAAGACCTTATCCATTTTACTCTCTTCCATTTATGTTGTTTTCTTTTATGGGAACTGATGTAACCCCAAGTGGGGATGGGATTGGAAAGAATTCGTTGAAATAAACTGGTTTGGATTATTTTTATGAACATTACTTGCTTGAATGTGTTGTGGATGTTTGAAATGTAAAATTCTTGGTTTGTATCCTAACCCCTTTGCCCTCCGTGTGGGTAAAAGGGGAGTCACGTGCCGGTTTCCTCGGGTTGGAAATCCGGGCGTGATAATATGGTATCGAGCATGGTCTAGTTGGCCTAGGGTAGTGGGCGGACTTGGTTATCTTGAGTCCTTTGGAGGAGCCTGGAGGGACATGCCTGATCAACATGGTCCTCTTTGAGCCTCCAAGGTGTACTTAGGGTAATCCGGTCTTGTGGTAGGATTTGCATGCATTGGCATTAGGGCACTAGTTACATTTGTTGTCATGTGTGAAGGATGTGCATAACATGATTATGTGTGAGCGTGCAACTCTGAATATTCTTAGCATGCCTTGGGTATGACTACAATGTGGACTGTCTTGTGTGCAATATTGATTGATGCAATGGTTAAAATGTGTGTAATGCCATGTACGGCTTGACTTGATAATGAGGTAGAGGTAGTCAACTTGTTAGTAGTCAAACGCGTTCGACGTTTGTGCATCTTACTTCATGTAGTAAGAATGCCACCGAGGAGAGTGACACGTGCGTCCGGGCGATGGGCGATGAGTCATCTGCCCATGAGGGTCCGGGAGCGGGACCATCCGTTGGAGGGCATGCGTTGTTACCGGCACGGCTACAAGAAGGCATCCGGCTGGAGGTACGAGAGCTACGGGAGGGACTCCGGCAGGACGTTCGGGAGGAGGTGCGCCGTGAGGTGGCAAAGACAAGCAGGTGGTGCCACCACCACCACCACCAGTGGGAGAGCTGCCTCGTGAGCGTGAGAGTTCGCTGGGTGGTGTACCGAACCGTGCAGAGGATGACGTGGTGACACGGTTCCGAAAGGAACAACCTCCGCGATTTAAGGGGGGGGGGAAGATCCCGTGGTAGGCGAGCGATGGTTGAGGCAGATTGAGCATGTGTTCTCCTTTCTCCTGCCCCGGGAGGAGGATAAGGTGCGGCCGCACTGGCGCTGGAAGGGGACGCTTTGGAGTGGTGGACGAGTGTTGCGGGGAGCCGTGCGGTGCAACTCATGTTTTGGGAGGAGTTCTTGCAACTCTTCCAAGATGAGTTCTTCCCAGGAATCGGTGAGATGGCGGAAGAGGGAAGAATTTGGCAGCCTGAAGCAAGGATCAAAGACGGTACCTGAGTATGAGCGGGAGTTCCGGAGATTGAGTAGGTTTGCTCCTGAGACCGTGGTAAGGGGAGGACCTGAAGGCCCACAAGTTCACCTTGGGTCTCAGGCCAGCCCTTAGGGAGAGGGTGGCGATTCTACGCTTGAGGACCTATGCCGAGGCCGTGGAGACGGCCCGTATAGCCGAGAGAGAATCGGATGATGGGAGGCGGGCCCATCGGGGGCGCCGATTGCGAGTGGGCCTGATCGAGATGCAGGGTCCAAGAGGCTCAAGACGGAGGAGAGGGA
The DNA here is from genome assembly GCA_023512835.1 of Taxillus chinensis. Lineage (NCBI taxonomy): Eukaryota > Viridiplantae > Streptophyta > Magnoliopsida > Santalales > Loranthaceae > Taxillus > Taxillus chinensis. Next base: position 58,729,956 of record CM042088.1, on the reverse strand, counting down.
TAGCGAGTTTCTTTTCGCGGTCGGGGTCGGACATCCGTGAACCCTGGGAGGTTCACCTTTGGCGGCGGAAGACAGGGGTGGTCCATCTGGGAGTCTACCGAGCGGATGCCACCGTCTTGTGGAGAGCGGGGTCACTTCAAAGGGGAGTGCCCCAAGAAGGATCGGCGATGCAACAACTGCGGACGAGAGGGTCATTTGCGCCGGGTTTGCAGGGAGTGGCAACAGGGGAACAGGGGGCGCGGCGTCCGGCGTGAGGAGTGATGCTAGCTTTCGTGCACCAGCCAGAGAGAGACCCGCACGTCGGTGGCGGGCCCCACCAGGCAGGATCTAGTCGACCCGACCCCAAGGGGAGGCCGGAACGGCAGCAGACCGAGGCTGGAGGCAACCTTAGCGGGAAGCGTCCAGGTGAGTGAGCCGACCAGGTGGCACGGGCCAAGGGAGGGTGTTTGCGCCTGAGGCGACATACCAGGAGGAGGCCGAGCTACCACCCCCACCACCGAGGGTGGAGCAGGACCATCGGTGGTTAGAGGTACCCTCTTGATCTCCCGTACATTAGCTTCTCGTTCTTTTCGATACGGGTGCATCATGTTCGTTTGTTCTTGAGCTTGTAATAGACGGCTTGGGGTTAGCCTGTGTGGAGGCCGCGAGGCCCCTAGTTGTGGAGTCTCCGGTAGGAGGCATGATTGAGGTACGGCGAGTGTGTCGTGACCGTGTGTTAACCATAGGCGAGGTGGAGCCGAGTTTTGACTTGCATGTGATGCCTTTGAGGACGTTTGACCTGATCTTGGGTATGGATTGGCTTATGGCTTTCCAGGCCAAGATAGATTGTTATCGGCGGCGTGTGACCTTCGTGACACCTGCAGGGACCTCTTGCACCCTGCAGGGGGAGTGGGATTGTGAGGCGAGTCGGGCCGGGCCAGTGTTGGACCGGTGGGGTGCCATTACCCACAGGTTAGCAGCCCTGACCTTTGCTGAGGAGGGTAAGGTGGAAAAGAGGGTGTGGCCCGCTGTTGTGGACCAATTTCAAGATGTTTTTCCTGAGCAGTTGAGGAGTTTGCCACCTAAGAGGAGTGTGGAGTTCACCATTGAGTTGGTGCGGGGACAGTCCGATTTCCCAAGTAAGCATATCGTATGGGGCCAGCCGAGCCGAGGGAGCTGCAGAGGCAAATCGAGGAGTTGGTGGGCCAGGGGTATATCGGACCGAGTACCTCACCTTGGGGTGCTCCGGTGCTCTTTGCTAAGAAGGCCGATGGCACACTTCGTCTCGCATCGACTACGAGAAGCCGAATTCGATGGATCGTGAAGAACAAGTACCCGTTGCCTCGGATAGATGACCTGTTTGACCAATTGAGTGGGGCCCAGGTGGTTTTCCAAGATAGATTTACGGTCGGGGTATCACCAGTTCAGGGTTAGGGAGGAGGACATCCCTAAGACGGCTTTTCGGTGCAGGTATGGGCATTATGAGTGGGTAGTGATGCCTTTCGGGCTCACTAATGCGCCAGCGATGTTCATGCATTTGATGAACCAAGTCTTTGCCCCATACTTAGACTCGTTCGTGGTGGTGTTTATCGACGATATCTTGGTGTATTCCAAGACCGAGAAGGAGCATGTGGAGCACTTGGCAACAAGATGTTGCAAACCTTGAGGGACCAGCCATGTTTGCTAAGTTTAGCAAGTGTGAGTTTTGGCCGTAGGAGGTTCACTTTCTTGGCCACGTGGTGTCACTGAGGGAGTTAGGGTGGACCCAGCCAAGATTGAGGCCGTGACATCGTGGGCGAGGCCAACCAACGTTTTTGAGATCCGTAGCTTTCTTGGCTTAGCGGGGTACTATCGTCGTTTTGTCGAGGGGTTCTCCCGTTTGGCGCCTCCTATGACGGCGTTGACTAGGAAAGGAGTGAAATTTGAGTGGACGGACAAGTGCCGGCGGGCGTTTGAGACTCTCAAAACCCGTTTGACCACTGCGCCGGTGTTGAGGTTACCTCGGGAGGATATTCCATATGAAGTATACCGTGATGCGTCCAGGGTTGGTTTGGGGTGTGTGCTTATGCGGGAGCACGGTGTGGTGGCTTATGGGTCAAGGCAGTGAAGCCTCATGAGCAGAATTACCCTACTCATGACCTTGAGTTAGCGGCCGTCATCTTCGCCCTGAAGAGTTGGCAGCATTACCTCTTGGGGGGAGAAGTTTGTGGTGTTCTCGGATCACAAGAGCCTTCGGTACATCTTTACTCGAAGGACTTGAATTTGAGGCAAAGGAGATGGGTGGAGTATTTGCAGACCTTTGACTTTACTCTTGCCTATACCCCGGGCAAGGGTAATGTTGTGGCCGATGCATTGAGCAGAAAAGGGAAAGCTGAGGTGGCCGTGAGAGAGTGGAAGCCGATGGAGCAGTTGGCGACGTTGCGAGTGCGGCATGTTGTTCGTGATGGTGGGACAGTCCTGAGTCCTTTGGTGGTAGTGCTGAGTTGTACCGGCGCATCCGGGAGGAACAACTGGGTGACATTGAGTGTGAGGTTCTCCGTGCCCGTATTGAGGCCGGGGAGCTATCCTGGGAACTGGACAGAGGGTCCCGAGCATGAGTTGTCGTTTCAGGGGCGGTTGGTAGTAGCTTCTTCCCTCAGGGATGAGGTGATGAGGGAGTTTCACCAATCTAGAGTTCTTTGTGCATCCAGGGGGTACGAAGATGTACCATGCGCTTCGGGGACATTTTTGGTGGCCTGGGATGAAACGCGATGTAGCTGCCTTTGTTTCGCGGTGCCTCACGTGTCGGCCAGGGTGAAGGCCGAGCATCGGCGGCCGGCGGGCATGTTACGGCCCTTGCCCATAGCAGAATGGAAGTGGGACCATATCGCGATGGATTTTGGGATCGGTCTTCCACCCACCACCGGGAGGAAGGATATGATTTGGGTGATTGTGGATCGACTCACAAAGTCGGCCCATTTCCTTGCTTGTTCGCGAGCGGGACTCTATTGGGACCTTGAGTCACTATACATGAACGAGATTGTGAGAATGCATGGCGTACCCTCATCGGTTGTCTCGGACCGGGATTCGAGGTTCACCTCCCGTTTTGGGGCCGGTTTGCAAGGAGGCTATGGGGACCAAGCTTCACCCGAGTACAGCCTTTCACCCTGAGACCGACGGCCAGGACAGAGAGGACGAATCGGACGTTGGAGGACATGTTACGGGCCTGTGTGTTAGATTTCGGGGGTTCGTGGGCAACTCACCTTCCTTTGGTGGAGTTTGCCTACAACAACAGTTACCAGGCATCCATTGGGATGGCTCCTTTTGAGGCGTTGTACGGACGGCCGTGTCGGTCACCTTTGTGTTGGACCGAGGTGGGGGAGACAGCTCTCTTGGGGCCACAGTTGGTTCAAGAGGCTACTGAGAAGGTCAAGTTGATTCGTCAGCGTTTGTTGTCAGCTCAGAGTCGGCAGAAATCTTATGCGGATCAGCAGCGGCGACCTTTGGAGTTTTCTGTTGGTGATCATGTGTTCCTTCGTGTCTCTCCACGTCGTGGACATCGACGGTTTGGGCGAGGTTCCAAGCTATCTCCGCGGTTTATTGGTCCTTTTGAGATTCTGGATCGTGTAGGGCCTGTGGCCTACCGGTTAGCGTTACCACCGCGGGCCGAGTCGAGTGCACAACGTGTTTCACGTGTCCCGGCATGCGGAAGTATCACCCCGACCCCACTCATGTGATTGATTGGGGGACGTTGGACATTGAGGATGACATGTCCGTCATTGAGGCCCCTATCCGTATCCTCGATCGGCGCGAGAAGCTATTGCGTGGTCGTGCTATTCCTTTGGTTCGCGTGCCGTGGCAACACCGTGGCATTGAGGAGGAGACATGGGAACGTGAGTCCGTGATGCGGGAGCAAGACCTGGACTTGTTCGAGGACGAACAATCTTAAGCGTGGGAGGTGGTCATTGGCCAAGGGATAGTGATGTGTTTTCTTGTGATGTGTTTTCTTGTATTAGTTGATGTATTTGTATTGTCTTTTAAAGACATGTGCTTAATTGTGATGTGCTTTGAGATGTGTATTCGTGCCATGCGGACATGTGTTATGTGCATTATTGTGGTGTTATGTGCATTATTGTGGTTATGGATTATGGTGGTACTTGTTATGTCTTTGTTGTCTTGTGTGGTGTGTGACCCAACCCATTTGGGTGTTGTGGCTCGCCGTGTGGCAAATGGGTAGTTTGAGTTTGTTTTCCTCTTATGTCATTTCTTTTCGAGGACGAAAAGTCTTAAGGGGGGAGAGGATGTAAGGACCCGTACCTTGAGTTAGTCGGTTTTGCCTCCTGAGTAGAGTTTTTCTAGATTTTGACCTAGTAAATGGACTCCAATGAATTCACGTGCAAAAGGAAAGATGCTTAGAATGGTGTCCTCTATCTACCACGAAGTTTCAGGCCAAATGGACATGTATGTGAGGTGCACGTGATATGGGTCCAATTCACGTGCAAGTGTAATTGTCTTCTAAATGATGCAAGGAGGCTAGGGGTGAAGTTTGAGAGCATTTGGAGTCCATATGGAGGTGCACGTGAATTGGGGAATTCACGTGCAAATTGGCGTGCGAGCTTATTTTTGCATGGTTCCCTTGGTTTTGACATTCTAAGGAACTTTCTCCAAAGGACCATGTTGAAATTCGAGTATTTTGGCCTATAGGGGTGCGAAAAGGTGCTAACTTGTGTGATCAAAACTACGTCGTTTTGATGCTGGGATTCACTTAATCAAAACTACGTCGTTTTGATGTTGTGTTGGCTATATAAGGAGGGAGAAGCCCTCTGTTTTAGGTTTAGGGTTCTCTTCGATTCTTTGCCAGGCCGTCGTAGAGAGAGAGAGCTAGAGAGAGAGAAGGAAGGGGAGTTCTTTGGTTCTTCGCGGGCCGGAGCATCTTGCGTGGGAAGGACGGCGTTTAGTGCGGGAGCAGGAAGATCTGTTTTAAGGTAGGGGTTCCGTTCTTCCTAAGTCCTTCTCGTCCTAGGGTTCCAGGGCGATTTCAGGTTATAACCGTTATATATAAATATGTAATCCATATAGGTGTGATCTCCTATATGGATGTTGGCCTTCAGTGGCATGTTGGTGTGATTCTGTGGATTACATGCTATGTGTTCGATGAAATGCCTGTGTGAATATAGCTGTATGTATATGCCCATTACGAGTTTGATAATATGCCTGTGTGGCTGGACTTGTGATTTAGTGTATGTATGTATCTTGGGTGTGTGTTCTATTGCCTGAATGGCCTGGGTTTGTGCACTGGTGAGCGGGTGCACACCAAGTGTTTGGTTTTATGTTTGTGTGACTGTGGTGTAAGTTGTGTGCCTGATTGTGGTATCCGGCCTGAAGAGGCGGTTAAACTACTTTGCCTAAGAGGCGGTTAAACCAGGGCCTGAAGAGGCGGTTAAATAACTTGGCCTGAAGAGGCGGTTAAATAACTTGGCCTGAAGGGCGGTTAAATCACTTGTGTTTTGTGTGGTGGATAATTGTGACTACCGATGTGGTTTGATATTGCTTGTTGAGATTGTTGTAACACGTCACTACACCTGTGCACATGCATGTAGCCGCTAGGAGCATGGGAAGGGTTGGGGAGACTTGATCCCTACCGAGCCGTGGTTGCTCACCCCTCCTACCGTGTTTGCTTGTTTTCCAGGGACTTACAGGCGTTAGGTGGATACACCAAGGTGGAAGACCTTATCCATTTTACTCTCTTCCATTTATGTTGTTTTCTTTTATGGGACCGATGTAACCCCAAGTGGGGATGGGATTGGAAAGAATTCATTGTAATAAACTGGTTTGGATTATTTTTATGAACATTACTTGCTTGAATGTGTTGTGGATGTTTGAAATGTAAAATTCTTGGTTTGTATCCTAACCCCTTTGCCCTCCGTGTGGGTAAAAGGGGAGTCACGTGCCGGTTTCCTCGGGTTGGAAATCCGGGGCGTGATACACAATGCATTATTACCCATGGAATATGGAATGAGAATAGAATTGGTAAGAAAAATTCTTAAAATGTATTTTTTTGGAATTTGGTAATGAGATATGAAAAAAGAAAATGAATCAGAAACTTATGATGGGAAGATTTTAGGGATGAGTCCAAACTATGACCACCAATGTGAGAACCAAGAAGGGGTAAAGGAAGGTTTGAAGTCTTGGTGGAAGAGGAATAGCAAAGAGTGGCTTTGTTTTGAATTTTGGATAAAAGGAATTGAACCATGCTTGTTGGTAATCCTAATAATTGAAGGAAAGAGGTGTTTGGGTAGTGGGGAGAATTCTGACAATATGGAGAGCTTCACTTGAATTTGAGGGGGTTAAACTTGTTTAATTTTGCGTATAAAGTATGCAATGACATTGTGTTCTTCTTTGTTGAAAAAAATCTTTGAAAATAACACAACCAATTAATTCAAGAATGGTATGGTAATAATTTTGAGATTTGAGGTTTCAAGTGCCATCTATGAGGGAGGATTTTGTTTATATAGTCTTTTAGAATGGGGGTGAAGAATTCATTTTCAATAGAGAAAATATTTTCATTATTTGATTTTTCAATGTATTGGGCAAAGGGTAATTTAGAGGATGAAAGAATAATTTTAGAATGAGAAGGGGTTTGAGATATTATGACATTAGAGTAAGATTTGGAATAAGATTGTGTGGGAAAATAAAGGATATCATTTCCTTTCAATGTGGATGGTGGGATTTGGTGAAGAGGAGAGGAGATATTTGGAGAAAGAGCAAGACTTTTTTTGGGGCATATTTTTTAAAATTGATTTTAGAATTTTTGGACCATTTGAGGATTTTTTTTAAGAGAGCTTCAACCCATTCTTTGACTGCTGAGTCTCATGGGTGAGATGCTTCGGCCTCTTCCTCTCTACATAATGGAAACCAAAAAGGAAACTACTTGTCACATAAGTCTGTTTTGGGCACACTTTATGAGGATTGATATTTTGAGATATGCTTAACTTTGAATACTTCTTTGGATTCTTTATTGGGGAATTCTTAATTGAAGACTTCTTTTACTTTATTATTTTTGGTGGTGGAGACGTGGCTTGGTTGGGTGATGACTGATGGTGTATTTTACAAAAAGTTACAAAGAAATATTTTGTAATATTTGTTTGGTAGATTAACAATCAATATGGAAAAAAAATTACTTTAATAAATCAATTTGAAATATAATAAAGCAAAGAATAATAAATATTTTTTTTAATAATTAAATAATTTTTTTGGCATTCATTCAAAGATTAAAATTGTGACAGTATTTCATTAGCCGATTTGATCGGACGCCACTTATAATTTGATAAAAACCAACAAAATATTATAAGTAAAATATTTCTCTACCATTAAATATTAGAGCATCAGTACCAGCCTCAACTTAGCTAAAATTTATATAAATTTTAAGTAAAAAATAAAAAAACCCTCTACATTGGACTCAATAACGCTACAGGATATTTTAACCAACTACCTCTCGCTCGCTAGATTTGGCGAGACTCTCCCTCTCGCCAAATATCATTTATAAATAAAATAATGCCATCCCGTTTCGTAGAAATTGATCCTGCCTCTCTTCCTTTCCTTTCTTTTTTGTTTACATATTATTTCTTAGAGCAGTGACAATCCCGTACGTTATTTGCTGTTTGGTGTTTTTAACCCACATCCACCCATAAAATCCCCAGCAATCCCCCTTCCAAGCACAACCACCACGACCCCACGTCCCTTATCCCTTTTCTTTTGCCCATCCCAGTGCCCAAGTCATCCTTCTTTGAGTGAGTTGAGTTTGTGTGATTATTTTGTGGGATTTATTGTTTGCTGGGAAGATGAGAGATGGAAGATGGCAGAGCGACAGCCTCAACCTTGCACTTGATCCTGCGATTTTGTGGTGGTAAAAAAAATTAATATTTTAATAATAATATTAAAAGTTTATTAAGGCTGTTATTTCAACTAAAAATAATATCAGGATAAATTTAATTAAACTTAAAAATTGACCCGCTATTTTAGCTAAAATTGAAAGAGCTTAGAGCACTCACAATGGAATAGCTAAATGTTTCAATAATTTTACCTATATGGAATAATATTAGCCATAAATTCAACTCGAGATATGTGTTTTTATTAAAATTTTTATAAAATACCAAACTTCGAGACATCGGCTAGTCAAATTTAGCTAGCGACTAGTTATATTTGGCTAGTTGGTGTCTCGAAGTTTGATATTTTATAAAATTCTTAATACAAATACATATCTCGAGTCGAATTTATGGTCAATATTACACCATGTAAACAAATTTATTGAAACATTTGGCTATTCCACCTGTGAGTGCTCTTAGAACCTACTCCGTATAAGCATTATGTGGCACTTGCGTGCAACACAGTACATGTTGATGGCCCACAGATTTACTTGAGTCTAATTAGTACCAATCATCTGACGCCACGTCAACTTTTTAACATAAATTGAATGCTTACTATATGACAACCGACACTATTTGGTTAAGGATGGGCATAAATGACTACCAATAATCACCACAAGAACACTTTCCACCACTAAAATGGTGAAACCGATATGGATCCCTCAATACAATTTCCCGCACGACGATTGCACTGACAAACTTGTACACAGAGTGGCAATCACCGCATACTCGGAGGTTCTTAAAGATCTTGAGAGATGAACCTTTAGGAGTACTGATCAACCCGAATGCCAGGGCCAGCTTCTCACTGTGCTTCCAAAGATTGTACTCTTTTTGCTCCTGATCAGTGTCGTGCAGAGCAAAGCTTGTATCGGGGACATATCCAGCTTCTCTAATCCTCTCCATGAGTTCCCCCAGCTTTGCATATATTTGATTGGCCAATGGGTGGGACTTGTCTCCCATCTCAAATATCGTCACCTTGTTTTTAAGGTTGACCCAGCTGCAAGCAGGCTTCTTCTTTATGTTGATTGAACTCATACTGTTCCTTACATTTTCCATGTCCTTCCACCTACTGTTAGTGGCGCACACATTAGAGAATAGAACATAGGCTGAGTCATCAGATGGATCCAACTCGACAAGGTTTTTGGCTGCCTTCTTCGCAACCTCAAAATCGCCATGGGTTCTACACGCTGCCAACAAGCTTCGCCAAACAATCTCATCTGGTGGAACTGGCATTTCTTCGATGAAATTTTCAGCCTCGGATATCCTCCCTGCCCGCCCCAAAAGATCAATAATGCACACACAATGTTCAATTCCAACAGGAATACCAAATTCGCAGGCCATTGAAGTGAAGTATGCAAGACCCTCATCAACTAAGCCTCCATGGCTGCATGCAGATAAGAGGGAGACAAAGGTCACATGGTCAGGTTTTTGCCCCATTTTCAGCATCTCATGGAAAGTTTCCCTAGCTCTCTCAAAATGACCATGCCTTGCAAAAGCCGATATCAATATATTCCATGACAGTCGAGATCGGTTAGTTGGTTCAGGAAGGATTTTCAGCACTTCATGGATTTCTCCACATTTTCCATACATATCCATTGCAGAGTTTGTGACAAAGATGTACGAGTTGAACCCAAGTTTGATTATGAGGCCATGAAGCTGCTGGCCCTCGGCTAATATAGCCAAGCCTGATGCAGCAGCAAGGCCTCTTGAAAAACTGAATTGGTCCAATTCCACTCCTGTACTTCTTCGCATTGCTCTAAAAAGTTTCAAAGCATCTTCTCCACAGCCATGGCAGACATTTGCAGCAATCATTGCATTCCATGTGGGGGAGCTCTTATTCGTGATTCCATCAAAGATGACTCCACTCGAACGTATGTCACCACACTTGGCATACATGGTTATAAGGGTATTCTTCACATAAACATCTGATTCGAATCCAGTCAGCACTGCATATGCATGGATAGGCATTCCATGTTTTGGTAGATCCTCAGAAGCCAGGAAAGCCCCCAAAATATTTATGACAGTTATATAGTTAGGAGCTATGTTTTCTTCTCGCATTGAAATAAAAGCTGTTATAGCTTCACATGGCTCTTGACCCTCAGCATGACCACCAATAATAGCATTCCAAGTAACTGTATCTCGTGTGGGCATCATTTGGGACACCCTTTTCGCTTTATCCATCATGCTGGCTTTACCATACATGGCAACTAGCGCATTTCCCACGATCAAATTGTTCTGCAGGCCAGAAAGTACCACAAGAGCATGCACAATTTTGCCTTCTGCACTAAATTCCGGGTCTTGACAAGCTACCAATGCACTGGAAAAAGTCACGTGGTTGAGTACTCTTCTCTTCTGAAGGAGTTCAGATAAGAGCCTAAGGGCATTGAGGCACCTCCCATCCTCAACATAGCATGCAATCATGGAGTTCCATGAGATTAAATCTGGATCAGGCATTTCCCGAAACAAAAATTGAGCATCACACAATTTTCCCACTTCTGAATACATCATAAGAAGAGTATTGCATACACAAACATTTGAAATGAGTCCAAGTTTCACTGCAATGCTCTGAATTCCCCTCCCCCACTTCTCATTATCTACAGAACTGCAAGCCAATAACAAACTTGAGAGTGTAGTGGAATTCACTTCATTATGAATGGAACGCATCAAACAAAAGCATTGAAGTGATTCCTCACAAAGATTGTTATGCGCATATGCTGAAATCATCGAGTTCCATGAAATTGTGTCACGTTCGCCCAATATGTGGTCAAAGACATAGTGAGCCTCTGAAATACCACCGAAACACCCAAACATAGATATCAGGGAGTTCCCCACCGAAGTATTATTATCCAATCCAGACTTCAAAACATGCCCAAAGATTTGGTAGCCTAAAAACTCATTTTCAAGGGCAGTGCAAGAACTAATGAGGATTGCGAACGTGTTCTGATTGCATCTTACCTCCCCCTCACAACTCATCTGACGGTATATGGTAATAACTTCCTCCAGATCACCACTGTTCGAATGTCCAACCATCAATGCTGTCCAAGAGACCACATTCCTATCAGGCATTTCCTCAAACAGCCTGTTTGCACAATAACTGAACCCGTAAGTACCATAGAAATGCAAAAGGGAAGTCCCCACGAACACGTCTCGCAATAAACCCATCTTAAGGATGTAACCATGGATTTGGATTCCCTCCCCAACCATGCCTTCAGACCGATTGCAGGCAGTAATCAGACTGGAGACCACAAACCCACTAGCAGGTTCACCACCTCGAGCCCGCATCTCCCGAAACAGCTCGAAAGCTTCTTTGTAAAGGCCCGCCCGGACATACCCAGAGACCATGGTGTTCCAGGAAGCCCCGTCTCTGCGAGGCATTTCATCGAACAGGTAGCGGGCATACCGGATTCTCCCGAATCCAGAGTACATAGTGATCAGTGTGTTGGTTTGGAAAGTGCCCATACGCAATGGGCCGATCAGGAAGAGGGCGTGCAGCGCCCTTCCAGAGATATCGTCGGAGATTTCTGAGAAGCCTTTGTGGGGGAAATGGGCGAATTGGGGGTTTGGGTGGTTTAGAAGAAGGGCTTGTAAGGTGGAGGGGTGTCTTCCCGGGCGTAGTAGGCATGGGAGGTGTTGCGAGTTGGAGAATGGGGACAAATAAGTGTTCAAGGAAGGAGGGAACTTGGACTTGAGAGATGGGGTTCTGGCGCCCCACCTAGCCAGCTCTTCTGGTTGTTGCGGTAGCTACTCTGCTTTGCTTCTTGGCGGAAAGTGCGAGCGAGAGGTGGGGAAGGGAGCTTTTTTTTTTTCTTTCGGAAATGCTATTTGCAAGCCCCGTCGCTCACGACTAGCGGAACGAATGTTGACGTTGCTTATGCGGCGACGTCGACCCATAAGCCCATTTGTTAGAATTAGGATTTTCATTCGTGTGACACTTGATTACCTTAGTGGATATTTTGAGTAAGTTATATCGATCGGGGCATATGTAGACTGATTTTTTCCTGCCTTGGGCTCATCAGGAGAATGACTCTAGTTTTCGACTAGTTTGTGTAGGGATGGTCAAGTCCTCTCTTCATCGTCAGGTCCGAGACTAGCGGCGTACTCCCAGCATTTAAGTGGGTCTGTACGTCTGAACTCCGAAGGGGCTCCATCGATCTCCCGCACGAACTGTCGTAGAGCCTATCCCATCTGCACCAGCTACACTTTCCGCTTTGCCCCTCCGCAAGTAGCGCGCACCTGCGCCACTTGGGAGACGCCTGCCAGCACCTCGCTGTTCAGGGCGTGACACGTGGTACTGGTGCACGTCTCTCAAGTGGCACAGGTGCGCTCTAATTGTGGAGGTGCAAGGCGAAAAGTATAACTGGTACGGATGGGATAGGCTCTACGGCATTTCATGCGGGTCATGCGGGAGATTGATGGAGCCCCTTCGGAGTTCAGACGTACCAACCCAATTAAATGCGAGGATTACGTCGTTAGTCTCGGACTTGACGTTGAAAAAGGGATTTGGCCATCCCTACACAAACTGGTCGGGAATTGGAGTCGTTCTCCTAATGAGCCCAAGGCAAGGCAAAACCAGTTTACATGTGCCTCGATTGGTATAGCTTACTCAGAGCATCCACAAGGATGACCGAGTGCCGCACGGATGAAAACCTTAACCCCGTGACAAGTGGTATCAAAGCAGCTACAGCCCGTTTCCAGAAAGCTCGCCAAAGCACTCTCGCGACAGATATGTGTTGTCCCTAATCCCACATTAGAAGGGAGCCCCTAAGAGATGGGGGTCGACTAAGTGAAGGTCTTGCACACATCGCATCTGCCATGGTAGAGTACCCGAGTGTCACAGGGCCAGGTTCAACCCATAGCGGCACTTAGCTTCTCTATCCACGGTCCACTAAGTTTAGCCTTTGAGGGTTGAATCGCACGTAGACCGGTTTCGCCCTGCCACTGGGCTCATCAGGAGAACGGCTCCAGTTCCCGACCAGTTTGTGTAAGGATAGCCAAATCCCTTCTTCAACGTCAAGTCCTCGACTAGTGGCGTGCTCCCCGCATTCAACCGGGTCGGCACGTCTGAACTCCGAAGGGGTTCCATCCGTTCTCCTCCACGAACTTCTTGGAACCTTCCTCTGCGCACCATCTACACTTCAACTAACCTTTTTCCTTTAAGTAGCACAAATGCATTCCTGAATTGTGCCATTGAGAAACGTTCCGAATCCTCGGGTCGTGACACGAGGATGAGACAGACGCTGCGAGAGTCGAAAGAAGCGCGTCGAACAATCTTGGTTCCTCCGAACTCGCTGGATGCAACGAGGGCGTTGCAAAATCAAGTAGGGGAGGATGTCACGCCCCAAACAGCATGGTGCTAGCGGGCGTATCCCAAGTGGCACATGTGCGCGCTACTTGTGGAGGGACAAGGCGAAAAGCGTAGCTAGTGCAAACGGGGTACGCTCTATGTCAATTTGTGCGAGAGATCGATGGAGCCCCTTTGGAGTTCAGACATATCAATCCGGTTCAATGTGGGGAATACGCCACTAGTCTCGGACTTGACATTGAAGAGGGAACTTAGCCATCTGACCTAAACAAAATATGTCTATGGGTTTTGCAGCAAGTGCACTGGCCAAGTAATAAGTGGAGTATTGAAACCCCGGTTATCGATCCCACAGGGAAGAAACTATTGCTGAAAGATAGATGATCACTAGGCTAACAAATTTGGTCTATGTCTGGAAAATGATTTAAATGATGTTTTTTTTAAGCTAACTGCTGATTAGTTAAAGCAAAAGGCTGAAATTATCAAATTGTTGGCAAGCAATTGATTCAGAGATTTTAGTGATTAAGGATCTAGGGTTGCAATCTCACCAACACTTGACCGTAATAATCTGGATTATGGTACTTGTTCTTGACGTAAGCCCTAATTCATGTTCATGTTGATCATCACCTACCTATCTTATATTTGGTCCATGCTAAGATAGATTTAAGGTTTTTATCCCATTTGGCCCATGTGAATAAAAGTAACAAGGTAGACAATCAATCCAATATTTGTAGATTTGGTCCATCATACAATATCAAATCTAATTCACTAGTGGTCCACCCTAGACAAGGGCTAAGATTACCCAATCACCCATAAACTAGGCATTTCCATTTAAGCAAGTGAATTAAACAAGAACTAAATATCATTTTATTAAACAAGCATAAACCACAATCCAAACTAATTACAACACATATGGGGGCTACATTGCTCCCCTAGACTAGCAGAACTACTCCATAACCAAAGTTACAAGAAAAAACATGATTATAATACCCGGACAAAGAAAGGAAGAACCACGACGAACTAGGACTCTGGCCTCCAAGGACTCCAGCCTCCCAGAATTCCGGCGTCTGCTACCCAAAATCGCTTCTCTCCAACTCCAACGTCACCAAGGGACAATTCGATCTTTTCGCAATGGCTTAGATCAGATTGTTTCTCCAAGGATTGAATGAATTCTAATGCCTCCAAGGCCCCCCTATTTATAGATTTTAGTGGGCCAAATTAGGGTTACACAAAGTGTGCCCTAGGTATAAGTGTGTCGCAGCCAAAATGACGTCGTTTTGATTAGTGACATTATTTGACGTTCGGGCTCTATAAAATACAAATTATACCTAATTTGACCCAAATACTTTAGAGGAAAGTGAACAACTCATCAAAACACATCATCTGGAGCACAAAAATGGCTGCACGTGAGAAAGCCTTTTCACGGTCAGCTCCAATTCGACTCAAATTTGCTCCAAAGCTTCCTCTTGACTTGTAGAAGGCATCCATGCAATAAACTCCTTGCACGTGAGAATGCACATGAGAATGCTTTTCGCGTGCACCTTGCTTTTGCCTTCATTTTGCTTCCATCTTCTTCCTATAACTTCCTCTTGAGTGTATGGAGTGATCTAGCGAAGGTGTGTGGGAAAAAGTTGCTCCAAAACCTGCCAAAAAGCACTCAAAAAGTACAACTATACACCAAACAGGGTCTTCCTAGGGATTAGAGCAAATATGTGTAAAATATCATGCAAATAGGCACAAAACATACTCTAAAACACCCTAAATAAGGCCTAGGATAACGGCATAAATGCACGTTATCAAATTCCCCCACACTTGAACCTTTGCTTGTCCTCAAGCAAAAAAAAAAAGAAACAAACACACAGTCAAACTGAAAAGAAAGAATAAACTAACAAACAAGAGAGGCATGGTTTCCCAAGGTATACAACTCTATCATGATGAAGTAGACATTCCAGTAGCTAAAATGAATCACAAATTAATCTAACATGCCCTTACTATCAAGTCCAAGAACCATGTAATATCATTACTAATAGTTCAGATAGAAGCAAACAGTTCAGCTTGGTCATAATTTCTTCAGTCCAGTCAAGCGTGGAGGACTCCAGGATCTCCCAATCAAGCACATTCCCCACGAAGATCGTGTCAGCTTCTCTCAGTGCTGAAGGCAGAGAGGTGGCAGAGGCTTCAGGACTGCCTTCTCCTTGGCGGGCTCTCCTTGTGCGCACCTTGACTTCTAACTCAGAAAGGATTTTGCTCTCAGCAAGAAGGAAGAGGAAAGTATGAGATGTGAGTTTTAAGCTTGGAACCCCTCCCTATTTATAGTGCTTCGCCACCAAGAGTAAATGACCAAAATAACCCTCTTAAAGGGCTCCTTTCATTTTACGTGCAGAACAAAGAATACTCTAGAAGATGCCAGCTGTCTCCCACCGAAATTTTAGATTGATTGGACAAAGGTAGGTGTGCACGTGAAAAGCATGATTTCACGGGCAGGGCTTGGATGAATCTAGACACTTCCAGCTGTCTTCCACCAAAATTTGAGAGCAAAAAGACGCTTCTATCCTTGTGCACGTGAAAAGCCTTTTCACGGTCAGGTCTCAGAAAGGTCTGGAGGATGCCAGTTGCCTTCGTGCAAATTTTCAGATCGATTGGACCATCCTATCCTTGTGCACGCGAAAAGCCTTTTCACGATCATGTCCTTTTTTGTCCAAATTTCATCAGTAGGTCACGGATGAACTGTAGATCCATTATACATGTGCACGTGAAATACTGCTTTGCACGGGCAAGTCAGGTTGACACCCTAAATGAAGTCCAAAGTTGCTGAAATTTGACAGGCTAGTAGCCCATCTCCCAAGGACAAAAACGTGTCAGTTAGTTGGCCCAAAATACCATTTCATAATCCATAACTTCATCTCCTTGGTTTGGCAATAGATTGGAGTGGGCCCCTTTGATTCAACTCAACTGGGCTTGGACTTGGGCCTTAGAAAATTTATCTAAAGTCCTGATACACAGG
Source organism: Taxillus chinensis (assembly GCA_023512835.1). Classification (NCBI taxonomy): domain Eukaryota; kingdom Viridiplantae; phylum Streptophyta; class Magnoliopsida; order Santalales; family Loranthaceae; genus Taxillus; species Taxillus chinensis. The sequence continues at coordinate 58,713,770 of CM042088.1, read as the reverse complement.
CCCAAGTAAGCCCAAGCAGAAATAAGCTCCATCAAAGAAATATGGGCCTAGGCCCTGGTTCAAATGCTGCAAAGAAAATGAAAACAAAGCGCATATGCACTCCCTACGACTATGGGTTAAAGCACACAATAAAATATAACAATAAAATAAAATAGAATAAAAAGGAAAAGAAATCACCATGGGTTGCCTCCCATGAAGCATTGAGTTTAGGTCGTTAGCTGGACCATTCCGGTCATCAAACAGCACCGAGGGAAAATAGGTCAACTTCTTTGACCTCTTCGGGCGAGTAGTAAGGCTTTATCCGTTGCCCGTTGACTTTAAAAAGATTCCCTGACGTTGATTTCAGTTCCACACTGCCATAGGGAAATACTCGGGTTACTGTGAATGGCCCCATCCACTTGGATCTTAGCTTTCCTGGAAAAAGCTTCAGTCGCGAATTGAAGAGGAGCACTTGTTGGCCTGGCTGAACCAAAGCAGGAGTGATCTTCCTATCATGAACGGCTTTGGTCCGCTCCTTGTACAGCTTGGCACTCTCATAGGCATTAAACCGGAACTCATCTAGTTCATTGAGCTGGTATAATCGGAGTTCCTTTGCAATAGTTGGGTCAAAATTCAGCTTCTGAACTGCCCAAAATGCCCTATGCTCCAACTCGACTGGTAGATGACAGGCCTTGCCATACAACAGACGGTATGGGGACACCCAATAAGTGTCTTATATGCAGTCCGATAAGCCCATAAAGCCTCATCTAGTTTCTGAGACCACACCTTCCGGTTGCCTCCTACTATCTTCTCCAATATTTGCTTGATCTCACGATTAGAGACCTCAGCTTGACCATTGGCTTGTGGATGGTAGGCTAGTGTCCGCCTATGTTGGACCCCGTACTTCTTCAACAGTCTCTCGAACTGTTTGTTGCAAAAGTGACTGCCCTCGTCACTGACAATAGCCCGTGGTGTACCGAATCGACTAAAGATGTTTCGACGCAGGAACTTGGTAACCACTTGAGCGTCATTTCTCCTAGTAGGAATCGCCTCTACCCACTTGGACAGATAATCAACGGCCAGAAGAATATATGAGAACCCCTCAGATGGTGGAAATGGGCCCATGAAGTCGATACCCCAAATATCAAACAGTTCAACTGGAAGAATTCCAGTTTGGGGCATCTCCTGCTTCCGTGTTATTCCCCCTGTTCGCTGACACTGATCATAAGCCTTAATGAAAGAATACGTGTCGCGAAACATGGTGGGCCAGTAGAAACCACTTTGTAAGATTTTCGCCACCGTTCTCTGAACTCCGAAGTGGCCAGCATAGTCAGATGAATGACAATGCCGCAGGATACTGTCCACTTCGTCTTCAGGCACACACCGTCGGATCACTGATTAGCACAATGCTGGGAATAGTAAGGGGTCATCCCAGATATACTTCTTGACATCAGCAAGAAACTTTTTCTTCGTTGATACGTGAACTCCAACGGAATATAAGAACATGCATGGAAATTCACGATATCAGGATACCATGGAACTTGAGTTTCGCGGAAAACAACTCGCTCATTAGGGAAGGTATCGGAGGCTTCGGCTTCGTAATCTTTCCTTCCCCCGTCTCTAACCTCGACGGATGGTCTGCTACGGTGTTGGATGTGCCTTTTAAATCCTTGATCTCCAAGTCGAACTCCTGAAGTAGCGAAACCCATCTAATCGGTATGGGTTTAGCATCTTTCTTGCTAAACAAGTACTTGAGGGCTGCATGGTCCGTATACATAATCACTTTGGTGCCCAACAAGTACGAACAGAACTTGTCGCAAGCGAAAACAACAGCTAATAATTCTTTCTCGGTAGTGGTGTAGTTTAGTTGGGCGTCATTAAGTGTCCGGATGACATAATAAATGGCCTGGAACACCTTGTCCCGCTTTTGTCCGAGAACTGCTCCGACTGCATAGTCGCTGGCGTCGCACATCAGCTTAAAGGGTTGCGACCAGTCTGGAGCTACTATCACAGTCTTGAACCGAGCTTCTCTTTCAAGATCGTAAATGCTTGAAGGCAATCTTCGAAAAACACGAAAGGAACATCCTTCTCTAAAAGCATGCTTAGGGGCTTGGCAATTTTGGAGAAATCTTTGATGAACCGCCGATAAAACCCTACATGACCCAGAAAGCTCCGGATGCCCTTCACATTGGTGGGAGGAGGTAGATTCTCAATGGTGGAGATCTTCGCTTTGTCTACTTCCAACCCAGCTGCGGACACTCTATACCCAAGGATGACTCCTTCCTTGACCATGAAGTGACATTTCTCCCAGTTCAAGACCAGGTCCTTTTCCTTGCATCGGATCAACACGGTTTCCAGATTTCGGAGGCAGATAGAGAAAGATGAACCAAATACCGAGAAGTCATCCATAAAGACTTCCATAATGTCCTCCACCAACCCTTGAAATATTGCATCATGCACCTCTGGAAAGTAGCAGGTGCGTTGCAGAGACCAAATGGCATACGCCTGAAAGCATACGTGCCAAAAGGGCACGTGAATGTGGTTTTCTCTTGATCCTCCGGGGCAATTGCTATCTGGTTGTATCCGGAATAACCATCCAGAAAACAATAATATGGGTAGCCAGCTAACTGATCTAGCATTTGATCAATGAAAGGTAACGGAAAGTGGTCCTTACGAGTGGCTTTGTTCAGCTTGCGATAGTCGATGCACACACGCCACCCGGTCACTGTGCGGGATGGAATGAGCTCGTTCTTCTCATTGCGTATCACTGTCATGCCACCCTTCTTGGGAACCACTTGCACCGGGCTAACCTAGGAGCTATTTGAAATGGCATATATGATGCCGGCTTTTCTCCACTTCAGAATCTCCTTGCCAACGACTTCCTTCATTGTAGGATTGAGCCTGCGTTGGCGCTCTACGGTAGGAGTATAAGACTCCTCCATCGGTATCTTGTGCATGCGGACGCTGGACTTATACCTTTTATATCATCCAGGAGACCACCCCAGGGCCTGCTTATGCTCCCTTAAGACTTCTAGTAGCTAACTGGTTTTTCTCTTTTAAGGACGCGGCTACTATCACAAGGTAACGCCCTGTGTATCCAAAAACTCGTACCTCGGATGTTCCGGGAGTTGCTTGAACCGGCAAGGGTTCCGTGATTGTTGAGGATTCGATTCTTGAGGAAGGAGGCTGCTCGACTTGTTCTTCCAAAGACTTCATAAGTCTCTTCCGGTTCCGCCTCAGCAAAATCCACCTGCTGCAATTCGTGATCCAAGCTTTCAGTGATCAAGCTCTCTTCGAAGTAGCTGTCCACGAATTCAGCAATCTGATCAATCCAATAGCAGCTAGAATGATCATTCGCCTTGCGCATCGAACGCTCCATGTTGAACACCACGGCGTCGTCATCCACACGCAGTGTTAACTCCCCTGAGTTTACATCGATCAAGGCCCTTCCGGTACTCAGGAATGGCCTTCCAAGAATCAGTTGGACTCCTTTATCTTCCTCCATTTCCAATAAAATGAAGCCCACTGGGAAAATAAAGTGATCCACCTTGATTAAAACGTCTTCAATGATGCTCGCCGGCTTCTCTATCGAGCGATCAACAAATTGTAAAGATATGGAAGTGGGCTGTATTCCGTCAAGCCCGGTCGCCGATAGATGGACATTGGCATCAGATTTATACTCGCCCCTAAATCACATAGGGCTTGCTCCAGGTCGTGAGGTGCCAATGGTGCAGGTCGAGTGAAACTACCCGGATCTTTAAGCTTGGGTGGTAGCTTGTCTTGCACCACCGCACCGATATCATTTGTGAGAGCCACTATCTCACAATCGGTGTAGCTTCTTCTCTTGGACAGCAGATCCTTTAAAAATTTGACGTAGCCAGGCATCTGTTCCAAGGCTTCTATGAATGGGATGTTCACCTCCAACTTCTTGAATATGTCTAAAAATTTCTGGGACCGAGCATCTAACTTCTTTTTCCTCGGCCTTTGGGGATACGGCATAGGAGGTTTATACGGAACGGAGAGCGCTAGCTTCAGTGGTGACCGCTATCGGTTGACTACTTCCAGCCTTTTCCTTATGGTCCTTATGCTTACTCGAGACCTCCTTCTTTAGCTTCCTCCTGGGCGTGTTGTTCCGACTCCTCTTTGTTTGGCTCAATTTCCTTCTCTCCCAGCTGGTAGTTCTTTCCCACTTCTAAGCATTATAGCTTTGCATTGCTCCCTTGGGTTGACCTCCGTATTCTTGGGAAAAGTATTTGATGAAGATGGCCTAACCGCATTTGCTAGCTGGCCAATCTGCGCTCTATATTCTTCATAGCAGCTCCAAGATCCTGGATAGAAGTGGTAAGGGACTCAATCCTCGTCTCCCCCCTTACTCATTTTGTCGGTTACTTGCTTAGCAAATTGATAAAAGAAGTTCCGCATCTCCTCATCCTTTGCCTTCTCTTTGTCTTCCTCCTTCTGTTGAGGCATCTTCTGGAACCCAGGAAGAAGTTGTGGCTGAGAATGTTCTCCATCTTGTCTTGCTCCATGAATAGGGACCTTATTCTGCCTTTGCCATAAGTAAGGCCGTTGTTGAAATTGTTGAGGTCCTCCCCGATCCTGGAAGTTGTTGGGTCGAGGAGGATTCTAGTACCGATTTGGATTCGAAATTGTCTCCTGGAATCCTCCACCTCGGTTCCCAACATATTGGGCTTCTTCGTATGGTCTGGCTGCAGCCAGATCTTCGATAGTCGCCTTGGGTTGCTCGGCTACGCCCTCCATGCGAACAACTATCACCGACATTTGCTCTGTCGGCAACTCCATCTTCCTTGTCAACTCATCGAACCGGTTGAATTTGATGAGTTTGATACCGCGACCACCGGCTCGGCTCTAGGACGCCTGTCATTGGACCATTGGCAGTTGGACAATGCCATTCGCTCTATAAGCTCCACTGCTGTAGAAGGCTCCATCATCATGAACGCTCCTCCAGCGGCTGCATCTATCATGCTCCTTGTATTTGCGTGCAGGCCTGCATAAAAAGATTCTACTTGTAACCATTCTGGCCTGCCATGATTAGGACACCTCCTAACCAAGTCTTTGAATCGCTCCCATGCCTCGTACAGCGACTCATCACCATGCTGGGTGAATTGATTTATTTGGCTCCTTAAATGAATAACTCTTGTTGGTGGAAAGTACTTGGAGAGAAACTTCTCCACCATTTGGTCCCATGTGTGTATCTTGCCAGCGGGCAGGGACTGGAACCAACCAAGAGCTCGGTCCTTCAGTGAAAACGGGAAGAGTCGCAACTTAATGGCGTCATCCGAGACTCCATTGATTTTGATGGTGTCGCAAATTTGCAAGAATCGCGCTAGATGGTTGTGTGGATCATCTAGTGCCGAGCCTCGGAATGCATCTTGGCCAACCATTTGAAGTAAGGCTGGCTTAAGCTCGAAGTTGTTTGCTTGAATTGGCACCCTCCTGATGCCAGAATATTCTTCGAAGTTGTGGCTGCTAGCCACCTTGCCCATTGTTGTTCCGTGGCCCGTGTTTTGTGCTTGGTCGTCTCGTATCCGACTTTCCGCCATGAGATCTTCGTACAAAGCCTCCAAGTTGTCGAGCTGCTGCTCCGCTTCAGCTAATACTTGATTAGTTCTTCGCTGATGTCGCAAAGTGCGCTCAATTTAAGGATCAAAAGGCACTAGTTCGCCACGAGTGCGACGCATGCACTAAGAAATTTAATCGAACACTTGGTGTGCACTGCAATAAATCAAAAAAAAAAAACAAGAAATACCAAGCAGCACCGCACCAAAACAAACAAAAATAATACAGAAAAATAAAGCTTCCAGATCATAAATTATTCATCTCGCTAAATGTCACCTAATCGATCAACAGATTGTTGCCTTCCCCGGCAACGGCGCCAAAAACTTGACCTAAACAAAATATGTCTATGGGTTTTGCAGCAAGTGCACTGGCCAAGTAATAAGTGGAGTATTGAAAACCCGGTTATTGATCCCACAGGGAAGAAACTATTGTTGAAAGATAGATGATCACTAGGCTAACAAATTTGGTCTATGTCTGGAAAATGATTTAAATGATGTTTTTTTTAAGCTAACTGCTGATTAGTTAAAGCAAAAGGCTAAAATTATCAAATTGTTGGCAAGCAATTGATTCAGAGATTTTAGTGATTAAGGATCTAGGGTTGCAATCTCACCAACACTTGGACTGTAATAATCTGGATTATGGTACTTGTTCTTGACGTAAGCCCTAATTCATGTTCATGTTGATCATCACCTACCTATCTTATATTTGGTCCATGCTAAGATAGATTTAAGGCTTTTATCCCATTTGGCCCATGTGAATAAAAGTAACAAGGTAGACAATCAATCCAATATTTGTAGATTTGGTCCATCATACAATATCAAATCTAATTCACTAGTGGTCCACCCTAGACAAAGGCTAAGATTACCCAATCATGCATAAACTAGGCATTTCCATTCAAGCAAGTGAATTAAACAAGAACTGAATATCATTTTATTAAACAAGCATAAACCACAATCTAAAGTAATTACAACACATTTGGGGGCTACATTGCTCCCCTAGACTAGCGACGACTACTCCATAACCAAAGTTACAAGAAAAAACATTATTATAATACCTAGACAAAGAAAGGAAGAACCACGACGAACTAGGACTCTGGCCTCCAAGGACTCCGGCCTCCCCAGATTCCGGCGTCTGCACGCCTAAAATCGCTTCTCTCCAACTCCAATGTCGCCAAGGGACAATTCGATCTTTTCGCAATGGCTTAGATCAGATTGTTTCTCTAAGGATTGAATGAATTTTAATGCCTCCAAAGCCCCCCTATTTATAGATTTTAGTGGGCCAAATTAGGGTTACACAAAGTGTGCCCTAGGTATAAGTGTGTCACAGCCAAAACGACGTCGTTTTGATTAGTGACATTATTTGACGTTCCGGGCTCTATAAAATACAAACTATACCTAATTTGACCCAAATACTTTAGTGGAAAGTGAACAACTCATCAACACATCATCTGGAGCACAAAAATGGTTGCACGTGAGAAAGCCTTTTCACGGTCAGCTCCAATTTGACTCAAATTTGCTCCAAAGCTTCCTCTTGACTTGTAGAAGGCATCCATGCAATAAACTCCTTGCACGTGAGAATGCACATGAGAATGCTTTTCGCGTGCACCTTGATTTTGCCTTCATTTTGCTTCCATCTTCTTCCTATAACTTCTTGTTGAGTGTATGGAGTAATCTAGCGAAGGTGTGTGGGAAAAAGTTGCTCCAAAACCTGCCAAAGCACTCAAAAAGTACAACTATACACTAAACAGGGTCTTCCTAGGGATTAGAGCAAATATGTGTAAAATATCATGCAAATAGGCACAAAACATACTCTAAAACACCCTAAATAAGGCCTAGGATAACGGCATAAATGCACGTTATCACCATCCCTACACAAACTGGTCGGGAACTAGAACCGTTTTCCTGATGAGCCTAAAGCAGGGCAAAATCAGTTTACGTGTGCTTCGATCAGTATGACTTACTCGGAGCATCCACCAAGTGACCGAGTACTCGTGACACTATGCTAAACTCTCCCCTGCCATTCTCTATCCCTGTTCCGCCCTCTATTCCAGTTGGTTCCTGGTCCCGAACCACATCCATCATCGCCCCTTTAATTCCTGTCTCAACTCCCTTGTCTAGTTTCTTGGAGGATTTTCCTCCCCTCACCACTGCCTTCACCCAACTTGCTTTTGCCCCCACTTTCCCCTTGCCAGACTGCTCTGTCACCCTCTCTGTTCACCCCCCCTTGTTGCACTTTCGGCTCAGTCTTCCACCAGAGACATTATGTCTTCTCCACCTGCGTTCCTATTGGAGTTAGTTTCAGTGTCGGCAGCGGGAAGTCAACCTTTGGAATCTATAAATGATAAGTCTGACTTGAAGGTTGTGATTCTTGTTGTCACACCTCGAATTTCTCAATACCGAGAAATCGCTTTGTGCTGCCCCATGCCTTACACCCAGGAGGACAAGGGATTGGTGAATGGTCACCTAATGGGGCTCCCTCAAGGGTGCTGCCCCCAAACCTGCTGCAATTTCATACATAATATGCACGACCATACAATAACCATTCCATGTAATAAAACTGTGTCACATAATAAATAGGGTCACCAGCCCCAAAACACGGTGTCTCAAATAAATACACCTATATCAAATAAATACATAAGTTTCAATCTCAAATATTATACATGATCTCAAATAAAGTAACAAATCAAACACTCATACATCTACAGCGGTGTAATCTCCTAACGCCTGCTAGGTCCTACAAAAAAAAGACATTAAAGGTGGGTGACCAAACCATAGCTCAGTAAGGGTTATGCCTCCTGTTGGATCAAACCCAGATTTGGATAATGCTGATAAAGCCTTATGTAATTTGATCTGAGATCTTTTGTGTTTATTTGATCATTGCGAAGGTATGTCACTAATCCAAAGATGCACTCGTGAGAGCAAAGCTAAGGACAGGATACATAATCCTGATCCGGACAAGAGTTAGTGTCGTCAAACACTTGGTAAATAACCAAGTAACAAATACATACGGAATAAGGAACAATCCTACGGACTAAGGAAAATAAGTGCGGAGTAAGGAAAATAAGTGCGGAGTAAGGAAAATAGATGCGGAGTAAAGAAACCAGGATGCGGAGTAAGGAATCCGAACTTATGACTCGCCCGGAGTAAGGAACTTACACACGGAGTAAGGAACTTACACACGGAGTAAGGAACTTACATACGGAGTAAGGAACTTACACACGGAGTAAGGAACTTACATACGGAGTAAGGAACTTACATACGGAGTAAGGAACTTACACACGGAGTAAGGAACTTACATACGGAGTAAGGAACTTACATACGGAGTAAGGAACTTACATACGGAGTAAGGAACTTACATGCGGAGTAAGGAACCTACATGCGGAGTAAGGAAGCGCTGACACGGACTAAGGATTCCAGTACTGAATAGATACGGAGTAAGCAACCACTGACACGGAGTAAGGTTCCGAGCTTCATTAACTACGGAGTAAGGAAAATTACACCGGACCAAGAAGACACTGCTCCAACAAAACCGCATTTAAAGTTATCAGCTCGTGCTGTCCCGATGTAAGACGAATGCATTTAGATCAAGAAGAATCTTACACGTGGATCATCCGGATATGTGGACACAACCTTAATTGTATCTCGGAACTCACAAAGACACTTATACTCTTCAAATCCAAGATCTTGAGCTCCACAATCCGCAGCAGTCAAGGCAGGCAGGACGAGGGATAGTTAGTGCGGAACGCATTCCGGAACTTTAAGTTCCAAGGTTGTCTCTTAGGAATGCTTTGTATAAATATTCATACTTATACTTCATGTAAAAAAAAAAAACTTGTGAGCCAAAGTGAAAAAGAAAATTAGAAAAAGGAACTTGGCTAGCGTGTGAGTTCATTGTTGTAAACAGAGTGTAAAAGAGTGTTTGCTTCTATTTTGTTGTAATCACCTTGTGATAATAAAACAAAATACTTCCACTATCCTGGTTATCTTCCGCAGTGATTCTATCACTTAAACTAGATAAGTCTTTGTGTCTTGAGAGAAAAGAAAGAGTTTGAATAAGAGCCTATTCACCCCCCCCCTTAGGCTCCAAGGGACCATCAAGTGGTATCGAGCAAGTTCTACTTCATTCTAAGTAGAGATCCCACTCTTTCAATCTCGGAAATGGCCGAAGAAAGCGGTATGCTATTCAACACTCGCCTTAACTCCGGAGGTGCACAGGAGCCCATCCCGAATCGAAGCGGCGGTGAAAATGTCGACCCACCACAACCTGCTGCTGCCGCCGCTTCTCAACCACGGAGTTCTGGGTTTACTCTAACGAAACCGCCCAAATTCACACCTGAGCTTTTCTCACGGTGGAAAGCTCGCATGAAGATGTTTATGGTTTGCCATGATCATCTTATGTGGCCATGTCTTCATCAGGAGATTCCAATTCCGATGACTATCGGAGAACATGGTGTAAGGAGGCCAAAGACCGATGTTGAACTTACCAACGATGAAAGAGCCTGGCGGTGTGCTAGTGAAAAGGCTCGGCTTATGTTACATCGTCTTTGGATTCCGAGGCTTTCACGGACGTCCAGGGCCGCACGACAAAAAAGCCGTTTGGGACAACCGACAATCCTCTATGAAGGGAGTCGGTCCCAGGATGCAGAATGTGATCTGTACTCTCAGACGAACTTTGAGAGTTTTAATCATAAACCGGGCGAATCACTTGAAAGCATCTATCGGAGATTCGGCAAGATCATACTTGAACCGAAGACTGTCAATGAGCATTACTCTCAATCCCGGATCAATGACAAGTTCTTTCGCTCCTTGCCGGATCGCTACTACTCCAAACAACTCCAGATGCAATCGAGACAAAAAGCGCGAGTATGTTCCCCTTGAAGAACTATATGGAGAGCTGCGGACTCACGAAGTCGAGGTTTAAGTACTCGACGAGAGATGAGAAAATAGCTCGGAAAGAAAAGGGGGTAGCTCTCAAAGCTACGGAATGTCTAAACATACTGAGGAATGATGATACGGACGTATCCGACAATTCCGATTCGATGAGGAGGAAGAGATAGCCCTTCTTGTCAAATCCTTTGAGCGATTCCTACGGAAAAGCGAAAAGGGATCGAAAGACGCTCATCATCATCGTTCCAACGGAAGGAGCGACAGGAGTCCGGTTCCCAGGAATGTTTCAACTGTGGGAAAACTGGTCACCGGGCCAAGGAATGCAGGTCCAAAGCAAAGGTGGCCGAGAAAAGTGACAAGGTAAATCCTCGCCGCTCCACCTCGGATAACGGCAAGAGCAAGAGAAAGGCGCTCGTGACAAAATACATGAGTGGCTCGGAAGAAGAGGAGGAATCCTCGGATGATGAGCCGACCATTAAGCCGAACGTCCGCCTCATGGCAAATCTTGAGGTACCTTCTATCTCGAGCTCCTGAGTAAATTAGAATCTCTTACTATTGCATGTGATCATGAAAAGAATGAGAGACTAATAATTACTCAAATGTACAAAGATATGGAAAGTCGAATAAACGTCTCGAATTTACTATTAATAGACTCGAAAAGGACGTAGCCGACTTCAGGAGGAAAGGAAGCTTGGTATCATGATGTAAGAGCTGAAAATCATTTGTTAAATACCAATCTTTCAGGTCTAAAAGTTATAGTGAAAAGACTCGAAAATGAACTGGAACAGGAAAAGGAAATAAATCGTAAGTGGCTAAAATCCGGGGAAATAGCCTCTACCTTTAGGACCGACCCTGACGACATTCGAGTCAAACCTGGCCTAGGTTCCGAACCGTCAACCTCCATAGCTCAAGCTACGAGTGTCCTCCGGATTTCACTCCTAAACTAACCAACTTATATCCTGTTAGTACATCTAAACCGTTGGATGGTTTCATTTCAGGTGGCACCATAGTATATGATTGTGGAAAAGAGGTCATTCGCACTTCCCGAAGCGGTAGCACCCGTAACTAAAGATGAAGGGAAGGCTGCTGCAGTTAAAGCCAAAACCGTAGCACCCAAAAGGAAAGACAAGGCTAAGGCCGACGCATTTAAGGCCAAGAGCGCGTCACCCAAACGTAATGGATTAGGCCACAAGGAACGAGTAGAAAAACGTAAAATCTAAGAGACCTGTATCCCCTGTTTGTACTTCACATTATAGTGTCTGTTCCATCTCGTAGGAAATGGGTCATTATCACTATGAATGTTGGAGTCTATCTGATAGCTGGCTTTGTAATCAATTTCAATCAAATAAAGATCGGTTTAATAAAAGGGGTTCTTCGAGCAAAACAAGATCTAAATCTAAAAGGAGTGTCTCTCCCAAGAAAACCCAAACAAAAGAAGCGACCGAAACTAACAAGTTAATGTCAACGTGGAAAGCTAAGAGTCCTAACAAAATCAAATCCGTAAATGTTGACAATCTGCTGCTCACTCTAACCGCCCGAAACAAGTTTGGGCACCAAAAGTGTAAACTGTTGTCTTTCAGGAGCATCTCTGGAATGAATTGCCGGATCACTTGAAGTTAAAGATCAATCAAAGCAAGTGGATCCTTGATAGTGGATGCTCCTGGACATATGACGGGTGACCAGACTCGCTTGTAGAAGTTAATGATAAACAAGGTCCATCCGTTTCATATGGCGACAACAACAAAGGTAAGACTGTCGGGTATGGCACTTTAACTAACGGCCGTGTATCAATCACTAAAGTTGCACTAGTCGAAGGTTTAAAGCATAATTTGCTAAGTGTCGGTAAACTATGTGACAAAGGATTTCTTGTTTCCTTTTTGTCCAACACCGGATACAAGAAGAGAAAACTTATCCAGGAGATGTTAAGTTATCCGGATCAAGAGATGGGGACATATATTCGGTGGTCTTAAGAAATAATTCTTCGACCTGTGTATGCTTCCTCACGAAAGCAACAGATGAAGATAGTTGGTTATGGCACAAGCGATGCGCACATTTAAATTTTAAGACCTTGTCTAAATTGGCGTCACTTGATCTTGTCACCTGGTCTACCCAAACTCAAGTTCTCCAGAGACACTCTCGTCGAGAATGCCAACTTGGTAAACAGACCAAACACGGCTTTAAGAGCAAATCGGTTAACTCAATAATTGCTCCTCTGCAACTTCTTCATATGGACCTATGTGGTCCTATATCTCGTTTCATCACTAGGCTGGTGCGAGATATACTCTTGTGGTTATCGATGATTACACCAGATATACATGGGTGATGTTCCTGAAATCAAAGGATCAAACTTTTGAACATCTTGTAGATCTCTTCAACTTGGATAAGCAACTCACAAGGACTGAGCATTAAATGCATCAGGAGTGATCATGGTACAAATTTGACTTTTCGAAATGAGATCATATTGTTCAGACAGGGCATACAACATGACTTCTCTGCTCCCCCGAACCCCACAACAAAATGGGGTAGGCGAGCGCAAGAATCGAACTTTAGTTGAAGCTAGTAGATCCATGTTAGCGGGGGCAACGCTTCCTCTCGCCTATGGGCTGAAGCTGTGTCCACTGCCTGCTATGTTCGGAACAGAACTCTAATAAATAAATCTACCATGAAAACACCCTATGAGATGTGGAGAGGACGAAAACCTTCAATTTCACATTTCGAGCCTTTGGGTGTACTTGCTATATCTTGATAAATGGCAAAGAGCCCCGGAATAAATTTGAACCAAAATCGATGATGGGATTTTTGTCGGGTACTCACTTCATAGCAAGGCTTATCGGGTCTTCAATAGAAAACTTTTTAAAGTTGAAGAATCTATCCATGTAACCTTTGATGAAACTAATCTTGTTTGGTCAAAAGTCGGTCCTTCAAATTCAAATATGCAGGTCATGGACAGCAACGTCGATTACTCGAAGTTTATGAATATTCCTGCTACACATCCTGACTGGTATCCTGACCAACCACGTGGCATCAGCGAAACACAACGAAATTCTATGGATGATGCTACGGATGACTCGACTCCGGACTACCATTTAGCTCCAGGACAAACTCCTACGGATACACAAAATTCCGGAGCACTTTCAAGTCCGTCCGGACTAGTTAACACTGGAAGAAATAGTGTTCAAGAACCAACTAGTTCATCCATACCTCTAAATACGGAAACATCTACTCCGGACGAAGCTCAACCAGTCGATACAACTGATCCACCCAATCTGGAAGAGCTTCAAATTGTTCAAGATCAACCAACACACGCACAGAATTATAGATGGACCCGAAACCATCCCTCAGATCAAGTGATTGGTGATCCTACTGTTGGTGTAAGAACAAGAGCAACCACCTCAAACATGAGTCTTTACTCATGCTTTCTATCTCAAATAGAACCAAAGGTGGTAGATGAAGCTCTTCAAGATTCAAACTGGATAGAGGCCATGCAAGAAGAGTTGGAATCAATTTAAGAGAAATAATGTGTGGACCTTAGTACCAAGGCCTAAGTCTCGGCAAGTCATTGGCGTTAAATGGGTGTTCCAGGAACAAGCTTGATACGGATGGAATAGTAATCCAGGAACAAAGCCAGCTGGTAGCCAAAGGATATCGTCAAGAAGAAGGAATAGATTATGATGAAACCTTTGCTCCGGTCGCAAGACTTGAGGCAATCCGAATGTTTACGCGTATGCTTCATATGAAAACTTCATAGTTTATCAAATGGACGTCAAGAGCGCATTCCTGAATGGAGACCTTCAAGAGGAGGTGTATGTTGAACAACCTCCCAGGCTTCATTGAACCTAAGGCAGGACATCTTGTCTACAAACTTCGAAAGCTCTATATGGTTTGAAGCAAGCTCCAAGAGCCTGGTACGACACACTGTCGGAATTCCTACTTGCTCATAACTTCCAAAAAGGGAAGATAGACACCACCCTATTTCTACGACAAGAGAAAGGACACACTCGATCGTACAAATATACGTGGACGATATCATTTTCGGATCAACGAATCCGAAGCTTTGTGAAGAGTTTGCTAAGTTGATGACAGGCAAGTTTGAAATGAGCATGATGGGAGAACTGTCCTACTTCCTTGGAATTGAAGTCAAACAATTAAAGGAAGGAATCTTTATCAATCAAGGCTAAGTACACTCGCGATCTTATTAAGAAGTTTGGTATGGAAGGTTCATCTCCCGTCAAAACTCCAATGCCTGTCGGTGCCAAGTTAGATCCGGATGTGGACGGCATATCGATAAATGTGACCGACTACGGAGGGATGATCGGCTCCTTGCTCTATCTTACGACAAGTCGCCCAGACATTATGTTTGCAACTTGCATTTGTGCTCGATATCGAGGCAATCCCAAGGAGTCACATATGCTTCACGTAAAACGGATATTAAGGTATCTCAAAGGGACGATGAATTTGGGCCTCTGGTAACCAAAGGAGTCCAACTTCACCTTATCCGGGTACTCGATGCCGACTTCCTGGATGTCGCATCGACAGGAAAAGCACAAGCGGTACGTGTCGGTTTCTTGGAAATAGATTGATCTCATGGTTCGATAAGAAGCCAGAATTCCGTATCAACTTCTACTGCGAGGCGGAATATATAGTCTGCTTGGAAGTTCTTTGCGCACAGCTACTTTGGATGCAAAGTCAACTTACTTGACTACGGATTCACCATGTCCTCTATTCCACTTTACTGTGACAACACTAGTGCAATTGCCATCAGTAACAATCCTGTCATGCATCCTAAGACGAAGCACATTGAGGTCCGATATCACTTCATACGCGATCATGTTCTCAAAAACCATATTTCTCTGGAACATGTTGCCACCGAAGATCAATTAGCGACATATTTACAAAGCCCCTACCTGATGCGAGGTTTTCCGAACTACTCTTCCGACTAGGTATGCTCGACTTCTCTGCATAGTTTCTCATTTGAATTACACAACAAGTATATTTACTCACAGACCATGCATTGTATGTTTACTGAAAGTAGTAAAAACTCTCTGCTGTATTGCTGATCATACTTCTTGCTCAACGGTTTCATGCTTCGATATCAATCTCAACCTCATTTTGGGAGGATGCTTGCGTTTCCCGACTGAAGTCGTTTAAAGCTAACATAATTACAGATTATATGATTTACCTCGATCGGATTCATGATCTTCACATCCATTAATCACCACATAACCAAAGCATGTTCATTTAGATTTCTCTATTAACGTGCATAGTTGAAGAAGTGAAATGGGCTAGCTTGGAATACCTGGTGGATGAATACACAAACGCATTCGATCGGCTTACGAAGTATAGCTTTCTAATAAGATAGACAGTCTTTGAACTACAAATTGGAACGGTCAACCGAGAGGATTGCACAATCTACGGGGGAGAAAATGCTTTATATTTTATTCGATAATACCCCCCGTATATGTCTCATGACCTTTTGCCTTGGCTGTCTATCCGAGGGGGAGCTTTTCATTGAGAGGATTAAATGATCTACGGGGGAGCAGCAATGAACCCCTAATATGTCTCGGATTCTCCCTCCTCTACGCTGTTACTTCCGGATCCGACTGGACATGTTGTTTTAAATCGGAAAAGTGGCATGTGTGGATGTATTTTCCTTCTTCAACCATGCATTTTAATCGACTAATCATCTGCATTCTTTTGACATGTGTTCACCTTATCATTTCACACTCATGAATCCTAATGAAGCCAAATCATATGATCTTTAATTAATCTTAGCTACGCTGTTCAAAGCAAGACGGTTTCGCTATGTTGACCTATATGAACCTGTGTATTGCTATCTGACATATGCCCTGACTCGGTAATATTGATCACCTTCACATTGCGTACGTCTACTACATTCCTTGCCATGCATGAGTTCTGTTTCTTATTAGTTCGGATTATGTTGCCTTTCACCGATTATCTTCTCTAATCCGTACTAATCCTTGCCTGTTCGACTTTTGTATTTTCCGTATATCTTTATTTAGCTACAAGTTCAGATTTTCTTTGCAACCATATTGATAAATCCAGTCCATAGTCTCGGATTTGAAGTGTTGTGGTACTTCTCTTCTCCTCGACTTATTGACCGCAAAGGAATCTACTCTACATTCTCACCAAACTCTGTTTATGACGGACAAGGTCTATTATTCATCCGGATACTCTTTCACGAATATTATTAACTCCGGATGAGTGTCGGCTCTTTCCTCCGGACTCCGACTTTGTTCAATTGTGACAATCCACGTATACTCATATGTCGCATGCTTTTGAGGAGGAATAATGATGATTCATTAAATGCCAATCTCGGGTTGCACATACACTTCTCCGGATGGCAACCAGTGTAATCTCTACTTGGTCATGCGGTCTCCACGACATCGTTTTATTCGGAGACGCCTCGATATCCAGGACAAATGACATCGGCATGTCGCGCGGGTCCCCACCTCACTCCCACATTCCTAGACCCGCCGACATTTGCGGACTCGGTCTTATATGTTCCGATCATTCTGCTAAGCACGAGTATTGCTCATTTCAAATCCCTAACCCTCTCGTTGCTCCTTCTACTGTCAAGACCTCACCTTTCCTCTTTCCCTTCCCATCAAATCTGCAATGGCACCCAGAATCTTTCTTTCCGGCGTTACTCCTGGCCATCTAGTTGATTGGAATGTTGTTTCCGATCCTCCGGATTGGTTTCTCCAGCTTCGCCCTCTTCTTGAAGCCTCGCACATACTTAACCTGGTCTCCAATCCCATCGATCTTCTTATCGATGACATTCTTGAGTATTACCAACGGATTCGCTGCACCAAAGATTCCATAACCTCTTATGTCCGCGGTGAATCCATCGTCATCACTCCGGTGTTCTCCACGCCGCTCTTCACCTTCCTCTTGGTGAACCACAACGTCCGGATGCCGAACGGATGGCGGCTTCATGGGGTGCACGATCAAAGGAAAGGAATACAAGGTGAAATCCTTCCAGGGTCGCTATCGATGTATGGCGACTATTCTAAGTCGATGCCTGCTGGCTCGCACATCCGCCCTGGACTCGGTTCCGTACGATCTTCTACCTGGCCATGTACGGCGTCTTTGAAGGTCTTCCAATGGATTGGGGGATGTTCTTATTTCGTTTGCTACAAAATGGTCCCAAAAACCATTCCTTCGGGCGCATCCTCGGCATTGTCTTCCGGCATATTCGTCCGGACCATTTCGCCCAAGTTGATGGTGTCTCGTTTCCTTCGGCTCTTTACCTTCGTCACCTTACGCCGGACGGGAACATGACCGCTCGCCGACCTAATGTAGCCCTCCGCGTTCTCCCTGCCCCGGAACAACAAGGCGGCTACGTTGGTGACCCCTCCGACGGCCAAGCCCACGAGGTCGGTTCGCACACCGATCCTCTCGGATTCGGTCCGTTGCTGCGCCCTCCCACTCACGGGCCTCCCGGCCAAGTGTCCGTGCTGAACCGTCCGAGGTTGCGGGGCCCTCTCGGCGCGGTGCGTCTAAAGCCGTCTCCTCCGCCCCCTCTGCTGCTGATGTCCCCACTCCCTCTCCCTCTGCTATATGCTGCTGCGGTTGATACCGTTGTTGCCGTCGCCACCGCTGATGTCCCAGTGCTTCTCCCGGAAGCCCCCTTGCCTCCTCTACCTCAACCCCGAGATTACCTTGACCATCTCTCCGCCGTCACCTTAACGGACCTCCCTGGCTCCGTTTCGGCCTAGCCCACACCTCTTCCATTCCTGACACCGATCTCCGGGTGTTTTACACCCGTAATACCCAATCCCCGGAGACAATGATCATCCGGAATCGGACCACGGCTTTCTTACGCCGGCCGCCATTCCCGATGTGTCGTTCCCTACACCCTCCGGCCCGTCCCTGCTACCCAAAGTCCCTCTTCGCCAAGGCTGGACCCTCTTCTCCTGCCGCCGCGATTCCCGTGGTTGACTTGTCCGGTCAAAGCGGGTCTCTTGCTCCGGATGCCTCCATTGCTCCGGATGCCTCCAATGCTCCGGATGCCTCCGAAGCTCCGGATGCCTCGATGCTCCGGATGCTCCTGCTGCTGCTGCTGCTTCTCTGCGGACTCCTCTGCCCACCGCACTCCTGCTCCTGTTCATGCGGGGGAGTCCTCCAAAGCTCCAGAGTTAGCACTTGGGCGTGCCTCTTTTGGCACGGTCCACTCCGATCTTGTGCTTTCCGCTCACTTGACCGCCATGCCCATGCTCAAAGCGCCCAAATTTCTGCCATCGCTGCCAAAGTTGATGCCCTCGGCGCCCAACTACTCTCCGCCCTCACCGACTCCTCCACTTCCATTGAGCGAAGATGGATCTTGTCGCCACCTCCGTTCATTCACTATCTACTTCCTTCGCGGATCCGGCGCATACGATGGCTCGTCCTCCCGTTACTTCCCGGCGATCCGCCAAACCGGGGGAGAAAGTGTCATCCGATCCGTCTACTCCTTCGCCCCCACAACCATCTTCCCCGGACCGAGAAGCGGCCCGCCACTTCGGTGCTTCAGGGAGTTCAAATTCCCAAACGAAGCCGCTTCTCTCAACCAAGCTCCTCTCTCGCACCTCGAGCTCCTCCTCCATCCTCCTCATCCGCGGTGATACCTTCCTCCCATCCTATGCGGAGTTTGACCCGTCCGATGCGGATGGAAACTTGCGCAAGGCAATGAAAGCCTATCTTTGCGTCTTCTGCGAGAGAAGATGTCTTTCCGAAATGTATCCTTTCTCTCCGGCCGACATTCGGACTCTTTGTTCGGAGAAAGGACTCTTTACTACGAGAAGACATTGACAACTTCTCGAGGGTCGCTAAGATGGAGATGAGGTCGTTTCCATCTCTTTACGAAGATGGGCACTTGTTTGAAGTTCTGCCATGTTAGAATGAGGGCTATCTTCCCAGGTGTGGAGTTAATTCAGACTTACATTGACGGAACTGCTGAGGATAGCAAGCCATGGAAAACTCTCTCAACCATCCTCATTCCATCCTGGATCATGTCGCCACACTTCATGATGGTCGTCTTCATGATTCGGTCCAAGCAGATGATTCTCATCGATTCTCATCAGGTTGTGGAGCACTTCGTTAGGAAGAATCAATGGGAACCTCCGTGTCTCGGACTAACCGAAGCCGTGAAGAAAGCCGGATTATATGAAGAGTTGGGTATCACACCCCTGCGTTCAACCGAGAAACTCAAGGCGACATTCCGGGGCAAGAAGCAAGTGCCACAACAACTGGATGGAGATAGGCTGCGGAGCCTTTGTTTGTCATTTCATCAAATCGTTCTTAATCGTGGACAAACATTGGAGCCAACACTCCACCTTTACGATGCAACAGACAATGGAGCTAAGAGAGAAGGCAAGAACTATGATCTTCAAGTACAGTAAGCCTTATGTACCTTAGTGAAAAATCTGTATTAAGGCTGATTTGTATTTAGTTGCTGATTAATGAAATTGGTTGTGTTGCGTATTCCGTATGATATTCTTTTGCATCGCTTACCAGATCAGATTACAAAGGGTTTGGGCATATCCATAATTGGGGGAGATTGTTGGATCAAACCCAGATTTGGATAATGCCTGATAAAGCCTTATGTAATTTGATCTCGAGATCTTTTGTGTTTATTTGATCATTGCGAAGGTATGTCACTAATCCAAAGATGCACTCGTGAGAGCAAAGCTAAGGACAGGATACATAATCCTGATCCAGGACAAGAGTTAGTGTCGTCAAACACTTGGTAAATAACCAAGTAACAAATACATACCGAATAAGGAACAATCCTACGGACTAAGGAAAATAAGTGCGGAGTAAGGAAAATAAGTGCGGAGTAAGGAAAATAGATGCGGAGTAAAGAAACCAGATGCGGAGTAAGGAATCCGAACTTATGACTCGCCTGGAGTAAGGAACTTACACACGGAGTAAGGAACTTACATACGGAGTAAGGAACTTACACACGGAGTAAGGAACTTACATACGGAGTAAGGAACTTACATACGGAGTAAGGAACTTACATACGGAGTAAGGAACTTACACACGGAGTAAGGAACTTACATACGGAGTAAGGAACTTACATACGGAGTAAGGAACTTACATACGGAGTAAGGAACTTACATGCGGAGTAAGGAACCTACATGCGGAGTAAGGAAGCGCTGACACGGACTAAGGATTCCAGTACTGAATAGATACGGAGTAAGCAACCACCGACACGGAGTAAGGTTCCGAGCTTCATTAACTACGGAGTAAGGAAAATTACACCGGACCAAGAAGACACTGCTCCAACAAAACCGCATTTAAAGTTATCGGCTCGTGTTGTCCCGATGTAAGACGAATGCATTTAGATCAAGAAGAATTTTACACGTGGATCATCCGGATATGTGGACACAACCTTAATTGTATCTCGGAACTCACAAAGACACTTATACTCTTCAAATCCAAGATCTTGAGCTCCACAATCCGCAGCGATCAAGGCAGGACAGTTACGAGGGATAGTTAGTGCGGAACGCATTCCGGAACTTTAAGTTCCAAGGTTGTCTCTTAGGAATGCTTTGTATAAATATTCATACTTATACTTCATGTAAAAAAAAAAAACTTGTGAGCCAAAGTGAAAAAGAAAATTAGAAAAAGGAACTTGGCTAGCGTGTGAGTTCATTGTTGTAAACAGAGTGTAAGAGAGTGTTTGCTTCTATTTTGTTGTAATCACCTTGTGATAATAAAACAAAATACTTCCACTATCCTGGTTATCTTCCGCAGTGATTCTATCACTTAAACTAGATAAGTCTTTGTGTCTTGAGAGAAAAGAAAGAGTTTGAATAAGAGCCTATTCACCCCCCCCCCCTTTAGGCTCCAAGGGACCATCACCTCCCTAGACCAACCCAATATCTCCTCCACAAAATGCTCAGTGCGAATATGTGCAGTGTAGTGTAGTTAAAATAATAATAAACAACACACGTGATCCCCTGAATGGGACCTCAAACTCGGGTCCACTCTTGGACCGTCCCCTCAATGGGACCTCAACATATTGTCCTCCTAGGACCTCAAACTCATGTCCTCCTAGGATTGTTCCCTCAGTGGAACCTTAATACCTCATGTTTAATCCAGGACTATCCCTTCAATGAAACATCAATATCTCATGTCCAACCCAGGACTGTCCCCATTCAAGAGAAAACTGGCCAATATCTAAAACACAAAATCCTTGTTCTTCTTTTACCAACAAGGCCCAGCCTTAGGTTCCTACTAAGCATACATTGGAAGAATATAACGGGAATGGAGGAGAAAACATAATGTCTTTGGCATGGCAGGTGACCAAGCAAAAGGCGAAATGGTGGGGAAGGTAGGGTAGAAAAAAGAGATCAAGTGTTCATCAATCGTGTTCGAAATTGGGCTCATCAATCTTACTCGAAATTGGGACACCAACTAGATTATTCGAGTAGAACTCATATTTTCAGTTGAAGAAAAAAGAGATTAAGTCTCCATTCATCAATCATGCTCGAAATTACATCTTGTTGATGCTCAAAGCTTAACTACTCTCCAGTCGCAATGGCAGAAAAAAATTATGTTAAGTCTTTTTGTGCTCGAACATATGCATAAATTCAAGTATTCACATGTACGTTACGTTGGCTTTCCATTCAAGGGGTGCACAATATACTTGCATTATGGCTTGTACGTAGTACACTTTTTTTTTTCACTTTCGAAACAAGCATAAGAATAAAACATTGATATTGAAATGTGTATAAATTTAGCAGTTGGATGAAAAAAAAATACAATGTCCACACTCCCTTTATTCGACATTATGCTTTCTCCCTCTCTTAATCATCACCCCCTCTCCTCGCTAGTACTTTTCTTCATCACCCTACTTCTCATCCTCATCCCCTATTGCACGTCCAACAACCCAATGCTAACCCCTATCTCTCCCTTAATCATAGCCCTTGCCGGAAAAATTGAAGCGCCACTGCTCCTCTCTTTGTGTCGCCTTTTCTGCCCTTCTACCAATTCTATTAAGTCTTAAGGTGGGAGAAGTAAATCTCTCTCTTTTATAGTTTATTTATTTCTCTTTTCTTGTAGTGCCCAAATGTTTAACGTGAATGTGAAAGAAAAAAATAGAGAACATAGGATTTATGGTTTAGGATTTAGTGTTTGACATAATATCTGGGTTTGTGCAAATACTTTGAAATAATGAAAGATCAATTTTGTAGAAAAAATGTATCTTAATATATATAGAGAGTAGTTATCAAAACCGAACTGGACATTAATCCGATCAAAGCACTTGATGATCAGATCACTGGTCCAACCACTGGGTCAACGGTTATATCGGATATCTAATTAATAATTAAAAATATATATTAATAAAAAATAAATATTTTAAGCTAACACATTAAAAATAATTTTCTAATATAATACTATTTTCTAATGTCTATTTCTAACATAAATTCTGAAAAAATCTTAAAGTTTAATGACATAAATTTATAATAAAGAAAAATTAGATAGAGTTTGAAATGATATTAAAATGAAATGTCAATATTAGCCATTAATTTTAAATTAAAATTGTAATATAAAAGAAATTAAATGTCATTTTATCAATTTTATAAAAAAACCACTTGGTTATGTAAAACTCGATTGGGTCACCTAGGTCACAAAAAACTTGTCGAGTCATCCGTGTTTCTTTATTTTTTTATCGAAATGGTCTAATCAGAAAATCAAACTAGTTAAATGGCTTACTCATAGGTTCACGGGCTGGATCTGATAACTTTGATAGAGAGAGTTGGCCGAGTTATTAATTGACTCCCCTCAACAACTCTTAATGTTCATTCCACATTTGAAATTTATTAGGTATAATCTCATTTTACAATGACTTCAAGATCATTCAATTATCTTTGATGTTTGCATCTTGTTGCGTTCACGCTATCAAAATATATTTATAAACTCCTAATTACTTGTACTAGGATAAATTAGGATTAATCTCATAGAGAATAGTAGTGTTGATTATGTAAATTGACCTAATTAACTACTATTTGAAAATTTGAATGTTGAAGAATTAAAAATCTAATTACAAGAATAAAGATAATTCTAAATTAATAAAAATAAAATAAAATAACTCTAGAGCAATTAATTTCATCTAACACATCTCATACAATATAATATCCTTCCTAGTTATTAAAAACATTTAACTGCTAGTTGATGATCAGGCTTCCCTATTTACACAATACCATAAACTATAGGCATATAATGAATACTTTCAAAAGTAAAAGTTCTATAAACCATACGTGAATCTAATTACTCTAAAATTCATTAAGAGTTGTGAAATCCTATTGCAACCACACCAATCATGGTAAAGTAATACTTACCGTTGGAAATATAGGATTTGATGAAGCTGCCACAATACGATCCTAAGCCTGGAGACTCGAAGATTCGAAGGTTGTAGGGTCGGAGAGTCGTAATTCGTAGAAGTAAAACTGTCACAGGACATATTGGCGAGAGGCTCCTAGACTCGTAGGCTCTGGAGACTCGAAGCATATTTGTGATAGAACACATTACGACTCGTAGATCCCGAGTCGAAGGTCGTAGAGTCGCAGTACGAAAAAGGGAGCGTTACTGTAAGCGACGATTCAATTCAGAGACTCGTAAAGTCGAAGAATAAAAGAACAGTAACCGAACTTAAATAATTCGAAGACTCGAAACCTATAGAACTGTAGAGTTCCTAGGGCGCTCATGTCACTTAACAGAATTTAATGTACCGCTAGACTAGTAGACTCAAGGGTCGTAGAGTCGCAGCCTTAAAACTCTGTTAAGAAAATGGGACTCGCAGACTCGTAGACTCAAGGTTCGTAGAGTTGCAACCTTAAAACCCTGTTAAGGAAACGAGACTCGCAGACTCGTAGGTCGAAGGTCAAAGAGTCGGCCAACAAGACTGACTAACTTAAATGAATCTGTAACTCGAAAGTCGTAGAGTCGTAGACTCAAGGGATACAGGTATGTTAATGAACTTGTCAGACATATCACAGACTCGAAGATCTTGAAGGCAGAGAGTTGCAGCTGAAGGGTCATAGCCGTAGAGTCGAAGACTCGTAGAATAATCTCAGAGCATAAATAACTGCGAAAGGCCAATGAAGAAATGTAAAGTCTAAGAGTCATAGAGTCGAAGATTTTCAAGGTTGAAGACTCGCAGAGTCGAAGAGCCTCTTAGTCAAGTAAAATAAACTGAGAAACCCGAGGGTCGTAGATCCGCATAGCTAGGGTTGTAGACTCGCAGCTATAACAACGGATAGATTAGGCGCACTACGAAGAAGTCACTCTAAGAGCCATTAGGAAAGTCGCAGACTCGTAGAGTCGTAGACTCACAGTTAATAGCGTGACACAAAAGACTTAATCTAACTCGAACTCTAGCCTCGAAGACTCGAAGATGTGTGAGTCGTGGACTCACAGATATCAACACTGTAAAGCCTAAAGCAAACTTCCGCAACTTTAATGAGCTCTGTTGGATCAAACCCAGAATTTAGATAATGCTAATAAAGCCTTATGTAATTTGATCTAAGATCTTTTGTGTTTATTTGATTGTTGCAGAAGATGTGTTATTAATCCGGAAATACACTCGTGAGAGCAAAGCTAAGGACAGGATACATAATCCTGATCCGGACAAGAGTGAGTGTCGTCAAACACTTGGTAAATAACCAAGTCACCAATACATACGGAACAAGGAACATTCGTGCGGACTAAGTCAAATTGACGCTAAGTAAGAGTCTTGGTTTACAGGGTCGCATGAAGTAAAAGAAGACACGGAGTAAGGCATCCGAGTCTTCCATACATGCGGAGTAAGGAAGTACAAATGCGGAATAAGGACCCGAGTCTTTATTAGACACGGAGTAAGGAAATTAGATGCGGAGTAAGGAATCCGGACAACTTACTCATACGGAGTAAGGAAGCGCTAGTACGGAGTAAGCACTCCGATCCCTTAGACTCGCCCGGAGTAAGGAACTTACATACGGAGTAAGGAATTTACATACGGAGTAAGGAACTTACATGCGGAGTAAGGAAGCACTGATACGGAATAAGTCATCCAACTTTTCAAGACTCACCCGGAGTAAGGAACTTACATACGGAGTAAGAAATTTACATACGGAGTAAGGAACTTACATGCGGAGTAAGGAAGCGCTGACACGGACTAAGGATTCCAATACCAAATAGATACGGAGTAAGCAATCACCGACACGGAGTAAGGTTCCAAGCCTCATTAGCTACGGAGTAAGGAAAATTACACTGGACCAAGAAGATACCGCTTCAACTCAACCGCATTTAAAGTTATCATCTCGTGGCGTCCCGATGTAAGACAAATTTATTGAGAACCTAAAGAATCTTACACGTGGATCATCCGGATATGTGGACACAACCTTAATTATATTTGGGAACTCACAAAGACACTTATACTCTTCAAACCCAAGATCTTGAGCTCCACAATCCGCAGCAGTCAAGGCGGAGAGATTACCGAGGGATAGTTAGTGCTGAACGCATTCCCGAACTACAAGTTCCAAGGTTATCTCTTAGGAATGTTTTGTATAAATATTCATACTTGTACATTTGTGAAAAAGAGCGCGCGTGTGTATTTGTAAGCAAAGATTAACCCTGTGTATGCACAAGTGTTTTTGGGAGGTAGAATTTGGCTAGTGTGTGAGTTCATTTGTAAACGAGTGTAAGAGAGTCTTGCTTCTATTTTGTTGTATTTGTCTTGTGATAATGAAACAAAATATTTCCACTATCTAGTTATCTTCCAGTTGATTTCATCACTTAACTAGATAAGTGTTTGTGTCTTAAGAGAAAGAAAAGAGTTTCGATAAGAGCATATTCACCCCCCTCTAGGCTCCAAGGGACCATCAAGTGGTATCAAAGCAAGTTCTATTTGTTCTAAGTAGAGATCCCACTCTTTCAATCTCGAAATGGCCGAAGAAAGCAGTATGCTATTCAACACTCGCCTTAACTCCGGAGGTGCATAGGAGCCCATCTCGAATCGAAGCAACGGTGAAAATGTCGACCCACCTCAACCTCGCTGCCGCCACCGCTTCTCAACCACGGAGTTCTGGTTTTACTCGACGAAACCGCCCAAATTCACACCTGAGCTTTTCTCCCAGGTGGAAAGCTCGCATGAAGATGTTTATGGTATGCCATGATCATCTTATGTGGCCATGTCTTCATCAAGAGATTCCAATTCCGATGACTATCGGAGAACATGGAGTTAGGAGGCCAAAGACAGATGCTCGAACTTACCAACGATGAAAGAGCCTGGCGGTGCGCTAGTGAAAAGGCTCGGCTTATGTTACATTGTCTTTGGATTCCGAGGCTTTCACGGACGTCCAGGGCTGCACGACAAAGAAAAGCTATTTGGGACAAACCGACAATCCTCTATGAGGGGAGTCGGTCCCAGATGCAGAACATGATCTGTACTCTCAAACGAACTTTGAGAGTTTCAATCATAAACCGGGTGAATCACTCGAAAGCATCTATCGGAGATTCGGCAAGCTCATTCTTGAGTCAAGACGTCAATGAGCACTATTCTCAATCCCAGATCAATGACAAGTTCTTTCGCTCCTTGCCGGATCGCTACTACTCCAAACAACTCCAGATGCAATCGGACAAGAACGGGCAGTATGTTCCCTTTGAAGAACTATATGGAGAGTCAGGGACTCACGAAGTCAGGTTTAAGTACTCTAACCGGGATGAGAAAATAGCTCGGAAAGAAAAGGGGGTAGCTCTCAAAGCTACGCAATGTCTAAACATACCGAGGAATGATGATACGGACGTGTCCGAGAATTCCGATTCGACGAGGAGGAGGAGATAGCACTTCTTGTCAAATCCTTTGAGCGATTCCTACGAAAAAGCAGAAAAGGGTTCAGAAGACGCTCATCATCATCTTTCCAAAGGAAGGAGCGACCGGAGTCCAGCTTCCCAGGAATGCTTCAACCGTGGGAAAACCATCCACTGGGCCAAGGAATGCAGGTCCAAATCAAAAGTGACCGAGAAAAGTGACAAGGTAACTCCTTGCCGCTCCACCTCGGACAACGACAAGAATAAGAGGAAGGCGCTCGTGACAAAATACATGAGTGGCTCGGAAGAAGAGGAGGAATCCTCGGATGATGAGCCAACCACTAAGCCGAACGTCCGCCTCATGGCAAATACCGAGGTACCTTCTATTTTCGAGCTCCTGAGTAAATTAGAATCTCTTACTACTGCATGTGATCATGAAAAGAATGAGAGACTAATAATTACTCAAATGTACAAAGATATGGAAAGTCAGAATAAACGTCTTGAATTTACTATTAATAGACTCGAAAAGGACATCACTGACTTCAGAGGAAAAGAAGCTTGGTATCACGATCTAAGAGCTGAAAATCATTTGTTAAATACCAATCTCTCAGGCCTAAAAGTTATAGTAAAAAGACTCGAAAATGAACTGAACAGAAAAGGAAATAAATCGTAAGTGGCTAAAATCCGGGGAAATAGCCTCTACCTTTAGGACTGATCCTGACGACATCCGAGTCAAACCTGGCCTAGGTTCCGAGTCATCAACATCCATAGCTCAAGCTACTGAGTGTCCTCCGGATTTCACTCCTAAACTAACCAACTTATATCCTATTAGTACATCTAAACCATTGGATGGTTTCATTTCAGGTGGCACCATAGTTTATGACTGTGGAGTCGAGGCTGTTACTGCACTTCCCGAAGCAGTAGCACCCGTAACTAAAGATGAAGGGAAGGCTGCTGCAGTTAAAGCCAAAACTGTAGCACCCAAAAAGAAAGACAAGGCTAAGGCTGATGCATCTAGGGCCAAGAGCGCGTCACCCAAACGCAATGGATTAGGCCACGGGAACAGTAGAAAGTCTGGTAAAATCTAAGAGACCTGTATCCCTTGTTTGTACTTCACATTATAGTGTCTGCTCCATCTCGTAGGGAAATAGGTCATTATCACTATGAATGTTGGAGTTTATCCGATAACCGGCTTTGTAATCAATTTCATATCAATAAAGATCGGTTAAACAAAAAGGGTTCTTCGAGCAAAACAAAATCTAAAACTCGAAGGAGTATCTCTCCCAAGAAAACCCAAATAAAAGAGGTAGTTGAAACTAACAAGCTAAAGTCAACTTGGAGAGCTAAAAGTCCTAGCAAAATCAAATCCGTAAATGTTGACAATATTGTTGCTCTCTCTAACCGCCTGAAACAAGTTTGGGCACCAAAAGTGTAAACCGTTGTCTTTCAGGAGCATCTCTGGAATGCATTGCCGGATCACTTGAAGTTAAAGATCAATAAAAGCAAGTGGATCCTTGATAGTGGATGCTCCGGACATATGACGAGTGATCGGACTCGCTTGTAAAAGTTAATGATAAACAAGGACCATCCGTTTCATATGGCGACAACAACAAAGGTAAGACTGTCGGGTATGGCACCTTAACTAACGGCCGTGTATCAATCACTAGAGTTGCACTAGTCGAAGGTTTAAAGCATAATTTGCTAAGTGTCGGTAATTTATGTGACAAAGGATTTCTTGTTTCCTTTTTGTCCAACACCTGTACAAGAAGAGAATACTTATCCAGGAGATGTTAAGTTATCCGGATCAAGAGATGGGGACATTTACTCGGTGGTCTTAAGAAATAATTCTTCCGACCCTGTATGCTTCCTCACTAAAGCATCAAATGAAGACAATTGGCTATGGCACAAGCGATGCGCACATTTAAACTTTAAGACTTTGTCTAAATTAGCGTCACTTGATCTTGTCACTGGTCTACCTAAACTCAAGTTCTCTAGAGACTCTCTCTATCGAGAATGCCAACTGGGCAAACAGACCAAACATAGCTTTAAGAGCAAATCGGTTAATTTAATAATTGCTCCTCTACAACTTCTTCATATGGACCTATGTGGTCCTATATCCGTTCGTCACTAGTCGGGGAGATATACCCTAGTGGTTATCGATGATTTCACCAGATACACATGGGTGATGTTCCTGAAATCAAAGGATCAAACTTTTGAGCATCTAGTAGATCTCTTCAACTGGATAAGCAACTCACAAGGACCGAGCATAAAGTGCATCAGGAGTGATCATGGTACAGAATTTGATTTTTCGAAATGAGATCATATTGTTCTGAATAGGGCATACAAGATGACTTCTCTACTCCCGAACTCCACAACAAAATGGAGTAGGCGAGCGCAAGAATCGTACTTTAGTTGAAGCTGGTAGATCCATGTTAGCGGGGGCAACGCTTCCTCTCGCTCTATGGGTAAGCTGTGTCCACCGCCTGCTATGTTCGAACAGAACTCTAATAAATAAATCTACCATGAAAACACCCTATGAGATGTGGAGAGGATGAAAACCTTCAATTTCACATTTCGAGCTTTTGGGTGTACTTGCTATATATTGATAAATGGCAAAGAGACCCGGAATAAATTTGAACCAAAATCGATGATGGGATTTTTGTCGGGTACTCATTACATAGCAAGGCTTATCGGGTCTTCAATAGAAAACTTTTCAAAGTTGAAGAATCTATCCATGTGACTTTTGATGAAACTAACCTTGATTGGTCGAAAGTCGGTTCTTCAAGTTCTAATGTGCAGGTCATGGACAAGCAATGTCGATTATTCGAAGTTTATGAATGTTCCTGTTACACATCTTGACCAACCACGTGGCATCGGCAAGCACAAAGAAATTATATGGATGATGCTACGGATGAGTCGGACTCTGGACTACCATTTAGCTCCGGATATACTCCTACGGATACCCAAAATTCCGGAGCACCTTCAAGTCCGTCCGGACTAGTTAACACCGAAAGAAACAGTGTTGAAGAACCATCTAGTTCAACCGTACCTGTCAATACGGAAACATCTAGTCCGGACGAAGCTCAACCAGTGGATACAACTGAACCACCTAATCTGGAAGAGCTTCAAATTGTTCAAGATCATCTATCACATGCACGAGAATTACGATGGACTCGAAACCATCCTTCAGATCAAGTGATTGGTGATCCTACTGTTGGTGTAAGAACAAGAGCAGCCACCTCCAATATGAGTCTTTACTCGTGTTTTCTATCTCAAATAGAACCAAAGGTGGTAGATGAAGCTCTTCAGGATTCGAATTGGATAGAAGCCATGCAAGAAAAGTTGAATCAATTTAAGAGAAATAATGTGTGGACCTTAGTACCAAGGCCTAAGTCTCAGCAAGTCATTGGCGTTAAATGGGTGTTCCGGAACAAGCTTGATACGGATGGAATAGTAATCCGGAACAAAGCCAGACTGGTAGCCAAAGGATATCGTCAAGAAGAAGGAATAGATTATGATGAGTCCTTTGCTCCGGTAGCAAGACTTGAGGCAATCCGAATGTTTCTGGCGTATGCTTCATATGAAAACTTCATAGTTTATCGGATGGACGTCAAGAGCGCATTCCTGCATGGAGATCTTCAAAAGGAGGTATACGTTGAACAACCTCCCGGCTTTATTGAACCTAAGGCAGGACATTTTGTCTACAAGCTTCGGAAAGCTTTATATGGTTTGAAGCAAGCTCCAAGAGCCTGGTACGACACACTGTCAGAATTCCTACTTGCTCACAACTTCCAAAAAGGGAAGATAGACACCACCCTATTTCTACGAAAAGAGAAAGGACACACTCTGATCGTACAAATATACGTGGATGATATCATTTTCGGATCAACGAATCCGAAGCTTTGTGAAGAGTTTGCTAAGTTGATGACAGGCAAGTTTGAGATGAGCATGATGGGAGAACTGTCCTACTTCCTTGGAATAGAAGTTAAACAATTAAAGGAAGGAATCTTCATTAATCAAGCTAAGTACACTCACGATCTTATTAAGAAGTTTGGTATGGAAGGTTCATCTCCAGGTAAAACTCCCATTCTTGTCGGTGCCAAGTTAGATCCGGATGTCGACGACATATCGGTAAATGTGACTGACTACGGAGGGATGATCGGATCCTTGTTGTATCTTACAACAAGTCGCCCAGACATTATGTTTGCAACTTGCATCCATGCACGATACCAGGCGAATCCCAAGGAGACACATATGCTTCATGTTAAACGGATATTAAGGTATCTCAAGGGAATGATGAATTTGGGACTCTGGTACCCAAAGGAGTCCAACTTCACCTTATCCGGATACTCGATGCCGACTCATTGGATGTCGCATCGACAAGAAGAGCACAAGTGGTACATGTCGGTTTCTTGGAAATAGATTAATTTCATGGTTCAGGAAGAAGCAGATTCGTATCAACCTCTCTATCTGAAGCGGAATATATAGCTGCTGGGAGAGTCGCACACAACTTACTCTGGATGCAAAGTCAACTTACCGACTACGGTTTCAACATGTCATCTATTCCACTCTATTGCGACAACACTAGCGCTATTGCTATCGTCAACAATCCTGTCATGCATCCTAAGACGAAGCATATTGAAGTCCGGTATCACTTCATATGTGATCATGTTCTTAAAAGTCACATCTCACTGGAACATGTTGCTACCGAAGATCAACCGGCCAACATTTTTACAAAGCCCCTACCTGATGCAAGATTCTCTGAACTACTCTTCCGTTTAGGTATGCTCGACTTTTCTGCATAGTTTCACATTTAATTTACCCAACAAGATACTTACTATCGAACATGGATTGTACTTTTATTGAAAGTGGAAGATACATACCGATTTTAATGCTGATCATACTTATCGATTAACGGCTTCATGCTTCGATATTAATATCAACTTCATTGTGGGAGGATGCTTGCCTTTCCCGATCAAGTCGTTTAAGCTAACATGATTAAAGTTTATATGATTTACCTCTTTCTGGTTTCATGATCTTAATTTCCACTAATCACCACATGACAACAAGATGTTCATTTAGATTACTCTATTAACATGTATAGTTGAAGAAATGAAATGGGTTAGCTCGGAATGCCTGGTGGATGAATACTCAATCGCATCGTCACTTCTAAAGTATAGTTTTCTAATAAGATAGACAGGTGTTGAATTCTACAAACCGGAAATGTCAATCGAGAGGATTGCACAATCTACGGGGGAGAAAATGCTTTATATATTATTTAGTAATACCCCCCGTATATGTCTCATGACCTCTTTTCTGGGTGTCTATTTGAGGGGGATCTTTTCATTGAGAGGATTAAATGATCTACGGGGGAGCAAGAATGAACCCCTAATATGTCTCGGATACTCCCTCCTCTAAACTTTTACTTTTGGATCTGACTGGACATGCGTTGTTAAACCGGAATTGAGGCATGCTTGGATGTTTTTCCTTTCTTCAACCATGCATTTTAATCGGCTAATCACCTGCTTACTTTTGACATGTGTTCGCTTCCACATTTTTCACTCATGACCCCTAAATTGGCCAAACCATATGATCTTTAATTAATCTTAGCTACGTTGTTCAGCAAGACGGTTTCGCTATGTTGACCTATATGAACTTGTGTATGGTTATCTGACATATGCCCTGATTCAGTAATATTGCTCATTCTCACGTATGTATCTGTCTCTTACATGCTTTGTAATGCATAAGTTCTGTTTCTCATTAGTTCGGATTATGTCGTTTTTCACTGATTATTTTCCCTAATCCGTACTAATCCTTGCCTGTTAAGCTTTTGTATTTTCGGTTCATTTCTTCGTTTAGCTACAAGTTCGATTCTCTTTGCAACCGTATCGATAAATCTAGTCCATAGTCTTGGATTTGAAGTATTGTGGTACTTCTCTTCTCTTCGACTTATTGATCGCAAAGGAATCTACTTCACTCTCTCACCGAACTCGTCTACTACGGGCACGGTCTACTTTTCATCCGGATACTCTTCCTCGACTATTATTTACTCCGGATGATTGTCGGTTCATTCCTCCGGACTCCTGACACAGTCTAATTGCGATGATCCAAGTCTTCCTATATGTCGCGTGCTTTTGAGGAGAAATCATGATGATTCATTAAATGCAAATCTCGGGATGCACACACACTTCTCCTGGATGGCAACCAACTGTTACACTTACTTAGTCATGCGGTCTCCACGACATCGTTTCATTTAGAGGCGCATCAATATCCAGGACTCATGACATCGCCGTCAAGCGGGTCCCTATCTCACTCGCACATTCCTAGGCCCGCCGACATTTGCGGACTCGGTCTTATATGTTCCGATTATTCTGCGCAAAGACGAGTATTGCTCATTTCAAATCCCTAAACCTCTCGTTGCTCCTTCCATCGCCAAGACCTCACCTTTCCTCTTGTCTTTCAAATTTCATCTGCAATGGCACCCGAATATCTCTTTCCGGTGTTAATCCTGGCCATCCTGGTTGATTGGAATGTTGTCTCTAATCCTCCGGATTGGTTTTTCCAGCTTCGCCCTCTCCTTGAAGCCTCGCATATACTCAACCTGATCTCCAATCCCGTCGATCTTCTTATCGACGACATCATTGAGTATTACCAATGAATTCGCTGCACCACCGATTCCATAACCTCTTATGTCCGCAGTGAATCCATCATCATCACTCCGGGCGTTCTCCGCGCCGCTCTCCACCTACCTCTTGGTGAACCACGGCGCCCGATGCCGATCCAATGGCGGCTTCTATGGGTTGCACACAAAAAGGCAAGGAATACAAGGTGAAATCCTTCCAAGGTCGCTATCGATGTATGGCGACCATCTTGAGTGGATGCTTATCGGCTCGCACATCCGCCCTCGACTCCGTTCCGTACGACCTTCTCCTGGCCATGTACGGTGTTTTTGAAGGTCTTCCGATGGATTGGGGGATGTTCTTGTTTCGGTTCTTGCAGAATGGTGCCAAGAACCATTCCTTCGGGCGCATCCTCGCATTGTCTTCCGGCATCTTAATCCGGACCATTTCACCCGATATGATGCTATTCCATTTCCTCCGGCTTATTACCTTCGTTATCTTACGCCGGATGGGAACATGATAGCCCGCCGACCATCCGTAGCTCTCCGCATACTCCCCGCCTCGGAACAACAAGGCGATTCGGTTGGTGACCCCTCCGACGGCCAAGCCCCCGACGTCGGTTCGCACCCCGATCCTCCCGGATTCGGTCCGTTGCGAGACCCTCTCATTCTTGGGCCTCCCGGCCACGGCGTTCGTGCCGACCCATCCGAGGTTGTGGGGCCATCTCGGCGCGGTGCTCCTAAAGCCGTTTCCTCGGCCCCCTATTGCCGCAGATGTCCCCACTCCCTCCTCCTCCGCCTTCTTGCCGCCGCGGTTGATACCGCTGTTGCGGCCGCCACCGCCGATGTCCCGGCCTCTTCTCCAGGAAGCCCCTTTGCCTCCCCTACCTCAACCCCGAGATTACCTTGACTATCTCTCCGCCGACACCTTAACGGATCTATGGCTCCGTTTTAGCCTTGCCCACATTGCCTCCATTCCTGACAACGATCTCCGGGTGTTTTACACACGCCATACCCAATCCCCCGGAGACAATGATCATCCTGGAACTTGGATCACGACTTTCTTACGCCGGCCTCCATTCCGGATGTGGCGTTCACTACTCCCTCCAGCCCAAAGACATTCCGCCAGGGGGTCCT
Source organism: Taxillus chinensis (assembly GCA_023512835.1). Classification (NCBI taxonomy): domain Eukaryota; kingdom Viridiplantae; phylum Streptophyta; class Magnoliopsida; order Santalales; family Loranthaceae; genus Taxillus; species Taxillus chinensis. The sequence continues at coordinate 58,678,769 of CM042088.1, read as the reverse complement.
TCTCCTACTAAGGCTGGCCCCTCTTCTCCTGCTACCGCCATTCCCGTGGTTGACCTTTCTTGGTCAAAGCGGGTCACCGCTCCGGATGCCTCGATGCTCCGAATACCCCTTCTCTGCTGCTGCTGCTGCTGATACTCCTGCGGACTCCTCGCCCAACGCACTCCTGCTCCTGTTCATGTGAGGGAGTCCTCCAAAGCTCCGGAGTTGGTCCTTGGGCGTGCCTCTTTTGGCACGGTTCACTCCGACGCTGTGCTCTCCACCCACTGGACCGCCACGCCCAGGCTCAAAGCGCCCAAATTTCCGCCATCGCCACCAAGGTTGATGCACTCGGCACCCAACTCCTCTCCGCTCTCACCGACTCCTCCACTTTAATGAAGCGAAAAATGGATCTCGTCGCCTCGTCCGTCCATTCATTGTCTACCCCTCGCGGACAGCGCACACGATGGCTCATCCTCCCGTTGCTTCCCGGCGATCTGCCAAACCGGGGGAGAAAGTGTCATCCGATCCTTCGCACCACAACCATCTACTCGGACCGAGAAGCGGCCTGCCACTTGATCTTTCCAGGGAGTTCAAATTCCCAAACGAAGCCGCTTCTCTCAACCAAGCTCCTCTACTGCAGCTCCAGCTCCTCCTCCATCCTCCTCACCCGCAGCCGACACCTTCCTCCCATCATATGCGGCGTTTGACCCTTCTGATGCGGATGGAAGTGTTCGCAAAGCAATGAAGTCCTATGCAGTGTCTTCTGCTGAGAGAAGATGTCTTTCCGAAATGTACCCTTTCTCCCCGGATGACATTCGGACTCTTTGTTCGGAGAAAGGACTCTTTACTACGAAAGACATTGACAACTTCTCGAGGGTTGCTAAAATAGAGATGAGGCTGTTTCCATCTCTATACAAGGACGGGCACTTGTTTGAAGTTCTGCCGTGTTGGAATGAAGGCTATCTTCCCAGTGTGGATCTAATTCAGTCCTTCATCGACGGAACTGCTGAGGATAGCAAGCCATGGAAAACTCTCTCAACTATCCTCATTCCGTACCGGATCATGTCGCCACACTTCATGATGGCTGTCTTCATGATTCAGTCCAAGCAAATGATTCTCATTGATTCTCATCAGATAGTAGAGCACTTTGTAAGAAAGAATCAATGGGAACCACTGTGTCTCAGTCGATCAAGCCGTGAAGAAAGCCGGTTTATATGAAGACTTGGGCATCACACCCTTGGGTCCAACCGAGAAGTCAAGGCGACATTCCAGGGCAAGAAGCAAGTGCCACAACAACTGGATGGAGATAGGCTGCGGGGCCTTTGTCGATTTACTTCATCAAGTCATTTTTGACTATGGACAAATCGTGGAGCCAACACACTACTTATACGATGAAGCGGACAATGGAGCTTAGAGAGAGGCAAGCACTATGATCTTCAAGTATAGTAAGCCTTATGTACCTTAGTGAAAATCTTGTATTAAGGCTGAATTGTACTTAGTTGTTGTTAAATGAAATTGGTTGTGATGTGTATTCGGATGTTATCTTTTTGCACATGTTTACCAGGATCGGATTACAAAGGTTTGGGCATATCCATAATTGGGGGAGATTGTTGGATCAAACCCAGAATTTGGATAATGCTAATAAAGCCTTATGTAATTTGATCCGAGATCTTTTGTGTTTATTTGATTGTTGCAAAAGATGTGTTATTAATCCGGAGATACACTCGTGAGAGCAAAGCTAAGGACAGGATACATAATCCTGATCCGGACAAGAGTGAGTGTCATCAAACACTTGGTAAATAACCAAGCCACCAATACATACCGAACAAGGAACATTCGTGCGGACTAAGTCAAATTGACGCTAAGTAAGAGTCTTGGTTTACAAGGTCGCACGAAGTAAAAGAAGACACGGAGTAAGGCATCCGAGTCTTCCATACATGCGGAGTAAGGAAGTACAAATGCGGAATAAGGACCCGAGTCTTTATTAGACACGGAGTAAGGAAATTAGATGCGGAGTAAGGAATCCGGACAACTTACTCATACGGAGTAAGGAAGCGCTAGTACGGAGTAAGCACTCCGATCCCTTAGACTCGCCCAGGAGTAAGGAACTTACATATGGAGTAAGGAATTTACATACGGAGTAAGGAACTTACATGCGGAGTAAGGAAGCACCGATACGGAATAAGTCATCCAACTTTTCAAGACTCGCCCGGAGTAAGGAACTTACATACGGAGTAAGAAATTTACATACGGAGTAAGGAACTTACATGCGGAGTAAGGAAGCGCCGACACGGACTAAGGATTCCAATACCAAATAGATACGGAGTAAGCAATCACTGACACGGAGTAAGGTTCCGAGCCTCATTAGCTACGGAGTAAGGAAAATTACACCGGACCAAGAAGATACTGCTTCAACTCAACCGCATTTAAAGTTATCAGCTCGTGGCGTCCCGATGTAAGACAAATTTATTGAGAACCTAAAGAATCTTACACGTGGATCATCCGGATATGTGGACACAACCTTAATTATATTTGGGAACTCACAAAGACACTTATACTCTTCAAACCCAAGATCTTGAGCTCCACAATCCGCAGCAGTCAAGGCAGAGAGATTACCGAGGGATAGTTAGTGCTTGAACGCATTCCGAACTACAAGTTCCAAGGTTGTCTCTTAGGAATGTTTTGTATAAATATTCATACTTGTACATTTGTGAAAAAGAGCGCGCGTGTGCATTTGTAAGCAAAGATTAACCCTGTGTATGCACAAGTGTTTTTGGGAGGTAGAATTTGGCTAGTGTGTGAGTTCATTTGTAAACAGAGTGTAAGAGAGTCTTGCTTCTATTTTGTTGTATTTATCTTGTGATAATAAAACAAAATATTTCCACTATTTAGTTATCTTCTGCAGTGATTTCATCACTTAACTAGATAAGTGTTTGTGTCTTAAGAGAAAGAAAAGAGTTTCAATAAGAGCATATTCACCCCCCTCTAGGCTCCAAGGGACCATCAAGCTCGACTAAAACCTTTGAGTCACCAAACCAACGAGGCACTCACATTCAAAGCATACTTACAACCCTAAGCATATTCACTTAGTGATATCTTCAGCTAGGGTTTGTACAATAAACCTGCGCCATCCAGAGCAGCTGGAGTGCAATTAATGCCGCATTAATTGCAATTAACCACTCTCAACGGATGAATGGCCAAGATCGACTGCACAAGTATGGGCATGCAACTGCGCAGCATGGGCAACAGATCTGCAAATTGGAGCAGATCAACCCATCCCCTGACATCCCGCATATCCAGTGGCGGGAAGTCAGTCTGTCGGATGGACAACTAGGCGCACAGCAATCTAAACTTAAAATATATATCTCTCTCACACTTAACGACAAAAATGTGAGTTAGTCTCTTTCTCTGAAAGCGTGGAATACACAGAATACAATAAAAGGATTCTGAAATACATTAAGATATATCTTTTGCAAAATTCAAGCAAGAGTTCTAACGCAAGAGATAGAGACTCTGAACGAGAGAACAAACTTGGAAGTGTTGTGCGCCGCGTTGAACTAAGATCAAGATCAAACCTCTCAATCAATAATACTTTCTTGTTTATCCAAGATCCAACACGATCATTGAGTCTCTTCTCCGTGTTGTTTCCCACAATCAAAACTATCTCCGAGCACTCCTAGCATATCTGAGATCTGTTCAGCAAAGAATATTTACACCCATCTCAGATTTGTCTGATAGTTAATTAAGTCTCACATCAGTCACATTACTACTATCGTCTTCTCCATCAATACTTCCACGTAATCATCCATAGATAAATCCAAAACCAGCCAACAATCTAGCTTCCGCAGGCGAAGAAAGTCTATTCACCCCCCTTGTAGACTCACTTTGGGACCTACACTTACTTTCACTCAAAATGTGGTATTCAACCTAGAACTAGAATTACACCTCCCCACCTGGTTATGCTGCAATTCAATTTAACAATCAAGGATAACACATATTGGTTTGTAGATAACTCCGTAAAAATCAAAATACATAATCACCAAGAAAGCATTAAGAACATGGAATTGAATATTCAATCATAGAAGAGAATAAGAATTAAACAACTTAGAATTTCAATTGAAGTTCAATGTTAAATTACATCAACTCTCTTAATAATAAAGTTAAAACATAACCAAAAAGAAAAACCTAATCTTGTTCATGAAGCTTTGCTTTTGGCCTCTCAGCCAACCTTCAATCCTCCCCCTGAATTGCCTCTATTCTCTATTTAAAACCAACCATTCCCTTTGTCCTCTGAGATTCCCTACTACATTGTATTTACTTTATCTTAGATACTGCCCCTATACCTCATTTTTGCTAAATTAATCCAAGTTGCACAATTCCTGGATATATTGTCCATGTGCTACAAAGTAGGTTGTCAAGGTATGGGTGGATGGCAACCCATCATGCTTCCTCTTTGCCTTCCAGCTCTTCTTGCTCCTTGGACTGTGAAGAATCAAATTCACCTATACAATCTCCAAGTGGTTCATGCATGCAAGCAATATCTTCCGGAATGTCTTCCTAGACTCCAACGTCTTGGAAGTAATCGATTGGTGTAGAGTCATCTAAACATGGCTCTAATGGTGTTATAATACAAGTAATTCTACAAGCGCCCTTGAGATTTGACAAATTTGTACTTTTAAGATTATGGATTGAATATGTTAGTCTTTGATCCTACAAGTCTATTTTTTGCATGTATTGCTCTATATGTTGCATGAACTGTTCCATCCTTTGGTCATAATGATTGATTCTCTACATGTGCTAATCTATCCTCTCATTTGCTTTTTGGAGATACTAAATAACAAGCTTGTTGACTCCAACTTAATGAATATCATCTTGAGCACATCTTGTCTTGCTTCTTTAATAAATAAAAAGCTTTCAAAGTGGTTTCAGATTAAGTTTTTTGAATAGCCTTCTAAATAACAAGGTTAGTATCCTTCAATACTTTTAAATATTTAAACTACTTATCCTAAAACTCATTTAACAAGTATTGAATGTTCTTTTAAGATTATTCATAGTTTTGATGATTATCAATATTTATTAAAACTTTTAAATCTTGGGGTTAGTCCTACATATTTATTTCGAAAGCATGTTCGAGTGTAGGGAAGGAGTATATGAAGAACATGAGGAAGAAGAGAAAGAAGAGGAAAAGATGAAGGTCACCTTTAATCCAAAACCCCATCTGAAAGAGCCCTATTTAATATAAACTAACATCCAAAGGCTTTTTCTAATCCAAAACCCCATAAAAAATGAACCATTTTGATCCAAAATTTCACCCAAATCGATTACTTCTATTGTAAAGACCTGTACCTGTGTGAGATTGAAGTTAACCCTTAATAGAGTTCGAAATATTTATTCAGCAGCATGATTTTAGCATGAGTGTATTGAGTTATTATTAATATTATTTTAATATTTTGAGTTTATTACTATATGCCCTCATTATTATAATTATTTTAATATTTTGAGTTCACTATTATTATAATGTTAATATTATTAATATAATAATTTAGGTTTTTGAGTTATTATTATCATAATAATTAAGGTTATGACTATTATTATTATTGATGCAATTATTGGGTTATTATTATTATTATGTTGTTATTATAAATATAAGTATTTTAATATTTTAAGTTTATTATTATTATTATGCTATTATCATTACTAATAAAATTATTATAATATTTTGAGTTATTATTATTATTACTATAGTTATTTTAAGGTTATTGTTATTATTATTATAATCATTCTATTATTATTATTATTATTAGATTTAATAATATGTGTGTGTGTGTGTGTGTGTTGGTATAAATGGGGGAACCTAGGATAGGAACCTTATGTGTACATGCGCAGAGCTTGGCAAGGGAGGGGGAGGAGCAGTATGTTTAAAGCCGTTGTATTTCACCGATCTCCCGAGTCTAGATACAGGTAGGTGATTTCTAAATCTTTCATTGTTCTATTGCATGAACGCAGACTGTTAGGAAGAAATACAATTTAATTTTTATAGTATGCAAATATATATATATATATATATATATATATATATATATGGTCAACCCCTCCATCCCTTCTATCACTCCATGTTCGACTTCCGAAATTTCTGCACCTGTTGGCTTCTTTTTTATATTTCAACCATTATTATTAATATTTGTATCATGGTCAACCAACTGGTCTTCTGAGCAACCGATTAAAAGGATAATGATGAATTATTGCTGATGCCCACCCTTTTGGCTTGATTTAACGTGCTGCCAATCCCTTTACCTAATGAAATCAATTCTTTCAAAGAAATATAAAATATATGTGGTGTTGCTGCACCCAAATAACTCTATTATTATTATTACTTAATCACCAGGCCGTGGCCTAGTGACTTCTGAAAAACGGCAGGGGGCAGACCCTGCCACCCCTTGTAATCAATCGTGATGGGGGGTGGCTCCTGTGCCACCCCCATGTACCTGATGGGCCTGGGCTGGTCCTCTCCTTTGATCCTCCAAAAACTTTTTTTTGTCAGTGATATGCTTATTGTTTTAGGATTTAAATTATAAAATTGTATGTCTGTTGATTATAAATATTAACTGTGACTTGAAGTTAATTGTTGGGCATTTTAAATATATATTATTTGGGCTTAAAATTATAGTGTAAATATTATAAATATTATTGGACCTGATATTCATAATTTAACACTGAAAATATTATTTGTAATGTGTTACCATTAAGTTGACATTAAAAGATATAATTTAGTTATGCTTGATATTATTAATTTAAAACTAGGAATAAAGTTTGTGGCTTGGTAGTAACTGTTTGATAAATATATATACATATATATATATATAATTTGCGGTATGATGTTATTAGATTGATAATTTAAATATTCGGTAATGTTATAACATGGAACATTGATTATTTGGAATTTCTATTCTTTGATTATATGTGTGAGATTGGTGGTGGAGCTGGTTGGGTTAACTGTGGGTCCCATATAGGGTTGGCAAGAGGGCACGGGTCCCCTATGTGGCTGGCTAACCCAAGTCCCATATGTAGCAGGTTATCGTTAGGGACACCACAGGTCCCACATATGGTTAACTGGTAGTGACTTGGATCCTTGGAGTTGGTTATGGGAATCCCATAGATGTTTGGATTATTCGGTGTGTATCCTTAATGAATGAAATGTAAGGGCATGTTTGTTTCACCTGTTTTTTGTTTTCGTTTTCAAAATGTGATAGCTGTTTTCGAGTATAAAAAACATAAAACTGAAAACAATAAAATGTTGTTTTCATTTTTTAGGACATAAAGAATGAAAACAAGTTTTTGTTGTTTTTAATTTTTAATTTTTTGTACCCGAAAACAGCTATTACATTTTGAAAACGAAAACAGAAAACACCCCAACCAAACATGCCCTAATATGTGGGTTGTCATATTTTGTGATTGAATGCAAGTTTTCTGTGATAAAATTGGACACTACACTAGAACAAGCATACATTGATCATATAAACTTAGGATTTATATGATTGGATGGTGGAGATGGAGATCACCTACTGGGCATTCGTGCTCACCCTACTTTATTTCTATTTCCTACAGGCTGTAGGGAGTAGCTAGTAGTGCTATAGCGGAGCAGTTTGGTAGTAACTATTTGATATATATATATATATATCATTTGAGGTATGATGTTATTAGATTGACAATTTAAATATTCGGTAATGCTATAACATGGAACACTGATTATTTGGAATTTCTATTCCTTGATTATATGTGTGAGATTGATGGTGGAGCTGGTTGGGTTAACCATGGATCCTATATAGGGCTGGCAAGAGGCTGCAAGTCCCCTATGTGGCTGGTTAACCCAAGTCCCATATGTGGCAGGTTGTCGTTAGGGACACCGCAGGTTCCACATATGGGTAACTGGTAGTGACTGGGATCATTGGAGTTGGTTGTGGGAATCCCATAGATGTTTGGATTGTTTGGTGTGTACCCTTAATAAATGAAATGTAATATGTGGGATATCATATTTTGTGATTGAATGCAAGTTTGCTGTGATGGAATAGGACACTACACTGGCACAAGCATACACTGATCATATAGACTTAGGATTTTATGTGATAGGATGGTGGAGATAGAGATCACCTATTGGGCATTCGTGCTCAGCCTACTTTATTTCTATTTCTTATAGGCTGTAGGGAGTAGCTGGTGGAGACATAACGGAGTAGTTTGTGACATCCTTGGTGTAGGATTCACTCTATAGACTTTGTTTACTATTTTATTATTTTATTTCCCGGACTTGGGTCTGTGGCAGTTGTATGAACCTTAATGGTAGAACTTATATGTGAGTTATTTTGTATGTTGGATATTTGTGGGAATTAAATGCATTGTTATAACTTTTCGATAAATCGTGAGTGGAATTCATTAGAAAGTACAATTCTACCCCTTTTGTAGTATTGTATAGGATCGGGTCATTCACCATCCCCTCGACCCCTGGAGTGTGGGCATGGGGAAGTCACGTTCCTAGTTCTATTTTCAGAATTTAGGGGCGTGATAAGTTGGTATTAGAGCCAAGTTACGTGGACCTAGGTTAGTGAGGGGTGGTTGATAGACACTTAGGAACTTGGAGGACTATAAGGAGGGCGCCTGATCAACGCAGTTCTTATAAGTGTTCTGGGTTGAATGAGGGTCCATCAGATCATGCTAGGAAGTATTTGGGTTAGGTGCATACATGCTGCATAACTGATGTGCATATCTAGGCACTAGAAATGATTTGCTAATGCTACTCTGATGATGTGATTGTATTGATTGTATTATTGGATATTTTGTGGTTTGTTTTCCCCTTGGTGGCTGATTTTGCTTACCTGAAAATGCTATTATATTGGTTTAAACCTAGGAAGTCTAAGTGAATAACGTATTTTGGTGTGTGAAATGAGGGGCTTATAAACCCCATTATTTGTGTGGCAGACTTAGGGGTTCTGCCTATTGATTTAATTAACTCGGTTGCGTGTGACATGTAGACGATAATGATAAATATTATTAGTATGCGTTGGTGCATAATAGCACCCAAGAGGAGTACAGGGCTCAGGGTTTGGCAGAGGAGCCTTCCATTCAGTCCGAACCGCAAAGATAGTAGAGTGCTCCAATACTTAAGGAAGGCACTATGCGGGATATGGGGCTCAAATTTTGAGTTAGAATTCACTGCTCAGATTGGGGCTCAAATTTTGAGTCAAATCCAAGGTGCCATGCAAGGCACTATGCGGGATGTGGCTGGGGAAGTGATGTAGGAGGAACTGAGGAAGCAACAGCAATAGGAGGTGTTAAAGGAGAGTCAACCGCAGGTTGTGGCAGTGCCACCCGCAGTGCAGATCGATTGGGTGAGTCGATTCCGAAAGTAGGGACTGACGAAGTTTGACGCGAATATGAGACCTAACGAGGCCAAAGAATGGGTAAAGTGGACAAAAGACATATTTGAGCTAATCCAAGTGCTCGTAGAGGCTAGGGTCCATCTAGCCACACATTTCCTGGTAGGTGGGGCCCACGGATGGTGGGAAGCTGTGAAGCAGGTTCACGGAAGCCAAATGGCATGGGAGGACTTCATAGAGCTCTTCTACGTAGAGTATTTCCCTCATTTTGTGCAAAAGATGAAGTGACAAGAGTACTATACACTAGAGCAAGGCAGTCGGACTGTGACCGAGTACGTCACCGCTTTCACTTAGCGAGGGAGATTTGCCCCAAATGCATAGAAGGTTGAGGCTTATAAGACCCGGGATTTCATTAATGGGCTGAGACCAGCATTTAGGAGGGGATTGAACATGCTAGAGTTGACTACATACAGTGATGCGGTCAACAAGTCACTTATTGCAAAGCAGGACCTAAACCAAAATAGGATTCAGAGAGGAGCAATCAGAGGGACAGGGGAACAAGAGGCCGGTGCCCAGATTTCCACATTTGGGGACCTCGGGCAACAGTTCTACTTCACAGTTTGTAAGGACGTGTCGATCCTACGGGCTTCGGGGATACAAGGCGGTGGATTGTAGGCGAAAGAGTGGTAACCCACTTAAATGCTTTCGATGTGGGGGAGCAGGACACAAGATAGGGGAGTGTCCTTCTGCCAGCTTAGCTAGTGTTGCGGGACCATAGTGACCTCGTGATCAGGGCCAAAGGAGCGAGGCTCCATACCAGAGACCAGCTCAGTCAGGGCACATAGCGCAGGGACGCTCTGTTACAAAGTAGCCTCAACAGGAGGCCCAGGCTCAGAGGGGACAAAATGATCAGGCTACGACGAGTCTAGCCAGTGGCAATGTTCAGAGGGGGAGGACTTATGTGTAAAGACTTGTACTTGGGTAGTGTTGAGAGATAGTCATTCTATGGGAATGCAACTATCTAGACGATAGTGTAGCCGTCGACGTGAGCATTTTGACATTCTCCGAGTGGCCCGATTATTGACTTTCTCGGGTTTTATTGGTTGACTTTGCATTTGAGCGGTCATTTGAGTGTGATAATATCTAAATAGTGTTGTACTCGTCATTTTGAGCGTTTTGACTGTAATTTGACTCAATTTGGAGTTCAGGACCTTGGACGTCAATTATTATGTTGGGAAGTCAATTATTGACTAGGTCAATTAGTGGTCAATGATTGGTAGAAATATAAATAGAATGAAAAGTAAGAGCTTTCATTTTACACTATCACGTTTGTGCGTTTGAGAGAGAGAGCTTGGAAGCTTGAAGCCTTGGCGATTTGGGGCGATTTGGGTTCGTGGAGCTCAAAGAATCACTCGAAGTAGGCGTCCTTGAACTTCTTATCTTGATTCTATCTTTAGTATGCACAAATTTTGCATGATTGGAATTAAGCATGAACCTTAGGTTTTGGGGGAAATCCAATTTTGGGTTAGATCTAATGGTTTAGCATAAGATCTGTGGTTAAGAACTGATTTATATCAGTTTTGATATGTGTTTCTGTGATCTGGGGTTGTTTAACTGCATATTCCATGAGGGTTGAGAAGTCAACCATGGAAATCTGGATTTAAATCTAGATTTCTAGAAATCTGCACTTATGTGCGTATTTTTGTCATTACTGGTGCGATTTAGAGGCGTTCAGGACGCGTTTTGAGGTAGATATTGTAGTATGTTGCGTAAAACGTGTGTTTGTGAGCGTTTGAGGGTCGCTGGGTTGATTCCAGACGAAGACCAGGCAAAAACAATGATGAATAGTACCCTGGGCAAACTATTGGGGTGAAAGGATGAAGACCCGAAGATTTGGGTCGAAGGGTCGAAGATTTTGAGTCATAGTGTCGTAGGGTCGAAGATCCGTAGTTGTAGGGTCAAAGATCCATAGATCCGTAGTCATAGGGTCGAAGATTCGTAGACTCATAGTCGTAGGGTCGAAGATCCGTAGTCGAAGGTTGAAGGTCGCAGCTTCGACTCTTCGAGGCCAAAATTCCGTAGCTACGAGTCGCGATTCCGTAGCTACGAGTCAAGCAGTTCTGCAGCTTCGAGCCAGTGCAACTACACTGGACTGGACCATTTACATTGTAAACCATTATGCCTCTCCACATTTAAGTAGTTACAATGTAAATAACAAAATACCCCCCATTTGGATTGAAAGAAAAATACTAGAAAATTAAATTCTCACTCCTTCAAAATGTGAAAATTGAGATTTAGTGTAGAATCTCGGAAAAATCTAATTTTTCTTAGAGGTGAATTTTTGGAAAGTGGGGTTAGACATCTCAGAAAAATCCCCAAAAATCAGATTATCTTAATTATGATATGGAGACCCAATGCCGGGATTTTTTATTTCAAGAAAACAACTCCTATGGGTATCTCCTTCCTTGGTCAAGGAATGATGATCGATTTGTGAAGACTGACTTCAGTTATAAAGAGAGTATGGTGAACCTTAATGTCATATTGGTGTTGGTATGTTGGTTTGAGGAATTGGGGCTTGGGCTCTATCACTTGTTGGGTTCTCACCGTGAAGCACTTATGATGCTATGTGGTTGACGGGGCAGGCATATGCGCCGATGGCAGGCCTGTGTGACACTGTGGTCTGGGCATATTGTGCTGTCGCCGTGGCAGGCATATGAACCGATGGTAGGCCTGTGTGGCACTGTTTCTGGGCATATAGCGCTGTGGTAGGGCTGAGTGCCCTGAGCTGGGATCCCATGGAGGATCGTGGACAAGCTGTCCTGCGTGGGCAGGCTGGGTCCTGATGTTTGTTTGCAGGCTGAGTCCTGATGATTTATGTACACTACACGGTGCGCGAGTACACTGAGCATATAGTATAGACTTATATGTTTGCATGATGTGGAGTTTTGGGGTCACCTACTGAGCTTGTCGCTCACCCCTACTTGTTGTTTTCCTTTTTCAGGTGTGACCCGAGACTAGTGGAGGACTTTCTTCCAGGAGGACATGCCCACTACTCTGATGTATGATACAGTATTGTATTTTGTATTGTTTTGTGTGATATCCCGGACATGGGTCCGTGGACAGTTATATTTGCATATTGTTTGTGATGTGATGTCTATATGACTGTCTGACTTATTGTATGCATGATGATATATGGGAAAGTACAGGATTACCCTTATGTATAACTGTACAGGGTTGCATGATTGAGACAGTACCCGCGGTGTAGTCTCTATTAGTGCTAGTCACCAACCCCTTGACCTTTTGGGTGCGGGCAAGGGGAAGTCATGTTCCTAGTTCCGGGTTCCCGGGAATTTGGGGGCGTGACATTATGCCATCACAGACAGAGGGGTAGAAGTTCCACTAGTTGACGAGGTGAGTCAAGGGCCATCAATGGTGAGAAGTACAATTCTGGTTTCATGCACTATTTGTACAATATTGATTGATACTGGTGCCACTCACTCGTTTATTGCACACTCTACCATAGAGGGATTAGAGTTGGATTGTATGACTATTGGTCGGTGCCTTGTGGTTGATACACTCGTGGAGGGCTTGGTGGTGATTGATAGAGTCTGTTCGGGATGTGAGGTTACTCTAGGAGGTGTCGACCTCTGGTGTAACCTATTTGTGATGCACTTTGATGCCTTTGATGTGATATTGGGTATGGACTGGTTGACCTATGTGGAGGCCATGATCGAGTGTTATAGACATAGAGTGACCTTCCTCACACCGGAGGGCACTCAGGATACCTTCGTGGGTGAGTGGTCTGATGATGCATGCAGGTTGGAGCCTCTGAGGCAGGGATGGGGTGAGGTGACCCATCAGTTAGCCAATCTGACTCTAGCTGATCCACAGAGGGAGGGTAAGGCTGTGTTACCCAAGGTGGTGGATTAGTTTCCCGATGTGTTTCCCGAGGACTTGGTTGACTTACCACCAAATCGAGAAGTTGACTTTTTGACAGAGTTGCTACCCGGGACCAGACCTATCAGATTGGAAGCTTACAAGACGGCACCAGTTGATCTCAGAGAGCTTAAGAAGTAGATAGATGATCTTTTGGCACGTGGTTTTATTAGAAGGAGTAGTTCGCCTTAGAGTACTCTAGTGTTATTCGCCAAAAAGGCGGATGGTACACTTCGGTTATGTATTGACTACCAGCAGTTGAATCAGCTGACAGTGAAGAACAAATACCCACTACCAAGGATTGATGATTTGTTTGACTAGTTCAGGGGTGCCCATTGGTTTTCCAAGATTGATTTGAGGTCTGAATACTATTAGCTGCATGTGAGGGAGACAGACGTTCCAAAGACATCCTTCAGCTTCCGATATGGACATTATGAGTGATTGGTGATGCCCTTCAGACTCACAAATGCTCTAGCAGTGTTTATGGGATTGATCAATCAGATCTTTGCACCCTACCTTGATCTATTCATGGTAGTCTTTATAGATGATATTCTGATTTATTCCTTGACGAAGAGCGAGCATGAGGAGCATTTATGGATTGTATTGCAGATATTGAGGGACCGTAGATTGTATACAAAGTTTACAAAGTGTGATTTTTGGCTGCAGCAGGTGAAATTTTTAGGGCATGTGGTATCATTAGAGGGAATTACAGTGGGTCCCAGCAAGATTGAGGCAGTGATGTCATAGAAGCGGCCAACGAATGTTTTTGAAATTCAGAGTTTTCTGGGGTTGGCAGGTTACCACAGGTGGTTTGTCAAGGACTTCTCCTGATTAGCTGCATCGATGACTGGATTGACCCAAAAGGGGGTATGGTTTGACTGGTCAGATGCTTATGAGGAGGCTTTCAGTCAGTTGAAGGCCAGATTGACTTCAGCACCTATGCTAGTCCTACCACAGGAGGGTGTACCCTATGAGGTCTATTGTGATGCCTCTAAGGTTGGATTGGGTTATGTACTTATGCAGGATGGGGGGTAATTGCTTATGGTTCCTGTCAGTTGAGATCCCATGAGAAGAATTATCCCACACACGATTTGGAGCTGGTTGTAGTGATCTTTGCATTAAAGAGCTGGTAATACTATCTCCTTGGGGAAACATTTGTGGTATATACGGACCACAAGAGCTTGCAGTACATCTTTTCTCAGCGAGATCTGAATCTCAGACAGAGGCATTGAGTGGAGTATATGCAGCAGTTCCAGTTTGACCTTCAATATATGCCCGGAAAGGGGAATATAGTAGTTGATGCCTTGAGCCGGAAGAGCCAGGCCATGGTGGCTCTTTGTGCCGTCAAGGAATGGCGGATGATGGGGCACCTAGCTGATATGAGGCTACATCCAGTGCAAGGAGCAGTGTGGGGTATGCTGAGTGCAATTATAGCAGTACCTGAGCTGCGACATCAGGTTATTGAGGGCTAGTTGGGGGATGTCGAGTGTGAGGTCATCCGAGATCAGATCCAGACTTCCATACTTCCCACTGATTGGACGGAGGATTTTGACCATGTGTTACGCTATTGAGGTCGATTGATAGTTTCATCTTCTTTCCAGGAGGCAGTTTTACGGGAGTTCCATCACTCTTATTTGGCTGTTCATTCTAGGGGAACAAAGATGTATCATGCTGTTTGGCAACAGTTTTGGTAATCAGGCCTTAAGAAGGCAATTATAGAGTTTGTTCGATGGTGTTTGACCTGCCAATAGGTCAAGGCCGAGCATTTGCAGTCTGCCAGGGAGTTGCAGTCGTTACCTGTGCCAGAGTGGAAGTGGGATCATGTAACTATGGACTTTGTCACAGGGCTCCCTCATTCCAGAGGTCATGACACGATCTGGGTTATTATGGACCGCCTGACGAAATCTGCCCACTTTATTCTGATTTTCGAGTCTGACCCGGTCTGTACCTTGGGGCAGCGATATGTCGACGTGGTGGTACGATTGCATGGTGTGCCATTATCGATTGTCTCGGATAGGGATGCTTGGTTCACTTCGTAGTTTTTGTGGCAGTTACAGCGTGCGTTGGGCACTCGAGTGAACTTGGGTACAGCTTACCACCCTCAGACAGATGGCTAGTCCGAGCGCACTATCTAGATCCTCGAGGATATGCTTCGCGTTTGTGTGTTGGATTTTGGTGGTTGTTGGGAGGCTCACCTTCCCTTGGTGGAGTTCTCTTGCAGCAACAGTTATCAGGTCACAATAGGGATGGCGCCATATAAGGCATTGTATGGGCATCCTTGTCGCTCCCCTTTTTGTTGGGCACAGGCAGGGGAGGCGGTTGTTTTAGGTTCTGATATGGTTCAAAAGACTACTGAGTTGGTTCAGTTGATCCAGCAGCGAATGTTGACAGCTCAGAGTCGACAAAAATCATATGCTGATAGGCGGCGGCGACCGCTACAGTTCGTCCTAGGGGATCGTGTCTCCTTGTAAGTCTCGCCACGACAAGGGCACAGGAGGTTTGGGCGAGGGTCCAAATTCACCCCTCGATTTGTAGGTCCTTTTCCTATCATTGTGTCATGGGACCGGTTGCTTATCGATTGGAGTTACCATCCGAGTTGACTCGTGTTCATGATGTTTACCATGTCTTCCAGTTACGGAAATATTACCCAGATCCTTCTCATGTACTTGATTGGTGTGAGGTAGAGTTAGCAGATGATGGTTCCGTTGTGGAGGCACTAGTTTAGATTTTAAACCGCCAAGAGCAGGTCTTGCAGGGCAAGACGATTCTGTTGGTCAGAGTTTTGTGGCGCCACCGTAGTATGGAGCAGACCTGGGAGCGGGAGAGTCAGATGCGTGCTCTTCACCACAAGCTATTCGAGGACGAACAGTCCTGAGGTGGGGAGGGTATCAAGACATTTACCATGCATTATGGTAGTTAACCTTATTTTTGTTTATTGTGCTTATGGTTGTTGATATTCTTGGTTGCTTGTGATTTCATGAGTTATTGGTTATTTTGTTCGTGGGTATTGTTTTGTTTATCCTGCTAGTTATATCTAGGTTATGCATAATTATTTTAACCTAGGAAGTGTTATTTCATTGAGGATAACTTGCCTTTTTGGGGATGAAAATGTCACGCCCCCAAATTCCAGGGAACCTAGAACCGGGTACATGACTTCCCCTTGCCCGCACCCGAAACGTCAAGGGGTTAGTGACTAGTACCAATAGAGACTACACCGCAGGTGCTGTCTCAAATATGCAACCCTGTACAGTCATACATCAAGGGTAATCCTGTACTTTTCCATACATCATCATGCATACAATACGTCAAACAGTCGGACTCCATAGCTGCTGACTACGAACTTCGACCCTTACAGTTAGCCCAGGTTACTGTTCATCATCGTTTTTGGCCTATTTTTCGTCTGGAATCAACCCAGCAACCCCCAGGCACTCACAAACACGCGTTTTACTAAACAGAGTACAAAATTACATACCCAAACTGATATAAATCAATTCTTACTCACAGATCTTATGCTAAATCATTAGATCTAACCTAAAAATTGGGTTTCCCCCAAAACTTAGGGTTCAAGCTCAAATTCATAAATCATGATAAATTCATGCATATTCAAAGACCGAATCGGGATAAGAGGTTCAAAGACACCTACCTGGAAAGATTATTTGCGATCCACGAGTTCCAATCGCCCCAAAATCACCAAAGGAAGTTCTTCACTTTCCCTCTCTCTCTCTCTCTTGCTCAAACACGCACGCACCAAGAAAAATAAAGGGATAATGCAGTTTCTTAATTATTTATACTGCTGTCAATAATTGGCCTCCCAGCAATAATTGACCCGAATGCAATAATTGACCTCCCGAGGTCACAAACTCCAAATTGAGCCCAATTACTGTCAAAACGCTCGAAATGACGAGCACAACACTAAGCAGATATTATCACACTCAAATGACCGCCCAAACACAAAGTCAACAAATAAACCCCAAAAAGTCAACAATCGGTCAAACGGGGCCCCGACTCAGAATCGGGCCCAAGTACTGTCAAAATGCTCACATCAAAGACTACACTACCGTCCAGATAGTTGCATTTCCATAGAATGGCTATCTCTCAACACTACCCAAATACGAGTCTTTATAGAAAAGTCCTAAGGTGGGGAGGATGTAAAAACTCGTACCTGTGTGAGATTGAAGTTAGCCCTTAACAGAGTGAGGAATATCTATTTGGTAGTGTGGTCTTAACGTAAGTGTTTTGGGTTATTATTAATATTATTTTAAAATTTTGAGTTTATTACTATGTGCCATTATTATTATAATTATTTTAATATTTTGAGTTCACTATTGTTATGATGTTAATATTATTAATATAATAATTTAGGTTTTTGAGTTATTATTATCATTGATGCAATTATTGGGTTATTATTATTATGTTGTTAAAGTATTTTAATATTTTAAGTATATTATTATTATTATTATTATTATTATTACTAATAAAATTATTATAATATTTCTAGTTATTATTATTGTAATGTTATTATTATTATTACTATATTCTTAGGTTCCAAGCTAGATCGTCTAGGCATATGGATTTGTATACAAGAGGGGGGGTGAATCTGTATACTTAAAACTATTTCCTTTTAGTTTTAAAGTCGTATGATACCCAGAGGTATTCTACAGATGTAGTTGGTGTTTTGGATGGTATGATACTGTCTTATGCAATATCAGATAACAGCGGGTATGTATGAGAATAAAAGATAGAGACACACGGATTATATGGCTCGATCAATGTGATCTACTCCACGGTGGTGAGGGTGAACCCACACTGAGTCTAATACACTATATACTTTTAGTTCAGTAGGGTCTAGCTCTTGTTATAACAGGATTAACTCTCTTTTCTTTTTAAATGCAAATACAAAACAGTATTACTCCAGTACTCACTTACTGTGAAGAACTGTCTAGCATAATCTGCTCCTGCACATTCAGTTGTTTGCACTGCTTGACCTTCAACCACTCCTTTGCCGAACTTACACTCTGTTCGTCGAATGTATGAGGAAGAAGAACAGATTAACTCACTGTTATCTTCCTCTCTCTCTATGTATGTTGAACAAACTACTCTGCATCTCTCTTGTATCGCTTCAGATACGTTTCTTGTATCCTGCAATATTCTAACCTTTTTTTGAGTAAGGCATACTCCTTGCTTTTATAGGTCGGCCGCGGTAGGAAACCCTTCTGTTAAGGTTAAGTATGTTTCACCTTTTGATCTTCACCGTTGAAACACATTCCGCTAGTCTCAGATGACATCCACGTGTTTCCAGCACTTAGTGTACTCAGAAGTGTCGACCAAGTGATAACTTACTTAAACACGGCCTTCAGTGCGTTTTGCTTCAACTAGCCATAGCCTCGTAGATGTATGTGCCCCGTAGCTTTGCTCCGAGTCTTTACCTACGAATCTTCGAGTCTGAGTCTTCGAACCTTGAGAATTGATCTTCCAATTCTTCTGCTCTCTGGCTTTGAAGCTAGATTAGAATCAGTGCTCAACTAACGTCTCACTCTACGAGCCTTTGAATTCTACGAGTCTTCAGTTTCATGCCAGTTACAGCCTTATTCTTCCTTGGCTAATTTTCGACCTTGCAAACTTCGACTCTGCAACACTGCTACTCGATACCCGACGGGTCTTTGAGCCTGCAAGTCTTTGAGTCTCCGAGACACTGCTCTACACTTGCGGTCTTCGAGTCTTCGACTCTATGGATCTACAAGTCTGTGACCTTATGTACCTTCCGTGGTGCTTCGAGCCTACTAGCCTGATGATCTTCGACCCAGATATTCGACATTGATAAGTACATGGTTAGACTCCCTCTACAAGCTCACTCTAAGAGATCACTCTACGAAGTTATCCAACCCAATACGGATCTTCGACCTAGTGTCTACCCGCGTCCGCATAATGTTGACAACAATGACAACCATAAGATCATGGGAACAACAATCTCCCTCTTTGGAATTGTTGGCAACATATGGGAACATACTCTGAGCCTACGAGTCTTCGAGGCTCTCCCCCTGCATACCTCACACTGTACTCCCCCTACAGCACACTGTGTTTTTCTCCCCCTTTGTCAATCAATTGTAAAGAAAGAAGGGGAATTTCCGATAATACCGTTAGGCATGAAGAGGGAACTGCACAGACAGCCCACGTCTATGACGAGCAAACAATTCGAGGTGGTGATCATGTTGATGATCATGTTTTGTGTCTTATTATTGTGCGGCGCTTGAGCTTGAATTTTGCCATGTCCTTTGGGCAAGTGTTTTATTTTCGAGGATGAAAAGTCTTAAGGTGGGGAGGATGTAAGATTCGTATTTGGGTAGGATTGACAGACATCCATTTGATGGGAATGCAACTATCTGGATGGTAATGCAGTCGTCGGTGTGAGCATTTTGACAATACTTGGGCCCAATTCTGAGTCGGGGCCCCGAGTGGCCTAAATGTTGACTTTCTAGAAGTTTATTGGTTGACTTTACACTTGAGTGGTCGTTTGAGTGTGATACTATTTGAATAGTGTGGTGCTCGTTATTTCGAACGTTTTGACAGTAATTTGACAACTTGGAGTTCGGACCTTGAAAGTCAATTATTGCTTTGGGAGGTCAATTATTGACAAGGTCAATTATTGGTCAATAATTGACATAAATATAAATAGAATGAAAAGAAAGAGCTTTCATTTTACATTATCACGTTGGTGCGTTTGAGAGAGAGAGAGAGAGAGAGAGAGAGAGAGAGCTTGAAGGCTTGACAATTTAGGGCGATTTGGGTTCGTGGAGCTTAAAGAATCACTCCAGGTAGGTGTCCTTGAACTTCATACTTCTTTCCTATCTTGGATATGCACGATTTATCATGATTTATGAATTTGAGCATGAACCTTAGGTTTTAGGGGAAATCCAATTTTGGTTTAGATCTAAAGGTTTAGCATAAGATCTGTGATTAAGAACTGATTTATATCATTGTAGATATGTGTTTCTGTGATTCTACGGGTATATAACTATGTATTTTATGAGGGTTGAGAAGTCAACTATGGAAATCTGAGTTTAGATCTAGATGGATATAATCTGCACTTATATGTGTGTATTTTCGCTGTTACCGTGCGATTTAGAGGTGTTCGGGACGTATTTTGAGGTAGATATTGTAGTCTGCTGTATAAAACGTGTGTTTGTGAGCGTCTGGGGGTCGCTGGGTTGATTCTAGATGAAGAACAGGCAAAAACAACGATAAACAGTACCCTGGGCGAACTCTGGGTCGAAAGATCGAAGGGTCGAAGATCCGTAGTCATAGGGTCGAAGATTGGTAGGTTCGTAGTCGAAGGTCGTAGACCCGTAGTCGCAGGGTCGAAGGTCGTCGACCCGTAGCCGAAGGGTCAAACATCGAAGGTCAGCTTCGAGTCTTCGAGGCCGCGTTTCGACCTTGTCACGGACCGAGGCTTACCCTAGCTCTTAGGCCATTTTGGGGTATTTCCCTTTGTAAAGTGTTGTACTTAGCTTATAGAGTAAGTTGTAGAGATTTTAGATTTCGATCATATATGATGTCTCCTGGCGACTAGCCAAAACGTGTTAACATCTATATGTAGGGGAGTGATGTTATAAAGCTTTCAGCATTCAAACAATCGTTTGTTGCCTTCGTTTAATCGATCTTCCGTGCGCTTCCCTACACAATTGCTTTACAACGGATCGATGGGTTCCGTCCAAAGCGACGGTTAGGCGACCTAGCGTTCCTTGTACGGGTGGGAACTAGGTGCCGCACGGGTTAAGCGCTATAAAGGCCGACCCCGTGACAAGTGGTATCGAGCACGATTGGTGCTAAAAGTTCGGTGGAACAATCAAAACTTCGAGACGGTGTAAAAATGACAAAGGAGGATCTATTGTCATTAGTGGTGGCGACCACGAAGGCCGCGACAAGGAGCACCACGCTAAGGAACGGAGGAGAGACAAGTCCGTTTCGAGGGAAACATGTCCGCTTGGAGAGTCGACTAGCCAAATGGAGTTGGCGTTAGCCGAACGATGGAGGTGGTCGAGAGCACCGAAAGCATCGAAAAGCTGGACTCGGAGGGTAGGAAAGCTGGCGGGATGCGGGCTTCTCACTCCGTCATGGACGACATAACTCCGATTTGAGGGCTTAAGGGTTCTCTCATGTCCCAAATCCCGGCGATGCAAAGGAAATCAAAGAGATCAAGGCGGATTGGTCTCTCGTAAGATGGCGGTCACCCAAGGTGGGTTGGCGGCCATTCCGGCTCCAAAATCGATGTGCCAAAGCCTAAGACCTATCTTGGGTCTAGGAAGCAAGGAGTTGGACAACTCCTCTGGACCATGGAGCGATTCGTGCTGAATATTGTTGACGAGGCAAAGAAGGTGAAGACCGCTCCGCTATACTTAGTCGATTCGGCATGGTGTGGTGGAGGCGACGATATGCCGACAAGGAGGCGGCCTATGCATTTCGACAATTGGGCTTTCAAGGGAGATCAAGGCCCGGTTTATCCCCGTAACGCGAAGACGAGTCCCGGCGAACCGCGCCTGGGGTACCCACAAAGGCACGGTGCGGGAGTAGGCCGTAATTTTCCGAGCTATATTGGAGATCCCGGTATGTCCGCGAAGGATTCATTATTTTCCTTCATGGACGGATTGCAACAATGGGCGAAGGCTGGGTTGCGCGTGAGGAATGTGCGGGACCTGGCGTCGGCCATGGCGGTGGCCGAATCACTCATCGAATACAAGAAGCCGGAGAAAACCACCGTTCTTCATCGACTTCCAAGGGAACAGAGTTCCACAAGGAGAAACGTGGGGGAGACAACCGGAGTGAGGAAAGGGAGACCCTTCCAACCGTCTAGGACTTTCGCCCAAAACACTTTGCGAATGGTTCCAAGGACGGGGAGAAGCAAGGATCTCCGTTTCCTTTGTGAAGGCCCTCACAAGGCGTTCGAGTGCCCGAAGCGCTCCAAGCTCTCCGCGATGATCAATGAAGACGAAGAGAGGAATGCGAGGGATCCACGACTTGGTCCTGCAACTCCTCATGCAATCAAGGCGAAGGTGGAGGTGCCACCATCCGGACGACAAGGGCCGCATGTACGTGCTCGCTAAGGCCAACAACCTTGAAACTAAGGCCTTGGTGGACACGGGTGCGACCAACAACTTCATCAAGGTCGAGAAGCTCGTGGGGGGGGTAGGCGGGGGTACAAGGAAGAGAAGGGCTGGCTGAAGGCGGTGAACCCGGCGCCGGCCATCCTGGCGTGGCTCGAGGCATGAGCTAAGTTGGCGAGTGGAGAGGCAAGGTGAATCTCTCCGTGGTGTCGATGGACGACTATCCCATGGTGTTGGGGATGGAGTTCGTTGACCAGTGCGGGCAATTCCAATTCCTAGCACCAACACAATGGCATCATGGACGAGGGGAAACGTGCATGGTGAAGGTAAGCGGGAGGAAGAGCTCAGGCGAGTCTCTTTCGGCGCTCCAACCGTCTAAAGGAGTTAGACGACAGGAGCCAACCTTCTTGCCATGGTGAAGGAAGAAAGGCCCAAGTGTTGGGGAGGAGCCCCCAACCGAAGTGAAGACAGTCCTTGAAGAGTTGGGGACGTATGCCACCCGAACTCCCCAACAACTTCCGCCGAGCGGGAGGTGGACCACGGGATCGAGCTGAGGCCGGTGCAAGGCCTCCGCTGCGGTGCCCTATCGGATGGCACCACCGGAGTTGGAGGAACTCGGAAACAACTAAAGGACTTGTTGGATGCCGGATTCATTCGGCCATCCAAAGCGCCATTTGGAGCACCGGTGTTGTTCCAAAGGAAGCACGATGGGTCGATGCGGCGTGCATTGACTATAGGGCGCCGAACAAGATAACGGTGAAGAACAGCTACCCTATCCCATTATATCCGACCTCTTTGATCAACTTGGTGCTGCGAGATGGTTCTTAAAGCTAGACTTGCGGTCGGGATATTGGCAAGTGCGGATAGCCGAAGGTGATGAGGCAAAGACGGCGTGCGTCACAAGATATGGCTCTTACGAGTTCTTGGTGATGCCCTTTGGCCTCACAACGCCCCGCCACATTCTACGTTGATGAACCGGATCTTCCAACCATACTTGGATAGATTCGTCGTGGTGTACCTTGACGACATTGTCGTCTATAGCAAAACGTTGGAGGAACACAAGGCACACTTACGGCGGGTTTTCCAAATCTTAAGGGAGAACCAACTCTTTGTGAAGAAGGAGAAATGTGACTTGCGAAGAAGGAGGTGCCCTTCTTGGGTCACATCATTGGCGGCGGCAAGTTAAAGATGGATAACAAGAAAGTGTTAGCCATCAAGGAATGGGAGACGCCTAAGAAAGTCCCCGAGAGCGTTCATTCCTTGGCTTGGTTAACTACTATAGAAGATTCATCCGGGCTATTCCCACATTCGCCCTTGACGGAACTATTAAAGAAGAACAAGACTTGGGTGTGGGATGATGCTTGCCGAGGGCATTCGAGAAGTTGAAGCAAGCCGTGACAAGTGGACCGGTGATGGCACTGCCGGACCATACAAAGCCTTACGAAGTTCACACGGATGCTTCGACTTTGCCATCGGTGGAGTTCTAATGCAGAGGGGCATCCTGTAGCATACGAAGGCCGGAACTCAATAAAGCACCGAACGGAGGTACGCGGTGCATGAAAAGGAGATGACGGCCGTTATGCATTGCCTTCGGGTGTGGAGGCATTATTTACTAGGGTCCAAGTCGTGGTGAAGACGGACAATATTGCTACGAGTTATTTTCTAACTCAAAGGAACTTAACTCCGAAGCAAGCACGGTGGCAAGGACTCCTAGCGGAATTGACTTGTGCTCGAGTACAAATCGGGCACAAATAATGTGGTGGCCGATGCACTAAGTCGAAAGGCGGAACTCGCAGCCCATTAGCCAACCACAATTCCCCCGGTGGACAACCGAAGGAAGGAATGGAGCACGATCCATAGCCAAGTCCTTGTGGAGTGGCGTCAAAGCGGGAAGACGCGGCGATTTTGGCTAAGGGATGACTTGCTCCATACTCGAGGGAACGGTGTACGTTCCTAAATGGGGAAGCTTGAGGAGAGACATCCTCAAAGAATGTCACGACTCGCGGTGGGCGGCCATCCCGAGTCGATCGTACCTTGGCGTTGGTGGAACGGAGTTACTACGGCCTCACTTTACGAGGACGTCCAAGTGTACGTGAGGACTTGTCTTGTGTGCCAACAAGACAAGATAGAGAATCGGCGCGGCGGGACTGTTAAACCTTTGCCTACTCCGGAAAGACCTTGGGAGAGTGTTTCGATGGACTTCATTGTTTGTCTCCCAAGATCCGAAGGACGGTACGATCATTGTGGTGGTCGACCGATTCTCTAAGTACGGAGTTTTCATTCCAGCTCCGAAGGATCGCACGGGCAGACACGGCCCGACTATTCTCAAGTACGTGGTGAAGTGTGGGCATTCCAAAGACAATTGTGAGCGTCGGGACTCACGATTCATCGGCGGTTTTGGACCGAGCTGTCTGATAATGGGTTCGGACTTAAACTTTTCAACAAGTTTCCACCCGCAAACGACGGCCAACCGAACGGTCAAGGCTTACTGGAGCGACTCGAGGCCTATGTGAGTGCCAATCAAAGAGATTGGGCCAAGTCTGGACATAGCCCAATTCTCTATAACTTGCGTAAGAGCGAGTCCACGAACGAGAGCCCGTTCGAACTCGCATGGGCAGAGAACCATGACGCCCACTTCATCACTCGGGGATACTGGGAAAAAAAGCCCCGCGGCGTTCAAGTTTGCAAAAGGATGACATGAACAAACGGATCCGGCCAGGGCATACTTGCACAAAGCGGCGAAGAAGATGAAGAAGTGGGCGGATCAACAAAGGAGGCCCTTGGAATTTCGGGAAGGAGATATGGTGATGCTCAAACCCTTCCGCGCCAAACCAAAGCACTCGGACAATGCATAAGGGTTTGGTGCGCCGTATGAGGGGCCTTTCAAAGTACTTAAGAAAGTTGGGAAGGTCTCATACAAATTGGACCTCCCGACTAGCTTACAAAGGCATCCGGGTTCCACGTTAGTTTGCTCAAGCCTTACCACGAAGACTTGGAAGATACGAGCGGACAACGGGTGGTGCGGACACCAACAGATCAACGGGCAAGACCTACGATAAAGAGATAGAGAAAATCCACTCTGTAGAGTCGTGCCAGAAGGGGCGTAGAACCAAGCCGGGTGGAGTACTACGTCCAATGGAAGAAGCGAAAGCGCGTTGAAGAGGCAAGGCCGGGAGAAGGAAGAGGATCTGGGGGCAATTCTCCAAAGAGATTGAAGAGTACCGGAAGAAACCGAACGCTACATCCAGCAGTTCGACGAGTTCGAGGAAGCCGAAGACGCAACGAGGACGCTGCGAAATCGGGTGGGGGAGAAGTCACGGACCGAGGCTTACCCTAGCATACTTAGGCCATTTTGGGGTATTTCCCTTGTAAAGTGTTGTACTTAGCTTATAGAGTAAGTTGTAGAGATTTTAGATTTCGATCATATATGATGTCTCCGGCGACATAGCAACGAAAACGTGTTAACATCTATATGTAGGGGAGTGATGTTGAAAGCTTTCAAGCATTCAATACAATCGTTTGTTGCCTTCGTTTAAATCGATCTTCCGCTAAGCGCTTCCCTACACAATTGCTTTACAACGGATCGATGGGTTCCGATCCAAAGCGACGAGTTAGGCCGACCTGCGTTCCTTCGTACGGGTGGGAACTAGGGCCGCACGGGTTCTGCTATAAAGGCTGACCCCGTGACACCTTCGAGGCCGTGTTCCAGTGAGCTTCGAGGCAGTGTTCAAGTGAGCTTCGAGGCAGTGTTCCAGTGAGCTTCGAGACAGCGTTCCAGTGAGCTTCGAGGCAGCATTCCAGTGAGCTTCGAGGCAGCATTCCAATGATCTTTGAGGCAGTGTTTCCACAAAATCTTTGGGGCAGATCTTCAAGGCAGTGTTCTACAAGCTTTAAGGCAGTGTTCTATGAGTCTTCGAGGCTGGGTTTTTAGAGAGCCTTTGGGGCTGGTTCGTTGAGAAAGTCTTATGCCTTTTTAAAGGTATGAGAACCAAGGGAAGGTTATAAACCGTAATGTCATACAGGTGTTGGTATGTTGGTTTGAGGATTTGGGACTTGTATAGACTAGACTTATATGTTTGCATGATGTGGAGTATTAGGGTCACCTACTGAGCTTGCAGCTCACCCCTACTTGTTGTTTACCCTTTTCAGGTGTGACCCGAGACTAGTGGAGGACTTCCTTCCAGGAGGACATGCCCACTACTATGATGTATGAGATACTATTGTCTACTGTATTGCTTATGTATTGTATCCCGGACATGGGTCTGTGAATAGTTATATTTGCATACTGTTTGTGATATGATGTCTGTATGGTTGTTTGACTTATTGTATGCATGATGATGGATGGGAAAGTACAGGATTACCCTTGATGTATGACTGTACTGTATAGGGTTGCATGACTCACCCGCGGTGTAGTCTCTATTGGTGCTAGTCACCACCCCCGCCCCCTTTGACCTTTCGGGTGCGAGCAAGGGGAAGTCATGTTCCTAGTTTCGGGTTCCCTAAAATTTGGGGGCGTGACAAGTTGGTATCAGAGCATGGTCTAGTGGACCTAGGTTAGTGAGGGGTGGTTAATTAATTCCTTGTGACTTGGAAAACTATAGGGAGGGCGCCTGATCAATGCAGTCCTTACATGTATTCTAGGTTATGTTGGTGTCAGTTAGATCATCCTAGGAGCATATGTGGGAACGGGTGCATCTCTAGTGGTATGATTGTGTGCATATAGGGCAATAGATTGTCTTGGTATGGTGTGTGAGTGTATGTGGTGCCTGAATGGCACATGGCCGTGAGAGCCAGAACTTGATTTTGTGTGCCCTAAGGGGTGACACGATGTTATATACATGGTTCTGGACCTATGGGTCGTGTGGTGAGAACCTACGGGTTGGTTTGTGCCTTTGATGGCTGTTTGTGCTAGCAGTGCTAGTGTTGATCGTTTGTTGTTTGTTGTTGTGGCCAGTGTGATGGCACCACCGAGGAGAGTTGTCCGAGGCCAGGGCCCGGAAGAGGAGCCCACGATAGAGTCGGGGCACCAGGGGCAGCAAAGTCTGCAGCGGAGTTTGCCAGCTCCCGTTGTGGGACCCAACTTGGCTCATGTGTTGCTTCAGTTACAGGAGGCCATGCAAGGTATGCAGGGCTCGATGAGGGAGATGACTAGTGAGGTAGATGAGCTGAAGAGGCAGCAGCAGTCTTAGCAGCTAGCGTAGCCTCCGCAACAGGAGGCGAGGGTGGTGCAGGATGTGCACCAACAGGAGGTCGTGACAGAGCCAGCGCGATGAGGGGTGGACTGGGCTGCACAGTTTTTGAAACACACACCCAGGACTTTTGAGGATGGTTCGCGGCCAGAGGCAGCTGAGGACTGGATTAGGTGGACAGAGGACATCTTTGAGATGATTGGGGTGCCAAATGAGGAGCTGGTGCGAGTGGCGACGCACTATCTATTGGGTATCCCACGTAGGTGGTGGGAGTCCACTAGAGCTGTCCATGGCAGTCAGATGAGCTGGAGAGAGTTTGTGGAGCGCTTCTTTGGGGAGTATTTTCCCAACTCATTACAGTATGCATGACGGAGAGAGTATTATGAGCTTCAGCAGGGTAGCAAGACTATGGATGAGTATGTGCAAGCCTTATTATAAGTTGGAGGTGATGCAGTTGACCAACTACAGGGAGGCCGTCGACAAGGCACTTATTATTGAGTGAGGTCAGGATCAGGTGAGAGCCAGAGACTTGGAGGTTCGGCAGGTCCGAGCAAGAAGAGGCGGAGTGGGGAGGGTAGTGCCGCTCAGCCTGAGAGGAGGCAGGTGCAGAGGGTTTTCAGCCAAGCGATGAGACCCTGTGAGAGTTCAGCCAGTCAGAGGTCAGGTACTTGTTGGAGTTGTGGTTTGACCGGACATTTGTTGAGAGACTGCCTGAGGAAAAAGATGACATGTTACCGATGCGGGAAGGTGGGGCATGGAGCTAGGGAATGTTTTACCTTTAGCTCGACCAGCAGTGTAGGTCCTCATCCGAGAGAGCATGGACAGAGGAGTGGGGCTCCATCTCAGAGGTCAGTGCCGCCGGTACAGAGCACGCAGACGCGACCTGCGTTGCAGCAGCCTCAACGGGAGGCGCAGGGTCAGGTTGATCAACGGGGCAAGGCCCTAATGGGCCAGGCTAGTGGCAGTGTACCACGAGGGAGGACTTTTGCCCTTACCAGCAGAGAGGCAGAGATTCCACCAGTGGACGAAACAGGACCGGGACCTTCAGTGTTGAGAGGTACCATCATCATTTTTCATACTATCTGTTCAGTTTTGATTGATACTAGTGCTACCCATTCTTTTATTTCATATGCTACGGTGGTTGGATTGGAGTTAGGCCAGGAGACAGTTAGTCAATCTCTGATGGTTGCTTCACCTTTGGGTGGAATTGTGATACTTGAGAGTATCTGTTGTGCTTGTCAGGTAACACTTGGGGGTGTTAACCTGTTATGTGATGTCACGCCCCGGATTTCCGACCCGCAGAAACCGGTTAGTGAATCCCCATGCCCGCACCCGAAGGGACAAAGGGTTGGTGAGAACACCGAGAAAAGAGACCTTAGCACGGGTGCCATCCCTAAAACATATCACACATATACGAAATCTCATTTCAAAGTACAGTACAAACATACATACACACATACATACATACATACATACATACATGTTCTTTCCCCCACGGGATTACATCATGGTTTACAAAACAAATAAAAACACACACAAGGTCTTCACCTTTAGTGAACCTCCTAGCTTCTGTAAGCACCTGAAACAAATAAAAACAAACACAACAGGAGGGGTGAGCAAGCACAGCTCAATAGGGATCATGTCTCCCCGACCCGTCCCAACTCATAAACTAGTTAATGGACCTCGTCCAGGGCACTCACTATCACAATATTGTCCGCTTTGGCACTCACGCGCCCACCCATGGGCCGCGGCCCGCACGGATTTGTTTCTAACGGGCCGCGACCCATTAAAACGAGTTGTGACAAGGTGCACATGAGCCTCCTCATTAGGACGACCTCAATGTTCGCCCTAACCGATGTGGGATTGATCTATGGGACGTTAGAGACCCAACAGTCTCCCCCCCCCCCAATCCCACCATCGGTCTAGAGGACCCGGCTCCGATACCACTTGATGGACCTCGGCCAGGGCACTCACTATCACAATATTGTCCGCTTTGGCACTCACGCGCCCACCCATGGGCCGCAGCCCGCACGGATTTGTTTCTAACGGGCCGCGACCCATTAAAACGCGTTGTGACAAGGTGCACATGAGCCTCCTCATTAGGACGACCTCAATGTTCGCCCTAACCGATGTGGGATTGATTTATGGGACGTTAGAGACCCAACACTAATGTAGGCATGTGCTTGTGTAATGCTACATATACATCACCACCTCAATCATGTACACACATTAAGATCAAAGAAAATCTCCCATGTAATCCTAAACACTGCCTCTCAAGCACACAGTACTGCCCCTCGGACACAGCAGTGCCTCTCAGCCACAATATTGTCTCTCAGGCACAGTTGCTCCTCTCAGGCTCTAAACAAATCTCACCTCTCAGGCCCTCAACAGTAGCCTCCCAGGCTTACCAAGATAGCCTCGCAGGCCCACATGACCACTTGAGTTCACAACTCTATCCTCAGGTCTTGACCAAGAGAGAGGATTTTCGTAGAAGTTGTTTTCTTGAAATAAAAAGTCCCGGCATTGGTTCCCCATATCATAACTAAGATAATCTGATTTTTGGAGATTTTCTTGAGAGGTCTAACCTAGGTGCGCAAACGGTCACCTCGGACCAAAACTGGAATTTTTCGGGATTTTGCACTAATTCCCAATTTTCACATTTTGAAGGAGTGGAATTTGATTTTCTAGTATTTTTCTTTGAATCCAAATAGAGGGTATTTCATTATTTACATTGTAACTTAAGTATTATGCTTACTTAATGGTTACAATGTAAATGAGTCCAGGCACCCTGGCAACTGCACTGTCTAACTGCTCGAGACACCCTGCTCGAGACACCTTGCTCGAAGCTTTGCTCGACGCTACTCAACACTCTAAGCTCGAGCAACATGCTCGAGGCTCCCTGCTCGACACTCTACTCGAAGCTAGCCTCGAGCTGTTCCCCAGTCGCGAACCGTCGACTGCGTTCTTCCCGATTTCATCCCAAAACCCAATTATACTCGTTAAATCTCCATTTTTAAGCATTAATTCATCCCGCAAATGGCTTTCTAACTCATCCTAGCCATCTTAGGCTACCAAAACAACATCAATTCATACCAAAACAACATAAATCGAGTTTCTCAAACTCTAAGGTTCATACTTCCAATTCCACGAATTGGGATTTAATTCACATGTTTTAGCTACTCTAGCAAGTATAATCAACGATATAAGAGTGAGAATAACGAATCCCTACCTCGACTTTGGTCGATTTGAGCTTCGGATCGTCAATTTTGCTTTGTCCCTTCTCTTTCTCCCTTCTCTTTCTCTCTTCTCTTTCTCTCTCTAGAAAGGCAAGCACGTATGACACGTAGGGATTTGGGTTTTCACTGTCCTTTTTATACTTTCCCACATTTAATTTATTAAAATATCAAAATTACCCTCACAGGGTCCCGACTCCAAAGCAAGCCCAATTACTGTCAAAACACTCTGTTTGACGTGTACATCACTGTACTAAGATTTGCTTTTCCAAATAAGACTCCAAATACAAAGTCACCCAACTACACCACAAAATCCCAAAATTACCCTTTCGGGGCTCCGACTCCAAATCGGGCCCACTCACAATCAAAACTCTCTATACGACGCATACATCGTCGTACTGATATTCACATTCCTTGATGTGTATTCCATCACATGATTAACTTCCAGAGCCCCAAACACGGGTCATTACATGTGATTTGTATATTATTGAGTTAAATGATTTTGATGTTATCCTGGGTATGGATTAGTTGGTTTCCATGGAGGCCAAGATTGATTTTTTTTCAACGGCGTATGACGTTTCTCATTCCAGAGGGCACGCGAGGTGTCTTTATGGGCGAGTAGACTGAGGAGGCATACAGGTTGGGACCTTTGAGGCATGGGTGGGGTGATATGACCCACCAGTTAGCCAGCTTGACGTTGGTTGACAGAAGGAGAGAGGGGAAAGCTATTTTGCCACCCATTGTAGATCAGTTCCCGAATGTGTTTCCCGAGGACTTAGTCAGTTTGCCACCTATGAGGGAAGTAGAGTTTTCGATTGAGTTGTTACCGAGGACAGCACCTATTAGGTTGGCGGCCTACCGGATGGCGCCGACAGAGCTTAGAGAGCTCAAGAGGCAGATAGATGATCTTCTAGCATGAGGCTTTATCAGGTGGAGTAGCTCACCATGGGGCGCTCCAGTATTATTCGCCAAGAAGGCGGATGGGTCACTTTGGCTGTGTATAAACAACCGGAAGCTGAACCAATTGACTATGAAGAACAGGTATCCATTGCCGAAGATCGATGATCTGTTCGATCAATTTCGAGGTGCGAGATTGTAAGGACCTGTACCTTGAGTTAGTCACGGTTTTGCCTTTTGAGTAGGGTTTTTTCTAGATTTTGACCTAGTGAATGGGCTCAAATGAATTCACGTGCAAAAGGAAAGATGTTTAGAATGATGTCCTCTATCTACCACGAAGTTTCAGGCAAACGGACGTGTATGTGAGGTGCACGTGAAATGGACCCATTTCACGTGCAAGTGTGGTTGTCTTCTAAATGATGCAAGGAGGCTAGGGGTGAAGTTTGAGCGCATTTGGAGTGCATATGGAGTTGCACGTGAATTGGGGAATTCACGTTCAAATTGGCGTGCGACCATATTTTTGCATGGTTCCCTTGGTTTTGACATTCTAATGATCTTTCTCCAAAGGACCATGTTGAAATTCTGAGTATTTTGGCCTATATGGGTGCGGAAAGGTGCTAACTTGTGTAATCAAAAGTACGTCGTTTTGATCCTGGGTTTTACTTAATCAAAACTACGTCGTTTTGATGTGGGTAGTGTCTATATAATGAGGGCTTGAGTTTGAGTTTAGGGTTCTTGTGTTCTTCTTTGCTGCACTCTTGCGCGAGAGAGAGAGAGGATCTCCGGGCGATTGCCGTGGTGGTTCACATCGTTGGAAGGTGTCTAGCGTAGAGGTTAGGACAAAAGTCCGAGGTAGGGATTCATGTTCTTCCTAACTCTCCTCTGTTCTAGGATATTCGCCTATATATATATATATATGTAAATCCATATAGGTGTGATCTCCTATATGGATGTTGGCCTTCAGTGGCATGTTCCGTTAATTCGATGTTGAATTTGGCCTGAGGATTTTCTTGGGTTTGTTTATGCCCACCATGTGTTTGATGAAATGTCCGTGAGGCCTGCACACTATGTATTTGATAAAATGCCTGAGGCCTACATGCCATGTATTCAATATAATGCATGTGAGACCTTGTATATGGGTGTCTGATGATATACCTGTGTGACTGGGTGTGTCTTGTGTTTGATTTGTATTTGATAAAAAGCCTGTGAGGCTGATGTGTGTGGCTTGTATCCGACCATGTTGGTCCCTCCGAAATAAAGTGTAAATGCTTGTCTTGAGTTTACATGTTGAGATGTAATGCTATCTTGGTTTCGCTGGTCCGTTTGAGACCGAAGTGAGATATGGGCCAGGCACAATAGCTGGACCCCTTTGAGATTTGGCCAGGACGTGGTCCTGAGTCTCGGTGTAGCACTCACGACGGTGGGCTAAGTCTACACCAAGACCGTGTTGAGGGTTAGGGAGATGGTTTTCCAAGATAGACTTGAGATCTGGATACCATCAGTTGAGGGTTAGGGAGGCAGATATCCCTAAGACCGTGTTCAGTTGTCGTTATGGGCATTATGAGTGGCTCGTGATGCCGTTTGGGCTCACGAATGCTCCAGCAGTGTTTATGGGATTGATGAACCAGGTATTTGCTCCATATTTAGACATGTTTGTTGTGGTGTTCATCAACGATATTTCGGTCTATTCAGCGACCAAGAGGGAGCATGAGGAGCATTTGCAGGTCGTGTTGCAGACCTTGCGAGAGCATCGGCTATACGTGAAGTTTACAAAATGTGACTTCTGGTTACAAATAGGTGAACTTCTTAGGGCATGTGGTATCTTCGGAGGGTATCACGATGGATCCTGAGAAGATCGAGGCGGTTATGTCGTGGAAGAGGCCCACAAATGTATTTGAGATTCATAGTTTCCTTGGTTTGGCAGGTCACTATCGGAGGTTTGTGGAGGATTTTTTTAGGTTAGCAGCTCCTATGACACACCTGACCAGGAAGGGAGTTCCTTTTGTTTGGTCTGATGCATGTGAGAGTGCTTTTAGGGAGTTGAAGGCACGATTAACCTCAGCACCTATCCTGATTCTTCCATAGGAGGGTATACCTTTCGAGGTGTATTGTGATGCTTCCAGGGTGGGACTTGGTTGTGTGTTGATACAGACTCGGCAGGTGATTGCTTATAGGTCTAGGCAGTTGAGACCACATGAGCAGAACTATCCCATGCATGATTTGGAGTTGGATGTAGTGATCTTTGCTTTAAAGAGTTGACAGCATTACCTCCTTGGGGAGAGATTTGTGGTATATACGGACCACAAGAGCTTGCAGTATATCTTTTCTCAAAGAGACTTGAACCTTAGGCAGAGGTGGTGGGTGGAGTACTTGCAGTAGTTTCAGTTTGATTTGTTATATACCCCAGGTAAGGGTAATGTGGTGGTAGATGCTCTGAGTAGGAAGAGCAGGGCCGTGGTTGCCCATTGTGCCATTAAGGAATGGGAAATGATGGACCAGTTGGCAACGATAAGGATGCAGATGATGACTAGTGATGGGCGAGGGATGCTTAGTGTTGTTGTGGCAGTCCGAGAGTTACAACACAAGATCATAGAGAATCAGCTAGGGGACGTTGACAATGAGGTCATCAGGGACAGGATTCAGACTGGGCAAGCATCTTCCGATTGGACTGAGGATGCAGAGCATGTACTGCGGTATAGAGGTAGACTGATAGTTCCCACTTCTCTTTAGGAGGAGATTCTTTGGGAATTTCACCAGTCACGTAACTATGGATTTTGTCACTGGACAGGATTCAGACTGGGCAGGCATCTTCCGATGGGACCACGTAACTATGGATTTTGTCACTAGACTTCCTCGTTCCAGAGGACACGACACTATATGGGTTATTGTGAACCGATTGACCAAATCATCGAATTTTATTCCGATTCGGGAGACCGACCCAGTGAGGACTTTGGGACAAAGATATCTTGATGTTGTTGTACGGTTGCATAGAGTCCCATTGTCTATTGTATCTGATCGGGATGCTAAGTTCACCTCTTAGTTTTGGAGACAGTTACAGCGAGCTTTGGGTACTAGGGTGAACCTGAGTATAGTTTTTCATCCGCAGACGGACGGTCAGTCGGAGCGGACGATTCAGACACTCGAGGACATGTTGCGTGCCTGTGTCCTAGATTTTGGAGGTCATTGGGAGACTCACCTTCCTTTGGTGGAGTTCTCTTACAACAACAGTTATCAGGCCACAAATAGGATGGCTCCGTATGAGGCGCTATATGGGCGGCCTTGTAGATCACCTTTGTGTTGGGCACAGATGGGAGAGACAGCGGTTCTCGGTCCCGACATAGTTCGAGAGACCACGGAGATTGCGCAGCTGATTCGACAACGTATGTTGACAGCGCAGAGTAGGCAGAAGTCCTATGCGGATCAGAGGCGTCGACCTTTGCAGTTTGAGGTGGGTGATCGTGTATTTTTGCGGGTTTCGTCGCATCGAGGGCATCGGAGGTTTGGGTGCAGATCCAAACTCTCCCCTCGTTTTGTGGGGCCTTTTGAGATTATTGACACCGTAGGCAAAGTGGCTTACCGATTAGCTTTGCCACCGGAGTTGGCGCGAGTACATGATGTGTTCCATGTGTCTCAATTGAGACGGTATCACCCAGATCCTTCTCATGTGTTGGACTATCGCGAGATAGACTTAGCTGATGATGGTGCCATTGTTGAGATACCGGCACAGATTTTGGACAGGCGGGAGCAGGTCTTGCGGGGCAAGACGATCCCACTGGTTCGGGTGTTATCGCGACACTGAGGCATGGAGGAGCAGACTTGGGAGAAAGATAGCCAAATGCGGGTTCTTCATCCTGAGCTGTTCAAGGATGATCAGTCCTGAGGTGGGGAGGATGTGAGGGCCTTCCCCTTCCCTGAGGTATGCGTTATGTTTTATGCATTTGTTTTGCATATGTGTCCTTGAGATGTGGTTTAGCTTGTTGTTGTTGTTAGAACTGATGAGCTTTTTTTGGCTTGTTGTGAATTGCATTGCACCTATGTTGTTGGTGATCATGTTTTTTGTCTTGTTGTGCGGCGCTTGAGCTTGAATTTTGCCATGTCCTTTGGGCAAGTGTTTTATTTTCGAGCACAAAAAGTCTTAAGGTGGGGAGGATGTAAAGATTCGTATTTGGGTAGGATTGAGAGATAGCCATTCGATGGGAATGCAACTATCTAGACGGTAGTGTATCCGTCGGTGTGGGCATTTTGACAGTACTTGGGTCCAATTCCGAGTCGGGGCCCGAGTGGCCTAAATGTTGACTTTCTAGGGGTTTATTGGTTGACTTTACGCTTGAGTGATCGTTTGAGTATGATACTATCTAAATAGTGTGGTACTCGTCATTTTGAGCGTTTTGACAGTAATTTGACTCAATTTGGAGCTCGGACATTAGAGGTCAATTATTGCTTTGGGAGGTCAATTATTGACAAGGTCAATTATTGGTCAATAATTGACATAAATATAAATAGAATGAAAAGAAAGAGCTTTCATTTTACGCTATCACGTTGATGCGTTTGAGAGAGAGAGAGAGATAGAGAGAGAGAGAGAGAGAGAGAGAGAGAGAGAGAGAGAGAGAGAGAGAGAGAGAGAGAGAGAGAGAGCTTGAAGGCTTGGCGATTTGGGACGATTTGGGTTCGTGGAGCTTAAAGAATCACTCCAGGTAGGTGTCCTTGAACTTCTTACCTCTTTCTTATCTTGGATATGCACGATTTATCATGATTTATGAATTTGAGCATAAACCCTAGGTTTTGGGGGAAATCCAATTTTGGTTTAGATCTAATAGTTTAGCATAAGATCTGTGGATCATTGTAGATATGTGTTTCTGTGATTCTGGGGGTGTATAACTATGTATTTCATGAGGGTTGAGAAGTCAACCCATAGCCGAAGGGTCGAAGGTCGAAGGTCAGCTTCGAGTCTTCGAGGCCGCGTTTCAGTGACCTTCGAGGCAGCGTTCCAGTGATCTTTGAGGCAGTGTTTCCAGAAAATCTTCGGGGCAGATCTTCGAGGCAGTGTTCTACGAGTCTTTGAGGCTGGGCTTCGAGCTTCGAGGCTGGGTTTTTAGAGAGCCTTTGGGGCTGGTTCGCTGAGCAAGTCTTATGCCTTTTTAAAGGTATGAGAACCAAGGGAAGGTTATAAATCGTAATGCCATATGGGTGTTGGTATGTTGGTTTGAGGATTTGGGACTGGGGTTCCATGATTTAATTGTGTTCTCACCGTGATGCACAGGTTGTGCTATGTGGTGGCCGGGCAGGCATATGCACCGATGATAGGCCTATGGATCGGCAATTTGCAAGTGTACAAATCGTGACAAGTAATAAAGTGGATTTTTAAATTCGAATATTGAACCCAAGGGAAGGATGTAGAATTAGAAATTTTAACCAGCTTATAAAGAGATTTTGATTGAAAATAATGTAAAAACAGAACTGAATTTAAAACAGGTTGATTGAATGGTTGCGAGAAATAGAAATGAGCTTGTTCGAGTAGAGATAAGTTCAATTGATAAAGGTGATTGGAGTTAAGATTTCATTTGATGTATTTTTCCCAAGAATATGCCTTAGTTCAATCTAATTCTTTCCTTGTGACAATATTTAATATCCAACCTCTAATGCATGAATTAGCCTTTTTCAAGTGTCATAATTCGTGTGTACACCCTAGCATGGGGGACGGGTGACCCTTTAAGATTTGGGTTGTTTAGTCTAGAGGTAGCACCACACCCACTCTTAACTTGGCATCCTAGGTTTTACACTGGCTCTCGCAAATTATGCAACCCCTAGTTTGATTATCTTGCAATTCCCAGTAATTATGCTTCATTTTTCAATCCTTCACATAAGTACCTAATATGATAAAATGAAGTGATCAAATCCATTTTATATTTCAACCCAAGATAGTCAATAAACATTCACAAGGTGAAAAAGATTAAACTAAAACATTACAAATTAATTCATTACATCAAACTCCATCCTAACCCCAATCAAGGGTTTTTAAGCTTCCATGGTATAATTGAAAACAAAAGAATTACAAAACATGGAATAAGAAAACCAGAATAATAGCTTGCCTATTTAGGCCAAGAATTCTAAAGTTGATCTTCTTTTCCCAACAGATTGTCTTCAAACTCCAAGAGATAACCCCAAACCTTCTTCTTTCTCCATCTCTCTACTCTCAATGAGGAATGGAATAATAGAATGGAAGAGAACTGTATGATGAGTTGATGATCACAAATGATGGAGCAGCTCCCTTTTTATAGCTACCTAGGCTAAATTTGAATTTTTGAATTTTGAATTTCCCATTATTCCTCATAATTTTGCCAAATAATTAACCCTTCTTAAATCTCTTGTAACTCCCCTATTTTTGAATTTGAAAATGAGATAAATCCCTCTCTTAAATCCCATAAAGACCTCAATCCAAATATAGAGCACTCATTTGATTTTGCACTTCTTCAATTAATTTCCCTTTGACTTGGGTGTTTGGTGCTTGTCCTTTGATCAAATGACTTCGGTCCAGAAGGAAATAAGGAAGTTGCATAAATAAGAAGTCCATCGCCGAATTTTGGGATTTGGTCGGGTGAAGAAGGCTTCACCCGACCTTCACCCAACCAACACCAGACCACCTTGGATTTCACTCGATCAGAAGGAAAGTGTCTTCAGTGAAGCTAAGAGACTCCAGATATGCAAAAAGTAGCTTCACCCGACCTTCACCTGACCATCACCAAACGACCTCGGATTTCACCCGATCAGAAGGAAAGTATTTTCAGTGAGGCTCAAGGACTCCAACTGTGCAATTTGGGCTTCACCCGACCTTCACCCAACCAAATTGAAATTTGGTCATCGTGATCTTTTGGTCTTTGGGATTCTTTCTTCGTTCTGTTGCTCTAGTGAATTCTTCCTTGATTTTTGGATTCCTGTCAAAATATAGCAAAAATACCACAAAAACTATAAGAAATCCTCTTTTCAGGGTTAGGGCATGAAAATATGATAATGTAGCATAATTGGGCAATAAATGAAGCAAAAGAGTATGAAAATGTACCCAAAATGGCCCTAAAAAGGGGGTATAAATCCCCCCGATCACCTATATGGCGTTGTGGCCAGGCATATTATGCTATGGTCGAGGATAGGCTAAGGCCTGAGTTGAGCCGTTGAGCCCGTGGAGCTAGGGTTGAGTGCCCTGAGATGAGATCCTATTGAGGTGCTGAGGATTGTGTTGAGCCATTGAGCTCGGGAGCCGATGAGCTCGTGGAGCTAGGGCTGAGTGCCCTGAGCTGAGATCCTGTTGAGGATCGTGTTGATCCATTGAGCTCGTGAGCCGTTCAGCTCATGGAGCTAGGGCTTGGTGCCCTAAGCTGGGATCCTGTTGAGGATCGTGGACAAGCCGTCCTGTGTGGGTAGGATGGGTCCTGATGTTTGTGTACACTACACAATGCACGAGTACACTGAGCATATAGTATAAACTTGTATGTTTGCATAATGTGGAGTATTAGGGTCACCTACTGATCTTGCAGCTCATCCCTACTTGTTGTTTACCCTTTTCAGGTGTAACCCGAGACTAATTGAGGACTTTCTTCAAGGAGGACGTGCCCACTACTCGATGTATGAGACACTATTGTCTACTGTATTGCTTATGTATTATATCCCGGACATGGGTCCGTGGACAGCTATATTTGCATATTGTTTGTGATGTGATATCTGTATAACTGTTTGACATATTATATGCGTGATGATGGATGGGAAAGTACAGGATTACCCTTGATGTATGACTGTACCATATAGGGTTGCATGATTGAGATAGCACCCGCGGTGTAGTCTCTATTGGTGCTAGTCACCACCCCTCTTGACCTTTCGGGTGCGGGCAAGGGGAAGTCATGTTCCTGGTTCCAAGTTCCCTAGAATTTGGGGGCGTGACATGCTCGACTACTGTGCATGATATATGGCATTAGATGCAGTTCATTGCCAATTTGTTGCATGCTATGTATGTTAACATCAGCTTCCAAGTTCCCATAGTAACAATTTTTTTAGTCCGTTAGCCATTTATCCTCATCCTTTCTCGAAACATGTACTGATGATATTTCGTGAACCTTTACTTGAAAACCCCCTGAACAGGGGTGTCCTCCCAATCTGTGGTGGTTCTGTTCATACTCTCTGCAACTCTATTTTGCTGCAAAGTATGAGGAACTGTTAAGTGATGCACAATTCCTTCGATTTGCAGAACTCTAAACCATTATCCGTGTGAAGCCTCTTCACCTGTTTTCCTATTTGTTTTTCAATTATAATCTTCCAGTCCTTGAAAGTAGATAATGCATTACTTTTCTGCTTCAAGAAGAATGTCCAGAGCATCCTAGAGAAATCATCAATAATAGTCTGCATATAAACGGAACCACCTTTAGAAGCCACTCTTGTTGGCCCCCAAAGATCAAAATGAATATGATCCAGAGTTCCTTTGGTTTTGTGAATGCCATTAGTAAACCGGACTCTCTTTTGTTTATCATAGACACAATGCTCACAAAACTGAAGATTATTGATGCTTTATCCTGTAATAAGTCCTTTTCTACTCAATTCAACCATTCCATGCTCGTTCATATGCCCTAGGCGCATATGCCATAATTTAAAAATATCAGAATCAGACATAGAAGAAGATGTTGCAATAGCAGCAGCTCCTAAAACTATAGAACCCTGTAAAACATATAATTGCCCAGCTCTCTTGTGATCTTTCATCACCATAAGAGAACCCTTGCTGATCTTGATCACTCCACCTTCACCGGTAAACTTGTACCCTTTAGAATCAAGAGTACTCAATGAAATCAGATTTCTCTTCAATTCTGGAATATATCTCATATCTCCAAGTGTTCTGACTACACCATCATGCATTTTAATTAAGGTTGTAATAGCAGCAGCTCCTAAAACTGTAGAACCTTGTAAAACATATAACTGTCCAGCTCTCTTGTGACCTTTCATCACCACAAGAGAACCCTTATTGATCTTGATCATTCCACCTTCACTGGTAAACTTGTACCCTTTAGAATCAAGAGTATTCAATGAAATCATATTTCTCTTCAATTTTGGAATATATCTCATATCTCCAAGTGTTCTGACCACACCATCATGCATTTTAATTCTGATTATACCAATGCTGATAACTTTGCAAGAGTCATTGTTCCTCATAACAACAGTACCTGAGGACATAGTTTTATATGTTAAAAACCAATCCCAATTGGGACACATATGAAACGTGCAACCAGAATCAAGAATCCACTCCTCGTGTGCCTTTTGGTCAGAATCGGAAACCACAAGGATCTCTCCATCACTATAAGTCTCCACCATATCAGCCTTACTAGATTTCTCTTATTATTTTCCAACTCTTTTATGCTTGTTCTGCAACTTGTAACACTCAGAAATAATATGACCTTTCTTCTTGCAATGCCTGCAAAATTTATTATCTCTATTTGTAGATATTGATCTTCTCTTTATATTACCACCAAAATTAGTATTGCGTTCTCGTGACCTACCACGAATAACGAGACCCTCTACCTGTGACTCAGAGTTATAACCACCAATAATCTGCTTCATCTTCTCATGCAAAAATAAAGCCTCATAAACCTCATCAATAGTGAGTGTGTCACGGCTATACAGAATAGTATCTTTAAAAGTTGAATATGGAGACGGCAATGAACATAACAGTATTAACGCCAAATCCTCTTCATTGTATTTAAATTCCATTGATTCTAAATCGAAACAATTTTTTAAAATACAATTAAATGATCTTCAAGAGATGTACATTTTGTTAAACGATAAAAATATAATCATTGCTTTAAGTGCAACTTACTGGTCAAACTCTTTGTCATACAAAGCTGCTCTAACTTCAACCATATGGCAGCAGTAGTTTTCTCACACAACACATCTTGTAAAATCTAATTGGATAAATGTAGATGTATTTGGGATAGAGCCTTACGATCTTTATATTGTTTATCTTCAATCGACCATGAAGAGGGCATCTTGTCAAACCTTAAAAGTGCATCATCAAGATCCATCTGTGCAAGAACAGCCCGCATCTTAACTTGCATAGAGAAAACTTGGTGTTGCGATCCAACAGAAGAATATCATACTTCATTGTTACCATTATCAAGAAATCCAAAAACGAAAATCAGAAAAGCAAGAACCCTGGAGCTCTGATACCAATTTGTTATAAATTAAATAGAAGATAAAAGCAAAAAAAAAAATAGAAACAGAGAAAGAACACCAAGATTTATGTGGAAAACCCAAGACGGGAAAAACCACAATAGAGAGAGAAGAAATTCACTATTTTGTAGAAGTACAACGGATGGCTATGCAGCTTATGACTTTTTTAACCCTAACAACAGCCTTAGGGCCCTATACATAGAGTATTATAAATTAGTTTCCAAATACCTCTTTTACCCCATTAAATAATACATAAAAATAATGGATATAAAAAAAAAGAAACAACAGAATTTGGGTCATATATTACAAGAGCGATGGTTTAGTATAGGTTAGAGATAGAGTCCTAGATATATAAAGTGCGATACATAAGTTGAGGGTCTTAGAAAGATAATTTCGTATAAAGCATAAGAATAAGTATAGCACGCTACAAGAAATCAAAATCGATAAAACTTTAGGTGAACGCATGAGATTATTGTTAGGAAATTATATTTTGTTTACTAATGGACTAACGTATATTTTGTGTATATATCTTGAAAGAAACAAACACAATGAAATCTAGTAAATGACATGATGAAAGGTATGTTATCAAGCCTTTGACGTGATTTTAAGACAACACACTTGTGAAAGGTATGTCACTCGGCATGCTATAAAATAAAATAATAATAATAGTGTATATCACACGTAAACACACAAATTATTTTATTTCATAAAAAATTACACCAATATTGCGATAATGTAAAATAGATAGATTGTCATAAGAAACGATATGAAAATTAAACTAAATACTTCATCCATGAAAAAAAACGTTACAAAAATAATAAGAACGGTAAACAAAATCTTAATGAGTGGAAACATTTTGTAAAGAAGGGAAGGAGTGGTTGTTTCGCCGGATTCGAAGCTCGTCGTAGGAGTAGCATGTTCGCCGGAGAAATGATAGCAATCAAAAATCAGTTCGTAAAGCGTTAGTTGGCTAGGAAATCAAGCCATCAAGGTTGGAAAGCATATCACCAGAC
Organism: Taxillus chinensis; assembly: GCA_023512835.1. Classification (NCBI taxonomy): domain Eukaryota; kingdom Viridiplantae; phylum Streptophyta; class Magnoliopsida; order Santalales; family Loranthaceae; genus Taxillus; species Taxillus chinensis. Next base: position 58,635,856 of record CM042088.1, on the reverse strand, counting down.
AAGTCTTTGACGTCAACATGGATTAGCCGAAGTCGGTGATGTTGGTTAAAGTTTTATGAAGCTGGTGTAGCCTAAAATAGTGCGGGACAACGAGGCTTGAATATGGAATCGAGCCATGCCTATAATGGAGAACAAGTGGTAAGGGATAAAGGCATGAACATGTGGTTGGAAAAAAAAAGAAGAGGAAAAGAAAACCTATAACTAACATGTGGTGGGAGATTTATATATTTACATATATATATATATATATATATATATATATATATTATTTTATCCACAATAATTGCTAGCCTAAACTAATTATGAGCCTACCAAATTCGGTTATATATGTAATTAGGCTCGGACTAGCTTAGATAACAAGCTAGCCTCGTAAGTGGCGAATCATCAACCACTAGTCCACTACTCCATTAAGAATGAGGCCATTTAAGCCAAGTGGAAGCGTATAGGAACCGAACCAAGACGTTCAGAATATTCACACAAGGTGACACCACTGGGCCACCTCCCAAGCAGTATCCAGGTAAGTAACCTGATTTAACAATGCTCGGTTAGAGGAGCAAATAAATGACGACCCCTTAATTTAAAATAGTTATCTTATGAAATTTCACTATTATCACCTACCATGTTTAACTTATGTTACCATTTTAAGTTTAAGTAATCCCTATATTTTCATATACCATGGTTATTTTATTTTTGATATATTTTCTTTTCTTTCATGCCTAGTTAAATACCTATCATCTTGTTGCATGCTTTAAGAATCCTAGCTTCAATATTGTAGCACGCTAAAGCTACATAGGTATAGATTTATTGCACGTCAACGCCATATCATGCATGCCTTATACTGCACGCCAAAGGTACCCACCCATGATCTTGCTATATGTAGAAGTTAATGCACCTATGCTTCTAGAACACAGTCAAGTCATCTTTTATCTTGCTTTTCTTACACGCTAAGTTTACCCACCCCAATGAATAACACTATAAATGGAGGTATGCAACATAACCATAGTTTATAGATTTAGATAACAATTTCTTTTTAGTTGACAAAAATGGCTTCCTACTATAAACTACCACGAAACTCAAGGTTCCAATGAGTTGGTGTTCTTGGAGGAAAAATCATTAGGAAGAAAGAGTATTACAAGATCGCAACCATAGAACTCTGTGAAGAACTTGTCTCTAAAGGGTTAAACATTGTCTGCAATATCAAAATTATTGGACTTCTGGAGCTTTTGTCTCAAGTCGTTCACTCCGTAGTAAAACATGTATCAACACATTTAGAGCATGGAAACGTGATCTATGGGCCCCATCAATGAAAGGAAGAAGTTGTTAGACACTCTGATTGCTTCATTATACTGCCTAGAGACCTTGGAGCTATAAAAGAATTCATAAAACTCGTTAGCTGGGCTCAACTAGGTATCCATGATAAACTAATAGGCCTACTTATATAGATGGATTTTTCCACCCCTTTATAGCCCAAATCAATACTACCATTGAAGAAGATTTCATTAAACCATCACAAAAGAGGATCATCATCATTAGCAACTACGCAAATGATCTATTAAGGAAAATGAAAGAGTATAAGCCAACACATGAAGGCATTATTCCAAAGGACCTTTGGAAAGCTGAAGCCGGGTCATCAAATCTAGACAACATGTAAAAAACCACTTAGCTCTATCATAGTTTGGAATTTTGTATGGTGTATTTTATTTCACGTATTTCCTTTTAAATAAATTATGCTTTTAACCCCATGTTATCGTAGAACCCTAGAATTTTGATCATATAATAAGAGTGATATCATAAACATAATAAATGGAAAATAATAATATTGGCAATAATGTCTAGGACAAGTTTTAAAATGTGAAACCGCAAATCTTAGTCAATATTTTATATTTATAGGAAGTAATTGATATGATTTTGATTGATGATACAACAAGCCTATTTTGACATTTGAGAACCTACATCAATTATAATATCATTATCATTGTTGAAGTAGCCATACTCTAAGCAAGTGATATATATAAAATGTGAACATAAGGAGAAGATAATCTCTATAGAAAGCAGTGTAACAATATGGCATCATTTAACCCTTGCTTGTATATACTCGAATCTACCACCACACGAGATGAAGATCGATGAAGGGTATGGGCTGAGATTCAAGACTACTCATAATCATTGGCTACTATTGGAGTAAACAAGGATGAAAGAAAAGGCTAATCCCATCCGTGCAATCACATCGACAATGTTAGCAGAAGGACAATGTGACTCTGCTACAGAAGCTCGTTTAACCCTAAGGGTTTATGCAAACACTATTGCAAAAAAGCTTAAATAAGACATTAATTTAAAGATAGTTTTTAAAACCGTCTTCATTTATAATAAAAGAAGACATTTAAAAAAAATCGTCTTTTTTAGTCATCTTTCAAGACATTCATAGTTTAACCGTCTTTAATGATAGTATTTTTTACAACAAAATTAATAAAAGCGTCTTCATTATTTACATAGGCGCCTTTTTATTTCTTTTTCCTCTTAACCTTTATTTTTGGCGCCACAACCTGACTTACCCTCTATTTTTGGTCCTTTTAATTCAAAACTAATATATGTTACTAAATAATACATAAATCATCAGTAAATAGTTTAAGGGAGAAGAGAAAGGGACAACAACAATAGGATTCGAGGAACAGGTTTTAATCTTAATAAAAAACAAAATAGACAAAGCAAAATGAGAAAGCAGGGGACTCATTCTTTTTTTTCTTATCATCTCTCTCTCTCTCTCTCTCTCTCTCTCTCTCTCTCTCTCTCTCTCTCTCTCTCTCTCTCTCTCTCTCTCTCTCTCTCTCTCTCTCTCTCTCTCTCTCTCTCTCTCTCTCTCTCTCTCTCTCTCTCTCTCTCTCTCTCTCTCTCTCTCTCTCCCCCCCCCTCTCTCTCTCTCTCTTTTTTTTTTTTTTTCCCTTTTTTTTTATTTTTCCTCCACTTATTATTAGAGAGTGTTGTTGACTAGCCACCCCTACCTATTCTTTCGAAGGACCTCATATTCTATTTCTATTTCCCTTTTCTTCTTCTTCCATTAGTTTATACCTTTATATTTATCTCTCCTTGTTTTTTAAAAAAACAAATATTTTACAATTATAATCAGTAAATAATTTTAAAATAAATATTATTGGACAAATTTATTCAACTTACAAAAAAAACTGAATTTTATAAACAGTTTAAGATCAACTTACTAAATAATACATAAATTCAAATATAACCTCAATCATCATATCAATTTTTCAATAAATTATCTACCTCAAACATTAAACATGAAAATTTTTATAATATTAGCATGAATCCTTTCATCTAGATTCAATTATAATAATAAAATAAACGCTCAAAACAAGATAAATTTGAACTAGTTGTTCCCTGGTCAAAAGGTTATTATATTCCTATTTTCTTTTTTTAAATATATGATACCATACTATGAGTGGCAATTTTAAAATTTTAAATTATATAAATCAATGGAAAAAAAATAAATGAATTATAGTTTAAATTTATGCACTTCTTTGTCAATATTGCCATTAATTTCCAAACTGTGTCAATCAAGAAACCGTAGAAAAAATTTTAACTACCTCAAACATCAAGATGAAGAAGTAGTATCATACATTAAACCACCCCAAAATAAATGGCAAAAATCGAACAAAGAGAAGACCCTAACCTAAGAGGAAGAACATGCACCCAAATGAGAGTGATGGAACAAACCCAAACGTGCAATGTTGCTATGCAAAATGGTGCCAGTAGCAAACCGATATGCAAAGTAAGCATAGAACAGACGCAAAACAAGATGGATCTAGCCAGAAAACATCCTTCCTTATGTGGTGTAGCAACACGGTGGCGTCATGTCGCCTATGCTATCGCAAGAGCAGAGCTCACTTTACAAAAGATTAAAAAAAAATAGAGGATAAGCCGCCCCAAAAATAGAGACTAAGCAAAAAAAAAAAAAAACACTGCAATGCTTTTATTAATTTTATCTTAAAAAATACTTAGACGGTTAAACTTAACTAAAATAAGACAATTTTAAAAAAAATATCTTCTTGTTTTAAAAATTGTCTTTAAATTAATATCTTTTTAAGCTTTTTTTTGCAGTAGTGCAAACTCACTTCTATCACCAGAGACTTTTTCAGTTGCCTGCACTAATCCATTCTATTCCGTCGACGATGACAGAAAGTGTGAAAATAAGATTTATCCAATGCTTTTCAATAATACAGTAGGTTTTTTCCCAGTGCTTCTTATTTGTGAATAACCACTGCCATTTTTAGTGCGACGTGAAGGGCCAAAGCTCTTCGTCTCATTCGAAGATTTTCCCATCCTCCAAAATTCAACAAAACCAGCACGGCCAATGACGCAGTTGAAATAGAAACACTCCACTAATAGCTTACATTATGTCCCAAAATTAACCAACTTGTGGAGCTCATGCCTACGAGTAAAGGGCCAGAACATCTCTTGCCCTTTTTGGTTTTTTTTTTTTTTTGCGGGAAATGTACACAAAGCCCCTAGTGAATGTGTTGATGGTGGATGCATTCCCCAGGGGGCTGAGGAAACCGGGCGGCATCCATGCAGTAGTCATATATCATGTGTTTGGCTCGAACCCACTTGAGCTGGTGGTTCTGGTGGAGGCTGAGCTCCTCTAACGTGGGCTCATCCCACCAGAACCTTTTCTCTCCATCTGCAGCAGTGCAGTTCTTGACACTGTCCACGGCAGGGCACTCGCAGGCATCGATGGCAAAGCCCCGGTAGGATGCAATGAAGGGAGCGCTTGCCCAGTTGGTCTTGACGCGGCCACCTTGCGTGGCCCAGTCGTCCGCGTTCCATAAGGAGCTGTACACGCCCATGGGTTGGTCCTTCGGGAATGCTATCCCACGCTTCTCAAGGTTCGTGTACACTCGGATTGGGGTCTCATCCACCATGAATCTGTTCATATAGGAAGAGATTTCAATGTTTCAAATCCGTAAACTAAAGATCGGCTAGCGTCGTGTGGTGTGCAATGGAATATATGTGTGTGTGTGTGTGTGTGTGTGTTAATGGAATAAAAATGTGCATAATATACATATATTCGCTTTCTTCGACCCCTAATATGTCAATCGCATAAAAACAGGTCCAGGATCATGATGGACCACGGAGAAAGGGAGCCTTACACAACTTGGTGCTGATTCCAGAGGAGAGAGTAAGAGTGAAAGTCCTTGGAAGGGTCGAACCAGAGGCCAAGCCTCTGCTCTTTGTTGCCAACTCCATTCACATAAACATTGGTCTGCACCAGATAAGGTTCACCGGTGGTGTTGCCCAAAAACTCGAAATCAAATTCGTTGTGAGCTGCGCCCTCCGACGACATCTGCCCCAAAACAAAGTCAACCAAGCATGTGTAATGGTTATAATATATTAATCACCACCAAACACAAATTAGTTTTAAAAAAAATACATAACATATAAATTACAATCACGGGACGCGAATGAGTAGAATAGGTAGCAGCCACAAGTAGCAGTACAAGCAATGTCCCTTCTTCAAGGGAGGACTTGGGTGTATCTGGGAACCTATTAATGAGTCCATTGAACTATTGTACGAAAAAATAAAGAAGAGGGGTACAGAGGGACCAAATGAAGAACGTCTTTTTAGGGAAGGTAAAATATTTTACGATCGCATTTTAGCTTTTCCATACTCTTTCAAAAAAAATTATCGAACACTAAAACTACTTCGAAGTGCTTACATAGAAAGCGGTGACAGTGCCAGCAGAATCGCCCTCTATAAGCTTAATCTGAAGCGTTACTTTCCCAAACAAGTACTTATTTTTAGATTGGAACCCAGCACCTGAAATAACATAATCGAAAAGCTGGTTTAATCAAAGGCTACATTAAAAGCTTGAGAAAACAGGAGTAATTGCATTATAGCAAAGGAAAAAAAAGAGTTAAAGGGAAAATGGGGAATAGATGATCTTTGCAGGGAAGTCAAGAATTTTAAGTACTTTTACCAGAAAAATTGTCAAGTTTGAGCTTGAGAACCTCCCCTTCGTAGAGGAGATGGTCTGAAGCCCAGTTAGACTGAAACAGATCTTCAAAACTGGATGTATTATTTTTCACAGCATCTCCAAAAACAACGCCGAGGAAAAACACAGATATGATTAGAGCATTAAGTGTTGAAGCCATTGACACAGAAGCAATCTCCATTGATAGATTTGCAGAGAGAGAGGGTAGAGTCTTGGCCCTTCGTTGGGTGTAGTGTGAAATGCGAAGACACACAGTCCAGTGTATAAATAGTGGGTTGGACTCGTTCTTGGCTTGAGCCCGAAGCCGTAGCATGTATCCAACGGCCCACGTCATCCGTGCAAACGAGGCGCGTGCTCGGCCACGCTGGACTCGAGCGTCCAGCCTTGATTTGCACTCTACTTTAAAATGGGAATAATTACCTTTATTTTTGTCTGATTAAATTGGCATAATTACCTGGTGGCTGGTAGGTCATATTTATCGATTGCCTAAAATCCCGAAAAATCATCAACTTTTGTCTTTTAAAAAAACCAACCAAAACCAATTTTTCAAAGTCCAAAATTAAAGAAATTGCGGGCTTGTTTTGTACGCAAGTGGTAAGTCTCAGAACTAGATCGACAAACGGACAAAGTGTGTTTATATATATTTTCAGTTGTTTTTGTTTTTTTTAATTTTAATTTTAATTTTTTATGAAATTTAATTTAAATTTTAAAATATTTTTTCCCTTCTTATTTTAATAGCTGCTATTATCATATTTTATTTTTCTATTAAACTTTATAAAACTTATTTTAAATTTTTTTTCCCAAAATTTAGAATCTAAAGTTTAAAAACAATTCAAATTATCATGAATGAATATAAAATATAAAAACAAAAACACATATCAAATATCTGATTTTAAACTCAAAATCTCGATTTTTTTATTTGAATAATTTAAAAGTTCTAATTGAAACCTTTTATTTCGTTATGTTATTTCCGGCATTTAAGGTGGTGACAGTGTATTAATATGCGCCGTATGATATACATATATAATAGCATGTCTACTAGACTACTATAACAATAAAATTTATAACTATAGCATGGATACCATCGGCTGACGGCTATAGTTAAAAATATAATTAAAATATATCTCTAGTAATTAGCTATATTATTTATTATAATAATAAAATTTATAGCTTTTAACTAAAATATTATATTATCCAATTTTAATAATAACCTAAAATTTTCTTTATGCAGTCTTCACACATCTCCCTCCCTCATCGCGCAGCTTCCCTGTGCCCAGCCCCCTCCCTCTGTTGCTGTGCGCCGCCCTCCACCTTCCTCCCCCCGTCGCTGCCCTCCCCCTCCCTCCCCGCGTTGCTCCATCGCATGCCCAATGAGTGAAGGTTCAATGCCAGAGGATAAGCTGCGACGCCATGTTCACAGACGATGATAACCCCAATGATTCCTGCACCAATCACGATTTGGTGAGACCCCTCATCGCACCTAAACAACATTCAATGCCTCATTCCAATGTCTCAGAACTAATAATTGTACTATAGATGCTCCATTCGAGTTTTGGTGATTTTCAAACCTACTTGTATGTTTTTTCCCATCTAATACTTTCTCCTAGGTTTTGATCTCGCTTCCAACACTAATTTAATGTCACCTCTGTTTCGCCGCCCGCCCTCCCCCTTCCTCCTCACGTCGCTTCTACGTGCCATAATTGCAAATGAATTAGGGATTAAAGATAGATCGGGAAAAAAGATAACTAAGTAAAAAATAAATAGTATTATTGGAATAATATTAATTAAAATGTTAGTGTAATAAATTAAATATAATTTTAATTAATCTCTAACCTATCCTAATACATAAAATAAATATAAAATTAAAATAAATTAAACTAAAATTAAAAATAGAAAACCTAAACTAAATTAAAACTAAATTAAACTAAATAAAAAAAAGTCTAAAACTACAAACATAAAAAAACTAATAATAATATAAAAAAATAATAAAAATAAATTTAATTAATTTACTTATTAATTAATTAAATTTGTTATATACAAATTTAATTTTATTTATTTTAATTTTTTTTAAGTTAAATTAATCCTAAAATAATAAAATAAACATTATTTTAGTTTATTTATTTAGATTTTTTATTAATATATGTTTAATATTTTTAGTTTAAGGCTTTTATTTAATTTAGTTTTTCTAGTTTTGATTTAATTAGTTTAGTTTAGGTTTTTATTTACTTAGTTTTGGTTTAGTTTAACTTATTTTTTAAAATTTATTATTTTTAACTTATATATATTTATGCAGATTAAATTTTTATCTTGTAAATTTTAAATTAAAATTTTTATTTTTAAACTGTATTATTAAATTAAAAGTTTTTCAAAATCACAGGATTTGGCTGGGTCAATATTTTCTTTAAAAATATCAAAAGTCGCATCCTAACAAATCACTGCACGTAAATAGTATTCTGACACTTTCAATATTTCTCGTAAACACTGTGGTACACGTAGCATTACTTAAACCTCACACAATGCACAATCAGATTGCATGGACTTATCACTTCTCTTTTTTTTTCTACGCATTTTAAATTAACTTGATTATTTATGATCTCCCTAGAGCTTGTTTGTATTGTATTTAAAGTGAATTTTAAAAAGTTGAAATAATTTGAATCGAAAAACGTTTTAAATAAATAAATAGTTTTAGTTACATAGCATTGGAGGTTTTAAATGTATCAAATCTAGTGGAGAAATAAGATATTGGAATATATTTATTAATATTTATTAACGAATTAATTAATACAAGTCTTAAATTATATTTTTCACAAAACTTTTTAATAAATATAATAATAAAAATTTTAAAAATTAAATCGTGAACTTATTTTAAAAATTATAATTACTTAATTGTTATACGATGATATTATTATTTAGTATGTTTAAATAATTATTATATATTTATATTTAATAAAAATAATTATTATATATAATAACTAATTTATTAATTACTTTCCAGCTATTTTCAAGAACTGTTATGTCTTCTTTTCCTACTGCACGCACAATTTTATTTTATTTTTTTAATGTCTTCACGGAATGTCATGTCGATGTGTTACACTACACGACACAAAAATGTTAACCATTATTTACCTTCAGTTACCTTCGTCCGTAAGCTACTATGAATAGTTGTAAATTAAAATTAAAATGCTTATAATGGAATATAAACTGTTATTCCCGCCTATCCATCCATTCAATGACTTACAGCATTTATAGTGAAATGGTTAAAATTTAGCAAAAATATAATTTAAAAAAATTACCTTTGTAAAATTTATTCATCCCGCCGTCCATTTTGGTCATCCCACTTTATTTCCTCTCATTTACCCATTTCTCAGATTTTTAATATTTTTAATTAAATAATATCATAATATATTTATATATATAATTTAAAATCGTATTGACATATATAAAATCAGCCAAATATTAGAATATATTATAATTGCCCATCACGGATTGGTGCTATCGACTTGTATTAGCGTACAATTGATTCATTATAGTAATTTGCTTTTGTTTGAAAAGAAGAAAAAGGTTATAAAATAATTCAAACCTATATTAAAACGTCTTCGTTCAGTTTGTATTAGAGATGACAATCCTAAATAGATCTGTCCTGTTTCGAAGATTATTTTTACCTAAGCAGGTATTGATTATTTTTTTAAAAGATTTTAAAATAATATTAATTTAAAATACATATCCCCATTCATTAGTTTCATATCCAACACACTGGATTTTGGGTCACCTACTATTCAATTCTAAATCGCTTCGTGTCATTCATAATTTTACTAATATATTAAAAATTACTGTTTACTCATTATTAAAATATTTATTTATCTTTTTACCTTTTTTATCCTTTTTACTTCACCTTTCCTAAGTAATTAAAATATTTTTTAAATATTATAGAGGATGAATAAGATAAATTATTGTAATATATATTTATATAAAAAAGTAAAAAATAATTTAAATTTCTATCTTCAGAGAAAATCGATTGACAACTATTCATTTTTCCTAATTTTCATATAGTAAATACCACTTATTATCACATAATAGCATTTGACTTTCCTATAATTGTTTTTTTAAACATTTATCTTAAACATTTCATTCCCTATCCTTTTCCTATTATATTAAAATATTTTTTTATATTTTAAAATTACTTTTTTCTCTCTCTTATTTACTATAATCATTTAAAAATGAACACGTGCCAGAAAAATGTAAAAAATTATTGAAAACGTTTTTGATGAATAAATAGTCCTCTTTAAATATAAAAACTCATTATTCATTTTCTATTTCTAAACCTCATTTTAGGAAAGCTAAGATTATTTTTATTGAATTCCTACATTTTCTTAAATTATAAGAAATATATGCATATTAAAATGTCAATATGAACATTTCAAATGTTAACTGTAATTTTCCAACTGTTTTTAATTGTAATATGCTTTTTTAATTGTAGTTTATTTTATTTTTTTACAAGAATAGCCTAAGGATCCAAATTATATGGTTTTGCTAAAATAATTATTCAATGTCTTTTTTGCCAAAATAATGTAATTTTATTACTAGATAACATGCCGGCATATTTGTATTTCTCCTTTTGTTTTTGTTTTTGTTTTTCTTCTTTCTCTTACAAATAATAATTAATAATGGTAAGTATTTGATTTTTTTATAATTGTTTTTTTAATATTACAATTGTCACGGTTAGATTTTTAACTTGGACCGGTTGAAGTAGTCCGGGGCTAAAAATATCTGAATACTATCATTTTGGGAGAGCTGCGTTTTCGAAAGGCTATGTAGCCGTTGCGACTCTCACTCCTGCCGCATCAACTCCAGCTGGCCGGGTGCAGAGAAAAGCAGTCGTGGGCCCCGCAGGACGGCATCTCGGACGACAGGTCGCTGTTTGATGGTGTGTGGTTAACAGATCTCGGGGAATGGATTCGAGACACGTGTAGTATTCCAGCTGGCTCACTCATTTTTCCAGCTGGCTCACTCTTAGCATGCCGCGCGTGTCCAGGAGGTATGGATCGCTGAGCGAGGAGCTTCGAATGAAGGAGCGAGTACCACCGGGGATCCCTCACGCGCGAGAGTTGGACAACCTTTCTAGAGTGTCGAAGTGCCAGCTGGACGCAGTAGTGGCCCACTAATGCTGTACCAGCATTTAAACAGAGGTGGGGCCAGATTATTAGACATTATTTTATCATTTTTCGAATATGAATAAATTTAAAAAGAAAAACAACACCATTATTCTTCACGGAGGGAAATGGAATCCCGTTTCACTAATTGCAAGTTGAAATTGTTCGTAAAATCGTTTTTTAACCCTGTGTTTGGTTGGTGCAGAAATCTGTGAAAAACCTAACGGTAAGAAAATGGATGGGAGTTTATTTTTCTCTTATTTGGAAGGCTGAGAAAATAAACAGTAAGTAAAAAAGAAACATTGAGAATAGAAAAGAAGTGGGCTAATTTTTATTAATGAGCAAAAGCGGTGTGATTTTGTGTGAAAAATTGATATGCTAAATTAATTTATGAAAATACTTTTTGCGTGGTAAATATATCACGCCCATTCATCGTCTATGAGGAGCAAACACACTGAAGTCATTTCGTTGGTATGTGGAAAATGAAATTGGTGGAGAAAATGGGTGGAAAATCATTTTTTTCGTGTTTGGGAGCATTTGAGAGACAAGAAAAACTACAATAGATGTGAAAAATAATAAGCATAACGGATAGTTTTTTTACGATCAAATCATCGTAATTTGTTATGAAAAATATACAGGAACCTCAACCTTTTCCCCGTCCGTCTCACCACCAACCATTTCACCGTAGTTGGATGCAGATCTGACGCAGAAGAAGAGGGACGACTCCCACCTTTGCTGCTGCCGCCCCCTTGCCCCCTCACCGCTGTCGTCGCCGCCCCCTCGCCCCACCTTCGCTGTTGTCTGCAGATCTGAAACGCCAATCTTTTCCGTAAATCTAAAACGCAGGCAAAGAAAGATGACTCCCACCTTTGTCATCGCTGCCCCCTCGCGTCGTTGGGCCCCCTTTTCGCCGTCATTGCACCCCCCTCGTGCTTTCGACGTCGTCGCACCCCACCTCGCAGCGTCATGCAAACTGCAAAGGCGTCAAGCCGCATCGTGCAAACTACAAAGGCATCAAGCCTTTTTCCGTTTATGTCTCTGACTTTTGCCGTGATTGATATTTCCATTAATATCAATGTTAATAATAAATTGAAAACTGCCTTGCCGTGAGAGAAGAATTTATGTAAATAAATTAAAAACATTTATTTATAATGTCAAATTAATATTTTATATAATTATATTTTCTTTTCATCCCTTTTTTACTCTAAACCAAAACAACCCTATGGAAATCTGTTTTTCCATACATTTTCTTTCCATCTTTTTTTCTTCCACCCTTTTTCCACCAAAATTTTTTTTACCCCATTTCTATAGGTTACCAAACAAAGGGTTAGTGTTGTTGATGAAAGTTCCAAGATCGTGAAAAGTCGACACTGGCAGGCCTAAGTCCAGATTTCGCCGAACCAACGCTTCCAGGTCGGATTTGGACCCGATTCGGGTCCAATTCTTCACCTCTTTATATATCATTTTTTATAATTTATTAAGTAAAATTTATTATAGCATTTTATTTCATTCTAATTTATATATTAAATAATGAAGGTTGATGTAAAAGAAAACACATTCTTTTAAAACATTATTAATACATTCTCATTGGTGTATGATTTATGATGTATTTTATTGAGGATGTGAATATTGCCATTTGCAATGGGACATGAGATAAACCAAGGAGAACAGAGCTCACAGGAATACATTATAAGAGAGGCCAAGATATTAGATAATGGGATCGGTGGATTGCTGTGTCTGGCACCACACTTCACTGGCTGCTTCTGGCCTTTGGCACAGGAAGATGAGAGTAGGAGAGTCAAAGACTTGTGCGTACATTAATATATATGTAAAGACTCGTATTTTGGTAGTTTTGAGAGATAGTCATTCTATGGGAATGTAACTATCCTGGACGGTAGTGTAGCCGTCGATGTGAGCATTTTGACCGTACTTGGGCCCGATTTCGAGTCAGGGCCCCGTTTGACCCGATTGTTGACTTTTTGGATTTATTGGTTGACTTTGCGTTTGAGCAGTCATTTGAGTGTAATAATATCTGAACAGTGTTGTGCTCGTCATTTCGAGCATTTTGACAGTAATTTGACTCAATTTGGAGTTCGTGACCTCGGGAGGTCAATTATTGCGTTCGGGTCAATTATTCTTTGGGAGGCCAATTATTGGCAACGGTATATATATAATTAAGAACTGTTTTATATCTTTAATTGCCAATTATTGGTACGTGCATGTTTGAGCAAGAGAGAGAGAGAGAGAGAGAGAGAGAGAGAGGGAAGAGCGTAGAGCTTTCTTGGCGATTTTGGGGCGATTGGAGCTCGTGGATTGCAAATAATCTTCCAGGTAGGTGTCCTTAATTGTCTTATTTCGATCCTATCTCTGAATATGTGATCTGTGGATGTATGAGTGTGTATTTTATGAGGGTTGAGAAGTCAACCATGGAGGTCTAGATTTAGATCTAGATGAATATATGATTTGTGTGTATTTATGATGTTATCGTGCGAATTAGAGGCGTTTAGGACGCGTTTTGAGGTAAATATTGTAGTTTATTGCGTAAAATAGATGTTTATGAGCGTGCTGGGGGTCACTGGGTTGCTCCCAGACGAAGAACAGGCCAAAAACGATGATGAACAATACCCTGGGCGAGTTTTAGAGTCGACGGACCATCACAGACTATGGAGTCAAGCACTGTGGAGTCAAGCGACTTAATGATCGCGGCTATGGAGTCAGCAGACTTCGTGGTCGCAGCCTATGGAGTCAGCAGACTATGGAGTCAACAACTTAGTTAGTCCGGATCGAGTCCGGAGGAGTTAGTCCGGATCGAGTCCGGAGGAGTTAGTCCGGATCGCAGTCCGGGTGATTAGTCCGGAGGAGTTAGTCCGGAGTAGTTAGTCCGGATCGTAGTCCGGAGTAATCAAATCCGTAGCAGATGAAACAGTGATCCGTAGCATCGATCCAGGAGCATCAAGTCCGTAGCAATGAAACGGTGATTCGTAGCATCGATCCGGAGCATCAAATCCGTAGGAGTGAAACAAGTTCCAAGCCGCAAGCCAAACCGCATCGCATGGACATTTACATTGTAAACCATTAAAGTATTATACTTAAGTTACAATGTAAATAATGAAATACCCCCCCCATTTGGATTCAAAGAAAAATACTGGAAAAATTAATTCCCACTATTTCAAAATGTGAAAATTGGGATTTAGTGTAAAATCTCGGAAAAACCCAAAAGTTCGTAGTGGTGAATTTTTGGAAAGTGGGGTTAGACATCTCGGAAAAATCCCCAAAAAATCAGATTATCTTATTTATGATAAGGGAACCCAATGCCGGGACTTTTAATTTCAAGAAAATAGGCTGCTATGAGTACTTCCTTCATAAATCAAGGGTTGAGGATTTACTTGTGAAGACTGGTACAATTCTAAAGGAAATGTTGAGAATGATATGCCATACTAATGTTAGTATGTTGATGTGAGGTATTGGGGCATGAACTCCGTGACTTGTTTGGGTTTTCACCGTGATGCACCGATGGTGCTATGTGGTTGACGTGGCAGGCATATGCACCGATGGCAGCCTGTGTGGCGATGTGGCCGGGCATATTGCGCGTGGACAAGCTAAGGCCTGAGTTGAGCCGTTGAGCTCGTGGAGCTAGGGCCGAGTGCCCCGAGCTGGGATCCCATGGAGGATCGTGGACAAGTTGTCCTGATGTTTGTTGCGGTCGAGTCCTGATGATTGTGCACACTACACGGTGCACGAGTACACTGAGCATATAGTATAGACTTATATGTGTTGCATGATGTGGAGTGTTAGGGTCACCTACCGAGCTTGTCGCTCACCCCTACTTGTTGTTTACCCTTTTCGGGTGTGACCCGAGACTAGTGGAGGACTTTCTTCCAGGAGGACGCCCACTACTCGATGTATGATACGATTATATTCGTATTGTTTTATGTGATATCCCGGACATGGGTCCAGGTGGACGATTGTATTTGCATACTGTATGATATGATGTCTCGTATAACTGTTTGACTCTTTGTATGCATGATGATATATGGGAAAGTACATGATTACCCTTGATGTATGATCGTACGGGGTTGCATATTTGAGACATCACCCGTGGTGTAGTCTCTATTGGTGCTAGTTACCAACCCCTTGACCTTTCGGGTGCGGGCAAGGGGAAGTCATGTACCCGGTTCCGGGTTCCCTGGAATTCGGGGCGTGACAATATATATATATATATATATATATCTAAAATTACTAATATGCCTTGAAGTCAAACTTGGAGTCGGTGGTGTTTGGCGCGACGCCTCACTACTTCAGGCCTTCAACACTAAGAGACGAGAGTGGGAGAGTTAAATGTAGAAACGACTATTTTGCTTATATCACTTATGTCAATGAAATACATGGTATAAATAGAGATGAACATCAAGTCAAATCTCTTACAATCTTTTATATGAAGAAATAATATTAATTGATATCTTATCAATTAATAAGATATGATCTTATCAATTAACGAGATATACCAATTAATACAATATCTTTTCTAAATGGAAATAATCTCAACACTTCCCCTCAAGTTGGTGCATAGATGTCATACATGCCCAACTTGTCTAAGAACTTTGAAAGTAATCGACGGGATACTCCTTTGGTTCATCTAATTGATTTTCCGATCGAATCTTTGGTAATTCCACAACTTTTCCATCCAATTTCTCTTTAATGAAGAACCTGTCTATTTCAACATGTTTTGTACGGTCGTGTTGAACTGGATTATGGGCTATATCACATGCTGCTTTGTTGTCACAATATAGCTGAATTGGTTGCTTTTGAAAATAGCCGAGGTCTCGTAAGAGAAATTTCAACCATAATGCTTCAGAAATTCCTAGGGCCATTCCTCTATACTCAGCTTCTGCACTAGATCTTGCAACCACATTTTGTTTCTTGCTCCTCCATGTGACTAGGTTTCCACCAACAAAAGTAAAGTATCCAAAGTTGATCGTCTATCATCAACCGATCCAGCCTCAAGATCTCGTATATACCTCAATATTTGACTTGCTTCGTTTGTAGAGAATAAAATTCCCTTTCCTGGAGCAGACTTTAGGTACCTTAAAATCCGCATGACTGCATTCATATGTTGCTCACAAGGACTATGCATAAACCGACTAAAGACACTCGGAGCGTAGGCAAGATCTGGTCTTGTGTGAGCTAAGTACATTAATCTCCCAACTAGTCTTTATTATCTTCCCCTGTCCACTAGTACCTAGTTGTGTCAATGGTTAATTTCATACCCTCTTCCATTGGAGTGTTAGTTGGTTGACATGCCGACATACCTGTTTCATCGAGTAGATCTAAGGCATACTTTCTTTGAGATAGAAAGATTCCTTTACTCGATCGAGATACTTCAATTCCAAAAAAATATTTTAGGGGACCTAAGTCTTTCATTTCAAACTCCTTGGACAAGTACTCCTTCAAAGCTTTCATCTCTTCGAGTCATTGCGTGTGACGATCATGTCATCGACATATACAATGAGTGCGGTAATTTTCCCATGCCGCTTCTTTAAAAACAATGTGTGATCTGAATTGCTTTGCTTGTAACCAAAGGTGGTCATGGATTTTGTGAAGCGTCCAAACCATACTCTAGGGGATTGTTTTAATCCATATAGTGATTTCTTCAACTTGTATACCTTTTGCTTTTGTCGTTCGGTTATCATGCACCCTGGTGGAAGATCCATATAAACTTCTTCAGAAAGGTCACCATGTAAGAATGCATTCTTCACATCAAATTGTTGTAATGGCCAGTCAAAATTTGCAGCTAAGGATATCAAAACTTGGACCGTATTGATCTTGGCTACGGTGCAAATGTCTCAGTGTAGTCAATTCCATAAGTTTGCGTATATCCTTTTGCCACTAATCTCGCTTTAAAACGTTCAATTGTACCATCAGCTTTGTATTTCACAGTAAAGATCCACCGACATCCAACTGGTTTTTTTCCTATGGGACGATCAACAAGTTCCCAAGTTTGATTCTTTTGTAAAGAGGACATCTCTTCATTCATCGCAGCTTTCCATCTTGGATCGGCTAAGGCTTCCTGCACACTGTTAGGTATAGATACAGAAGATAATTGATTGACAAATGACTGATTTGTTTGTGACAAGCGATGTGTAGACATATAATGGTTCATGGGATACCTTACTTTACTAGACAATTGAGGTTCATATGTAGATTTTGGAATACCTCTGGTAAGACGTTGTGGTAATTGTCTTTTAGATGACTCTGGTATAGAGTAAGGACTTTCCTCAGACAATGATTGGTTTGATGTATTAATTGGGAGAGACTCAGACTCTGTTCCAGATGTCTCTTGGTTTTCTTGATGCTCATGTTCACTCTGATTAAAGGTTTGTCTACCATGCTCCAGCTTATCCCCTTCTACATTTACTGTGTCATTGTGTAGTGTATCATCATTCAACTCCAAGTTAGGACCAATAGGATTCACATTACCAACATCTTGAGGAGATATTTTCACAACATCTTCTTCTTGGGTGTTTATAAGAGTCTGAATTTCCTCGAGAGACTTCCCCTAAAAGTCAGACTCAGAGAAATACATAATATTTTCATGAAAGACAACATCCATAGTGATAAACATGCGCGTAGTAGGGGGATGATAACACCGATATCCTTGTTAAGTAATAGCATATCCAACAAAGACACATTTCAAGGCACGAGGCATTAACTTACTTCGTTGGTTTGGAGGAAGATGAACATAAGCAACACACCCAAAGACATGAGGGGGAAGGTTAGGTACTGTGGGAGCAACAATAGCTGTGTTGAGTTCCTGAAAGGGTGTATGGAATTGGAGGGAACGAGATGGAACACGATTAACAAGATATGTGGCAGAGAGAAGAGCTTCACCCCAATAACATAATGGCATGTGAGCCTCAATGAGAGAAGCACGAACGACCTCCAATAAATGTCTATTTTTTCGTTCGGCCACGCCATTCTCGTTGAGGGGTATTCGGACAACTAGTTTGATGGATAGAACCTTGGGAGGCCAAAAATTACCGAAGGTCGAACTATGGTATTCCCCGCCATTATCACTAGGTAGCACTTGAATTCGGGTATGGTACTGTGTATGAATAAGATGATAAAATTTCTGAAACAACATGTTAACTTCGGATTTAGATTTCATTAAACATAACCATGTCATCCGAGTACAATCATCAATAAAGGTAACAAACCAATGTGAACCACCCAAGGTCGGAACTTTGGATGGTCCCCAAACATCTGAGTGAATAATCATAAAGGGAACAAGGCTTTTATTTAAAGTTAAAGGAAAGGAAGCACGATGGCTTTTGGCAAGTTCACACACATCACACTGAAACAGAGAAAGATCCACATTCAAAAACAAACTGGGAAACAACCTTTTGAGATAACCAAAGGAGACATGTCCTAAACGACGATGCCAGAGTAAGATATCTGCAACCTTCTTGGGTGAACCAATGCTCTCTACTGATAAAGCCTGATTTAATCTGCTTGAAGTATCTGATGCCAAGTCCAAGTAATATAACCTCCCTCTCTTAACACCATAACCAATCGTTTGTCGAGTTTGAATGTCCTTAAACACACAATAATTAGGCCAAAAAATAACAACACAAGATAAGGTAGTAGTGATTTGAGAGACTGATAAGAGATTATAATCCAAGGATATAACAACTAATACAAATCAAGATGTAAAGTATTAGTAAGATGTGATGACCCTTCACCAATTACGGAGGTGGTATTACCATTAGCCGTGGAGACACAAGTTTGGGAGGATGAGTGAAGATTGGTGATTTGTCTAACATCGAATGTCATATGATCAGTAGCACTAGGATCAATTATCCATGTATTATGCAAAACAGTGTAGAAGTGGTGAACACCTTACCTCCAGATTTGAAGTGGTGAGCAATGCAGATGATGTAGGATGGGCATTGTCATCCATTGTTTGAGCAATGGCAGCAGTAGAAGGGCGCTTTGAATCTCGATGCTTTGTGGGGTCCCACCATTCTGGATAGCCAATGAGTTCAAAGCGGCGATCCTTGGAATGACCTGCTTGATTGCAATGGGTGCATTTGTAGATGGGTTTGTCGGATCTGTTGGAAGGCTTTGAATTGGTGGATTTAGGACGATCGAGGGATGTCTTATTGGGTGGATGGCGTGAAATCATAGCGGAAGCTTCAGGTTTCTCTATATCTTCATTCAAGGTGGTAGATCGTATGGCTTCACGACGGACTAAGGAATAACACTCTTCCAAACTTGGGAGTGGTTCATGCCGTAAGATTTCTCGTCGGAATTGATCAAAACATTTATCTAATCCAGCCAGAAAAATATGTACTCGAGTTTGTTCAATAGATTGTCGGTATGTAGTAACATCATCAGGATCTTTCATGACCACTCTATCACGATGATCAAGTTCCTGAAAAATCTCTATTAACTCTCCATAGTAGATGGAAAGTGATCGAACACCTTGTTTGGCTGAAAAAGCTCTCTGATGCAACGAATACACATGCATCTCATCATTACCATCATAAAAGGCTTTGGATAGAGCATTCCAGATTTCACGAGCAGTGGGTATGCGGATATAACGCTTCATGATGTCAGGAGTCATGGACATAAGAAGCCACCGTTTCACCTTTTGATTTTCAGCATACCATTTGTCATATCCCGTGGTTGAGACATCAGGTGGAACAAATTTGCCAATGATGTAAGAAAGTTTTTCTCGTTCAGCAATATGCATCTCCATCAATTGAGACCACACATCATAATTGGTTTCGGTAAGTTGAATGCCGGCATTAAAAGCACCTTCCACTGGACAAGAATTGGAATGGATTTGGGAGTAGAGGATTCGGTGCTATTGCTCATCCTGTTTTGTTTTGGTGGTTTTTTTTTTTTTTGATATATCGAGCGGTGGTACTTGGGGTTGGCGAGCGGGCGAGTGGTAAAGTTTAGCAGAGAGAGGGGTAAAGTTTTCTATGGGTCTGGACGAGCGACAACGGTAAGGTATATCGGCTCAAGCGGTGGTCCGGTGGACTGGGGCAACTGGTGAGATGGTGGTCTGGTGCGAGATGGTGGTCTGCGGCGACGACCCTGTGGCGCGATGCTGGTCTGTTTTGGGCGACTACCTGCGACGAGGGTGTATCAGCGACAGCGGCGAGATGGTGGTCTTGGGCGAGATGATGGTTTGTGGCGAGGGTGTATCAGCGGCGACATGGAGGTCCGGCGAGTTGGTGGTCTTGGGCGAGATGATGGTCTGCGGCGAGGGTGTATCAGCGGCGAGATGGAGGTCTCGGCGAGTTGGTGGTCTTGGGCGAGATGATGGTCTGCGGCGAGGGTGTATCAGCAACGAGATGGTGGTCTGTGCGAGCGGTGGTGGTCTGGGAAAGATGGGTTTGGGTTTGGCGGTGTCCGTGGCGAGCGGGCGAGTGGTGCCGGCCGTGGATTTTTGCTTTTGGGTCTAGGTTAGAACAATCTGGAATGAAATTTTGGTAAAGGTCCTAGACCTTGGAACGTGGCTCGATACCATGTAGAAACGACTATTTTGCTTATATCACTTATGTCAATGAAATACATGGTATAAATAGAGATGAACATCAAGTCAAATCTCTTACAATCTTTTATATGAAGAAATAATATTAATTGATATCTTATCAATTAATAAGATATGATCTTATCAATTAACGAGATATACCAATTAATACAATATCTTTTCTAAATGGAAATAATCTCAACATTAAAGACTTGGAGTTGTGCATATGTTAAAATATATATTTAAAATATATTATTTTCATTTTACAATATTATTTAAGCAATAAACAATGATAAGTATGTGTTCATCGGAAACTATCATTTAAAAGCTTGGTTAAAAATAGTTGAACATAAACACCTTTCGGTTGGTTTGCGGCTATACTACATATTGATAAAGAAAGAAGATTTATTCGATTCACAGCAACCACAAATGGAAGAATCTCTCTCTTGAAGTTGCTATTGACTAAATGCAAATTTCTATTAAATTTGGCTTTACAATATATCAATAATATGGCATGTGAAAACATAAGGGGGCCAGAGTAGAAAAATTATAAAACTATTCATATTCGGTATCATTATATATATAAGAAATATTTCAAAACCCGGGGGGGGGGGGGTACCAAAGTCTAGTTCCGCCCTTGAAGGACATCCCTAACTCAAAATGTGTAGGAATTAAGCTCCATCGACCAAAGTCCCCAAAACACATCCTTTTTTTCTTTTTACCTCAAACATCTCTCTCTCTCTCTCTCTCAAACTTAAAAACGGCTAATGATTGCTAAGGACAAAAATTATGTCTTAAGTTTCCTATTTATACTCCAACATAATTTATTTAATTAAAAATAATCTTAATAAAGTCTCAAAATTGCCTTTTAATCTCATAAATTACACATCAGACTCAAATACAGTTAAAGTTCTTCATTCGATGAGTACTCCACTATAACTAAAAGACAACTATAACTAACTCAACCACAAAACCACCATTATCATACATAATAACAATCACAATGAACACATATCTATTAGCAAATCAACAGCCACCACTATACTAAAACAACTTAAAACATAACGCGACAACTCAAACATGTAACTCAGTGTTCACTATCATCCTTTAGGGTTGTTTGTTCTTGAACAAAATTGAGATAGTGCACACATATCTCAGCCTCACATTCCCAAGTCTTTTTCTCATTGCCATAGTGTTTTCACAACACACGAACCAACATAATAACTTTTCCCTGTAGTTGTTTCTCCCTCATTCCCAAAATACACACCAAAGTCTCAACAACTGTGATATAATCCTCAATATCTAAAGTACTCTAATCTAGCACATGTGTAAGATCCAGATGGTACTTCTACAATTTGGATACATGAAAGACATTATGTACTATACTCAATCAGGGAGGTAATGGCAACTCGTATGCCATTAGTCTCTATCCAAACCTTTTATGACCCATCCGTAAAGAAACATGAAGAAACACATGCTCTCCCACTGAAAACTCCAAAGGTTGACATTATTAGTCCACGTAAGACTTCTACCTATTCTGGGTTGTCAAAAGATGTTATTGATGTTGTATTTTCATTGTAGCCTCTTTAAACAACTGGGTCCTAACATTATTGTCTTGTTGGCCTCTACCCAACATAATAGAGACTGTCATTGTCTATCGTATAGTACCTCAAATGGTGTCATCCCAAATGATTCTTGATAACTATTATTGTATGCAAACTCCGCTTAAGGAAGATGAGTTATCCATAAACCACCGAAATCCACACACAAGCCCTCAACATGTTCTTTAGTATTTGGATTATCCTCTCTA
This sequence comes from Taxillus chinensis, assembly GCA_023512835.1. Classification (NCBI taxonomy): domain Eukaryota; kingdom Viridiplantae; phylum Streptophyta; class Magnoliopsida; order Santalales; family Loranthaceae; genus Taxillus; species Taxillus chinensis. The sequence goes on along the minus strand of CM042088.1, from coordinate 58,613,353 downwards.
GTTGTCTATCTATCTCGGAATGGAAAGTTGTACTCAAGTTAATTCATGTCCCTAACACCTCTTGTAAACTAGCCCAAAATTGGAAAGTAAACCATGCATCTCTATGCTAAAGCAAGGGATAAAGGTACTATATGAAACCAAACACTCGCATTAACATATAATCAACTCAATGTTGAAATGGAGTCTCGTTATCGGACATCTAAGAAATGAGTTGTTGTTTTTTTCAGTTGAACCACAATTACCCAAATCATATTCTTCCTCTATGAGGTAGCAAGAAGTCCCATCACAAAGTCCATGGTAATGTAATTCCATTTCTACTCAACTAACAACAACAAATATAGTGGGCCAATCGATTGTTGGTGTTTTTCCTTTACTTGTTAACATGTAAGGCACCTAAAAACAAACTCAGCTATGCTCTTCTTTAATCCCAACCACCAAAAATACTCTTGGAGAGCATAGTACATATTCGTTCCCCTTTGATGAATAGCCAAATGCGAATGATGGAAATCCCTCATTATGTCATCTTAGAGTGAGGATGCTACTATCGGTCGCCCACATAATCCCAACTCATGCTCAACTCTTTTTGACCAATCCTAGGGTAGCTCACTAACCTCTATATTAGTACAAGCCATTTCACCATCTACATCTCCCAATTGCCTATCTCAGACATGTTGATACAATTCAGGCATCGTAACAATCAAACATATGAGTGTCTCTCCATCCTGGGTATTAGGTTGCAATTGAAACATGTAAGAGCTCATGTTTTGGGTGACCTTTTGAGATAGTTACTGTTTAAGGATCGAAATATTTGAACGACGATATAACCATTAATATGAGTATTTTGATAGTATTTAAGTCTGATTTGGAGATGAGTCTTAGAAGGCAATTATTGTGGATTTTTTGGATTTTGGAGATATTTTTTGGTGACTTTATGCATTACTTGTTATTTGAGAATGAATATATCTATATGGTAATAAACTCGTTGATACAAGCATTTTAACTATCCCTAGGCTTAATTTGGATTTCGGGGACTCAAAAAGTTATTTTTGTGAAATTAATGAATTCTTGGAGGAATCAAATAAATAAATAATTAATTAAAGATGCAAGTAGGGCATTGTATTGTTTATACTGTTGGTACACACATTTTTGCATAAGGTGGAGGAAGAAAGAATTGGAGATCCTATTTTTTTGGAGTTTGTGTCAATCCGATCATTGAAACAAGTCCCAAATAGGTGTTCTTACCCTTCTACACCATTTAATTGAATTGTTTATGTTGGAATTAGATTGAAATTGAGGATTTGGAATGAATCCTAGAATTGAGGAAAATGTGAAAATGAGTTTAATGGGTTAAATTTATGATAAGATGTTTATACTATGATTTCTAGCTTGTCCGTGTTGATTACATATTAAATAATGAATTAAGATGTTTTAAATTGAGAAATTTAAATGTATGCATGTTTAGGGTAAAATAGATCTAAAATTTAATATATAATGATGTCGTATGTTTTATAATTCAAAAAATAAATATTATGCATTATGGGAACCTTAGAATCCGTTTGGTAATATGATATTATTTTTGAAAATACGATTATTTTTAAAAACAGTAGATTCAAATAATTTAAAATTATTTATAAGTGATGTAAATGTATTTGAGCCTATAATTTTTAAAAATAATTTTACTTTTAAAAATAATCATCGAATGAAAGGTAACCTTAGATGTCATGACAATGAAATTTAATGTTTAAAATTGAAAATGAGTAATTTAAGGTGAACTTTATTTTAAAGACTGCATTATAGGCTCTTATATTTTTATCAAAACGATATAGTTTTAATTTAAAATTTATTAATCATAATAATATTATTTTGATAAAAATATAAAAAATATGTAATATAATCCTATTTTAAAGACCGTAAATGGATTTATTCGTTAATGTGTGACATTTGACGGTGTATTGAAATTCGGCCAAAGGGCAAAATTGAGAGAAAACACCATAGGCCACAATAGTGTGAGGAGGGGCCGTCATGGCCGTTTTGGTGCATCCGAGCTAAAGATGGCAATTTTACCCGTCCCCGTGGGGGACCCGCCCCGCCCCGAATGGGGTGGGAGCCTTGTCCCATCCCCACCCCGCAGGTAATTCGAGCCACCCCGCCCCGCATCCTCGCCAAGTCGCCCTACCAATAAAAATATGTGAAAAATATATCCTGTCAATAGGTTTTCAACTTAAAACCTACCCATGACATTGTAAGAGGCCGACCACTAAGCTAAGTTGCCATTAATGGTTATAATTACATAATTATATATATATATATGTATAAATAATATATAGTTATAATAATGATAATGATAATGATAATAATAATTTGTTTATTTATTTAGAAAAATAAATATTTATTTATATTTATATAAAAATTTATGTGTGTTAATTGCATTTGAAAGTTTTGTTTTATTTTTATTTGAAATTGATAAATATGCATTTGTGTTACCAAAGCAATAGAAGCAGGACCCAAATAAGTTAGTTAGAAATCGAAACTTTTAATAGATAGATAATTAAAAGAAACAAATAAGAAGTTGAATATTATTTTTAAAGAAAATATGAAAAATTAAAAAAAAAACCCAAAAGTTTTGCAAACAAAGGAGGGTAAAGGAAGAAATATAAATAAAAAAACATTCTAACTACATTTGCATGTATTCTTTTAAGGAAGAAATGTAAATTACTGGAATTTTAAAAAGAACACTAAAACGTGGAGATAGAGATAATAATGGGGCGGGGGCGGGTATTTTATTGCATTGCCTGCCCGATTCCCGTTTAAGATTTTAATAAAAGAAACAAAGGCATTTAGAAAGATAAAAAATCATAAAATTTAAAAAATAAAATTTTGAATAAAAGAAATAAGGGAAAACCAAAAGGCAACAAAAAATAAGTAAATAAATAATTATTTATATTTATATAAACAAAGTAATAAAACTATATATATTCATAATTTAATATACCAAAGTAATTAATATTGTATGATTAACTTTAAACATTGGTTATAATTATAATATTATACACACACACACTTAATAACTAATCTTATACGAAAATAATCATATTGTTGATCGTTTTAATTAAATTAAGGGAAACAATTTAGAGAAATACAACTTCTTAAGTTAAATTTATGACATAAGTAATTTAATAACTTTAGCTTATAATTATACTATTTAGGTTATTAGTACTGCATTATCGCTTATTATTGGTGATAATTCTATTACTTAATTTTTCACTACTCATTACTCAAGTTATTACTTATTAGTTATTGATTATAATTTATAACTTATAAGTACATATATATTGTGACTTGTGTTTTAAAAGAAATTAAATTAGCATAAGTATAACGTTTTATATTAAACAATATAATGATTTTCATTGGCTCACATATATAAAGCGACTTAATAGTATTTTAGTAGCTACCATGATTTAGACCTTTATCAAAGCATTGTATGTGCTAATTCATTTCGCTTTCTAAATTTCCTTATATGTGTCTTATAACGTATATCAATCTCAGTGATTTACTTAATTGTAAAACTTTAATGTATAATCATGCTATTAGTAATTACGATTATGATTTTGTTCATATTACTAAGCTTATTTTAGTAACTTGATAATTAAGATTACTTATTGATTAATGTATTGCTTTGATTACTTATTCATTATAACGTATAAGGCATCGATGTGTGTATATCGTGATAGCTATATACATAATTTGGAAGATTCTAAAATGCAAAGACAAGCAGTCATTTTAAATTAAGCAACTTCGATTTAAACTGTAGGTCGTTCGAATATCATATATTAATCATTGATTAACCATTAAAAAATATGTGCAATACTTATATTAATGTCATTAAATCTATTATTTAAAATATATATTGATTAGTTGATATTGTAATTATTATTTATTAATGCTTACAATAATTATTAAGAGAATATAAGTATTTATATTTATTATTAAGTACAATAAAATATATTAATAATATTATTAATGAATAATGATATAAACTAAAATAATATATTTATTTATTAATGCTTTTCGACAGATTCCAGAATGCCACTTGCCACAAAATCCCTAATCTTTTCTCTTAAGTCTTAATGTCTTATCCTATCTCTAAGTCTCAAGTCTCTCACAACCTATCTCACACGGTCCATGACAATCGATAGATCCATGCACCGACGCACGACAAACTTTTAGACTCTCGGCTCACACGATTCACCGCCGCCGCTTTATGACAAAGCTATCGGCGGCTGCCGCCGCTCAATGACATATTCGCCGCCGCTACTCCACGGTCCATCTATGGAGCCGCCGTCGCTGTTCGGCCCGCTCCTCTTCCCCTCCAACCTGTTCCCTCTCCCGGACACCTAGAAGCTTGCCGATCTCCTGCCATAGCCACCGGTGCACTGCCCATCCTGCTCGGCTATGCCTCTATCCACCACTATCGGTCACCATCTCGTCCTCTCATCCAAGCACCAGCCACCGCTACAAGACCTACTCCATGAACCAGGAACCACGATCCGTGAGTTCTATGATTTTTGTTACTTTCTATTTGATTTGGTAATTGATATTTCGTAATTTATATTTGTTAGTTTTTTCCTTTTGTCCTTCATGATTTGCTACTAACGGATGTTCGATTTGTTGTGTTTTTGTGAGTTGGTCAATGTTCTTCATGGTCTATTATGTTTTTTTGTTTTTTTTTTTTGGTTTTTTGATATGCGATTAATTGATTTGAAACAATTTTTTTATATTAGGGTGAAAATGTCTGTTAATTGTAATAGTGATGTCAACTCTATGTCAATACAACCAACAACAGTAGTTGGTACTAATAGTCCCCTTTAATCATCATAACCATCAACACCAATTGAGGGTACTTCAACTCTTATCTCATCTCCAATTATCATTTCTGAAACAGATTCTCCCATTGGTGTTTGTGGAAAAAGAAAGCATACTAATGTTGTGTGGGAGCATTTTGAATGAGAAATAATTGCCGGAGGGATAAAGGCAACTTGTAAGCATTGTAAAAAAAAACTTGGAGGTGATCCGAAAAATGGAACTAAGCACTTGCATGAACACATCAAGTGGTGTCCTAGGTACAAAAATGTGAATTTAATAAGGTAAAAAGTTTTAACATTCAATTTCAATAAAGGAGATGACAAAATTAATGCATATCTTTTTGACCAATGTACCGCTAGAAAAGAGCTATCAAACATGATTATAATGCATGAGTATCCTCTGTCTATTGTTGACTATGTTGGATTTAAGAGATATTCAAATGCACTTCAACCTTTGTTTAAGATGGTTACTCGAAACACAATAAAAAATGATATCTTCAAAGGATATGATTATAAAAGGGAGAAGACAATGAAATTATTTGAACAGAATAAGAAGATTTGTCATCACTATAAATATGTGGACTGCTGACAATCAGAAGAAAGGGTTCATGGTTATTATAACACACTTTATTGATGAATATTGGATGTTGCAAAGTCGTATTTTGAGATATTTTTGAATACTAAAGTTATAATTTTTTGTATTTTTATTTGATATTCAATTTGTCTGTTAATAGTTATTTATTATAATTTACCTTAGGTTTATGTATGTGCCTTGTCCACACATGGGGGAGGTACTTTGTGAAACTCTAATAAGCTGTTTGTTGGATTGGAATGTTGATACCAAATTGACTACTCTCACCATTGACAATTGCTCTACTAATGATGTGAAAGTAGATCTTGTTCTTGATAAGTTAAGTATGGACTCACTTTTATTGGGGGATTTATTTCTTCACATGCGTTGTAGTGCTCATATTTTAAACCTAGTTGTCAAGGATGGTTTAGATGTGATTAAACATGGCATTGTGAAAATTCGTGATAGTGTGGCATTTTGGACATCAACACCTAAAAGGCAAGAAAAGTTTGAAGAAACATGCCACCAATTACGCATAAATATTGAAAAGAAATTGGAGCTTGATTGTTTGACACAATGGAACTCCACATATTTGATGCTTCAAATTGTCATATTGTATAAAAATGTTTTCTTTCGCTTAAAGCAACGTGAGTCTTAGTATAAATGTTGTCCAAGTGAAGAAAAATGGGAGTTTGCTAATGCAATTTCTCAGAGATTGAAAATATTTTTTGATGTCACTGAATTATTCTCCAGTACTAAATACCCCACAACCAATCTCTATTTTCCAAAAATTTGTGAGATTAGATTGACGTTGTCTAAATGGTTGTCATCTTCAGATAGGGTTATCAAATCAATGACATCAAATATGATTCAAAAATTTGATAAGTATTGGATAATAATTCATGGAATTTTAAGAGTTGCTGATGTGTTGGATCTAAGATAAAAAATGAATTTGATTGAGTATTACTTCTCAAAACTATATGGAAATGATTGTTTTGATGAGATTGGGAATGTGCGTACTTTATGTTATGATTTGCTTGATGAGTATCAACGTAGATTGAATAAAGATGAAATTGTTTTATCTTCCTCAATGTCTCAATGTATTGATTCCAATAATGAAGATAATCTGTCAGATTATGATTTGTTTGTTAGTATGAAAAGAACCACTAATTGTATTCACACAAAATCAGAACTGGATCATTATTTGGATGAAGATGTTTTGCTAAGAACAACTGATTTTGATATATTGAGTTGGTGGAGATCAAGTGGACTTAACTATCCAACTTTACAAGCAATTGCTAGGGATTTTTTAGCTATTCCTGTATCTACGGTATCTTCTGAGTCTGCTTTCAACACTAGTGGTAGGTTGGTGAGTCCACATTAAAATAGATTGCATCCCAAAACCATAGAGGCATTGATGTGTGCTCAAAATTGGTTGTGGGCTGCTAAGTTCTAAGGTAATTGAAGTAGAATTTTTTTATTTATATTTTCTTTCAATTTATGTAATTCTTAATTTTATTTTATTTTGATTTATATTATTTTCATTTTATATTATTTCATTTTTAAGTTACTCATATACTTTCAAATGTTTTAAACTGTTTTTGAGTTGAAAAAATGTTATAATTACATTTGAAAGAGAGGGAGAAACAAATGTGCTTAAAATTTGCACATATGTTAATAATAGGCATGACCAGGCCATAATAATAATAGACAAGCAGCATATGCTAGACCCAATCAATTTAGGTCCTTTCCATTCTCTTCGAGGACTCCTTCATTTCAAGGACCAAAAAATTGTATTTTTTTCCTGTTTCCTCTCTTATTGGCTTTAAATCTAGTAGTTTTCTGTTTTATCAAACACCAACAACAAAGAGGTCATCTATTTCTGAACTATTAAATATGCACAAATTATCAATATGTTAAGTGATATTATTTGCTTAAAATCTGCACAGATTGGGTGTAGATTATCAAACACCAGGTGCAGGTTATCAATAGAGAAATCTACACAAATTGAGTGATATCTCAAATATATTTTTTTGAACTTAAATTTAATATTTCAATATGTTATTGGTTCATTCTTTTATTTTGTAGGATTAAAGTCATTATTTAATGCCTAAATTGTTCATGCTAGAGATCAGAGATGTGATAAGACTGGGAAAAAGCATATAGAAATGTGCAGATTGCAGAGTTGTCTTTGTTTTTTTAAGATTAAGACAATATTGTGTTGCCTTTTAATCCTTTTGGTGGCTTCTTGTATTTTTTTTCCTGCATATGTATTTTTTTTCAGACTTCAAACACGTCCATGGCTTGTTGGTTTGTTGTACTTTTTTTTAAGGCTACAATTATGTAAACATGCACTGTTTTTTATTCTATTATGATATAGACTGGGCTGGCTAGTTGTAATTGGTTTTAATTTTGTTATGAATTAGGCTAAGCTGAACAGGAACATGAAATATGAAAAACAAAAATACTTAAGAACATAATTTTCGGGCGGGACAGGAATGTGACAGGTAATCTAATACCTGACAGGTTATAGAGCAGGAACAAGGATTAAAATCTTAAACAGAAATTAAGGTGGGCAATGAAATACCCATTTCGTCCCGTCTCATTAAGATCTCTAATCCGAGCATCCAAGTCAAATATTGCAAATTGGAAAACGTTGTGTATAAATTTAAATTTTAAACTTATTTTTTTAAAATGTCAGGTGAGAGTTGCTGGGAGAGAAATTATTGATGACGCTCTGACATTGGCGATTGACTAATTAGAAATGGTGGGCACTGCCAATGATTCCCACCTTTCTTGGATCGATGGATTTCAGGGCATGGTAGTTCCTGCCATTATTTAATGTTGAACCCCCACACACACTGACACCACTCTCCTTCCAGCTAGCTAACTGATGGGATACACTTCACGTACAGTTATAGTTTTTTAATTGCAAAAATCTTTAAATAAAATAAAAAATTTGAATTCCGCAATTTAATAACTGATAAAGCACTACATGAATAATCTACATTGAAGCTCTGAGTTTCTGAAAGCATATGTAAATGTTTTCAGAACAAAAATAAGTACTTTGACGTGGTGCCTCAGCCTCACAAAAGATACATATAATTATAGACACTTTGATTAAAACTCATTTAATCTCGTATTATGAGATTATATTTACTTATATAGAAAATTAGAGTATGATTAATATTATATGAGATTAAAATTCACCTAATCTTGTATGATTATATTTAATTATATAGAAAATATATTCGACCCCGCGACAACTTCCTACATGCGGAGTCAGATGCACTCATGGATAATGAACGTCCTTCTTGCTTTTTTTTTTTTGTCTTATATTTAATGCTGTAATTTTGTTAACTTTTTTTATTATTAGATATTATATATAATTTCGTGTCAATAAATGTTTATAGAAATTAACTGTATGACTAGAATCGTTAGACTTCGAGTTAATCTCCTTACTATAATTCATAATTACATTAAAACTATCCAATTGTTCACTTTTAATGGTCCGTTACTTTTTTTTAAGCCCGCAAAACAATTAATATACATTTGTATTTTACTATATAAACTTAATGTGATGTGTCACGTGAAAGGTGTGTTCGTGTATTTTATAATATGTGCGAGTTGCACAGTTCCACTGCATTTGTTTCTATACGTGCACTGTCGCTATCGCCGGTTTGAATTTTGAATGTAAGCCCTACCGTAGGCAAATGATAAATGTAACTGTATCATGATATTATTATAAATTATGACTGATCTAAATAATTATATTTTATTTATATATATTTTAATAATTTAATATATTATTATGTCATATGATTATCTATTAATTACATAATTTTAATTATATATAATATTACTTATATATATAATTTATATCTCTATTATTTTAAATATAATGGGTGTTTTTATTGATTTAGGATACTCACAGCCGTTTTTTATTATTTTTTTAATTTTATAAATTTAAATTATTTTTTACTTTTCTATACAAATATATATCATAATAGATTCTCTTAGAGCATCTTTAGTAGTACCAGCTATATTTCATTAGTTAAATTAATAAATAACTGAAAAAATTACTTTAGTTAAGACCATTTCTTAGTTCATTTTAAAATTTATAACTTAATTTTATTTTTACTTATTTCTCCTTCTTTCGCATTCCAGTCTGCCGCACGATTTCTCTTTGCCTTATTTCATCGTGATATCTCCATCAAGGTCTACCTTCTCTCTCCAGTGTAGCGCCACTCTGCGATCTCTATCCGGCGCAGCGCCACAAGGCCTCCGGTGTGGCTCTGCCACAATCTCTCTCTGTAGCTATCAGCCTATCTCCATATCCGGCGGTTCAGTCGCTTACAAATGTGGTTTCTAGGGGAAGAATTGGGCTGATTTATCTATTCCAAGGTCCCACAGGGACTGGAAAAACCTCAGCTGCCAGGCTTTTCAGTGCAGCTTTGAATTTTATGGCCCCTGTAATGGAAACCAAACTGCGTGGAATTTGCAGGGAATGCCTTGATTTCTTTTCTGGAAGGAGTAGGGATCTCAGGGAAATTGATGGCCCCAACATGGAGGCTCTTGATAGCGTCAGGTTCTTAAAAAAGATGTTGACAGGGGCTTAACCCGTCTTCCCCCAATACAAGATTTTTGTGGTTGATCATCAGTGTCACTTGATACCCCCTAAAACGACAGGACACGACGATTGTTGGATGGGCAGTGTCATCGAGGGCTGTCGGCATGAGGGGAAGCGGTAGGGCGCGATGGCAGGGCGGAGTGGTAAGGAGTGACGGAAGGGCGAGACGTAAGTGCTATTGTGCGATGGATCAAGGTAGGGTAGTGCGTATCCTTCAATTTGGAGAAGAAGAGAGACGTCAACAATAGAAGGGTACGATTGGAAAAAAGAGGAAAGCGTGGTGTGTGTTGACGTGTCACAGTAAAAAATTTAGGTATATTTACTTAAAATTATTGCTGAAGCTATATTTAACTAATAGAATACCTAAGCTATTGGAGCAACTTATTAGGTAAATATGGCTTTAGCCAATAGAATACCTAAGCTGTTGGAGATGCTCTTAATCATTTTCTATATAATTAAAATAAAATTTTGTATTACTTTTTTTATTTAATAATAATTTTTTATAATTTAATATAAAATAAAAGTGAAAGTTATGGGAAATATAAAGAAAATAGGTGAAAAAAATTTGTTATATAAAATTTAATAATTATAAGGAGTGAACAGTCCCAGTATGTTGGGAAATACTGTGCAAACCTTATAAAGGAAGTTAAATATATAGCTTATATCGTAAGAATGATTTTATGGCTTTTTAACTTTTTCTCCTTAAATTTAAGGAAACAGACTAATATAGGAAATTTGCTACTAGTGCTCTTAAAGTAACACTTAACAAAATTGTTATATATAAGTGATAAGTGGCATTCATCATAAATTTATTATGATTTAATCAATTTTAATCATGTGTAACTAAATATGTTTGAACTTATGCCCTTGCATATTGTTTCCTTACCCACACATATATGAGAACAAATATTTATGATAACTGATATTCAATTAGGTGATTCAATTAGATTTACAATCGGATGATGACGTGACACAATATCATTCGTGTGAGGTGTTTGTAAAAAATACATCACACGACTAATATTGTATCACGTCATCATCCAACTGTGAATTCGATTAATCATCTCACTGAAAATATCTATTATATATAGAGAGAGGATGTGAGGCCAGCTTTAAATACTGTAGCGGAACCACAATTAAATGAAAGTCTAATATGGACCGTTGGATGCAACATCCAACGGTTCAGATTAAAGTTCTCACGATAATAAGCTGGTCTCATGTTCTCTCAAATCTCTCTCTCTCTCTCTCTATATATATATATATATATATGAATTATGATACATAATACGTGTTGGATTAAGCTCGGGAATTTGGATAATGCTAATAAAGCCCTATGTAATTTGATTTGAGACCTTTGTTGTTTTATCTTAAGTCATTGCAGAAGATATGACCTTCATCCGGATTTACACTCATGTGAGCAAAGCTAAGGACAGAATATATAATCCTGATCCAGGTGAGAATGAGTGTCGTCAAACACTTGGTATATAACCAAGTCTTTACCTCATACGGAATAAGGATCACTCATGCGGACTAAGAACCTAAAAGCTACGGACTAAGAAATCCGCACCTAATACTTCAACTGGACTAAGGTAAAGAAGACACGAGTAAGGAATCCGAGTCTTCCATACATGCGGAGTAAGGAAGTACTTCTACGGAATAAGGACTTGAGTCTTTATTTGCACGAGTAAGGAAACTAGATGCGGAGTAAGGAATCTAAACCACTCACTCATGCGGAGTAAGGATGTGCTGATACGAGTAAGGAAACTAGATGCGGAGTAAGGAAACTAGATGCGAAGTAAGGAAGTGTTGATACGGAGTAAGCACTCCGACCTTCTCTTTCATACGGAGTAAGGAAGCGCTTACACGGAATAAGGATTCCAGTACCAAATTGATACGGAGTAAGCAATCGGTATTACGGAGTAAGGATCCGAGCTTAATTTAAACATGGAGTAAGGAACCTTACACCGGATTCAAGAAGACGCTACTTCAATTTATCTCTTTGTAATCAAAGTCACCAGCTCATTGTTTCCCGATGTAAGACAAACTTGTTGAGAACCTAAAGCATCTTACACGTGGGTCATCCAGGATATGTGGACACAACTTTAACTACACTTGGGAACTTACAAAGACTCTTATGCATTGCAAACCTAAGATCTTGAAGGCCACATCCACAACAATTGATGCAGAGAGATTTTCGAGAGACGGTAAATGGGCACAATATCCGGAACAACAAGTTCCAAGGTCGTCTCTTGTGGATGTCACTATAAATAGCAACATTTGTATATTTATGAGTGTGTGCATTAGTGAAAAGATACGGTTTTGTGTATGTACTAAAAGCTCATTGAGATCATAGAGGCTAGCGTGTGTGTACTTGTAAACAGAGTGTTAAAGAGTTGTTAAGTAGGTCTAAAAGCTTCGAGCTTTAGTCTCGCTTCAATTTTGTTGTATTTATCATTCGATAATAAAATAAAATACTTCCACTATCCTGGTTATCTTCCGCATTGATTTTATCTCTTAACCAGATAAGTGTTGTGCTAAAGAGAAAGAAAAGAGTTTCGATAAGAGCCTATTCACCTCCCCCCCCCCTAGGCTCCAAGGGACCAACAAGTGGTATCGAGCAAGTTCTATTTGTTCTAAGTAGAGATCCCACTCTTGCACTCTTACCAATGGCCGAAGAAAGCAAGATGCTATTCAACATTCGCCTTAACTCCGGAGGTGCACAAGAGCCCCTTCCAAATCGTAGCGGCGGGAAAATGTCAATCCACCTCAACCGGCTGCTCCCGGCCTCACAACCACGGAGTTCCCGGCTTCACTATGACAAATCCACCCAAATTCACACCTGAGCTTTTCTCCCAGGTGGAAAGCTCGCATGAGAATGTTCATGGTCTGCCATGATCATCTCATGTAGCCATGTCTTCATCGGGAGATACCCACTCCGATGACAATCGGAGAACATGGACTTAGAAGACCAAAGACCGATGCCGAACTCACCAATAATGAAAGAGCCTGGCGGTGTGCTAACGAAAAGGCTCTAGCATATGTTACATCGTCTTTGGATTCCGAGGCTTTCACGGATGTCCAGGGCTGCACGACAGCAAAAGCGTGCGGGATAAACCGACAATCCTCTATGAGGGAAGTCAGCCCCAAATGCGAAACGTTATCCGTACTCTCGAGACGAACTTTGAGAGTTTCAATCACAAACCGGGCGAATCACTCGAGAGCATCTATCGGAGATTCGGTAAGCTCATCCTAGAGCTGAAAACTGTCAATGAACATTATTCTCAATCTCGGATCAATGACAAGTTCTTTCGCTCCTTGCCGGATCGCTACTACTCTAAACAACTCCAGATGCAATCCGACAAGAACGCGGTATGTTCCCCTTGAAGAAATTTATGGAGAGCTACGGACTCAAGAGATCGGGTTTAAATACTCGATCGAGACGAGAAAATAGCTCGGAGAGAAAAGGGGATAGCTCTCAAAGCTATGGAATGTCTCAAAGATATCGAGGAATGATGATCGGACGAGTCCGAGAATTCGACTTTGACGAGGAAGAGGAAATAGCTCTCCTTGTCAAATCCTTTGAGCAATTCCTACGAAAAAGTAGAAAAGGATTCGAAGAGGCTCCTCATCATCTTTCCAAAGGAAGGAGTGACCGGAGTCCAGTTCCCAGGAATGTTACAACCGTGGGAAAACCGGTCACTGGGCCAAGGACTGCAAATCCAAATCTAAAGTGGCCGAGAAAAATGACAAGGTTACCCCTCGCCGCTCCACCTCAGACAACGGCAAGTACAAGAGAAGGCGTTCATCACAAAATACGTCGGTGGCTTGGAAGAAGAGGAGGAATCCTCGGATGATGAGCCAACTCTAAATGAACGTCCGCCTCATGGCAAATACTGAGGTACCTTCAATCTCTCGAGCTCATGAGTAAATTAGAATCTCTTATTGCTGAACGTGATCATGAAAAGAATGAGAGACTAATAATCACTCAAATGTACAAAGATATGGAAAGTCGAACAACGTCTTGAATTTACTATCACTAGACTTGAAAAAGACATAGGCGACTTCAGGAGGAAAAGAGGCTTGGTATCATGATCTAAGAGCTGAAAATCATTTGCTAAATACCAACCTATCAGGCCTAAAAGTTATTGTGAAAAGACTTGATAATAAACTAGAACAGGAAAAGGAAATAAATCGTAAGTGGCTAAAATCCGGGAAATAGCCTCTACATTTAGGACCGATCCGGATAACATCCGAGTCAAACCTGGCCTAGGTTCCGAACCATCGACCTCCACACGGACTCGAGTGTCCTCCGGATTTCATTCCGAAACTAACCAACATTTATCCTGTTAGTACATCTAAATCGTTGGATGGTTTCATTTTAGGTGGTACCATAGTTTATGATTGTGGAGCCGAGGTCATTACGCAGTTCCTGAAGCGGTAGCACCCGTAACTAATGATGAAGGGAAGGTTCTTGCAGTTAAAGCCGAAACCGTAGCACCCAAGAAGAAAGGAAAGGCTAAGGCCGACGCATCTAGGGCCAAGAGCGCGTCACTCAAACGCAATGGACTAGGCCATAGGGAACGAGTAAAACGTCTGTAAAATCTAAGAGACCTGTATCCCCTGTTTGTACTCCGCACCATAGTGTCTGTTCCATCTGTAGGGAAATAGGTCATTATCACTATGAATGTTGGAGTTTATCCGATAACCTGGCTTTGTAATCAAGTTCGTATTAATAAAGATCAGTTCATCAAAAAGGGTTCTTCGAGGAAATCAAAATCTAAATCTCAAAGGAGTGTCTCTCCCAAGAAAACCCAAATAAAAGAAGCAACTCACGCTCACAAAGTAATGTCAACCTGGAAAGCAAAAGCTCATTGAGATCATAGAGGCTAGCGTGTGTGTACTTGTAAATAGAGTGTTAAAGAGTTGTTAAGTAGGTCTAAAAGCTTTTGAGCTTTAGTGCCTTCAATTTTATTGTATTTATCATTCGATAATAAAACAAAATACTTCCACTATCTGGTTATCTTCCGCATTGATTCTATCTCTTAACCAGATAAGTGTTGTGTTAAAGAGAAAGAAAAGAGTTTCGATAAGAGCCTATTCACCCCCCCCCCCCCTCTAGGCTCCAAGGGACCAACAATACGTGTGTATAAGGTTATTTCGAGTCATTAAATCTTGCATTCAATAGTTTAAATCTAAGTTTTATTTAACTATAATAATTTATTATTGCAAAGTTACTGTTAAATAAAAATTAAATTTGAACCATTAGATGCAAATCGAATGATTTAAATTAAACATACATACCATTTTTTTTTCTCTCTTCTCTCTCTCTCTCTCTCTCTCTCTCTCTCTCTCTCTCTCTCTCTCTCTCTCTCTCTCTCTCTCTCTCTCTCTCTCTCTCTCTCTCTCTCTCTCTCTCTCTCTCTCTCTCTCTCTCTCTCTCTCTCTCTCTCTCTCTCTCTCTCTCTCTCTCTCTTCTTACTCACACACACTATATATATATGTATATATACCCAAGATATACAAAATGTTATTTCAATTTTTCTAAATAAATGATTTACATACAAATTGTGTCTCTCAATCTACTTTAAAAAATAGCAATTGTTTTACAAATTATGTGTCTGTTTGGTACGTGTTTTGATTTTTATGTATATTGTCATAATTGGATTTCGTCCTAGAGGGAATCCCGCTTTTTGAGGATGTGGTTTCCCCTAATCTTCATCCGAATAATGGTAAAAAATTAGAGTTGCCACCAATTGTTTTTGGGGTATAGTTGGTCACTTGAACAAATTATCCGCGTTGCTAGAGCTACGCTTGGGAGTTCGTTACGTGTGGGAAAGGATTAACATTCCCACCACTCCCTTTCGGTACCTATATTAGGAGTTTGGAAGTTTCTAACTTGTTTTAACCACTCGCTTAAATTTAACTAGTTTATAGGCAATATTAATTTTTTTTATGGCCTAAAATCCTATTCTTTTTATTTTTTAAAGTTTCGTTAAAGTTAAAATAAAACTCAATTTGCCTTAAGTCTCTAAAGGCTTTGATTTTTCCTTTTTTTAATTTCCAAATTCTTTATTAGAGTTTAAAAATTAAATTCAATTTACCTAAAAGGCTAAAGGGATCCTAAGAATTGATTTTTTTATTTTATTTCTACGTCCTATGTTAAAATTCGAAATTAAGTTGTTTACTACAAAGTTAAAAGTGAGTCCCAATAAATGGATGAAAAAAATCCTAAGTTTTGCTTAAGTGTAAAGAGCAAATAAAAGCTTTAATAGAAAGGGTTTCACTTTTATTATTTTGTTGTGGAACTCCAGACATAGTATGGGTGATTGAGACAACATGACAGATTCTATGCCCATTTTGTAAACAACAAATTGAAAAAAGAAACAAAACCGGGGAAGTAAATTGTGTTTCAAAAAGATTTATCAAAGAAGAGTATTTACCGATGGATTATCAAAACTAGTTTTATTCAAAACACCATTCTAAATTTCATCAAAATAATAATAATCTCAAAACGTCAAATCAGGTCAAAACAAAACCAATATTAACGACAATGGCCATAGATATTCAACAAACGAGATTGGTAGTAGTCTGGGAAGCAAACCCATAGCAAGTCTCATTTTTAAAGAGAGAATAGCATTTCAACAGACGAAGAATAAACAAAATATATTGAACACCAAAAGAATAAACAAAGAGCAAGCCAAAAGATTAGAAAAACAAAGAGAAAGACAAAAGAATAACAAACAAACATTGAAACAGACATAGTGAGAAAGAAAAAAATAGAAGATCAAACGTATCATGTGCTTAACAACATACATAAAAAATAGATTAACAAAACTTAGACAACCTAAATCATCCTCTTCTTGTCGTCCATCGAACAATGGCTGCTTGTCGTGGACAAAACCCAGTGCAACAGCAACGCGTCCTCCTTAGACACTTCATGTAGCAGACATGGACAGTTGATGTTAAACGTAGTGGGCGAACCTGGTTGTGGAAACGATACGTGTCCCACCTCTTCTTGGACTCTGGGCTGTAGTCAGCAGCCACAACCAGCTTGGCTGTCTTCACGGTGTGCTCCTCAGCCATAGTTACCAGGATAACAGAGGACATCTCCTTCCTTTTTTTTTTTATCGACTAGAGCAATTATTTTGACTAGAGGTGAAAGGGGAAGGAGCTGATGTGGCCGTGGGGATTTTTAGGAGAAAAGACAGAGGAAAGTTTGGGGAAATTAGTTCATTGGTTTTAATAAAGAAAGGGGGATGTTATATGTTAGAGTGTGATAGAATGGTGTTGGGCTGGTGGTGTAAGCGGCTAAGTGACGGCAGCCCTGGCCGGCGAGGCGATTTCCGGCCAATGGGGGACTCTCTAAGGAGGATAGGGAAAAGATGAAGGATGGTGGTTGTAGCCCCCTTTGGTTTGGTGGAGAAGATAGGTTTTTATAGGGAGGAGATGGGCAAAGTTTTAGGGTTTGCTTGGGTTAGCGAGGAAATATTGGAAGAAGTGGCTAGTGTGGGAAAGCATGGCTGGTCCCTTGGTGCTGTTGCCAGGCATGGGTAGAGCGTGGTTGCAACAGCAAGAGGGAAAGCTGGTTTTAGAAAGGCATGGAAAGATGGGAAGGATAAAAAGGAAGGAATCCATGCCCAAAACTCCCCTCTATGCCTGGGGAAGAAGGGACAGTTGGCCTTGCGCTGCGTAAAAGAGACGAGACGGAGAGAAATAGAGATGAGAGAGAAAGAGTTGACTTTGTTTTTTTATCTTGTTTTTTGTTTTTATTGTTTTGTTTTTGTTTGATTTTGTTTTTAGACTAATGAGGAGGTGACACATGGAATGGGGTTGGCAGAAAAGAAAAAAAGATGGTGGCTAGGGTTTTAAAATTTTCAATCGGGTTTTTTCTAACTGATGTTTTTAAGTTTTGTACTCGGGAAGGCTACTCGGGTTTCAAAAAATCATGAGAAAATTATTTTTGGACTCAGAGCATCACGTCGAGCGATCATGTATCATTTTTATTTGAAAATGAACTCTTTGTTATGCCAGACCTGCATCGTACGTCCCAGAACTGCCTTATTACAACAAAATATATATTTTTGATTTTTTTTAAATGCTCCGAGGGCGAATATATGCAATATATATATATATATATCAAAATTCTCAGAACGATGAGTATAGTAAGAAAATGAGATTCATGACTTGATGCGAAATGCCATTTTGAAGGTCGATTGTTGTTTGATCACTGTTAGCAATCCGATTACGATTTTGATTATAACTTCTTCATTTGACATCAGAATTGTGTGCAGTCAAAAAGTGTTGATATTCAAATTTGACTTTCTATCATTCGGGACTGGTTCTTTGGCATTTGAAAATCTTTTTAGAGAAGTCATCGAAGTTGCGCCCCTCAAATTGACAATCACATCTCTTTATTTATCTATACCAAGTGAGTAACGAATGGAAAAAAATATAAAGTAAAAAATAAATGTATATGTCCAACCCGAACAAAAATAGGATCGAACATATATTTTTTGTATTTTGTTTTTTTATTGGAGTTCTTATTGAATGGTGATTTAAAAATAGTTTCTGTTTAGTAAAAGAGAAAATATGTTTTAAAAATAGATTGTATAAAAATTTTAAAATATATAGTAGATTTAAATAATAAAATAAAATACAACTAAAAAAATTGATTTTAGTCTCCTATCAAAATTAAATTTAAATTAAAAAATAATTTAAAATAGATTTGATAAATAACTGTAGGATTTAACTATTTTAAATAATAAAATTTTCTTTTAAAGCCACACCACCGGTGAATACATGCATTTATCACAATATTAATCTCGAGGCAATTTCCTTTACTAATTCTGTCACCCCCGGATTTCCCAATATCGAGAAACTAATTAGTGATGCCCCATGCCTCGCACCCAGGAGGACAAGGGGTTGGTGAATGGTCACCAAATAGGGCTCCCTCTAGGGTGCTACTCAAAACCTGCTATAATCACACACCTGACATGCACAAACCATACAAGAAATCCACTCCATAAAATAAAACAGTATTACATGTTTAATAGGGTTACCAACCCTAAAACACAGTGTTTTAAATAAATACACTCATTTCAGATAAATACATGAATCACAATCTCAACCTATACAATGTCTCAGAATAGCATAATAAATCAGATACACATGCATCCACGACGGTGTAATCCTCCTATCGCCTGCTAGGTCCTACAGAGAAAGACATCAAAGGTGGGTGAGCAAACCATAGCTTAGTAGGGGTTACTTCTCCCTGGACCAACCAGCCTCTCCTCTGCAATATGTCAGTGCAATTATGTGTAGTGTAGTGAAATTAAAGTAACAATAAAGCACACACAAAAGTTTCACAGGTGGTTCCCTCAATGGAACTTAAAATACTCAGGTCCACTCTTGGACCGTCCCCTCAATGAGACCTCAACAAGACATGCCCATCCCAGGATTGTTCCCTCAATGGAACCTCAGGTATCTCATGTCCATCCCATGAACTGTCCATAAAAAGAGCGTTTGTCGCACATGCATTCCAAATAAAATTTAAACGAAGTATAGCTAGTATCTTAACCTAGATCGTTCTCTCTTGGAGGACTTATAAAATTTAATTCAACTTATTTAATTACTTGTTTAACAAAAACTAACGAAAAAGAATAAATATAAAATTAAGGGATTTTTGATCGAATTAAAACTAATTAAAGCAAAGATTTTAAACTATGAAATTTAATTAATCACGAGAATGTAACCAGTTTAACTTCACACCTAAATGCCGTTTATCACTATCCCAAGAGATAAATTAGATAAATTATGGCTCCATAATTTAAATGCATCAAGACACCATGAATACACTCAAATTATGAACTTATTCTCACCAGAACAATTATGAATTAATTCTCAAAAGACTGCCCGTTCCCTACGAAACAAATTTTTCCACTCAATTAAAATATTAACACACGATGAATTGCTAAATCAACACTCAACCAAGATATTAAATTAACAAATCAATGAGTTCGAGAATTAATTCATAGCAGCATAAAATACCGAATTAAATATTAAAATATGAATTCAAAACAAGCATCCAAAGTGCTACGCTAAACCGATTACAAAATACTTACCCCCCCATGGGTTGGAAAATCACAAATCTATTTGGAAAAATTAAAGCGACAAAATTAGAACAGAATTAAGAAAAATAGGTTAGAGAATTAAATATCCGGTCTTGGACTCGATCCGGATCTTCAACGCTCAGTACTATCTCTTTCTTCCGCTTCCTGAAAACACCTGCTGCGTTCGACGTGAGAGATGCTGCACTGGAACGAGATGGATGAAGATGGGTCTGCGTGATGGAAGAGCTGGCACCTAAAAACGAAGCTTGGACGAAGATGGCGCTGGGTGCTTTGTTCTTCCCTTCGGTCGATCTTGGGTAGATGGAGACGGCATGGGACTCTTGTTGCAGGCCGTGAATGGAGAGATGGCTGCGATATATGATGGACACTGGGTCTCTTGCCGCCGTGAATGAATAGATCGTGGTGCCAAGCCCGTGAGATAATAAAATCAATGCACCTACCCAGTTTCCCTTTTTTTTTTGTCATGCACATGAAGATTATGGAAACCAATTCTCTTTTTTCTTTCATTTGATTCCTTCATGGCCCACACACATTAATGCTTTCCAATTTTTCCACCATTCTCACGTATTGCCATTGTAAATTCAACGTGTTGCCCCCATGCACAATTTCTATTGCTCTCCAATCTCCAACCTAGTAATGCATGCAAAATAATAATAATAATAATAATAATAATAATAAGTGAAACACAAAACAACATATTAAAATAAAAATAAAAACATCAATCAATTAACCAAAATATATAGAGAAACATTATACTAAAATTAAACTTAAAATAATCAATTAAGCCCAGAGAATTAATATCAAAATTGGAATAATCAATTTAACATTAAAAACCACCAAAATTAATATTAAATTTATAAAAGTGAATAAAATAGTAAATAATTGAAATTAGGAAAAACTATTATAAAAATATATTAATTCAACAAAATATTCAATTAAAGTCCATAAATTACATGCAAATTTAATGACAAATTACACAGTTATCAAATTCCCCCACACTTGAACTTTGGTCGTCCTTGAACAAATATTAAAAATTCACGAATTAAGTACCAAACAAAGATTATCCAATCATGCAAATTCAAATATACAAAGAGAACAACTTGAATATAACGAATTAAGTTCCAGATAAAAGTGAGTGTGTGAGCTCAAAATTCACCAACTTCTTTATTCTTTCAACCCATCTCTCATTTATGACACTTACTTAAGTCACACAAATATGCAATTATCAAATAGTTGGCCAAGATTAAGCATACTCAAAAGTTAACCATAGTTATTCCATACTCCAAATATCGTGACATCATTCATACACATACTTGAAGTGAAACAAATGAGTAAAAATTACCTGGAGCTAAACAAGATATATGTAATGGATTGGCCAATCACTTTTTAATTTTTTTTTCTTTCACTCTTTTTTTTTTAAATAGGCAGCCAAGCTTACTTAACAATAACCATCTATACCACCCATGTAGCGGAACCATCCGGCGGCTCCTAGATTATGGCGGATCTTAGGGTACCAGGTTTAAAAGCCCTTCAGGATAAGTGCCGAGTGATATAACATACTTCACAAGTCGGCTAACTTTTTCAATAACGCTTTTCTTTTTATTAATAATCTTACAAGGTTGCATTTTATGCTCTCCCTTGATGGATTATTCACTCTTTTTTAAAATATCTCACTTTTACATCCACAAGCTTAGCTCATATAAAACCCAAATGCAAGAAAAACTCAAGTATTGGCATGAATAGATGTAATGATATAAGCGATATTTCACAACTCATTGAATTAAAGTCCAAGCATAATTCAAAAATAGCTAAAATCATGATTCTCACATGTTTGCACTTCCCAATTAAGGCATAAAAATCAAGATAAATTAATTAAATATTAAAGCATAAAAATTTAGTTGTGCAGAATATGTATCCATACTAGACAACTTAACTCTAACTATTCAAGATTCTCAATCATTATTCAAATATTACATAATCAAATAAACTCAAATAGGACTAATCATTAGTGCTCAAAGATTCACAAAAAGTTTAAGTGTCAATCAAGTTCAAGATTAAAAATATGCGACCTAAAAACAAAAAAACTAAAGCACACAAAAAACAAAAGAATTTTTTTTGGTTTTTTTATGTTTGAATTTAAAAATAAAAATAAATAAATAAATAAATAAACTAAGGAAAAAAAACATAATAGCAATAAAAAAAACAAAATAAGGAAAAACACACCAAAAAAAATGTTTAACTAAACTAAACTATGCGTTCCTTCCCCCACACTTAAATATTGCATTGTCCTCAATATAACTCAAAAATAGAAGCTATGGGCATGGAATGCAATTTCTAAAAATGAACAATGAACAATAAATGAGAAGGAAAGAAACAACCTGATGGGCTCAAAGAATGACAGAGTCATACGGTTGGATAGAATCCAACACAGGTAGAGGATAACCTCCATAGAAGTGCTTGAGATGATGTCTGTTGATTGTGAAGCTATGTCCTGATCCCTCCTGAATGATCTCCACTACACCATATGGAAAGACACGAACTACAATATAGGGTCCAGTCCATCTCGTCCTCGCCTTATCAGGCATAAGCTTCATTCTCGAAGTATAAAGAAGAACACGCTCACCTTCTTTGAACTCCCTCTTGTGAATTATCTTGTCATGGGCAGCTTTGGACTTTTCCTTGTAGAGCCTTGCATTATCATAAGAATCCAAATGAAGCTCCTCAAGCTCCTGTAATTGAAGTTTCCTTTGCTCCCCTGCTTGGGCCAAGTCCAAGTTGCAAGCTTTGACCGCCCAATATGCTCTATGCTCCACCTCCACGGGAAGATGACAAGACTTCCCATAAACTAATCGAAATGGGGACATGCCAATAGGAGTCTTGTATCTTGTTCGATAAGCCTAAAGTGCATCATCAAGGCGCCGACTCCAATCCTTCCTATTGGGCTGAACAGTCTTCTCCAAGATTTGCTTCAACTCCCGATTGGACACCTCGCTTGGCCATTTGTTTGGGGATGGTATGGTGTCGAAGTCTTGTGTGTCACCCCATAGTTCCAAGTAGTACTCGAAAGTGCCTGTTGCAAAAGTGAGTATCTTGATCGCTAATGATCGCTTTAGGAATGCCAAACCTACAAAAGATGTTAGTTTTCACAAAATCCACAACAACTTTTGAATCATCGGTTCTTGTGGCTTTCACCTCCACTTACTTACTCACATAATCCACAAGAACCAATATATACAAATAGACAAAAGAGCTATGAAAAGGACCCATGAAATTAATACCCCAAACATCAAAAAGTTCAAAAATATCATAGGTCATTGAGGCATCTCATGCTTCCTATATATATTACCAAGTATGTTGGCAACGATCACATGCTTTACAAAACTCATAAGCATCATGAAACAAAGTGGGCCAATACATACCGAGTCCAATACCTTCCTAGTCGTGTGTTGTGAACCAAAGTGTCCTCCACAAGTATGTGTGACAGAATTTCAAAATAGATGGGATCTCATGGCTGGGGACACATCGTCGAATAATCCGATCACTCCCAATCCACCAAAGATAGGGATCATCCCAAAAATAGTGCCTCGCTTCACTCTTCAACTTCGCTACTTGGTGCTTCCTATAATGATCAGGAATTTTAGAAGCCACCAAGTAGTTCACCAACTCATCATACCATGTACGGCAGAAGTGACTGCATATAGGTGCTCAATCTGGAAAGGTGTCTTTCAACCCCAAGGAAGTGATGTCCTCCGATAGGTGTGGAAGTCGGCTCATGTGATCGGCAACTAGATTTTCGGACCCCTTCTTGTCTCCGATCTCTATGTCGAACTCTTAAAGAAGCAACATCCATCGAATAAGTCATGGTTTGGCATCTAGCTTCTTCAATAGGTACCTCGGGGCGCGTGATCGGAAAAGACAACAACTTTCGATCCTAAGAGATATGAACGAAATTTGTTTAAGGCAAAGATGGTGCAAGGAACTCCTTCTCAGTAGTGGTGTAGTGGCACCGAGCCGCATCTAAGGTCCTCGAGGCATAGGCAATGACATGTGGAACTCCATCCACTCTTTGTGAAAGAACGGCTCCTACAAGGAAATTAGAAGCATCACATATAAGCTCAAATGGATGGTCCCACTTTGGTGGTTGAATGATCGGTGGGGTGGTTAGTCGCTTCTTCAAGTGATCAAAAGCTAACCTGTAAGAATCATCAAAAACAAAAGATTTCTTTTTCTGCAATAATTGCGACAATGGGTGCGCAATCTTGGTGAAGTCCCTGATGAAGCGCCTGTAAAAACTTGCATGTCCTAGGAAAGAACGAACATCTCGAACACAAGTAGGATAGGGTAAAGATGTAATAAGATCAATTTTGGATTTATCTACCTCTATACCATGCTTTGAAATTACATGTCCTAGAACTATGCCTTTTTCAACCATAAAATGACATTTTTCAAAATTAAGCACAAGGTTTTTATCAATGCAACGACGCAAAACGTTACCTAGGCTAGAGAGATATTCATCAAATGAGGAGCCATAAATAGTAAAATCATCCATAAACACTTTCATACAATTCTAAAGAAAATCGGAAAATATACTTATCATGCATCTTTGGAAAGTACCAGGAGCATTACAAAGACCGAATGACATCCTTCTATAAGCAAAAGTACCAAATGGGAAAGTGAATGTAGTCTTCTCTTGGTCCACTTGAGAAATAGGTACCTGAAAATAGCAGAAAAACCATCTAAGAAGCAATAATGTGTCCTACCTGCCGGTCTCTCTAACATTTGGTCAATGAAGGGGAGTGGAAGTGGTCCTTGCGAGTGACACCATTAAGTCTCCTATAATTAATGCATACTTGCCAGCTATTCCGGGACTCACATAGGAACCAATTCCTCCCTCTCATTTTTCACCACAGTGAACCCAGTCTTTTTGGGTACCACTTGAACAGGACTAACCCACTTAGAATCGAGAGATAGGATAAATAATGCCAGTTGCAAATAATTTTTCTACCTCTTTCTTAACAACTTCTAGCAAAGTAGGGTTTAGGCTCCTTTGGGGCTACCTCACCTGGTTTAGCACCTTCTTCTAATAAAATCCTATGCATACAAGTAGATGGGCTAAGTCCAGGAATATCCGCTAATGTCCAACCAATTGCCTTAATATCAGCTAATGTCTAACCTATATCCTGAAAATTCGAGGATATGGAGGTCTCTGGGGCTGCCCTGTCCCATAGTGAAGATTGGGATGATCTCTCTACCCTGGATTATATGTCGCGAGAATGGATCATATTTCTGCGAGGGGGACGCTGCTTCTATTGCTCATATGGGTGACCTGGAAAGATGCCATTGCACTCTTTTGTTCCCTGGAGTTGTGGACATGCATCGGTAGGGTGATCGGTGGCGGTGCAGATTCCACAAACTTTTGCAAGACTAGTGAGGGGTGGTAAGGCTAAGGCCATATGCCTTATCATAGTAGAGATCTCATCAAGCTTGTGTGCCTCAAGACTAGGCTGTGTGTTGGGGCTCACATGGTGGACTCCTCGCTGTGTAGGCAATGCTCGATCTCCAAATTGCTGCGTATTCGTGTCATCTTGTCAATGAGAGCTCTTGCATCCACCTGGTGTTTTGTCAACTAGGGCTCCTCCTGCAGCCGCATCCACCATACTCATCTGCATAGATGTGAGACCCTCATAGAAATCTTGAATGACGAGTTGGTCGCAAATTTGGTGATGTGGACAACTAGTAACCAACTTCTTGAAGCGCTCCCAATACTCGTACATCATCTCATTATGTCCCTGTTTGATGCCTGAGATCTCTTTCCGGATTGATGTGGTCCTCGATCTTGGGAAGAATCGATTCAGGAACAATTTCTTCACTCATTCCAACATGTGACATCTTCTGGTGGCAAGTAATACAACCGATCTTTTGCGGCTCCTTCAAGTGAGAATGGGAAAGCTCTCAACTTGATCCGATCTTCCGGGACATTGCGGGGCTTCATGGTTGAGCAGGCCACATTGAACTCTTTAAGATGCTTGTGTGGGTCTTCTCCAGGATAGTCCATGGAACTTGGGAAGAAGATGTATAAGGCCAGATTTGAGTTTGAAGTCGGTCTCCAAGGCTGGGTAGGCAATACGGTCGGTTGATAGTTGATATCCGGTGCCGCCAACTCTCGGATGGTGGGGTTGTACTCTTCGTTGTGCCCTGCCATTGTTGGTGAGGGACTTTCTTCCTTTACTTGAGTGTGTCGAAGACGAGTCCTCAAGTTCCGCTCAACCTCTAGATCCAAATCTAATAGTTCTCCTGAAGTGGATTGTGTCATAAAACTACAAAAAGAAAATTAAGAGGAAGAGAATAGAAAGGAAAATAAAATAAAATATAATAAAAAGAAAAACCTGCAAAAAAAAAAACTATGAGAAAAAAAGAAAATAAAACAAAACAGGAAACTTGTTAGAAAAGGAAACCTACAAAAAAAACTTTAGAAAAAATGGAAACTTCTTTTTTTTGATTTTTTAAATAAAATAAATAAAAGAAAAGAAAAGAAAAGAAAAAGGAGACCTGCAAAAACAAAAACAAGAAACTACCAGGTAAGTCCGAACAAAATAATAAATGAATTAAAATTAAAACAAATAATAAAACAAGCAAGAAAATAAATTGAATCAAATTTAATGCCACCCAGGCAACGGCGCCAATTTAAAAAGAGCGTTTGTTGCACACGCACTCCAAATAAAATTTAAACTAAGTATAGCTAGTGGCTTAACCTAGATCATTCTCTACCTAAGGACTTATAAAATTCAATTCAACTTATTTAATTACTTGTTTAACAAAAACTAATGAAAAAGAATAAAAATAAAATTAAGGGATTTTTGATCGAATTAAAACTAATTAAAGCAAAGATTTTAAACTATGAAATTTAATTAATCAAAGAATGTAACCAATTTAACTTCACACCTGAATGCCGTTTATCACTATCCCAAAAGATAAATTAGATAAATTATGACCTCATAATTTAAATGCATCAAGACACCATGAATACACTCAAATTATGAACTTATTCTCACCAGAACAATTATGAATTAATTCTCAAAAGACTGCCCGTTCCCTACGAAACAAATCTTTCCACTCAATTAAAATATTAACGCACGATGAATTGCTAAATCAACACTTAACCAAGATATTAAATTAACAAATCAATGAGTCCGAGAATTAATTCATAGCACATAAAATACTAAATTACATATTAAAACATGAATTCAAAACAAGCATCCAAAGTGCTACGCTAAACCGATTACAAAATACTTACCTCTCCATGGGTTGGAAAATCATAAATCTATTCAAAAAAATTAAAGCGGAGAATTAGAACAGAATTAAGAAAAATAGGTCACAGAGAATTAAATATACGGTCTTGAACTCGATCCGGATCTTCAATGCTCAGGTCTTATCTCTTTCTTCCGCTTTTTGAAAACACCGGCTTTGCGTTCGACGTGAGAGATGCTTGCGGCTGAACGAGATGGATGAAGATGGGTCTGCGTGATGGAAGAGCTGGCACCCAAAAATGAAGCTTGGACGAAGACGGCGCTGGGTGCTCTGTTCTTCCCTTCGGTCGGTCTTGGGTAGATGGAGACGGCGTAGGACTCTTGGTGCAGGCCGTGAATGGAGAGATGGCTGCAATATATGATGGATGCTTGGGTCTCTTCCCGCCGTGAATGAATAGATCGTGGTGCCAAGTCCGTGAGAAAAAAAAAATCAATGCACCTACCCGGTTTCCTTTTTTTTTTGTCATGCACATGAAGATTATAGAAACCAATTATTTTCTTTCTTTCATTTGATTCCTTCATGGCCCACACACATTAATGCTTTCCAATTTTTCCACCATTCCCTCATATTGCCATTGTAAATTCAACGTGTGGCCCCCATGCACAATTTCTATTGCTCTCCATTCTCCAACCTAGTAATGCATGCAAAAAAAATAAATAATAATAATAATAATAATAATAAGTGAAACACAAAACAACATATTAAAATAAAAATAAAAACATCAATCAATTAACCAAAATATATAGAGAAACATTCTACTAAAATTAAACTTAAAATAATCAATTAGGCCCAGAGAATTAATATCAAAATTAGAATAATCAATTTAACATTAAAAACCACCAAAATTAATATTAAATTTATAAAAGTGAATAAAACAAGTAAATAATTGAAATTAGGAAAAACTATTATAAAAATGTATTAATTCAACAAAATATTCAATTAAGGTCCATAAATTACATATAAATTTAATGACAAATTACACGGTTATCGGTCCCCTAAAAGGGACCTCAGATTCTCATATCCATCCCATGGACTATCCCCTCAATGGGAGCTCAGTTTCTCATGTCCAAGCATAATAACAAAACACACAAATACATTATAGAATATCTCTGTCAAAGAATAACCATTCTCACATATGTGCTCAAATTCACAACACACATTGATGTAGTCCCACAACATCTCTATACATGTACTCATGTTTCACCACAAAAACCCACACACAATGTACACACATATGTATACCAACATATAAATATCCATGCATATCTCAAAATCACATATCACAATATAATCTCCCCAAAACATCATATTAAACAATTATAACCATGGGAACCAATTCCAGGAGACAGAACCACCTACCTCAAATCCAAATGCGTTAGGGTTCCGATTTGAAGGATCTTTCGTGTTCCTTGCTCCACTCCGATAGGTGCCTCCTTCTTCCAAGAACGCAGTGGCAACAAACACACCAACAATGGTCTCTCTCTCTC
This sequence comes from Taxillus chinensis, assembly GCA_023512835.1. NCBI lineage: Eukaryota > Viridiplantae > Streptophyta > Magnoliopsida > Santalales > Loranthaceae > Taxillus > Taxillus chinensis. The sequence goes on along the minus strand of CM042088.1, from coordinate 58,584,365 downwards.
TCCGGCGTTAGAAAAACCCAACCCAAAAATCGCCGAATATTAAAAATGCGCTATCGAAGAGGTGACGTCGACCACAAATTCTGAGAGATTGACCACATCGACCATGCCTTCCCATGCCTTCTTGTGTCGACCAGACACCCACATCGATCAGTCTTTACATTGCACAAGGTCGACCTATAGCTGGGTCGACCACGTCGACCACACATCGACCTAGGTCGACCATTTCTCGCGTCGACCAATACATATGAAAAAGCTCTCGGGAAATTGCTCTTGGTCGACCTCGACTACACATCGACCCACGTCGAAAATCATCTCACATCGACCAAACCCTCTAGAAACTCCTCTTGTTCGGCATCGACCACTCGCCACGCCAGGTCAATCACATCAACCACGCCAGGTCGACCACATTGACCACTAATCCACATCGACCAAGGCTCATCGACCAACCCACACATGAAAATTCAACTTAGCTTTCTCCAAAATAATTTGGCTTCCGGGGCGCTGCGCCCTCAGACTCCCGTTAACCGTCTGGTCAAGAGTCCTTGCCCACGCACGAATGACTAACTCCTCCAATTCCCAAACATGGTTCGTTACAACAAAGCACCTCACAACTACAATTTCTCAAGACTAAGACACGGGTCCTCACAAATTCATTTAGGACCCACTTTTGGGGCGTAACTTATTTTTTTTAGTATCAATAATTATTATATTATTACTTTTTTTAAATATTATGTGCTTTTTGAAAGAGCATTAGTTATACTTTTTTTTCTATAGAGACCTGTGTTTGGGTTGATGTATGAGATAGTCTTTATTTGGTAATAAAGATATTATTTTTGTATTATGCTTGGCGATACGAGCGTTTTGGTTGTAGTTGGGTCTAATTTGGAGTTCGGGACCCTGGAAGGCTAGTTGTGTAATTTTAAGCGTTTATTAATTAAAGAATTAGCAGAAAATATAGATAAGGGAGAAAGAGAGAGAAGCAGTGTGTGGTCATTTGTGTTGCACGACTTTGGTGAAAAAGAGAAAAAACGTGAAGAGAGCTTGGATGTGGAGCTTGCCAAATTGGAACTTGGAGCTTGGGTTTTGGAGGGAAACTCAATTTTGGGTTGAATCGTATGATGTAAGTACATAATATGTGATTAAAACCTGATATGTAATATTGGGTATGAGTTTTATGAGTTTTCGGAGGGTTTGTGAGGGTATAAAGGTCGTTAGGTTACTTCCAGACGAAGAACATGCTAGAATCGACGCTGAATAGTAACCGTAGCAAACTGTGAGGTCGAGGACTCGAAGGAGCCTCAAGGCAGCGAACATTCGATGGAATCAACTCTAGAATTGGAGGTTTCAAATGTTAGTCTTGAATGTGTTATTCGAATGTACAATTTTGAAGGGTTTTTTGAAGGTTCAAAGTTAAGTTCAAAGGTAGGTTCAAAAGTAGGTTCGAAGAAAGGTTTGAAGGATAGTTTCGAAAGACAGTTTCGAAGGACTCAGGACTATTTACATTGTATAGCTTTATGCCTTTCCACACTTAAGTAATATACTTACTGTCATTACCAGATTTTGTTCGGGGAGAAACCCGCTTTTGGGGGTGCGGTTCTCCCACCCTTACTCGAATGGTGATGAAAAAGAAACAGAGTCGCCACCAACTATTTTTGGGGTGCAGTTGGTCACCTAAAAAAATGATCTATGTTACCAAAACTGAATTCAGGAGTTTGATTACGCAAGGGGAAGGACAGCACCCCCACGACGCCCTTTCGGTATCTATCTTAAGATTTTGGAGGTTTCTAATTTATTTTAATTGCTTGATTTAAAGTTAATTAGCCTAAAGGTGAGATTTAATTTGCATATGGCCTAAAGGTATACTCTTTATTTCCTAAGTTATTTATTAAAGTAAAATTAAATCCAATTTGTCCTAGCAAAATTGATTTTTTTCATTTGTTATTTCTACAATCTTTGTTGAACTTAAAAAATTAAGCTTAGTTTACCCTAAACCTCTAAAGGGGATTTTATGATTTTGTTTTTAGTTATCTAAAAGTCTAAAGAAAAACCAAAGTTAAATTAATCCTAAGTCCTATGTTTGACATTCTAAGCTAAATAGTTACAATGATCCTAAAGGTAAAAGTAAAAAAAAAAAGTATTAAAGATAGAAAGGCAAAGTGTTGAAAAGGTTTTGTTTTTTTTGTTTTTGTTATTTTTTTGTTTGGTTGGAAAACACATTTTTTTTTGTTTTTGCTCGGGAAACTCCCCTTTTTTTGTTTGGAAAACATCTTTTCTTTTGTTTGATTTTTTTTTGTTTCAAAAAAACATTTTTTTTGGAAAATAAGTTCTTTTTATTGGAGGAAAAAACTTATCTGGTTTTCTTTAGCAAATATTTTTTTTAATAATAATAATAATAATAAAAATAAGAATTCAAAACAAATAAATACAAGTGCATTGTGAGTGATTATGACATCCACAAAATAAAAAAGCAAGCTCACTTTTTTTCTCACTTGCTTTTCTCTTTTTTTTTTCCTATTTGCTTCTCTCTCTCTCTCTCTCTCCTTTCCTTTTCTTTTCTTTCTTTTTTTCCTTTTTTTTTTTCACTATACTTGATTTACAAATTACAAGCATTAGGTTATAAAACCCATAATTACATAATGCAATGGCCTAAAACTAACATTTATCCTAAGGCCAATTTAAAAAATAAAAATAAATAAATAAATAAAAATGAGACTAACAAATTTTACATGGGGAAAGAAAACAAAAAAATTACAATCGAGATATATTACAGGCCATGAAAGCAGATTAACTAGAAAATGATAAACCTAGCAAAAATGGATCTACTTTACCCAAAACAAAATGTGCAAACTACCCTATTAACGACACAGCCAGTAAAATAAACAAAACGAAAAAGAAAAAAATGCAAGCAAAAACCAAAACGAGCTTTAGCATGAATGAGAACCAAACCACCACACAGACACCAAAGCAGAGGGGGAACAATAAAATGTAATAAGGACTGGGCATCTAGAAAACGCAGCCAACCAGACCACAATGAGCACTTAGACAAAAACAAAGGAAACACTAATTAAACATGTCCATGTTAGAAAGCCCCAAAACTAAAAATGGTTTTTTTATACTTCCTCATTTCTTTATTTTCTTCCCTTTCATTTTAAGAACAGGTGAGCGAATCCAACAACAACAGAGAAAAACAAGCAATATGGGGAATAAAGGGGACTCAACATTTTCCACTTTCTATGCAATGACCGGATACAAACAGAAGGGAACATTCATTCACGCAGACCAGATATATGCTAAGACTAATCCCACATATATGCGAACAATGATATGAAAACCAAAGGCTAATCCGAGACGAAATCAAATGAGGTAGCCAAATAACAAGAAAGGAAAGAGAGGGAAAAAACTCAATGCATAGATTGAAACAGGCTCTCGAATGCAGCGTCTTTCTTCAAGATCACGAGCCAGAACACCCTTTTCAATCCTCTTTGAATGTTTGCTGACCACTGAACCCCATCTATATCGCCTTGAAGCTTTTCCTCATGCCTTCCTTTGTCTCTCAGAACATTGGTTGACTGTCGTGGTACGCTGGATGCCCTACTGTGAGTCTTACGTGTTCGGCCGCGCTCCTTTTTTTGTTTGATTGGAGGAGAAAGGAAGAGGAGATGATGGCAACTCGGGATGGTCGATCGAGATGTGGGTGACCTTGGCATTGGTGATGGTGGACGACGGGGCTTGGAGTAGCGGCTCTGTTATGTTGCCATTGGGAGAGGGTTGGCCGGAGCTATTTTCGTCGGCGGGTCAGTGTGGTGGCTTCGTAGAGGGTTGAGGTGACGGTGGTTGGAGTAGTTAGCGTTGGCCGGCTGGTATTATGAATCCTGGCCAGGGGGAACCCTTTGGGTTCGAAGGAGAGGAAGGTGAAAGGATGTTTGGTAAGTTTTTTTTTGATTTTTCAGAGAGCCCCCCTGCTAATTGCGTTTTGTTGGGTTTAAGTAGAGGAAGAAGAATTAGGGTTTGGCTTGAGTTGGCGACGTGATTCGGCCGGCTTGACCATGGTGAGGATGAGGTTAGTTTGGTTTAATGGCTTGAGGGGTTAGATTTGGGAGAGAGATGACCACGGTTCGAACCATGGTTTGGGTTGGGATACGCGGGAGAGAGGCGATGAGCTGGGAGGATGGGCGAGGCGTGGTGGTCCGGTGGTCCAAGAATCACGGCAGCCATGGCGTGTGTTGAAGGAAGAAGACACGATTGAGGTAGAGAGAAGAGGAGGAAGACGACGATGGATTAGGTGGTAGAGATAGGATTAAAGAAAACGAGTGGTTTGTGTTTAGTGTATTTTGATTTTGTTTTGTTTTGTTTTTCTTTTACTTTGAATGAATCAAAAATTGCCACGTGTAAGAGGCGGGAAATGAGAAGAGAAAGGGAAAAAAAACAGATTTTATTGCTTCGTTTTGTAATTTTTAACCGATGTTTTGGGTTTTTGGGATTAACGAAACAATTCGGTTTTCAATAAAATGTGAGAAATTTATTTTTAGACTTGGAGCGTCACAACGAGCGACCCCGTATCATTTTTTTTTCTTGAAAATGAGTTTATTTTTGTGCCAAAACGTATTTGCGCGTCCCTAAACTGTTTTATTACCGAAAAGCTTTTTTTTTTTGAAAATAAACTTTGTGAGCAAATATATGCAATATATACATCAAAATTCTCAGAATAATTAGAGGTTTCGAGAAAATGGGGTTCGTGACCTGATCCGGAGTGTCATTTTGAATATTGGCCGCTAGTCGATCACCGTTAATGGTCCAAATACGATTTTGACCATAACTCTCTCGTTTGACCTCGTAATTGAGCACGGTCGAAGGCGTTGATCTTCAAATTTGATTTTCTATTGCCCGGGGCTGACTCTTTGGCATTTGAAAACCTTTTTAAAGAAGTCATTGAAATTGCGCCTTTCAAATCAATGGTCATATCTTTTTAATTATCTGTACAAAATGGCCAACAAATAAAAAAAAATTTTTAAAGCGAAAAATGAATGTATATGTCCAACCCGGACAAAATGGAGTCCAACACTTAAGTTACAATGTAAATAAGGAAATGCCCTCTCTTTTGAATTCAAAGAAAAATACTAGAAAATCAAATTTTCACTCCTTCAGAATATGAAAAATGGAAATTAACACTAAATATCGGATAAAATCAGTTTTTTTTGGTAGGGGTGACTACTTGAAAAGTGGCGTTAAACCTCTTAGAAAAATCCTAAAAAATCGAGAGGGAGTATTGTGAAGAAAACACAATTCTACGAAAACACATTCTAGGGGATCCATTGTGAAGAAAACACAATTCATATGGGGATCCATTGCTAGGACTTTTCATTGCAAGAAAACATATTCTATGAAAATTCACTCTTTTGGTCAAGGCATGAGGATAGATTTGTGGGGATTGGCCAATGTTACGGAGGGAGTATTGTGAAACCCGGATGCAATGCTTGGGTTGATGTGTTGATGATTGGATGGTTAACCGAGGTCCCATATAGGGCTGGCTAGGAGCTAAGGTCTCCTATATGGCTAATTAACAACGGAAGGTCCCAAGGGTGGCTGCTTTTTATGCTATGTTCCCACCGTGGTGCTCAAGCTATAAGTACCTTGTCCTGTGCTAATCACTTGAGTTGTGAACCGTCTGTGTGACTTGATTGTGTGGATTTTATGTGTTTTTTATGCTTTTATTGGTATTGTATAGGACACTCGTACACTATTGTATGCTTATGCATTCACTAGCACATGTATGCACGAGTAATGAGTTGTAAGTCACCTACTGAGCCCTTGTGCTCACCCTATGTTGTTGTATTAACTTTTAGGTTCGGTCAGGAGGTAGCCTCGGGGTTTGCGATTGAGCGGACCGAACCTCGTTGATGTATAGGACTATGTCCATTTTACTTATTTGTTATTATTCCTGTATTTTCTTCCTGGACATGGGTCCATGCCTGTGGTACTAGTTCTCATGATGCATACTATATTATGATAGTATTTTATTTGATATGTGATTCGGTTACATGGTTTTGGGAGCGTACAGGAATACTCTTATTGTATGATTGTATAAGTGCATTTGGGCAACACCTGCGGTATGCCCCTTTCGGTGTTAGTCACCAACCCCTTGCCCACGGGTGTGGGTATTGGTAATCATGTGCCCGGTTCCAGGTCTCCTGGAGTTGGGGGCTCAACAAGCTCATTCAAAATAAATACACTTTTTTTTTGTCTTTATCTATATGTAATTATTATAGCTTATATTTGGAAATAATGAATTAGAATAAAAGTAAAAAATAATTAAATAATTCAAATAAATTGATAATCGTTTATGTTTCTTTTTAAATCTAACAATTTTTTAGAGAATAAAACATTAAAGATTAAACATTATATGACATGTTTACAAGGCCGGCCCTAAGTGGAGGCCGAAAAGGCAATCACCTAGGGCATTTATTAAAATTTAATATAGAGGGACACATTTTTGTCATATTGTCACACACAACATCAATCGGAAATGGGATGTTGATTTGACATCGGCAATGAAATCAAAGTTTGCGGGTAGTCGATGTCGATTAGAAGTTGTGTATGTCGGAATCATTGGATCATCCTCTCTCGTAATGAAGTAAATCATGGTAGGTCGACCACAATTCACTACAAAAAAATATAATTTTTGTGGCGGTTCCTTAGTGGCGATTAGTAAAAACCGGCACTATATTGGGTTTTTAATGGTGGTTATATAAACGCCACCAAAGTTTTTCTTAAAAGTTCTGATTTTACCTTTGCGGCGGTTTAAAACCACCACAACAAAAGTTTAATTTAAACATAAATTTATTTACTTTTGTCGCAGTTTAGAATTGTCACAAAAATATTTATTTTTTAAAATAAATATGTTTACATCTGTGGCGGCTTAAAACCGCCACAAAGGTTTTATAAAAACAATTTAGGCCACGCGCTTTTTTTTTCGTTGCACCTTTTGTTTTTCGCAATATGACTTAGCGCCAATAAATTGCTAAAAAATAAACCCTAGCGTTCTTTGTTTCTTTGAATAATTTATTTTCCGTGTTATTGTAAAAGCAAGCAAAACAAAAACAAAACACGTACACTACTCTGGTGATTTCGGATTGACCGGTTGATTGCCGTTCGTCTTCTCCTGGTGCCTCCTTTAGCGACTGTGGGGTGGCTAGCAAATCGGGGGAGGCGGCATCGCATCCCTTGGAGTATGGTTTGGGATCGGGCCGGGTGTCCACGTCTTCTCTGGTTCATGTCCCCCAATGCTATGCGGTGTTCGTTCACCACCACCGTGACCGGCAACGCTGCTCCGCCTGGCCTTGCACGAACGAATTGCCCCTTTAGCATGGCGTAAGACTCGATGGTTTTTGGTTTTATTTGATTTACAGGTGCATCTGAATGCTTGATCGTTGGTTAGGCTACCGGAATATGAGGGTATTAGCTGTGCCTACCAGATGTTTGCTAAAATTCCCCACTGACCGTCCTTGATACGTTCAACACCTGGTTTGCTTTTTCTACTTTAATTTCCATATATATTGGTGCTGCCGAATCGTATTAATACTGTTGTGAATGTGAAATTGGTTCTAGCTTGGTGAAATTTGTTCTTCTTGTTGCTGTGTATGAAAGTTATATTTTTCTAGGGTCGTTGATATATTTGAATAAAACAAAATGATGCTCCTATTTTAAACCAGAAAATCTTCAAGCTTGTTGATAAGGAACTTTTGTTGAGGCCTTAGATGTTCTCCTTTCCTCGGATGAGAAGTTTATGAAGATGTGAATTTCTAATTTTATGTTTAAATCAAAGTTTTCTTATGCGGGTACAATCCCTGGAAATCGAGATTCAAGAGGATGATTTTATAGGGATGTCGTTCGTCCTTTTTTCTGGTGAAAAGTGGATTAGAGATAATGGTTCAGACTTCTACATTGAATTTGTTGCCAAATCAAAACAGGAAATAAGGTGAATTAGAAATTTTGAGTCAACTTATGGTTCTTTGATGATTTTCCTTGGCACTTTGTTTTACATTATTTTTGTGGATCTAGTAACCAAACATTTTCACCCTGAAAGGAATCTAGTGGCGGTAAAGGTACCACCAAGGCTTTGTTGGACAGAATTGTAGAGATGGAGAGTGAGGCACATAAGTCTTTCATGCATCGGTGGGCATTATCTTGATGTTTTCATTATTCAAATAGACCTTTATTTAAGTCTATGGATATAATCCTATTTCCTAACTAAAGAACTTCAAAATATTGCTTTAATTTTTATTATTTGTTATGACCGGCTTCTATGCCTTGTGTTTCATCATATTGTTTAATTGGTGCCTGTATCATTTTTATGGTATGATTTTTCATACTTTCAATTATAATTATTTTCTATCTTCTATAATCTTTTTGAGGTATAGATTATACATTAGTTTGTCATACATATATGCTAATTTTATGTCAAGTATCCTTCTTTCTAAATACAAAGAGCATTTCACGCATTAGCGTGTTTTTTTTAAAGATACTTAGTGGTGGTTTTTAACTGCCACTAAGTGTTTTATTTCTTTATTTTAAAGGATTTAGTGGGGTTTAATAACTGCCACTAAATTCAACTTAAACTGCCACTAAATCCAAAAGTATTTAGTGGCGGTTATTTCAATGGTTAGTAAAAAAACCGCCACTATGGCCGTTGTGGCGCTTACATTTCCAGGCGGTTTTGAAACCGCCACTAATTCCACTAGTGGGGGTTAAAAACCGCCACTAAAGCCCAATATAACCGTCACTAAAGTCTTGTTTTTTTTTTGTAGTGACCGAAGGAATGATCTCTGTATGAGGTTGATTGTAATGATCTGTGTTATGAGATTTGAGGAGTTAGTCATTTGTGTGTTTGGGCAAGGACTCTTGACCATACGATTAGTCATGCGAAGGCTTGGTTTGTCATGCCCCAATTCCGAAAGCCCAAAATTGAGCAGGGACTATCTCATGCCTGCACTTGAAAGGTCAAGGGGTTGGTGTCTAGCACCTATTAGAAACTACAAAGTGGGCACTCTCACACGCTCCCCACTACTATCATACAACAGGGGTATGATAGTACTTTCCCAATGACACCCATTAAACAAAACACTTTTAAAACAAACCAACCATATAATAATTAAATTGTCTTACAATGTCCACAAACCCATGTTCGAGAAATCAAAATCCAAACAAATAACACCTATTAATCATAAGTTTTATAATCACAAAAGCATCACACCAAAACCATGGTCCACCTAATACCTAGTTCTCTTCCAATCCCCCCTTTAATACCTGTAAGGGATTCAATAATATAGTTGTGAGCTTCACAACTCGTAGGTGACTATTAGTCTACCCTCTCTTGTTAGTTAAACTAACCGATTCTACATGCAAGTCGTAAATGTGCAAGTGTAGTGCTCAACCACCACATCACATGTAAACATCATTGTTCATAACAATTCAATCACGCACTTTACATGCATATTGTGTTTTACCGCACCGATATCCTTGAACGTATCTATCGTACCCTTTGCCCTTCATCGGGTCTTTGTCCTTTACTAAACCATTGTCCTTTACCGGGCCCCATCATAATAGATATAATGCACTATATACTATAACATACATCAAAAGTTCAAACAAAATAAGTTCACAACCCACATGCTATCAACAAACGTACAAGTTCGGTATATCAAGACAAAAAGCAAAAAAGAACCATACCATGCAAGACCTAATGCTCGTGGTGCTACCCATGGCGATGTACGCCATGTGCACGGACCGTGCATCGCCACATGCATGCACCAAGGCCCACTACGTGCAGGTATTGTGCCCGTGGTGTTGTAGATTTTTTCTAACTTTGAAAAATCATAACTAATTCTACGAACTCCAATTTACTTATAATACCCCTCATTTCAAAGGTTTTCAATTCGTTATCCAACAAAAATATTAGAAAAATGATCTGATTACATTACTATTTACCCGACAACATTATTGTTCACTTAATCATCTCGATTTTATCCGACCAAAAGGAAAAGTTTATCGAAATACCACAAATATTCTATCCGTAAAAAAATTAACTTCATTCGACCACTTACTATTCACCCGACCACCTCAAATTTCACCGGACCAGAACAAAAAATTAATTGAAATACCGCATATATTTCATCGATATAAAAATTAGCTTCTCCTAACCACTTTATTGTTCACCCGACCAATATTGTTCACTAATATGACTGTTCATATAGTTCCATCATACAAAGAATTCACCCTAAAACGATTTCTAAATCTTCAACATCAACTTTGAATGTCAAACATATTTATTTAGGCTCCCTATCTCAATTATATGCAAAATCGTTCATTCTAAGTCTAATTCCCAAAATCATACCAATCTTAGATGTTATAGAACCCTAGGAGAAATTAAGATGGATAGAAACACCTACCTCTAACATGGTGCAACGACTTCACTCATCAGAACACTCGGAAGCTTCAAGCCACGACCGTTTTCTCTCTCCCTTGCTCTAAGGACGGCTAGGGCTCTCAATACGCAAAGAAACAACAGCCAACACTCTTTGGCTGGCCTCCTTATTTATAGAGGCATACATGAGTCCAATTTAGCTTTGACTTCTTGCCGATTAAGAAACCCAATTCTGCTAGATTTCTTTGTAATAGCCCAAGTCCCCCATAGCACAATATTGTCCGGTTCAGGGATCAAGCCCAATCCCCCGGTTTTGTTCTTGGTAGTGCTACACAGGCACCACAAAAGGCCTCGTGCTAGGAGAGGTCTCCACGCCCTCTTAAGAGGCACGCTTCGTTCTCCTCCTCGGCCGATGTGGGACTTGCAAAGTCTTCGACTCTACAATCCACCTGTTGACTCGAGATGTTTCATGTTTATTATTAAGTCTGTGCAGATGATTTAACTCTAATCCGGACCTACTCGTATGAGAACAAAGCTAAAGACAGGATACATAATCCTGATCCGGATCATTATGAGTATCGTCATTCACTTGGTAAGTAACCGAGTCTTCATCCGAAGTAAGGACTTTTCATGCGGACTAAATACTTGACAAAACGACTTGAGGAAGCCGTGTCTAACTCTTAATTTGGCTAAGTCAATTGATACGGAATAAGATTCTAAGTCTATCACTCGCACGGAATAAGAGAGACTTGTTGCGGAGAGAGAATCGAAATTGTCACTCCACCTGGACTAAAGAAAAAGAAGACACGGACTAAGAAATCCGAGTCTCATTCGAACGGAGTAAGGACAATTGTTGCGGAGTAAGGACAACAAATGCGGAATAAGGAATCCGACCCATTACTCATGCGGAGTAAGGATTCACCGATGCGGAGTAAGCATTCAGAACCTACTTTATGCGGAGTAAGGAAGCGCGATGCGGAATAAGCTCTCCGAGCCTATACTTCATGCGGAGTAAGAGGCGCCGACACGGAACAAGAATTGGAGGACTTCATTCATACGGAGTAAGCAACCACCGACACGGAGTAAGGATCCGAGCTTCGTTGATGCGGAGTAAGGAACCTTATGACGGACTAAGAAGACGTTGCTTCATCATTTCCAAGCCGCTTTTATCGCAATCGGCTCGCTTCGTCCCGATGTAAAACAAACCTGTTGAAAACCTAAATTCTTACACATGGATCACACGGAGATGTGGACGCGGTCTCAAATGCAATTGGAATCAAGCAAGAATTCACTACAACTTATGATTCCAATATTTCGAGCTCCACATCCGCAGCAATTAAAGCTTCAACATTTTCCGATGAAGAACTTCAATGCTTCACACGCTTGGAAAATGGAGTTCCAAGATAGATTCCTAGGATGTCTATATATACCTGAAGCAATGTAAAATAAAAATATATACGCGTGCGCTTACTTATACTCATATACTTACAAGCGTGTATTGTGTGAAATAGCTTATACAGAGATTTACGACCAAGTGTGTGTAACCATAAACAGAGTGTTGTGTTGTAATCGGCTAAAATGCTTGTTTTGCTTTGTTGTAATTATCTTCAGATAATAAAGCAACATACTTCCACTACCTGGTTAATCTTCCGCACTGATTTTATATGTTTAACCAGAGTGAGTGTCTAGCCATTAAGAGAGAGAAAGAATTTTCAAAGAGCCTATTCACCCCCCCCTCTAGGCTCTCCGGGACCAACACCACCCCCCCTTAGGAGGCCCACATTTCCATGGGACTACGGCACACCGACCTGGTCCCCAACTCGATACCATCTCTAATAGCCCAGGTCCCCTGTAGCACAATATTGTCCGGGTTCAGGGCCCAAGCACAATCCCTGGTTTTGTTCTTGGTAGTGCCACACAGGCATCCCAAAAGGTCTCGTGCCAGGAGAGGTCTCCACGCCCTCTTAAGAGGCACACTTCGTTCTCCTCCCCCGCCCGATGTAAGACTTGCAAAGTCCTCGGACTCTATAATCCACCCCCCCTTTGGAGGCCCACGTCCCCGTGGGACTACGGCACACCGACCCGGTCCCCAACTTTGATACCATCCGTAATGACCCTAAGTCTCCCGTAGCACGATATTGTTCGGTTCAGGGTCCAAGCCCAATCCCAGTTTTGTTCTTGGTAGTGGCACACAGGCACCCCAAAAGGCCTCGTCCTAAGAGAGGTCTCCACGCCCTCTTAAGAGGCATGCTTCGTTCTCCTCCCCAGCCAATGTGAGACTTGCAAAGTCCTCGGACTCTACATTCCTAATGTACTAAAATTTCTATCTTAAACCAATATAAAATAATTGAAAGCCCTTCATCAATGAAAATTCGTATTTCTATTAAATATTAACATTTTTAAATTCTCAAATAACCAAATTGACCAGATAACCCCTAACTCGCCACTAAAAATTATAATAATGCCCTTAGGTCATTTAGGCACCAAATAAGACCCAAATTGTAGCCAAAACAACTGTATTCCCAACCACTACCATAAAATGATACCCTCGGCCCCAAATATGGCTATCTTAGGATATTTCCTAACACGGAATCCTCCCCACTTTAAGACTTTTTGTCCTCGAAAAGCAACAACCTCAATGACAAGAAATGAAATGTGAAAGCCAACATCATCATTAATCACTCTATGTCAATAGTGTCATTATCGCATACCAGATATAAGTCACAACAAGATCATATAGCATCATATTACAAGTAAAATACCATCCAACCAAATATCATTATACCAAATACATATCGCCACCAAAGCAAGGAATAAAATAATGGAGAAACATGACATCCTTCCCACCTTAGGACTGTTTGTCCTCGAACAACTCGGGATGAAGAACACACATCCGACTCTCTCACTCCCAGGTTTGCTCCTCTAACCCACAATGTTTTCACATGAATCGAACTAAAGGAATGACTTTGCCTCGCAAAATCTTCTCTTGTCGATCGATTATCCGAATAGGAACCTCCACCACCGTTCTATCATCAGCTAATTCTATCTCATGCCAATCTAATACATGAGATGGGTTTGGATAATATTTCCGCAATTGTGAGACATGAAAAACATTATGAACACGTTCTAATTCCGATGGCAATGCTAGGTGATATGCTACACCGCTACAATAGGTATGACCTCAAAAGGTCCAACAAAACGTGGTGAGAGCTTTGATCAATTGTACTACTTTTGACGAATTTGGGTTGTGGTGAATGCCTATTATCAGCATATGACTTCGACGAATTTAGGTAGTTAACATTCACTGTTTGATCAATTGTATTACTTCGTTGAATCTTGAACCAAATTTGGACCAATTACTACCGCCTCACCCGCTTATGCCCAACACAATAGGGATCGACAAGGCCTCCCATACAGAACCTCATATGGAGCCATCCTAATAGTTTCCTAATAGCCGTTATTGTCATCACTGGTTTTCAATGCGGGCCCGTTTGGGGTGAGCTCAAACTAAACCAATGGTGAGAAATTTAGAGTCGCCACCAACTGTTTTTGGGGTACAGTTGGATACCCTCTACCTTGAGTAGTAAAAAAAAGTGGTCCCGTTATCGGATAAGGGTTCGGGAGTTGGTTACGTGTAGGGAAGGATTAGCACCCCTACAACGCCCTTTCGGTATCGATTTGGAAGAGGAGGTTTTCTATTTGTTTCTACTCGTGTGATTGGGTTGAGTTTTCTAGAAAGTCTATGTTTTTTAGTTAGCTAATTAAGTTATTTGTTAAAGTTATGGTTAAAATTGATTTATCCTAAATTTTTAAAGGGAATCCTAAAAGTTTTGGTTTTTTGCTTGAAGTGGAAAATGAAATCTTTTTGGTTCTTAGTTTGAAAATATTTATTTTATTTTTGTTGTTTTTTTTACAATGCTTCTCATTCTTTTTTTATATTTTATATTTTTTTTGTCTTACCTGGATGATAGAGTTATTATAAGTAAACTTCACCAAGGGTAGTACGACACCTAATGTCCACCAAAATCCGTCACACAAGCCCTTAACATATCTTCCAATATCCTGGATGGTGCGCTTAGATCGCTCATCCATCTCAGGTGATACACTGTACTCATATTCAATTGGGTACCCATAGCTCATTAGAATCGCCACCATAATCTAGAGTCTCGATCCGACACAATGGAAATAGGTACACCATGCAACCTTACAATTTTATCAACATATCATTGCCCTAAAACTTGAACTGGATTGCTCACCTTGATAGGAATAAAGTGAGTCGACTTGGTTAACCGATGTACAACAACCCATATTGCATCATGTCCTCGAGAGTAAGGAAGTCTAGTCACAAAGTCCATTGTGACTTGATCTAACTTCCATTCCCGGTATTTGTAAAGGTTGTAACTCTATAGCTGGTCTAATATGTTGAGCCTTGACCTACCGACAAGTCAAACATTGCCTTATAAAATTCGTTACCACTCTTTTTAAATCAGGCCACTAGTATTGCCTCTTCACCGCGTGGTACATTTTGGTTCGCCAGGATGCACAACCAAATGAGAATGATGAAAATCCCTCCAGAACCTCTTCTTGGAACGAAATCAGAATGAACAATTGACCTTTAAATCATAATACATGGGCTGTCCTTTGTCAAATTGATAGATACATCGGTAGCATGAATCTTTTCCCGAATCCTCTCGCAATAAACATCATTTACTTAAGCCTCAATAACTTGTTGTTGTAACTCTGGGGTAGCTACAATAGTACTAAGAGTCTCATACTCCCCATCAATTATGAAGTGTACCTATAAGTCTGCCAACTACCCCATCATCTCCTACTCCTTGAGAGCACATTGAGATATGGCGGGCACATCCTTTCGACTCAAGAGTCGGCTACCACATTGCCTTTTCCGGATGTATATGCCGGATCAAACTCAAACTGCCGCATGAATTCCACCCATCTTTGCTGCTGCAAATTTAGGTCCTTTTGAGAGAATACATATATATCGCAAACTCTTATGATCCGTATACACTTTAAAATTTGCACCTAAAAGATAATGCTTCCCCCGACTTTAGTGCAAAAATCACCGCAACCAATTCCAGGTCATGTATAGGGTAGTTCGGCTCATTGGGTTTCAACTGTTGGAACCCATAAACAACTACCTTACCCTCCTACATTAACACACACCCCAACCCAATCCCAGATGCATCACAATAGACCTCATAGGGAATACCTTCTTTAGGGAGAATAAGAATAGGTGCTGAAGTTAATCATGCCTTCAACTCATTAAATGCCTCCTCACAAGCTTCTATCCATACAAATCGAACTCCCTTTTGAGTCAACCTAGTCTTGGGAGTAGCTAGCTTGGAGAAATCCTTCACAAACCTTTGGTAATAACCTGCTAAACCCAGAAAACTCTGTATTTCAAAGATATTTGTGGGTCTCTTCCAAGACATTACGCCTCTATCTTCCCTAAATCCATATATATACCCTCCAATGTCATCACATGCCCAAGAAATTTCACCTCTTGTAACCAAAAGTCTCATTTGGTGAACTTCGCATACAACCGTTGATCCCGCAAGATCTACAATACTACTTGAAGATGCTCCTCATAATCCTCTTTGGTTCGGAAATATACTAGGATATTATCGATAAAAACTACAACAAATAGATCCAAGTAAGGAGCAAAGATCTAGTTTATTAAGCCCATAAACTCTACCGGTGCATTCGTGAGGCCAAATGGCATGACCAACTATTCATAGTGCCCATATTGACAACTGAATGTTGCTTTTGGAATGTCTTCCTCCCGCACTCATGATTGATCATATCCAAATCACAGGTCAATTTTGGAGAACCATTTAGCACCCCTAAATTGATTAAATAAATTATCAATTCTTGATAATGGATATCAATTTTTCACCGTCACTTGATTTAACTTCCAATAGTCAATATATAACCGAAGAGAACCATCAACTTTCCGAGCGAACAATACCAGAGCACCCCAAGGAGAGGTAATTCTCCTAATTAACCCCTTAGCCAACAAATTATCTAGTTTCTTCTTAGATTCTTTAAGCTCTATAGGTGCCATCCAGGATACTACCAACCTTATAGGCGCTATTTGAAGAAGTAACTCTATTGAAAATTTCATGCCTCACCTTGGTGCTAGGCTTTCTAGCTCCTCCACAAAGATGTCCACAAATTGATCCACAATTGAGGGCAATGCTACCTTGCCCTCCCTCCTTTCATCAACCAAGGTTATATCGGTTAGGCTGTTGGTTACTTCGCTCCATCCCTATCTTATTGGCCCTAATTTGCATGCCTCTACTTTTTATTCCCCAATAAATGTACCTCTAGTACCTTCAAGTGTGCAAATGTCACCTAACGTCTATAACAATCTATTTTAGCCTTTGCAAAAACCAACTAGTCTATTCCCAATAGTACATCGTAATGCACTAACCCTATTACAAACAAATCTCATTAGAAGTTCACACCCCCAAGTAAAAGTGGACAATTCCCAGAAACACGATTTAGAGTTATTTCCCCATCTTAGTGACTCAATAATCAAGGCTTGAGCCACCTTCTTATAATCTAATTGCAGTTTATCAACAATTCTCTCGAGATAAAAGAATTTGTGGCACCAGTGTCAATCAATACTACACATATAGTACGAGAAACAAGAATTGTACCTTGGACCGTAGATGGCCCCAACACGGTTCCCTCCATCCGAGATCCCCCCGGTCCTAGTATCTCGTGATTGCATAGTTCCTTCCATGCTAACCACCACCAGCTTGCTCTGTGTAAGCTCCACCTACATGGGTCCTCGGTGCCTGACTCTCTCTCTCTCTCTCTCTCTCATGTCTCATGTTATTGGCAGGGCCTGGGGAGCTTGAACTAATTGTGCCGGTCTTTGATATAAATTTCCACCCCTTGGCCATGTGTTTTGGTCCTCTCTAGATGGCCCACTTTACCACACTTATGACATCGCAAGTGTTTCTTATCACAATCTTTCTTTGTGTGACCTGGCATACCACAGACCCAACATGCCTTTGGCCTCCCACCATCGAGGTGCCCCCCTGTTGGCCTTGAGCGAGCTAAAAATTTGGGTACAAGTCTCTTGTTCGCCTGCCCCGAACCTTGTTCCTCTCGAAGCCTTTTATGAGCTAACCCCGTAGCCCCTCCAGGACCTCGAAACTTAGCCTAATCCAAGCTTCTCTTTGTAATAATTACTTTGTTAATTGCTTCATGGTAAGTGGCCAACTCCCACACCTCCAAGCGAGTTCTTAGGGCCGATCACGGGCCTTGCACGAAATCTTGGGCTTTCTTGGCTTTCACCTACCAAGATTCGGGAGCAAACCTTCCCACTTTAGTGAAATCCTTAACATACTCATCCACTAACTTGTTCCCTTGCTCAAGTGTATTATACTCTCTTCTCTTTGTCTTCTACTCAGATTGTGGAAAATATTCTACATAGAAGAGCTCTATGAACTCCTCCCAGGTGACATTCTCACCATGTATGTCGCGAAATAATTCCCACCACTTGTGAGCTCCCCCTAGAAATAGTGGGTTTCTAATCAAACTCGATCTCATCAGGCACCTTAAGCGATTAGAAAATGTCTTTGGTCCACTTGACCCAGTTCTCAACATCCTCGGCTTTGTTCCATCTTCGAAGGTCCTCGGGTTATATTTCTTAAATTGGTTCGCCCAGTCCACATCATCATGTACTACAACAGGTCGAGATGCTTGTCGCAATTCGGTTTGCTGTCCTCTAAGATGAACCTTCAGTGATGATGTTGTTTCTGCAATACTCTCTCAACCACATCCTCAAAGGTGCCTTCCAAGGCGCCCTAACTAACCTAGGTCTATCTAAAATGATGGCTCGATTCCAACTTATCATGCCCCAATTCTAAAAGCCCAAAATTGAGCACGTGACTACCCCATGCCTATATCCAAAAGGTCAAGGGGTTGGTGTCTAGCAACTATTAAATACTACAAAGTGGGTGTTGTCTCCCCAATACTCTCACACAATAAGGGTATGATAGTACTTTCCCAATGAGACCTATTAAACAAAATACTTTTAAAACAAACCAACTATATAACAATTAAACTATCTTATAATGTCCATGAACCCATGTTCGGGAAATCAAAATCCAAATAAATAACACTTATTAATCATAAGTTCTATAATCACAAAAGCATCACACCAAAATTATGGTCTACCTGGCAACTAGTGCTCCTCGAATCTCCCTTTAGTACTTGCAAGGGATTTAACAATGTAGGTGTGAGCTTTATAGCTCAATAGGTGACTATTAATCTATACTCTCTTGTCGGTTAAACTAATCATTCTACATGCAAGGTGTAAATGTGCGAGTGTAGTGTTCAACAACCATGTCACATGTAAATATCATTGTTCATAACAATTCAATCACACACTTTACCGTGTATATTATGCTTTACCGCACCGATGTCCTTGACCGGATCTATCATACCCTTTGCCCTTTCTTTGGACCTTTGTCCTTTACCGAACCTTTATCTTTTACCAGACCTTTGTCCTTTATTGGACCATTGTCCTTTCCTGGACCATGTCATAACAGATATAGTGCACTATATACTAGAACATACATCAAAAGTCCAAACAAAATAAGTTCACAAGCCACATACTATCAACAAACATACAAGTTCAGTATATCAAGACAAAAGAGCCGAAAAGAATCATACCACACAAGACTTAATGCTCGTGGCACTACACGTGGTGATGTATGCCATGTGCATGGGCTATGTATCGCCACGTGCATGCACCAAGGCCCACCACGTGTAGGTGTTGTGCCCGTGGTGCTGTAGATTTTTTCCAACTTTCAAAGATCATAACTAATTCTACATAACTTTGATTTGCTTATAATACCTCTCATTTCGGGCTCTTAAATGGCTATCCAACAAAAATATTAGGAAAATCATCCGATCATGTTACTATTCACCCAACCACATTGCTGTTCACTAAACCACCTCAGATTTCACTCAACCAGAAGAAACAGTTTATTAAAATACCGTAAATATTCTATCTGTATAAAAATTAGCTTCACTTGACTGTTTTAAATTTTACCCGACTAGAATGGAAAGTTCATCGAAATACCGCATATATTTCATCGGTATAAAAATTAGCTTCACTCAGCTAACACTGTTCACCAACCAAACTATTTATATAGTTCTAGCATACAAAGAATCCACCTTAAAACAATTTCTAAATCTTCAACATCAACTTCGAATGTCCAACATATTTATTTAGGCTCCCTATCTCATTTATATGCAAAATCGTTCCTTTTAAGTCTGATTCCTAAAATCATACCAACCCTAGATATTATAAAATCTTAGGAGAGATTAAGAAGGATAGAAACACCAACCTCTAACACTGTACAATAGACTTCACTCGTCAAAACGCCTGGAAGCTTCATGTCACAACCTTCTCCTCTCTCCCATGCTCCGAAGACGGCTAGGGCTCTCCAATCTCCATACGCAAAGAAACAGTAGCCAACACTCCTTGGATGGCCTCCCTATTTATAGAGGTATACATGAGTCCAATTTAGCTTTGACTTTTTGCTGATTAAGAAACCTAATTCTGCTAGATTTCTTAATGTATTAAAATTCCTATCTTAAACCAATATAAAATAATAAAAAGCCCTTCATCAATGAAAATTCATATTTCTATTAAATATTAACATTTTAAATTCTCAAATAACCAAATTGACCAATTAACCCCTTAAGTTTCCAGTGGAAATTATAATAATTCCCTGGGTCATTTAGGCCCCCAATATGACCCAAATAGTAGTTAAAACAACTATATTTCCAACCATTACCACAAAATGACACCCTCAGCGCCAAATACGGCTATCTTATGATAATTCTTAACATGGGATATTACATGGTCGATGCAGCATTGGTCGGTGTGGGATGGTGGTCAACCTAGCATAGTTTTAGTCGAGGTCGATCAGGGTAGTTTCTAGAGTGTTTTCTCAAAGTTGGTCGATATGAGATGATTTTTGATGCGGGGTCAACATATAGTCAACATGGCATGGGAGTGGTCGAGGTTGACTAGAGTAGATTCCCAAAAGTTTTTCCATGTGTGTTGATCGACATGAAGTCAACGTGGTCGACCCAACTGCATATTGACCATGTTTGATATGGAAGTAGGTTGACTTGAGTGTATGGTCAACTCGAAAAATGGTGGTTGATGTGGTCGGTCCAGGGGCGTTTTTGGTCGACGTCGAACCTTCGTTTTGATATACATCGTCTTGCTATGTGATTTTAGGTTTATTTTGGATTTCTCGCCTAAAGCCGGGAGAGAGAGAGAGAGAGAGAGAGAGAGAGAGAGAATCCTATGGTTGATCGTGGCTACTGCGTTCTTGTGTGAATGACATCTAGCAAGGAGGAGCAAGGGGCAAGGAGGATCTTCTAATTTCAAACCCTAAGTTTAGTCGAATTTGTGGTAGGGATTCTATACTCTCTTCAACCTATTTTAGGGTTAGGTTTTGAGGTAGATGATATATGTATGTATATATGTAAATTCATATAGGTGTGATCTCCTATATAAATGTTAACCTTAATTGTAGGTATCAATAAGTCCATGGTTAGTGGGGATTAAGGGTCCGTTTTATAGTAATTGTTTATGGAGGTCGTCGGGGTGTCCGTTTGCTATTTGTCCTGTATTCACATTCGTTTATTAGTTCTGAAGTAGAGCCTCATGAGAAACCTTGGGAATTATATTAGGTGGTTTAACATATTTTCTAATTACTTTCAAACGAGGATTATGTGTTGAATTTTGAATACATGTGTTTATCTGATGTGATGAAAAATGTTTCTGTTGTGCTTATGTAATACTGTATTTGTTGTATGCATGATTAAGATGCCTGTGTGGCCATGGATGAGGTGCCTATCTGTCTGTGGTTGAGGTGCCTGTGTGACTGAGGTTGAGGATCTTATGTGGTTTGCACACGTCTTGTTTGAGTTAAGAATACCTTGAAGTTAAAATATTGTTTGTAAACTATGTATACGTTTGTTGACACAACACTGCACTTATTGTTGGGGAGACTTGATCTCTACTGAGTTATGGTTGCTCAACCCTCCTGTTGTGATTTGTTTTTTTAGGAACCTATAGACATTTGGACCAAGGTGGAAGACTGAGTTCATTGTTTTGTTTTTTTCACATTAAGTTATTTTGAGGGAACTGATGTAACCCCATTGGGAAATAATGTAAAAAGGGATGTGATTATCTAATAAAAAAACATGTAGTTTGGCTTGTGAACATTTGTTATGTTGGTTTGTAATATTCTATGTGATATTGTTTAACTCAACCCCTTACTCACCGGGAGGGTGAGGTGAGTCACTGAAAGGTTTCCTCGAGTCAGAAATCTAGGGCATGACATTATGATGAAGATCATGCACCAACACCATGACAGAGCATCTAAATTCGAGCGGCTCATAGTGTAAAAGGGGTGAATCATGACATTGAAGTAGCGGCACATCGGGCGCCGTTGCGCTGTGCACGTGGTGCCAGCACGTGGTGCCACTGCCATGTGCACATGGCACCATCGCCACATGAATGTGGTGTCATCACGTCATGCACATATCGATGACATGCACATAGCGTCACCATGTGCATCGATACGTGCGTCGCTACGTTCCATATTCCGTGTTGTCTAAGCAATTGGATACTATCAGGACTCTTCTTGGTTTACTTTCCTTTTCTTAATGGGTAATTTATGGTAAGAAGGGATAGATTAGACTTTTATTAGTTACCTTATTGTATTAGAAGTCTTTCCTTATTTTGTTTTCCTTTATTTAATCCGTAATAGGATATTCTGGTATTTACTTTAGTTTCCTAATTGTATTAAGTTTTCAATTCTTAGTTAGTCGTTTTCCTATAAATAGGTCTTGTATTTGGACATAATAATTCATTCAAGAGTGTTTTTATCAATTATAAACTCTCAATTAGAGGTTTATACTTTTTGGCTTTTCTAGTTAAATACTTGAATTGCTTGGACTAGAGTTTGAGTATTCGGTTATCCTTCTCTAGATTGTTGTTGGATCCTAATCAAGGTCCTCAACAATTTGGTCCTTTCATTGAGAGGTCCTCATTAAGACTTCTTAAACGTCATTCGTATACTTCATCGAGATGATGAAGGGGGCGACTAAGACAAACAAATAGCAGTTTAAAGCCCTGAAGCATTCTGTTATAGAGCTTTTGACGACAATGGCGGAGATGGCTCATTCTCAAGATATAACCAACTAGAATATTAATTGTCTTCTCACTGCCAGTAAGAGCAAGGAACCGGTTGGAGGAAGGTGAACTCATCGTGACGATCATAGATCACGACAGTATGCAAAGGAGACTGATAATTCATTGGATGCTACAAACAATCCTTACCATGGTCGGCTTAGGCATGGTGGGCATGTGGAGTGAGGTCCGATGGTTATTAAGCGATGGGTGCATAATGATCCAATCGGTGGGGAGAACATCGACGACTATGAATCTGATAGGATATCTAACAGGACAAACCGTGGACAGAGACTAGTCTTCTAACATCAAAGGGAAAAGAGGCACAACGCTAATGATTCTGATGGCAATAGATGCCGTGACTGGGGGCCAAGGAATCCAAAGATCGAGTTTCTGTACTTTAAGGGAGGTGATCCCTATGAGTGGCTGGACAAGGCAGCCCACTACTTTTGGGTATACGAGGTGTCCAAAGATGATTGAGTTGCAGTAGCATGCATGTATTTAGATGTGAAGGCCAACAGCTGGTGGCATTGGATCAAGGCCCAATTTGAATAGGACGAGCCTCGATTGGGATGGTCAGCATTCAAGAGATAGTTCTTAATCCAATGGGGACCCTCTCTAGTTCTCAATCATCATGGGCAACTGGCCAAACTGAAGCAAGATGGCAAGGTTGTTGACTATGTAGAGGAGTTTCGACGACTCCAAATTTTTGTTCGAGGTTGATCTGAAGAGTCTTTACTAGGTACCTTTATCAAGAGGCTAAAGCCATGGATAGCACGAGAACTAAAGCTGAAGCAACCTCAACGGCTAACAAAGACCATGAGAATGGTAGAAGTCTTAGAGGGGAGTTACCATAGCAAAAAGAAGCTTGCTAAGGAGGATTTTGGAGACACTAGTGTCAAAGCAGAACTTGTAGAAGACTCTCAAGCAGCAAAGGAACCTAATGAAGGTGGATCCAAGAGGGATGACATGAAAAATCAAATACTTTCATATAAAGAGGTTAATGAGAGAGTTAAGAAGGGTCTCTACTTCAAATGCAGCGAGAACTGGGATAAGGGTCATTGTTGTCACATTATGTTGTTCCCATGAGCCTTTTGGTTGTCATTGTTGTCAACAGAATGCAAAAGCAGGAGGATGCTGAGTTGAAGATCCGTACTGGGTTGGATAACTTCATAGAGTGATCTCTTAGTGTGAGCTCGTAGAGGGAGTTTAACCATATACTTAAAGAGTCGAAGATCTAGAGACTCGTAGACTCACAAGATCAAAGATCAAATGACTCGAAGATATGTAGAGTCAAAGATCATTAGACCATTAGGCTCGAAGCATCACCGAAGGAACACAGGGCTGCAGACTCGTAGATCCACAAGGTCG
Source organism: Taxillus chinensis (assembly GCA_023512835.1). Classification (NCBI taxonomy): domain Eukaryota; kingdom Viridiplantae; phylum Streptophyta; class Magnoliopsida; order Santalales; family Loranthaceae; genus Taxillus; species Taxillus chinensis. The sequence goes on along the minus strand of CM042088.1, from coordinate 58,560,315 downwards.
AAGATTCGAAGACCTAAGGTGTAATTAGGTGAAGAGCAGCATCTCAGAGACTTGAAGATCCGTTGGGTGTAGAGTGACAACTAGGGGTGGGCAACGGTAATAGGTAGACCCCACCCCCGCTATGGAGGTAGCACCCCTAGTGGCAATGTTGTAGAGTTGAAGCCTGTAGGGTCAAAGCTCGTAGGGTCGAAGATTGGGAGACCTATTGCCGAAAACAGAGACTCGTTGATGTGAACAGATAATTAGCCAAGGTAGAATGCGATTGTAACTGACTCAAAACTAGAGATTTGAATACTCGAAGACTCGTAGAGTGAAAAGTCAGTTGATCATTGGTACCTAGCTTTGAAGCCAAAGAGTAGAAGAATAGAAAGATCCATTCCCAAGGCTCAAAGACTTCGACTCAAAGATTCGAAGGTGAAGACTCGGAGGCAGTAGCATGTGTAGTTGGAGAAGTAATAGCGAATCTACAAGGCATACACCTTCGAGGCTATGGCTAGTCAAAGAAGCGAAACGCGTTAAAGGTCTCCGTTTAAGTAAGTTATCACTCAGACAACATTTTTTAGCACGCTAAGTACTAGGAAAACATGTAGACGTCATCTCGAGGTTGCCTTAACATGTTTCAACATTGAAGATCAAAAGGTGAAATATGCATGTAATGACCCATGTTTGTAGATTAGAAGAGTTAGTCAGTTATGCGTTTGGGCAAGGACTCTTGTCTAGACAGTTTGTAGGAGTCCGAGGGCACAACACCTCGGCAAAGATCTCGCTGCCCGGTTAGCGAGTAGGGGTCAAGGGGGCAGCGCCCCTTGTGGGGATTTTGGGGCATCGCCCCGAAAGCCAAATTATTTTGCAAGAGCTAAGTTGGATTTTCGTGTGTAGGCTGGTCGATACAGCCTTGGTCGGTGTAGCAAGGGTCGATGTGGTTGACCTGGCAGAATGAGCGGTCGACGTAGTCGATGTGAGTCATTTGAGCTTTGGTCGATCTGAGATAAATTTCGACGTGGGCTCAATGTGTGGTCGACGTGGTTGAGGTCGACCCGAGTAGTTTCTCGAGAGCTTTCCTGTGTATTGGTCGATGTGAGGTCGACGTGGTTGACCCAGCTAGAGATCGACCTTGTGCGATGTAAAGATTGGTTGATGTGAGGTCTGGTCGACGCGAGAAAGGGCAGTCGATGTGGTCGATCATGGCTGCTTTTGTTCGACGTCGTCTTGCGGCAGTGAATTTTTTTACATATTATTTTATGTTATACGATTTTAGGGATTTTTTTTTCTGAAGCTGTCTTCGGAGAGAGAGAGAGAGAGAGAGAGAGAGAGAGAGAGAGAGAGAGAGAGAGAGAGAGAGAGAGAGAGAGAGAGGCGCCTTTGGAGAGGAGCAAGAAGCAGGGAGGATCTTCCAATTCCAAACCCTAATGCAACTGAATTTGAGGTAGGGATTCTGTACTCTTAAACCTATTCTAGGGTTAGGCCTTAAGGTTGATGAATGATGTATATGTATATATGTAAATTCATATAGGCATGATCTCATATATGAATGTTGGCCTTCATTGGCATGTTATGCTTTTGGATGTTGATAAGTCCGAGGTTAGTAGGGATTAAGGGTCCGTTTCGTGGTGGGGTTACGTTCGTGCGAGATAGTTTCGTGGTAGAGTCTTATAGGGAACTTGGGAATTATAAGAGGGTTGTGGTTGTTAATGTTTCATGTGAACTTGACCCTAATGATGGCTTGGGTGATGGATATTGAATACTTGTGTTTATTTCATGTGTTGTAAATGTGTATTATTGTGTTGTGATTATAAGTGTACTATGTGAGACTGTGGTAGCACATGTCACGGGGTCGGGTTTCTGCGCCTCTCAACCCTTGCGGCACTTAGCTTCTCTATCCACGATCCGCTAAGTTTAGCCTTTGAGGGTTGAAGCGCACGTAGACTGGTTTCGCCACTGCCCTTTGGGCTCATCAGGAGAATGGCTCCAGTTCCCGACCGGTTTGTGTAAGGATGGCCAAATCCCTTCTTCAACGTCAAGTCCTCGACTAGCGGCGTGCTCACCGCATTCAACCGGGTCGGCACGTCTGAACTCCAAAGGGGTTCCATCCGTTCTCCTCCACGAACGCCTGGAACCTTCTCGCTGCGCACCATCTACGCTTCACCAACCCCTCTCCTTTACGTAGCACGAATCCATTCCTGAATCATGCCACTAAGAAACGTCCCGCCAACACCACGCTGCTCGGGTCGTGACATTCTCCTCCACCCAATCCTCGCAACGTCCTCGTTGCGCTTGTCGACATCGCTTCCCCGTGGCGATGGCATCGTTACCTCGACGCCCTCCCACTCGCCCAATGTCAACGACTTAGACATCGCTTCCCCGCGAGTTGCAACACCTTTACCAAGATGCTCACCCAACTCGCCCAATGTCCAAAGGATAAGAGGCTTCCAAGATCGCTCCGACGCGCTCCTTCGTACTCCCTTGCCCAACTCTGTATCACACTCTAGGATACTCCAACTCTATGGACGCAAGGCGTGCATAGAGTCGACCGATAGTGTCTTGCACACGCTACTCTCGCGAGTAGTGTGATCCCAAGGTGGGAGCTCACGGAGGTGAGTCGACCGATAGTGTCTTGCACGCCTTGCGTCCATAGAGTTGGAGTATCCTAGAGTGTGATACGAGTTGGGCAAGGGAGTACGAAGGAGCGCGTCGGAGCGATCTTGGAAGCCTCCTATCCTTTGGACATTGGGTGAGTGGGGCGAGCATCTTGGTAAAGGTGTTGCAACCTGGGGAAGCGATGTCCAAGTCGTTGACATTGGGTGAGTGGGAGGGCGTCGAGGTAATGATGCCATCGCCTGCGGGGAAGCGATGTCGACAAGCGCAACGAGGACGTTGCGAGGATTGGGTGGAGGAGAATGTCACGACCCGAGCGGCGTGGTGCTGGCGGAACGTTTCTTAGTGGCACGATTCAGGAATGGATTCGTGCTACGTAAAGGAGAGGGGTTGGTTGAAGCGTAGATGGTGCGCAGCGAGAAGGTTCCAGGCGGTTCGTGGAGGAGAACGGATGGAACCCCTTCGGAGTTCAGACGTGCCGACCCGGTTGAATGCGGGGAGCACGCCGCTAGTCGAAGACTTGACGTTGAAGAAGGGATTTGGCCTTCCTTACACAAACCGGTTGGGAACTGGAGCCGTTCTCCTGATGAGCCCAGGGCGGGCGAAACCGGCTACGTGCGCTTCAACCCTCAAAGGCTAAACTTAGCGGATCGTGGATAGAGAAGCTAAGTGCCGCAAGGGTCGAGAGGCACAGAAACCCGACCCCGTGACAAGTGGTATCGAGCCGAACCGGCCCGTATCCCGAAGACTCGCCGAGCACTCTCGCGAGTAGCGTGATCCCAAGGTGGGAGCTCACGGAGGTGAGTCGACCGATAGTGTCTTGCACACCTTGCGTCCATAGAGTTGGAGTATCCTAGAGTGTGATACGAGAGTTGGGCAAGGGAGTACGAAGGAGCGCGTCGGAGCGATCTTGGAAGCCTCCTATCCTTTGGACATTGGGCGAGTGGGGCGAGCATCTTGGTAAAGGTGTTGCAACCTGCGGGGAAGCGATGTCCAAGCTGTTGACATTGGGCGAGTGGGAGGGCGTCGAGGTAACGATGTCATCGCCTGCAGGGGAAGCGATGTCGACAAGCGCAACGAGGACGTTGCGAGGATTGGGTGGAGGAGAATGTCACTACCCGAGCGGCGTGGTGCTGGCGGGACGTTTCTTAGTGGCACGATTCAGGAATGGATTCGTGCTACGTAAAGGAGAGGGGTTGGTTGAAGCGTAGATGGTGCGCGGCGAGAAGGTTCCAGGCGGTTCGTGGAGGAGAACGGATGGAACCCCTTCGGAGTTCGGACGTGCCGACCCGGTTGAATGCGGGGAGCACATCGCTAGTCGAGGACTTGACGTTGAAGAAGGGATTTGGCCTTCCTTACACAAATTGGTCGGGAACCGGAGCCGTTCTCCTGATGAGCCCAGGTGGCGGGCGAAACCGGTCTACGTGCGCTTCAACCCTCAAAGGCTAAACTTAGCGGATCGTGGATAGAGAAGCTAAGTGCCCCAATGGGTTGAGAGGCGCAAGAAACCCGACCCCGTGATACCTGTGTGGCTATGGTTATGGTTGTGTGTTGTCATATTTATAAATGTTGATTGTAACCTGTTTATGTATTATTGCCACGACACTACACTTGTACACGTCATCATATAGATGCTAGGAGCATGGGATGGGTTGGGGAAACATGATCCTTAATGAGCTATAGTTGCTCACCCTTCCTGTTGTGATTTCTTTTTTTTTTTCAGGAACCTACAAGCGTTAGGTGGGACACCAAGGTGGAAGACTGAGTTTACTATTTTGCTGTTTTTGCATTGTATTATTTTGAGGAACTATTGTAACCCCAAAGGGGGAAACGATGTAAAAGAGATTTGAATTCAATAAATATATGTGGTTTGCCTTATGGACAATTATTGTGGATGTTTGTAAAGTTCTGTATAGAATTAGTTATCCTAACCCCTTATCCTTTGCGTGGGTAAAGGGGAGTCAAGAATCGGTTTCCTTGGATTGGAAATCCAGGGCATGACAATGCTTAATCCTAGTAAAAGGGTTTTCATACTACGACCATTTTATAAAAGCAAGGATATGCCATACTTCAAAAGTGCATTAGAATATTAGAGAATACAAGAAAGGTATCTAGAGCGATACGAAAAGACGATGTAGAGTAGTACGTATGAGACACACACACACACACACACATAGAGAGAGAGAGAGAGGGGAACATTAAAAGCAAGATAAAAATGAGTTAATCTGACTTCGTTTTTCATACATTCAATGAACAGACAGTGAGTTTGGAAAAGGAGTGGTTGAAGGTCAAGCAGTGCAATTGATTGAATACACAGGAACAAATTACGCTAGACAGTTCGTCACAGTGAGTGAGTACTAGAGTAATTCTATTTTTATATTTGCATTTAAGAGAAAAGAGAGTTGATCCTATTGTAACAAGGGCTAGACCCTACTGTATTGAAAGCATATAATGGATTGGACTCGGTGTAGGTACTCCCTCACCACCGTGGAGTAGATCACATTGATCGAACCATGTGGACCGTGTGTTTTTGTCTTTTACTCCCCATACATACCGCCCAAAGATGCTATTAATATGATATTGCATAAAACACTGAAATACCACCCAAAGAAGAACCACATTTGTAGAATACCTTTGAGTATCATACTACTCTTAAAGCTAAAGAAAATAGTTTTAAGTATACAAATCTACCTCCCTCTCTGTATACACACACATACCTAGACGATCTTGCTTGGATCTTGGGAATATCACATTGGGGAAGTGTTTATGATCGATGACTTTGGCTCGATTGATGAAGACAACATTAGTGATGGTGCTGAATTTAGGATGGCTAAAGTTGAAGAGGATACCTGCGACGCTAAGTTATCTCTTGATGCTATGACAGGGGGAACAAAGCCAGCTACTATGAGGCTAATGGCGTGGATTGGAACTTATGAAGTTTCGTTGCTTGTAGATTTTGGTTCTACCCATAATTTCATCAGCACTGATATCATGGAGACGGTTGGAATAAAAGGTTATGCCCTAGAATCTTTTTTGGTAAGAGTGGCTAGCGGAGAAAAATTAAAATGCGTGAACATAGTTTAGAATGAAAAAATAGATGCCCAAAGAGTCAGCATCTCTACTGATTTGCATGTGTTACCTATGGTGGGAGTTGATGTGGTTCTAGGCACTGCTTGGTTAAAAGGTATCGGTAAGGTTGTTATTGATTATCGAGCCATGACAATGGATTTCAAGTTGAATGGAAGAAAAAGAACTTGGGCAGCTCTACCGCCTAAGGAGGAACGCGAATGTGAAGCTCAATACTTTGCAGTGGTAGGTGATGGAGATTGGCGAGAGGCTTCTTGGAGTAACTCTATCTAGATGGAAAAGCACTATCAAAATTTCCCCTTGAGGACAAGGGCAATCTTGAAGGGAGGGGGAATGATGAAGATCATGCATCAACACCATGACAGAGCATCTGAATTGGAGTAGCTCACAGTGTAGAAGGGGAGAATCGTGACATTGAAGCAGTGGCACACCGGGCGCCGTACATGTAACGTGCACGTGGCGACATGCACGTGGTGCCAGCACATAGTGCCACCACCACGTGCACACAGCACCATCACCACGTGAATGCGGTGTCATCACGTCGTGCACATATCAATGGCGTGCATGTAGCGTCGCTACGTGCATCGATACATGTGTCGCTTCATGTTGTCCAAGCAACTAGATATTAGCAGGACTCTTCTTGGTTTACTTTCCTTTTCTTAATGGCTAATTTATGGTAAAAGGGATAAATTAGACTTTTATTAGTTGTCTTATCGTATTAGAAGTTTTTCCTTATTTTATTTTCCTTTATTTAATTCGTATTAGGGTATTTTGGTATTTTACTTTAGTTTTCTAATTGTATTAAGTTTTCAATTCCTAATCAATCATTTCCCTATAAATAGGCATTGTATTTAGACATAATAATTCATTCAAGAGTGTTTTATCAATTATAAACTCTCAATTAGAGGTTTATACTTATTTTTGGCTTTTCCAGTTAAATACTTGAATTGTTTGGGCTAGAGTTTGGGTATTCGATTATCCTTCTCTAGATTGTTATTGAATCCTAATTAAGGTCCTCAACACATTGACATCAACCAGAGGTTGACTAAGTCGACCATAAATCGACCACGATTCTTGTATCGATCCTCACGCAACGACTAGTCGACCATCTATCAGTTGACCAATTTTATTTACTTTCTGTTTTCGATAAGTTAGAACAAGAATGACGAGCATGTGAGTGTTATATCATATCGTCCAACGACTTTGACCTCCTTTCTCTCTCCTCCTCCGCTGTCTTTTGGAGCCCCAATCCCATCTTCTACGGTCCGCGAGACAAGCATGGGCCTCTCCGCAGAGGTTGCGTCCTCAACATCGAAGCAATCTAGTCCATCTAAGCCCTAAAGCACGCAAACCAATCTGTGATCATAATCCAAGAAATGGAGTGAATCCAAATCAAATTTGGGTATAAGCCCCATAGCAAACATAAAAGAAAATAATAATACGGATGACATCCTTAGACAATCTCTAGCCCATTACTTTATTATAATGTAATTTTTTTCATTAATATAAAGTCATTTTTATACTATTTTATTTTTCATCTCCAACCTATTACATTAAATTTTACTTTATAAAATATATTTTATAGAATATTCCCTTTATTATCATTTTATTAATTATTTTCATTTTACTATTCACATCTCCACCGCACCATCAAGCCAGCCATCTCCTTTAAACCACCCACTGTAAATACAGAGACCACCCGCTGGACCGCCCATCACCTCTAACCTTCCCCACCTCTGCTCCTCTCCCTCCCACCTCGCTCCTCCATCCACCTCCGGGCTCTCCTTTTCTTCCCCTCCGCCCATGTCCCACAGCCTCCCCCTTTTGCCGAGAACACCGACGGTCTCCCTTACCACCAGCTTAAACATGACACCGACTTGCAAAATAAGATTTCTAGTCACCGGCATCCATTGTTTAGATCTAATCGCTAGTGTTCGTCATCCAATTGTCCAAATCGCGATCCTGTTGGCGAGGAGGGACGGTGGAGGAATACACGGAGGTGCCAGCTCTAATCATCCATCGTCCAGGTCCAGCCGATGATTTCACTCGTCCAGATCCAGTCACTAGTGGTGGTGGTGAGTTTTTTTTTCCTTTTCTGGTGGACATGATGCGGGAGGTGAAAGAGACGACGTTGACATGCGTAACGTGATAGCGCGGCAACAGTGATGCGTCATTTTTGACGCCGCACTCTAAATTACACTAAGTTTAGTGTAATGGTGCATGAACATAGCGTATTGTTGGAGCATAATTTGTTTCTTTTTGCGCAACATGTCATTAGCGCTGCAGCTGGATTGAAGATGTTTAAAAAAAGGAAAAAAAATTAATGACACGTGAGGTTCACTGCTTTTAGATCCCGCTTTATGCATGCCCACACACTTGGCCACTTCTTCCAGTATTTATTTTTTAAGGATGCAAACTCTGCCCGTCACGTGTGGGTTTTAAGTAATCCGGGTTTAGGTTCAGGGGTACTTGACCTTAATTTTGATCCACTTTAAATTTATTATTAATTATCTCTAAAAACATATTCCATTCATAATTTTAAAGTTTTGAATTAGAAATACTTTTATTTCGACAATAAATTTAATTTATTAATTTAATGTTTAAAATTGGTTAATAAATTCTTTTATATCTTTTATCATGTTTTTATTTGGATGGTATAAATTTTCTGATTTTAACATTTTAAAAATAAATCTGTATCTAAATAAATAAATTTAGTTATGATATTTGTAATACTTTATTCTGAACTTAATAGTATTATTACGAAGTTTTTTTTTATGAATTATAATATTGATTTTGTTTTAAAAATAAATTTTGAATACATTAACTGATACGATTAAAGAAATAACCCAGGGTCACCCCAAATCTGACAAAACTCAAACAACCCGACGAATTAATGGTGGTACCCAACTGAATCCAATCCGTTTGCATCCCCATATGTATGACGACGCATGATAATGCTATGTCACACCCATTCTATGCTATGTGACATACATTTTGAATTCTAACCAACATGACTCGCCGTCCCTGCACGAACAAGGCTTCAGAAAAAAGGGAATTAAATAGTCTCAATAAGTTACTAAAATCAACTAAACTAAATATATATGCACACGGATTGACATAATTTTTTTTAACTAACATACATTTCGTTTTTAGTTTTAATCTTGTAACGACTTTTTATTTTAGTAAAATTAAAACTTGAATCCTAATTTGAATTTTAAATTATAAAAAAATGATTTGGTACTAATTTTGAATTTTTATGATTGAAATAATTATTTTAAAAAAATAATTTTAAAAAAATTAAATCCGACAAAAAACGGTAAAGAGATAATATGGTAAACTAGATAAATTAGGTAAAAAAACTGAGTTCATTTCAAAACACAGAATAATTGAAAGATATTTCCAGAAATAATTATGGGATCCACATAAAATCTGACTTTATATTTGGATTATTATTTAAATATTATACACCAAACATTTAGCGAACTCATAAATTTCTCTATTTAGAGCATCAACATTAGTTTCACAAAGCCGATAAATTCGGATGAAAAATATCATTTTTACATGAATTTAAGGTCTTTCTTCCTAAACTTACATTAAATTAGTTATTTTATTCATCAAAATATTAATATAACATTATTATTTTAATTTAAAAATTACACAACAGGTGAATGAGATGAGGTAAATATTGTTTATGGCCATTTGATAAAAAATGATATATTTACTATAACTAAAAGCCGTACATTTAATATTTTAGTTATTACAATGATAAACTTTTTTTTTTTACAATCTTCATTAAATTTTAGGTTTGTCTTGACTTTTGATAAATAGGGGTATAAAACGGACCAGTTCGTCACAGAGCAGGCCTAAAAGGGCTAGCCTAGTCTGGCTCTGTCTATATTTATTTATTTATTTAAAATAAATATTATAAGTTAATTTTATTAAATATTTTTTATTTTAAATTATATTTAAAAGTATATATTTTTAAACTTTAATTTTAAAATTAATAAATTTAGGCATACTAATATATTAAGTATAACAGGTAATAATTTTTAAAAAATTATTTTTTAAAAAATAACAAGTCGATCTACGGATCGGTCTATGTCTGTAGACTGGGCCTAAATGAACCGATCGATTTAGGCCCACAATTAAAATAAACTAGAAAATTTCTAATCAGGTACACTTTGGTCCACACGGTCTGCAGATCGCTAGTTTATTTTCCACCTATTGATGAATCAAATTTCAATGCTCTTAATAGGGTATTTGGTACTTGTTTTCATTTTTATGTTTTGTTTTCATGATTTGAATGTTTATTAAAATTAGAGTTTGATTTCTAAATTTTAAAAACAAAATTTTGGTTAGAGAAAAAATATGTTTTAAGAATAATATATTTTTTAAAATTAAATTCCATAAAATTTGGTGAAAAATAAAATATGAGGTCTAAACAATAAAATCTAGGGAAGAGATGAAAATATTTTTAAATTAAATTATATCCCACCAAAAATTTAAATTTAAATTTAAAAACATAAAATAATTTAAATATGCTTTTAAAAATATATATTTTATTCAAATTCTTATTTAAATAAAATAATATTTTATTAATAAACATGTTATTCAAAGAATAAGAATACCAAATAATTTTGTTTACCAGATACAATTTTTTTAAAATCAAAACATCTAAATTCCACGGTCCCATAATGACCCAAAACTCCACTCACTCTCGGTGTAAATGTGCTGTCGGGTATTACGTAATTTGAAACTCGACCTTGACTGAATTTAATTTTATACAATATAAAATATTACAGAATTTGAAACTCGATCTCACGATCAAATTTTAATTTTATAAAATATGGGACGATCAGTTCATATGTTGCGAAGTTGGTCGAAATTTACTTACACAGTTATTGCACTAGCTTCAATCCCGTGTCATGACTCATGAGACCGTGGGTTAGCAAGAGTCCAACCAAACACATATTTTTTTGGGCAGACCTATGCTTACGCACGCCGCCAACTCTGAACATAAAGTTTGTGTATCGTATGTACTTAAACATACATGTCAAACTTCATGTTAATTAAATCGTCCAAAGATTGACAGTGACAACAAATCTGAGTGCGGTTTGTTTATTTGTTTTTTTTTTTGTAAACCATGGGCTGGAGCAGATTGTTTTGCAAATCCACCCTTCTAACCAAATCATTGAAAGTGCTCAATCATATGATGTCTCGTTCTTTTCATTTGATTCCCATAATAAGAAAGCAAATCATTCATTTACGTGATGATAAATTTGAGGCCTCTGTCATCCTGTGAGTACTAGCTAGGGATAGCTAGAGAACCTGCTAGTTTCCCACTAAAAACCATACTAATTTCCGAATCAAACCAGAGTCACCCTTTCTTTTGGAGAATAGCTAGATGTGAAATTTTATTTTATACCACAAGACAAACTATTATTGACTCTTTTATTGATAGTTGCATAGTATTGCAAATAAATTATATTTATTATCATACGGTAGCATATATATTGTATTGTTGCATAATTTATTATTTTTCCTAAATTAGATTTATAAATAACTTGTATATATATTTTTAATAAAGTTGTACAAGGATAAAAAAGTGGTTTAATTATTATATTTTTCACAAAATTATATATAGTACTAGAGCGATTCAAGAAATCCTCAACTGGTGCCTAATTTTAACGTCTTCTAGCAATTGAGCTCTTCTACGACTTTATCAATCGACTTATGAAATCTTATCAAGGGTGATGATAAGACCATACCCACCATTACCTCCACCTCACCTTTCCACCTCTATCCTTCCGACGGGCCACAAATCATAATCTGTTCTGTTGTGTTTCGTGGTGACAACTTTAACGAATGGGTTCGTTCAATGCAAAATAATTTTCGTGCAAAGAACAAATTAGGGTTCCTCGATGGGACCATCACCAAACCTAGAGACGGCACACCTGAAGCATCCTTATGGGTGACGGTGAATTCCACACTCGTGATAACACCTTTGATCTAGCCCTGTGTTCATCTATCTCCCAACTTGATGATGTGAAAAACATGTGAGATGATATTAAACAATATTTCACGATAAGTAACAGTCCCAGAATTCATGAGTTAAAGGCACTTTTGAGTGTTCGCAAGTAGCGCGACCACTCAGTAGTCCATTATTACAACAAATTGTGAAAGATTTGAGATGAACTTGTCAGATATTCTACTGCTCTCAAAAACATTCGTTGGCCGCTTCCAAGACATCACTACCTCAATTTTGCCAGGATCCATTGTGATACCCTCCGATGATACCATGTGCCCTAAAAATTTCACCCATTGCAGCCAAAAATCACACTTCGTAAACTTTGCATATAGTCTATGGCCCCTCAACGTTTGCAACACTACCCGTAAGTGCTCCTCATGCTCACTTTCTGTCCTAGAATAAATTAGAATATCATTTATAAAGACTACCACAAACTGATTGAGATAGGGTGTAAAGATCTGATTCATCAACCCCATGAACACCGTTAGGGCATTTGTGAACCCAAAGGGCATCACTAGCCACTCAGAATGGTCATATCTCGCAACCGAAGGTTGTCTTCGGAATGTCGGCCTCCCGCACACGTAGATGATGGTATCTCGACCTCAAATCAATCTTGGAAAACCAACATGCACCCCTGAACTGGTCAAACAAATCATCAATCCTTGGTAGAGGGTATCTGTTCTTCACCGTCACTTGGTTCAACCATCGGTAGTCGATACACAACTGAAGCAAACCATCTGCCTTTTTGGCGAATAACACTGGAGCACTCCAAGGCGAACTACTCCGTCTAATAAAACCACGCACCAAAAGATCATCTATCTGCCTCTTGAGCTCTCTGAGCTCAACTGGTGCCATCCTGTAAGCTGCCAATCTGATAGGTACTGTCTCGGGTAACAACTTTATCGAAAAGTCCACCTCTCTCTCTAGTGGTAAATCAACCAAGTCCTCGGTAAACACGTTGGGAAACTAATCCACCACCTTGGATAACACAGCCTTACCCTCCCGCTAGGGGTTAACTAGTGTTAGACTGGCTAACTGATGGGTTACGTTACCCCATCCTTGCTTCAAAGGCCCTAACCTGCATGCATCATCAGACCACTCACCCACGAAGGTACCCCAAGTGCCCTCCGGTGTGAGGAAGGTCACTCTATGCCTATAACACTCGATCATGGCCTCCACACGGGTCAACCAATCCATACCTAATATCACATCAAAATCATCAAAGTGCATCACAAATAGGTTACACCGGAGGTCAACACATCCTAGAGTAACCTTACATCTTGAACATACTGTATCAATCACCACCAGGCCCCCACAGGTGTATCAACCACAAGGGACCGATCCACAATCGTACAATCCAACTCTAATCATGGTGGAGTATGCGATGAAAGAGTGAGTAGCTCCAGTATCAATCAAGATGGTACAAACAGTGCGTGAAACCAGAATCGTACCTCTCACCGCTGATGGCCCCTGACTCACCTCATCAACTAGTGGGTCTTTTGCCTCTCTTTCAGTTATAGCATAAGTCCTCCCTTTCTAAACACTGTCGCTGGCTTGACTTGTCGTAGCTCGATCATTTTGTCCCTTTTGAGCCTGGGCCTCGCACCGAGGTTCTTGTGTAGCGAGCCATCCCCGCACCGACTGCCCGATTGAGTTGGTTTCGGTATAGAGCCCCGCTCCTCTGGCTCTGGGTCACGAGGTCGTTGTGGCCCCGTAACACTAGCCGAACCGGCGAAAAGACACTCCCCAATCCTCTGTCCCACTCCCCCACATCGAAAGCATTTCGGTGGGTTGCCACTCTTCTGCTTACAATCCACCACCTTGTGTCCCCGAAGTCCACAGGATCGACACGTCCCTGAAAACCGTGAGGTAGAATTGCTGCTTGAGGTCCCCGAATGTGGAAATTTGGGCACCGGCCTCCTGTCCCCCTATCCCTCTGACTACTCCCATGGCCTTTTCTGGCTAGGCCCTGACGCGTTCCCTAGTCTCTGAATCCGGACTTGGTTTAGGTCTCGCTCTGCAATAAGTGCCTTGTTGATCGCATCATTATATGTAGTCAACTCTAGCATATTCAATCTCCTCCTAAGTGACAGTCTCAGCCCATCAATGAAATCCTGGGTCTTATAAGCCTCAACCTTCCATGAATCTAGGGCAAATCTCCCTTGCTCAGTGAAAGCAGTGACATACTCGGTCATAGTTCGACTGCCCTGCTCCAGGTGTATAGTACTCTCGTCGCCTCGTCTCCTACACAGAACAAGGGAAATACTCTGTGTAGAAGAGCTCCACAAAGTCCTCCCATGCCATTTGGTTCCCATGACCTGCTTCACATCTTCCCACCATCTGCGGGGCCCCCTACCAAGAAATGTGTGGCTAAGCGGACCTTAGCCTCTATGGGCACTTAGATCAACTTGAATATGTCTTTTGTCCACTTCACCCATTCCTCGGCCTCATTGGGTTTCATATTTGCCTCAAATTTCATCGGTCCCTTCTTCCGGAATCGACTCACCCAGTCAATCGATACTGTGGGCGGTACTGCCATGACCTGTGGCTGACCCTCCTCCAAGATCTCCTGCTGCTGCTGCTGAGGTTGCTCCTGCTGAGGCTGTTGTTATTTCCTCAGTTCCTCCCGCATCACTTCCCTAGCCACATCCCTCATAGTGCCCTGCATGGCACCCTAGATTTGGCTCAATATCTGAGCCCCAATCTAAGCAGCGATCTTCGAACCTAAGGCAAGTATTGGAGAACTCTATTGTCCTTGTGGTTCGAACTGAATGGATGGCTCCTCTTCTAGACCTTGAGCCCTAGTACTACTCTTGGGTGCCATTCTTCACCACACATACCAACAGTAACTATTAACTACTACATATGAGTCACACAATCAAATTAATTTAACAATGGGCAGGACCCTTAAGTCCACCACGCAAGTAATGGGGTTTCTAAACCCTTCATCTCCTACACATCATAATAGGACTCTATTCACTTAGACTTCCTAAGTTTTAACCAACATAATAGCATTTTCAGTCAAGCAGAATCAATCACCAAAGAGAATCAAATCACAAACATCCAATAATACAACCAACACAATAACATCATCATAGTAGCATTAGCAAATCATTTCTAGTGCGTAGATATGCACACTCAGTTATGCAGCATGTATGAACCCAACCCAAATGCTTCCTAGGGTGATCTGATAAACCCCTAAGTCAACCCAGAATACGTATAAGGACTGCGTTGATCAGACGCCCTCCTTATAGTCTTCCAAGCTTCTAAGTGTCTATCAACTACCCCTCACTAACTTAGGTCCACTAGACTATGCTCTGATACCAACATGTCACACCCTTAAATCCTGAAATCAACAGAACTAGGAACGCGACTTCCCTACACCCACTCTGGGGGTCAAGGGGTTGTGTGGCCAACCCAATCTAGTACAAGTCCACAACAGGGGTAGAATTGTAATTATCAATGATCCAATAAAAATATTCAAGCAAGGAAACACGTATAACAGTGCAGTTAAGATTACTGAAATCAATCAATACCCATGATAGAACATAACAAAATTAACTAATCAAGTTTTACAACTGCCATGGACCCAAGTCCGAAAAATAAAATAATAAAATAATAAACAAGGTCCATAAAAAATCCTACACAAAGGTGCCTGATCTGCTCTGCTGTGGCTCCAATAGCTACTCCCTACAACTTGTAGGAAATAAAAATAAAGTAGGGTGAGCACGAGTGCCCCGTAAGTGATCCCCATCCCACTATCCTATTACATAAATTCCTAGGTCTATATAATCAGTGTATGCTTATGTCAGTATAGTGTCATATTCGGTCACAATTAGATTATATCAAATCTCAAAAAAAAAAACATCACGTCACATTTCCATTATTAATACTCTGCACTAGTAATACAACCATCCATGGAAATTTCCTCTACCAACTCCAAGAATTCTAGATACTACTAGACTATCATATGTGGGACCCACAGTATCCCTAACGACAACTCGCCACATATGGGACCTGGATTAACCAGCCACATAGGGGATCCACGGCCTCTTGCCAGCCCTACGTGAGACCGATAACGATATTTTTACCGCTTAACCGCAAAGCAACGGCGTCAATGTAGTGTAGCCAATGATTGTG
This sequence comes from Taxillus chinensis, assembly GCA_023512835.1. NCBI lineage: Eukaryota > Viridiplantae > Streptophyta > Magnoliopsida > Santalales > Loranthaceae > Taxillus > Taxillus chinensis. The sequence continues at coordinate 58,544,465 of CM042088.1, read as the reverse complement.
GGTCGATCCCACAAGGACAAGGGTTAGGAATCCCGAAAATTCTCACGCGCTAATTGTCTAGGCAATTGATTTTTAAGACTTTGATGAACTAATTATTAAAGAAAAGAAAGTAAATTAATTAAATTAAAATTCAGAAAATATCTTTTTAAATGGAGAAAAATTCAATGGAACAAATGTCTAGGGTTCATGGTTTCACCGATTCCCAATTTCCTATTTTTGCATTGAAACATAATTGTAACAATTCTCTCTTTATTCTTCAGGGTGATTTATCCGTTAGCAATCGTCAACTACTTTCGTAAGAATAACGACGTATTTGAATTTAACAACGCCCTACTTTCGTGGTACGTCGGAATAAAATCAAATCCATTAAAATTATGTGATAATCAAATTTCCCATTAGGATGATGGTCTACTTTCGTGACACACTAAGCCCAATTCTCTTTCCGGGTTCTAACAATCAATTTTCATCTTTCGATCCTTCAATTAATTATTTGAGAAATGCAATTTGTTTATTCAAACGAATCACAATAATAATTTCATGCCGGAAGGAGATAAAGAATTAGAGAGAATAATTTTCCAATCACATTATCATTGCAAAGAATATTCAATTGGGATTGGGCTACTCCCAATCCCTAGACAGGAAGACTAGCCACACATGGCTGAGGATTTCATACAAATTAAAGAGTAAATTCCTTACAAATTAAGGGGCAAAGGATCGTCACACGCGAATTGCCAAAGTCCTTCCTTTGATCTTCAAGAAATTGACCCTCTTTTCAATATCCACCTATATTTCCTCTTCCTTTTCTCCCTAAGATGTTTTTTAGATAATATTTCCTGAGTTTTTCGATGTCAAACCACGGATTGCACAGGTCTTTTTAATGCCAAACGCGTTGCCAAAAATGGTAGAATATTAACTAGAAATAAATAAGAAACGTCAAAGGCCATGGCCACTAAAATCCGTGGCCACGGCGATGAGATCCGAAATGTTTATGAAGGTCGGCGGCCATTAATTTTGTGGCCACGGCGAGAACTTTGACGTGAACAATGAAAGATGCTTGCCATGGTCAGGCACTGCGTCGCCATGGCCTGTGTAAAATGCTTTTTAGTCGTCCAATATTATTTGATGCCCGTTTCGCCCTTTTTCAACTCTGTTTGGGCCAAAACGATGCAAACCTATAAAAACACACCAATACACACCAAAACACACAAAAGGGGAAAAACAACATATATTTATACAAATGACATCAAATTATATTAGAATTTGCTATAAAAATAGATAAAAGAAGGGGAAAATATATATATATAATGTTCTCATCAAATTCCCCCCACACTTGCCTCTTGCTCGTCCCCGAGCAAGAACTAGAATAAACACACAATCACACACAAATGGTTGTAAAATAAGAAAACAAAAACACAAATGAGAACATGTTGATCCTAATTACGCAAGCACCATACATTAAGGGGAAGAAAGCATAAATAAGTTTAAATAAGATTGGCCCCAAATTACCAACTACACTTCCCCCACACTAGGTCAATTAAACATATGTTATCATTGCTAATAAACAAGTGAAGCAACCATGCAAAGTTAAAAAGGTAAAAGCAAGAAGAACTTGGAGCCCTCACAAGTGGGAAAGATGAGGCTGCCTCACTCAAGTAATCTCACATCCCTCGGACTCTATTCCACCAAGGGTCTTCGGACCGTTAGAAAGTGCACACGGTCCCTCACTTTAGTGACACAACCAAACAAACCACTAACCAAATCGGCCTTTGCCACATGTCACTCGAAAAGGTAACAACAAAAATGATGCTCTCTAATGAAACAAGACTCATCCATCGATAGTTGTGACTTTTTCTACAAGAATACAACTGTCTTTTTATTGTACTTTCTTTATTTGGATTTTTTTTCGGAGAGAATAACCGCAACAAGAGAGGTATTAGTATGGGAAAACCAACGAGTGGGTGATCAGACCAGTCTATTGGCAAAAACACTATCTTTACTTTATAGATATTTCCTCTTGTGTTTGACTTCTCACTTTTTTTTTTTTTTTTTTTTTTTTTGAGAAAATAGCTTTCTAGAACAAATGAGGACATCGAGATTATGAGCAACAAAAACTAATAGAGCATCAGAGAAGTAGTACCTTGCAAAGTGACAATGTGACTCTAGCCCATACCATGCGGACCAATACCAATCACCATAGTACGACATATAATACACTTTCCAAAGCTCATTAACCAGGAGGATACACACAAATAAAAGAGGAAACATGGATAACTGTATCGCTCTTTAAACACACAGCTCCAAGCAAAAATAAAGCATTTACCATTTAACGATGTATAGCATTTCCAAAGTGTTAGCTTAAACAAATGAAAAACATCATTCCATGCATAAGGGGAAACGATGGGCAAATCAGAAGATTATCCAATCAAAACCCATATTACACAATAACCCATAATGTATAAGCATGCATAAAGAAGAAAAACAAGTAACCTCTCCAAGGGTAGTCATAAGAGACATGCAAGATACAAAACAAAAGAAAATACACAACCACCCCCACACTAGGAGAGCGCAGTGTCCTCACAAGCACAAAAACAGGAAAAGAACAGGGACAGGGAGGGGGGAAAGAAAAAATAAAGAAAGAAAATGCAAACCAGAGGCTAAACAATGGGGGAAGAAGGAGCATCGTCGCTGGAACTGTCATCATCAGAAGGGGAAAGAGCAGGGAAAGGACCATTAGGAAGGTCTCCCAAGCGAGCAAAGTACTCAAGATAACGGGAAGTGTGGAGCTGAAAGCGATGATTTTGACGACGCCGCTGGCGCATTTGGCGGGAAAGGTCCTCCAAAGAAGCACGAGTGGCACATAAACCGTGTGAGATCCTGGGCGAAGGGTAATCGGCATGAAGAGAGGTAGGAGGGCCGGGACCATGTACGTCGGGAAAATGATCAACGTGAGATAGTAAACGGGCCTGCCCATCTTGGAGACGCGCCGACCAAGCCTGAGATCGGCAAAACCCTGCTCGATAATGGCTATATTGGACGAAAACCCCGGAGGACGTCCTGGCCGAGAACTAGAACTAGGACCAGCGGAAGATCGGCCGGCGGAAGGAGGTCGATCCGTAGGGTCACCAAATAGGCGTATCCGACCATCGGAGAGTGGTGGTGGTATCAAAAGGACTTCCTCCTCGGATGCAACAGAGAGACCCGAGTCCAAACATAGGCGAGTGATGAGGGCTGGAAAGATAAGGGAGGAACTAGCATGATCGGTAGCCTGTAACTCGTTGAGGATACAAGAGGCGACAAGGATGGGACGCCGGTGAAGAATGTCATAAAGAAGCCGAGTAGCCCGTAGTGACATATCACTCAAGTGGGTGGTGGGCGAGAATGTGAGTAGAGATAAAAGCCTGCCATGCCCGATTCTCGCGATGTAAATAATGCCTGGGAGATACGTGCCGGTACTCTGGAAGAGGTAACGCTCCACTTGGGCCCATGGGGCAGCAATAGAAGAAAGAATATCGGTGAGTGAGATGGAAGAAGCATGGCTCTCCTGTAAGTCGGCCTCCAGAGATCATCGGCGGACTATAGAGCCGATTAATACGAGCAATAGAGACCAATACCTGGGACTACGCGAACCATGACTTCAAAGGAACCGTCGGGCAATATGCGCGATCAATTTTGTTCGCATAGAATTCACGAACAAGGGGAACAACGGCCTCCATAGAAGTGCGAGCAAAGGTGTCCCATCCAAGAGCATGAAGGAGGTCGCTCATAGATACCACATCAACAAGTTGCAAGGACTGTTCGGTAATGAGAGGCAGGCGAAGCAAGTCTTGATAAGTTGCCTCGGCCCGCGGCGGAGGTGAATCGGGTGTTTAAGTGTTTGCGACGTTTGGGACGCACCATCCCTGCACACGTGAGAAACAAAAACGACAAGGCATCCAAGCATCCCAAGATAAATAAAATAAGTAAGAAATAAACAACAAGTAGACAACAACACAACAAAGGGTTTGTTTTTTTTTTGTTGTTTTTGTTTTGTTTTGTTTTTTACTATGCAAACGAAAAGAAAAAAACAGAGGGCAAGAAAACAAAACAGCAATTCCCACGGCAACAACAACACACACATGGGGGGAATCGCCCGATTTTGGTGAAAAAGGGGAGGAAGAACATCACAATGCCATAAAAGGGAGAGACAAGATCCATCGATTCACATAGGCACAACATACGAGAAAAGGATGAAGGGAAGGAAGAACATGAAAAAGGTGGAGCGGAATACCTAAGATCAGCAACGGGGAGAGCAATTGAGGTGAGACAGAGAGGAAGAAAGAGGGAGGAACCACGGACGCCACGAAAATCGGCCGGAAAAACCAGAGCAAGGGGGGAAACACACGCAGGTGTGCGTTCGGCCGTCCGTTAGGTAGAGAGAGGAGAAAGAGAAAGAGGGTCGGCGAGGGATTATGAGGGTTTGACTTTTGGTCGAGGCAGGGTTTTTTTTTTATGTATTTTGTAAGATAGGAAAAAGAAAATTAATTAAAGAAATAAGGAAGAAAATAAAAACACCCAACGACATGTGGTCGAAAACATCATCCCGCCTGCCATAGCCGGGGCGGGTTTAGTGGCTATGGCCACTGGAAAACATTTATTTATTTATTTATTTTGTTTTGTGTTGTTTTTTTTAAGGATAACAGTTCCTTCCTAAATAAAAACAAAATGGTAAAGACAATAAAAATAGAAAGCATATAAATAAAACAAGAAAGGATACCATGGAATGATCACCCATAAAAATGCTTTGGTTAACGTCACAAGCTCGACGTCCGCATCCGTAGCTTCATGTGGAGAATGGGGGTGAGAGATGATGTACCTCACCACTATCAATCGGAGCACCATTAAAATAAGTCTTCAATCGCTGCCCATTAACCTTAAAAGAACCAGAGGCTTCACTCCAAATCTCTATAGCACCATGTGGAGCAACCGAGATGACACGATAAGGACCGGTCCATCGGGATTTAAGCTTTCCTGGAAATAAACGCAAATGGGAATTGTATAATAGCACCAAGTCATTGACCTGAATTTGTCGACGCCGAATGTGACGATCATGCCGGTGCTTAGTGCGCTCTTTATAAATCCGTGCGTTTTCATACGAATCGAGACGAAGCTCCTCGAGCTCCTGGAGATGCAAAAGGCGCTTCTCACCGGCGACCGTCAAGTCGAAATTAAGGGCCTTAATCGCCCAAAACGCCTTATGCTCCAACTCAACGGGTAGATGGCAAGATTTTCCATAAACGAGCCTATAGGGAGACATACCAATGGGGGTTTTGTAAGCGGTGCGATAGGCCCAAAGTGCATCGTGGAGCTTTTGTGCCCAATCTTTGCGCAAACAGAGACGATCTTTTCTAAGATCGGTTTAATTTGGCGGTTAGTGACCTCCACCTGCCGCTGGTCTAGGGATGATAAGCAAGTGAGACCCGATGTTGAACATGGTACTTTTTAAACAAGGTCTCTGTTTGATGGCAAGTAAAGTGGGAGCCTCCATCACTAATGATGACACACGGGCATCCGAATCGTGGGAAGATGATATGCTGGAAAAATTTTCGTACGACCTTAGCATCATTGGTAGGAGATGCTATAGCCTCCACCCATTTGGAGACATAGTCCACACCAACAAGGATATATCGGTGGCCATTTGAAGGGGGGAACGGTCCCATAAAATCCACTCCCCATACATCAAATATCTCAACTTCTAAAATGCCATGTTGAGGGAGCTCTTGACGGTGCGAAATATTTCCGGTTCGTTGGCATTGAGGACACGCTTGAACAAAAGCATAGCTGTCACGAATAGAGTCGGCCAATAGAAACCGCATTGAAGAATTTTAGCGGCCGTCTTTGAAGGCCCCACATGTCCACCACTTGGAAGAGAATGATAATGAGTAAGGATGGATTGTACTTCCTCCGATGGAACACAACGTCGAAAAATTCCGTCGAACCTTGCTTAAATAGAAGAGGATCCTCCCAATAATAATGCCTCACATCCTTCAAAAATTTCTTCCTTTGTTGGGAAGTCAACCCTGGTGGTAAAAGATTGCTAACTATATAGTTGGCAAAATCTGCGTACCACGGGGTGGAAACGATGCCGAGTAGCTGTTCGCCAGGAAGGGAATCATCAATAATGTTGTGGCTAGTTTCACTTGAAGCTCAAGAGCGAGCCTAGAAAGGTGATCAGCCACGAAATTTTCGAGCCCTTCCTATCCCGAATTTCCAAATCGAATTCCTAAAGAAGCAGAACCCAGCGGATTAGTCGAGGTTTGGCATCCTTTTTCGCCATCAAATAACGAATGGCGGCGTGGTCGGTATAGACAATGACCTTGGAGCCAACCAAGTAAGATTGAAATTTGTCCATCGCGAAGATCACCGCTAAAAATTCTTTCTCCGTGGTGGTGTAATTGGCTTGAGCCGCATCAAGTGTTTTTCCAAAGATAATAAATCACATGTGTCTTCTTGTCTTTGCGTTGACCCAAAACGGCTCCAACAAGATAGTCGCTAGCGTCACACATGACTTCAAATGGAACTTCCCAATCAGGGGGCTGGAGAATTGGGGCTGACATAAGCGCCTTCTTGAGCTTCTCAAATGATTCCATGCATGCGTAATCAAAATGGAATAATTTATCCTTGGCCAAAAGGGCTGTAAGTGGTCGGGCTATGCTGGAAAAATTGTGAATAAATCGTCGATAAAAGCCCGCATGTCCCAAGAAGCCGCGAATGCCCGATCCCGACTTGGGAGGTCAGAACTTCTCAATAATGTCAACCTTGGCTTTGTCCACCTGTATGCATTTCTCTGAAATAAGGTGTCCAAGTACTATTCCTTCGCGTACCATAAAATGACACTTTTCCCGGTTGAGAACCAAATGTACTGTTCACATCTTTGCAAAACACTAGAAAGGTTGTGCAGACAATTATCAAAGGAATCACCATATACGAAAAAATCGTCCATAAAGACCTCCATAACGCGTTCGGTGAATCCAGAAAATATAGCCATCATACACCGCTGAAAAGTAGCCGGTGCATTGCATAACCCAAAGGGCATGCGCTATATGCATATGTGCCGTGAGGACAGTGAATGTGGTTTTCGTTGGTCATCAGGATGAATAGGAATTTGAAAGAATCCAGAGTAACCATCCAGGAAAACAAAAATGAGTGGCATTTATTAACAAAGTCCAACATATGGTCAATATTTAGCCTTTCTAGCATCCTGGTCAATAAATGGTCAATAATTAACAAAGTCGCTAGAAAGGAACAAAAATGACCTCCAACAAAGATAGTCGCTAGATAGCCTTTCTAGCATCCTGGTCAATAAATGGTAATGGAAAATGGTCTTTTTGGGTGGCATTGTTTAGTTTTCTATAATCTATACACATGCGCCACCCTGTGACGATCCTAGTGGAGATTGACTCACCCTTGTCATTTTGCACAACTGTCATCCCACCCTTTTTGGGTACTACTTGAACGGGACTGACCCATTCACTATCGGAAATTGGGTAGATGACACCGGCGCTAGTAATTTCAATATTTCTTTCTCCACTACTTCTTTCATTTTAGGGTTCAACCTCCTTTGAGGTTCCCTTGATGTCTTAACATCATCCTGCAGCGGATTCATGCATGCAAAAGCCAGGACTAATTCCTTTCAAATCATCAATGGAATAGCCTATGCTTTTATGATGTTGTTTAAGCACAAACAATAATTTTTCATTTTCATGCAAAGTCAAATAATTACTCACAATCACAAGACAAGAGTTTTCAGAACCAAGAAATTCATACCTCAAATGTGGTGGAAGTGGCTTAAGCTCCAAATCTTTGCCTCTGTTAGCGCCATTTCCAATGGTTTATCCTGGAGAGCATGAACATGAATTTTGCGTTGTGGCAATGGTGGATTGTCCTCAAGTTCTTTAGCCATCGCTGCAATTGCTCCATTGGAGGAGTTAGGACTCCCGTAAAAAATCAGCCACTCTAGTAACGGGTCCTCGAAGTGTAATGCGGTTCGTTTTTCCTCCAATAAGTTTTCCAAAAGACCGAGGTGGTAACACTCCTCCTCATAGCTTCGAAAAGGTTGAACTCGATCTTCTCGTCACCGATATTTAAGGTGAGTTCACCCTTTCGACGATCGATAACGACCCTGGCCGTGGCAAGGAAGGGTCCGCCCAGGATTAAAGGAATCCGAGCATCTTCCTCCATCTCTAAGATCACGAAATCAGTGGGTATATAAAACTTTCCCACTCGTAGTGGAACATCTTCCACTATACCAACTGGATATTTTACCGAACGATCGGCCACTGCAAAGTAACAGAGGTTGGAGCAAGCCGCCCAAGGCCAAGCCGCTCATAAACTAAAAGTGGCATTAAACCGACGCTGGCCCCCGATCGCATAAGGCTTTATGAAAGCGCTGCTCACCCACCATGCATGGAATAGAAAAGCATCCCGGATCCTTAAGCTTTTGAGGGGATGGGTTTGTAAGCACCGCACCGCATCCCTCGGTTAGGGTCAAAATCTCATGCTCCTCGTATTTCCTTTTTCCAGGAACAATTTCTTTAATGAATTTATTATATGAGGGCATATTCTCCAAGGCCTCGAGGAAAGGAATATTGAGGTAGAGCTGTTTCAACATCCCTAGAAACCTCTTAAAGCGCTGTTCTGCTTTACATTCACCAACCTTTGTGAAAATGGGACTAGGGGTTGATAGGAAGATAAAGTAGGAGTCGGTTCAGCCTCTTTTTGCTTCTCACTAATGTCCTCGGATGCTGTCGGTTGTGGTGGCTGGGTGGGCTGTTCTGTTCCTTCTCTTTCTGCAGCATTTGCGGGACTCTCAACTTGTTTCCCATTCCTCAAGGTAATTATGTTGCAGTGTTCTCTTGGGTTGAGTGGCTGTCCCGGCATATCATTCGAAGAAGTAGTCGTCAATTTATTCACCTGTTGAGCCAATTGAGCCACCTGATTTTCTATCAATTTGTTCTGCGTAGCCAATGTCTCAATGGATGAGTTCACTTGCTTGAATGATTCCATTACGGCCCGATTTTGTGTCACTGGGCTGCAACAAAAGTGGTCACAAGGCTCTCCAGCTTAGATAGGCCGGGATGAGGATTCCGATCTTGTTGTGGTTGTTGCCCAAACTGCCGAGGCGCTGTGGGTTTGATGGACAGAAATTGGGTTGCTTGATATGATGATTGCGCAAAACCTAGTGGGCGAGCTGTTGTTTGGGTAGGATTTAACACATTTTGGCTTCGGTAGGAGAGAGGTTTGGATGGTTCCTCCAATTAGGATTATAGAAATTTTGTCCTTGCTGGTTTGTGCCAGGCTATTGTCGTCTCTCGCGGAGTAGCTCCAATAATATAACAAGTTTCGTCGTATGGTTTGCAAGACCGCAAACGCCACAAGCTAAAACTTGTTCCAGTGTCGTGTTTCCCATCCGATCAATCTTCTTTGTAAGAGTTTCTACTCGGGCGGCCAAGAGGTCTAAGGTATTAACCTCATGCTTTTTTGGTTCGGTAGCTCCATTTTTGGGCAAGGGCTCGTACACTAGACCACCGCTTGTGTGTTCACGGCTATTTTGTCAATTAAATCCCACGCTTCATCAACGGGTTTTTCCACCAATGCCCCATTGGTCTGCCGCATCCACCATGCCTCTTCTGTGAATAATTCAAACCTTGATAAAAGGATTGAATTAGGAGCCATTTTTCCAAACTATGATGAGGACATGATATCAATAAGTCCCTGAAGCGTTCCCAAGCGTCATATAATGGTTCATCTTCCGGCTGAAAAAACATTCGAGCTGATTTCCGATTCCTACGGTTTTCCCCGCGGGTAATATTTGGCAAGAAAGGCTTGCGAAAGCTGATCCCATGTGGTAATGGTAGGCGGTAGGGCATGGAGCCGGACCTTTGCCTTCCTAGCCAATGAAAAAGGAAAGAGCCGCATCAATTTCACATCTTCGATAACCCCATTATATTGAAACGTTGCACATTTATCGATGAAGTCTCGGAGATGCATTTGGGGGTCCTCCGTTGATGAACCAACAAATTGGGACTGGCTCACCAAGGAAATCATTGCCGGTTTTAATTCAAAATTGTTGGCGGCGATCGCGGGTCTTGTTATCCCGGTAGCCATGCTTGCCGCCGTGGGTCTAGAATAATCCTTCACCGCCCGATCGTCGGCCATTCTTCCCGGTCTTGAGGGAGATGTGGATATTTGTAGTGGCGAAGTACTTGGAACTTCTTCGAGGGAAGTGTTATCCAAGGGAACAAGAATGGGTTCAATGGGTTCTTCCCTGCACGTTTGTGACAGACAAGATTTTTAGCCTCTCTAAAAGAGCTAGCTAATGTCGTTAAATCTCTCTTCAAAATAATAAATTCCCTAAGTTTGCACTAACGAATAAGCGGCAAGCAAGGAGTCGAACCCACAGGGATTAACCTAGTTCTCTAGTTCTCAAATCAAATCACCCAATTACTCTTGTTCTATAAAATGTCTTGGCAAAAAGTTTTCTTTTTTTAAACTAAAGATCTAATTTTTATTTGGTTTTCGAATAAACAAAGAAAGCAAAGTGATTTTAGGATTAAGATTCAAGGATTAAAAGCATCTAGGGTCACAATTTCACCTCCCTATGTTATCTCTACTTGGTTCATGGTATTAGGGTTGTCGATTGAAAACATGCTAAACACAAGCCAAGGACAACAAATGGTCATTGAGGTCCTTTTAAGAGTTGTATGCCAGAATGGTCATCTAAACACACAAACATGCAAAGCCAATAAATCATACTTGCAAAAGGATAATGATCACACCAATTACAAATAAGTTATGAATCTCAATCCGCCCCAGACTAGGGCTAAAAATACCAAGGTGTACATCCAAAGATAGAATTTAAGAACAGATTCATAAAACATGCAAAACTCAATCATCCAAACCCAATATTCATAAACACAAGAAAGCAACAAGGGGGCTACATTGCTCCCCTAGATTATAAGAACTACTCACGCATGATTACAAGCAAAACCATAGCAGAAAAGCTAAACATCTTCTTCTAATCCACGCGCGCAACAAAGCTTCAAATCCAAGCTCCAAAATCCGCGATGGTCGTTGCGACTCGCTGCGACGATCGCTCTCCTAGGTCAAGGAGCAACCTCCAAGTCGTGGAGCCTCTCTCTCTCTCTAAAAACGTGTAGGGGGTCTAGGCATGCATAGCAGAGGGCGTGGAGGTTGTATTTATAGAGTTTGGATGGGCTTTGAGGTGTGTAACCTAGCTCATCTATCAAAACGTCGTAGTTTTGATAAGTAACACTCGAAACTTTAAAATCTCTATCTTCCATCCACAATTTGGACTTGGGCCTTCAGGAACAAATGATCGGCATGGAAAAACGATAGGATCGGTCCAAAAATATCTCTGCACGTCAATTTGCACGTGATATGGTGAATTCACGTGCACCTCCAAATCGGCTCAAACTTCTCCCCAAGCTTCCTTGCATCCTGTAGAGGCCTGAGAGGCAAAAATAGGCTTGCACGTGAAATGGGTGAATTCACGTGCAGCTCCAAATGCTCTGAAATTTCTGTGGTAGGTAGATGACATCATTCTAAGAAACTTTTGTTCTTGCACGCCAATTGTTTGAGGCCATCTACTATGTCAAAAGTGAGCTCCAAAATCTGCCAAAATAGCTTAAAAACGCATGTATTTGCAACTAGCATCTTCCTAGGGGTTAGAGCAAATATATATGATATATGAAGCAATAAGTCTCTAATCATGCTCTTAAACATCCTAAATAAACACTAGAATAATGGCATAAAATGCACGTTATCAAATACACCACACTTGAACCATTGCTTGTCCTCAAGCAAAAACATACAAGCATGCAAAAATAAAATAAACACGCAGTCAAACGGAAGAAAAATAAAATAACAATCAAGGAGAATCATGGTTTCCTAAGCATGCAACTCTATCATGATGAAATGGGAATTTAAGCATCAAAATGAGTCATAGCTTAGTTCATTCATGTCCATATCCCTAGTCCAACAACCATGCAATATCACCACTTAAATTTCAGATATGAGCAAGCAATCCATGATAAAATAGCACTTAGTTTCCCTTAAAGTTCTTACCAAGGATAAGCAACCTCACTCAAATATAATAATTCTCAAGCCCCAATACCTATCAATGAACAATGGATGGAAAAACTCTATCTCTACACTCGCCATCGCCTATTGATTAAGTACTTGCCAAGCAATCATGAGAGTTCCCTATTGTGCTCATCAAAGAAAACACACTCTCTAATCTACTTTATTTGAACTCACACTCTAATCTAAACTCAATAAACTCACACTCTAGTCTACTAACTGAATAAACAAAACATGAGCCAAAGAATTGAGCTCAACATTCTTAAAACAAAACACAATTCAGCCAATGTGGCTTCACAAATAAATAATCACACATAAACATCAAGCCATTGTGGCTTTTATTCCGAATCTTTCTTCTTCTTTTTTAGTAATAACCTTACAAGGTTGCATTTTATGCTCTCCCTTGATGGATTATTCACTCTTTTTTTTACTCATATAACACATAAATAAGACTGATTTTTCTAATGCATACCCCTTTTCAAAATGTGATAGGCTTTTTCCACAATCAGTATCACAACCTTTTCCAATAATATCACACAATAAAGAAAAGAATGCAAAGACAAATAAAATGACTTAGAGGTCTTGCATCCTAACTCCACACACCAAACACCGAGCACTAATAAGTAATCACATGCTTACTTGACTCCTACCATTAAATAACCAATGTTGAATGCAAGAAGAGTAGCAATTATTACCCATACCCTAAAATGGCACTCAAAGGCTAAAAGAAGCGGTTCTCATTTTTCATTTCTTTTTCACTCAACTTTAAGGGTAACTTAGGTCTATCATAGCATTTCATGTTTAACTAATATTCAAAACTCAGCTCCAAAAAACATGGTGATATCATTCAAAAGATAAAGACATGATCAAACTAAATTAGAGCACATTTTAACTACTTAAAAACCCGTATCACAACATGATACTAATGTGGCATAAAAATTAAATTTTAAGCCAAAATTGCATACTTAATATCCATGTCTCCACAAGCAAATCATTCAAGCAAACAACTCAAACAATCAGGCAAAATAAAAATAAAGGATAACAAATACACTTAAACAAAAACAAGACATGCAATCACACAATATAAAGGACAAACAAGTGGCTCAAGTCACTCCCCACGCCACACTTAAAAGTATGCTATGTCCTCATGGCATGAAGTAGAGTAGGAAGATACTTACCTGTCGGTGGATTTCCCATTTCAAGGTGCAAAATGTGTCAAATGCCCTTGCTTGATTCCCACTTGAAAATCCATGTGTTTTTGAGTTGCGGCTTTGAAAAATCCAGCTTTAGCTTGGCAATTGAGCCAGTCTTGAGCTTTATTGAGTAGTCCTAAAGTCTAAATCCTAATAGAAAGGCCTGAAAAAAGGGTTAATGAAGACCAAACTATATCTCCTGCACCATGGTTAGCAAACAACAAGCAAAAATAAAATAAATATAAAAGAAAAGCAATTGGGTTGCCTCCCAACAAGCGCTTTATTTAAGGTCCGTAGCTAGACCTTGTCATACTAAGCTCAACCAATGTATGAAAGGCTTTCATCCTTGCATTGTAAACCTCAACAGTCTCGTAAACCATAGCAATCGGATGAATGAACCACGTGGGAGCCACTTGAACTCCTGATTCAATTGTTGATAGGGAGACACCTCCACAAACTTATGGTTCTCCTTCCTCTCATTCCATCGAGGTGGTAACACAAATTCAACATACTCCACAATTGGAGTAGTCATGATGCACGCATGGTTACCTCCCTTGTCAAGCACTTCCTTCTCTTGTATAATGGAAGATGATTCGAAAGCAAACATAGTAGTGGTGGGCTCATGTAGCTTGTCTTTATAAAGAGTACCTTGGTTTGATGTGCCTTCAGATATGAGAATTATAGCATCATCATCCAAGATTTGTTGCTTCATCCTTGGGTTATCATTTATTGGTTTCTCTTGTTCTTCTAACACCCCAAACAATTCAAGTCTTCCTCTTCTTCTTGGATGGAAAAATTGTCCTCATAAGCTCCAACCATGGGAAAAGTTGAAGTGGATACATCACATGGGCTATTAAATTGTGGTGGAGGGACAACCTCATCATAATGAACCATTTCCCTTGTATCCACTTCTTGGTCTATAGCATCATTAATGGTTTGACCAGCTAGAATGCGAGCTTCATCTTCGAATCATTATTAGCAGAAAACTCCCATTCTTGTGAGGCGGATGTCAAAGATTGATACATGGAAGTTGGAGTGATGGCTTTGCAATTCTCTTCGCCTCTATCTCTGTGTCACCAGGAAAGGAGTTAGATGAGACTCCGTTATCTCGCATTTTGAACCATACTCATCAATAATTGCTCTATATTTTTTACGGTAGTCTCCAAACTTCCTAGCCTTTCATTCAAATCCTCTCCCTCTCTTCTGGTTTCTTCATCTTCAACTTAGGGCTGCCACTCTTGTTGTTGATATGGACAATAATTGCCATAGAGTGGGGCTTCAGAGTAAGCTTCATCTTGATATTGCCCAACCCATATGTTCTCGAATATCCATTGAAGAAACCATTAAACTCCTCAGGTGGTGGCTCTTGTGGATAGTAGTCACCCTCAGGTTGGGTTAAGTTGGCCATACTTCTCTACCATCTCCATTAATACTCCCACCATAACAAGGAGGCTCCTGGTATGAATAACTACTTGTGGGAGGATCATAGACAGTGCAATCCCAAGCACTATATGAAAATTGATCTGCTGCATGGCCTGGAACATAAACATGTTGGTCTGCCATCATTGAATTCTCCTCATCTCTCCCTTGGTTTTCCCACAAATATTTGTTGCCTTGGATCATCCTTTCCAAACATTCTTCCATGGTTAGCTCCTCCTCATCTCCAAACTATCTATCCATTGGAGTCTTGTTCAGGTTTTGGATTAAAGGACACAAGTTCCCCTCGTCGCATACACAACTAGCAATTCTTCAAACACTTGGTGTATGTTCCTGTAAAACAACAAGAACACACCCAGCCTTGAACAATGCAAAATAAACAAATAAAGAACACAAAATAACAGAAAAATAAAAGACAAAATAAAACACCAAGATCGAATTCAAACAATTTCACTCAATGTTGATTTTAAAAACTAGTTAACCGTTGAATCCCCGAGAACGGCGCCAATTTGACAGACAAGATTTTTAGCCTCTCTAAAAGAGCTAGCTAATGTCGTTAAATCTCTCTTCAAAATAATAAATTCCCTAAGTTTGCACTAACGGAATAGCGGCAAG
Organism: Taxillus chinensis; assembly: GCA_023512835.1. Taxonomy (NCBI): domain Eukaryota; kingdom Viridiplantae; phylum Streptophyta; class Magnoliopsida; order Santalales; family Loranthaceae; genus Taxillus; species Taxillus chinensis. The sequence goes on along the minus strand of CM042088.1, from coordinate 58,529,082 downwards.
CAAGGAGTCGAACCCACAGGGATTAACCTAGTTCTCTAGTTCTCAAATCAAATCACCCAATTACTCTTGTTCTATAAAATGTCTTGGCAAAAAGTTTTCTTTTTTTAAACTAAAGATCTAATTTTTATTTGGTTTTCTGAATAAACAAAGAAAGCAAAGTGATTTTAGGATTAAGATTCAAGGATTAAAAGCATCTAGGGTCACAATTTCACCTCCCTATGTTATCTCTACTGGTTCATGGTATTAGGGTTGTCGATTGAAAACATGCTAAACACAAGCCAAGGACAACAAATGGTCATTGAGGTCCTTTTAAGAGTTGTATGCCAGGAATGGTCATCTAAACACACAAACATGCAAAGCCAATAAATCATACTTGCAAAAGGATAATGATCACACCAATTACAAATAAGTTATGAATCTCAATCCGCCCCAGACTAGGGCTAAAAATACCAAGGTGTACATCCAAAGATAGAATTTAAGAACAGATTCATAAAACATGCAAAACTCAATCATCCAAACCCAATATTCATAAACACAAAGAAAGCAACAAGGGGGCTACATTGCTCCCCTAGATTATAAGAACTACTCATGCATGATTACAAGCAAAACCATAGAAGAAAAGCTAAACATCTTCTTCTAATCCACGCGCGCAACAAAGCTTCAAATCCAAGCTCCAAAATCCGCGACGGCCACTGCGACGGCGCTCTCCCTAGGTCAAGGAGCAACCTCCAAGTCGTGGAGCCTCTCTCTCTCTCCAAAAACGTGTAGGGGTCTAGGCATGCATAGCAGAGGGCGTGGAGGCCGTATTTATAGAGTTTGGATGGGCTTTGAGGTGTGTAACCTAGCTCATCTATCAAAACGTCGTAGTTTTGATAAGTAACACTCGAAACTTTAAAATCTCTATCTTCCATCCACAATTTGGACTTGGGCCTTCAGGAACAAATGATCGGCATGGAAAAACGATAGGATCGGTCCAAAAATATCTCTGCACGTCAATTTGCACGTGATATGGTGAATTCACGTGCACCTCCAAATCGGCTCAAACTTCTCCCCAAGCTTCCTTGCATCCTATAGAGGCCTGAGAGGCAAAAATAGGCTTGCACGTGAAATGGGTGAATTCACGTGCGGCTCCAAATGCTCGAAATTTCTGTGGTAGGTAGATGACATCATTCTAAGAAACTTTTTGTTCTTGCACGCCAATTGTTTGAGGCCATCTACTATGTCAAAAGTGAGCTCCAAAATCTGCCAAAACAACTTTAAAAACGCATGTATTTGCAACTAGCATCTTCCTAGGGGTTAGAGCAAATATATATGATATATGAAGCAATAAGTCTCTAATCATGCTCTTAAACATCCTAAATAAACACTAGAATAATGGCATAAAATGCACATTATCGGTTTGCCTTAATCTTCTTAGAGTTCGTTCGATTTCGAGTCGTAGGCAACAAGATTATCGTCTCTCAGACGGGTCATCAACTAATCTGCACAGATCAAAAACAAACAAAACCCAAGCACAATACCGAACAATTTGAAGAACAAATAAATAAAAGCAAATAAATAAAATAATAATAAAAAAGAAACGAAAATTCTATGTAATAAATAAATAAATAAATCTATACAATCAAAATAAAATAAAATAAATGAATAAACAAACAAACAAACGTGCCTAGTCCAATTGGCTATGGTTTGAATCCTAAGTTTCCTAAACAAAACCGTTGTCCCCTGGCAACGGCGCCAATTTGATAACAGTATTTCTACCGCTTAACCGCAAAACAACGGCGTCAATGTAGTGTAGCCAATGATTGCGGGTCGATCCCACAAGGACAAGGGTTAGGAATCCCTAAAATTCTCACGCGTAATTGTCTAGGCAATTGATTTTTAAGACTTTGATGAACTAATTATTAAAGAAAAGAAAGTAAATTAATTAAATTAAAATTCAGAAAATATCTTTTTAAATGGAGAAAAATTCAATGGAACAAATGTCTAGGGTTCATGGTTTCACCGATTCCCAATTTCCTATTTTTCCATTGAAACATAATTGCAACAATTCTCTCTTTATTCTCCATGGTGATTTATCCAGGTTAGCAATCGTCAACTACTTTCGTAAGAATAACGATGTATTTGAATTTAACAATGCCCTACTTTCATGGTACGTCGGAATAAAATCAAATCCATTAAAATTATGTGATAATCAAATTTTCCATTAGGATGATGGTCTACTTTCGTGACACACTAAGCCCAATTCTCTTTCCGGGTTCTAACAATCAATTTTCATCTTTCGATCCTTCAATTAATTATTTGAGAAATGCAATTTGTTTATTCAAACGAATCACAATAATAATTTCATGCCAGGAAGGAGATAAAGAATTAGAGAGAATAATTTTCCAATCACATTATCATTGCAAAGAATATTCAATTGGGATTGGGCTACTCCCAATCCCTAGACAGGAAGACTAGCCACACATGGTCGAGGATTTCATACAAATTAAAGATAAAATTCCTTACAAATTAAGGGGCAAAGGATCATCACACGCGAATTGCCAAAGTCCTTCCTTTGATCTTCAAGAAATTGACCCTCTTTTCAATATCCACCTATATTTCCTCTTCCTTTTCTCCCTAAGACGTTTTTTAGATAGTATTTCCTGAGTTTTTCGATGTTAAACCATGGATTGCACAGGTCTTTTTAATGCCAAACGCGTTGCCAAAAATGGTAGAATATTAACTAGAAATAAATAAGAAACCGTCAAAGGCCATGGCCACTAAAATCCGTGGCCACGGCGATGAGATCCGAAATGTTTATGAAGGTCGGCGGCCATTAATTTTGTGGCCACGGCGAGAACTTTGACGTGAACAATGAAAGACGCTGCCATGGTCAGGCACTGCGTCGCCATGGCCTCGTGTAAAATGCTTTTTAGTCGTCCAACATTATTTGATGCCCGTTTTGCCCTTTTTCAACTCTGTTTGGGCCAAAACCGATGCAAACCTATAAAAACACACCAAAACACACAAAAAGGGAAAAACAACATATATTTATACAAATGACATCAAATTATATTAGAATTTGCTATAAAAATAGATAAAAGAAGGGGAAAATATATATATAAAATGTTCTCATCGGAGACCCGCGGTTAACCCAACCAATTTTATCACAAAATCTACACATAATTAATAAACAAAGTTTCCAACAGTCAACATTCACTACTATAACTTATAAGATATTTAAATCACCAACCAGCAATGACATACCACAAATAATATATATATATATATATATACACACACACACACACATGTCAAACAATTAATATTAAGACACAATACTATTCCTAATGTTAGATTAACAGTTTCAAGCCAACTAATGATAGCGTGCCATAATTAACAAGTATATCACCTACAAAAAATATAGCATCCCAAACAATATTAATTTAACTAATTAAATAAATCAAGCTTAAGCAATATTGGTATTAATAACTAATAGTAGAACCCAAACAATATTTATATTATGAAGTTATTGACACTGGACTTAATCTATATTTATAAATATTAAAAACTACTGATATTAACCCCAACAATACATATAAAGATATATATATATATAAAAGACAAAATCAACCATTTAAAAGGCTTAGGAAAAATTGAGCCGACCGAAAAGGACCGGCCCAAGACGCACTACCACCGCCCTAGCATTGGCACCTACAAACCGCATGGGGGGGCGCACAGGGACTGCCGTCCCTCCCCAGGATGTCGCAAGACAACTTGGCACACCTGATGTGCGAGAAAGGCCAGGCCGTATGGCCTGGCAATCATGCTGCCATAATAATAATAATAATCGGTAAAGGGGGAAAAACAAGAAAAATCAATCAGGTGATCAAAGGGGAGGTGCACCTTTTCGGAACGAATTTCGGCGAAGGCGAAAAGGTGCAGGGAGAGTCTTTGTTGATATAAATAAATATATATTCAATATATATATATATATATATATATATATATATTCGTATGCAGTACCAAAATTGATTAATATTTCTCTCTACTACCAGTTCATGTTCGTGCTATAGAATAATGAGAAATCAAAGACCACCTACCTGGATTCAAACTCGGAGGATCAAGGACACGATGGCTTCAATTCACTACTCTTCCCTATCAGGCTCTGCACACGCACAACAAACATAGGGTTTCTACCCTAGATTCTCCTTTTAAACTATTCTATTATTAAATAAAATAATAATAATAATAATAATAATAATAATAATAATGTTGGACCTCGGCCAGGGCACTCACTATCACAATATTGTCCGCTTTGGCACTCGCGCACCCACCCATGGGCGCGCCCGCACGGATTTGTTTCTAACGGGCCGCGACCCGTTAAAACGCGTTGTGACAAGGTGCACATGAGCGTCCTCATTAGGACGACCTCAATGTTCGCCCTAACCGATATGGGATTGATCTATGGGACGTTAGAGACCCAACAAATAATAATAATGCCTTTAATAATTATTATAATAGTAATAATAATAATAACAAAAATACCAATAATAATGATAACCTATTATAATAATTAACCTAAAGTATTAGAGTAATTATATTAATAATAATAATAATAATAACATTATAATAATAAAGCCTAAATATTAAAATACTTACATTAATAAAAATCCATAATTATAATAATCATAAACTCAATAATTACATCAATAATAATAACTCATGACATTAATTATTATAATGATAATAACTCAATTATTTAAATGATTATATTAATAATATTGACATCATAATAATTGTAAACTCAAAATATTAAATTAATAATAATAATAACTCAAAACGTTCACGCTAAGGCCACACCGCCTAATGGATTTTTCTCACTCTGCTTAAGGGCTAATTCCAATCATACCCAGGTACGGGTCTTTACACCTCCATACACTCAACGGAGATAAAAGGAGGAATAACGATACCTATATCACAAAGAGGCAGAGGGGGAATGTCTGAAGGTCCCTCAAGGAGAATGGAGTCTGACCATCTATCGGGCCAAAAGTCAATGTCCGCTCACCCAACCAACCAACGGGAGTTACTCAGAATATACCCAAGATGGGGAGCAACCATTTTCCAAGTGTGAGAAGCTGCCCAAGCAGGAGACCGACCGAAAATGGCACTTGGGCGACCATATTGAGACTGCATAAGCCAAGCCCAAAGAGAATGCCAGACACAAAAGACCAAGCCAATTTGGAATAGAGAGCAGACATCATAGAAACCAAGTGAGGGATGCTTAGTCCCCCTTCAGAGAAAGGCTGATAGACTTGCTTCCAATTAATCTAGTGGAGATGAGAATAATTCTTCCCTTGCCAAAGAAAATTACCAAAAAGAGTATTAAGCCGTTTCAGGAGCAATTTAGGGAGTTGAACCACCGATATAAGATAAATAGGAAGAGAGCAAAGAACACTTTCAATTGGATAACCAAAGATCGATGGTTTCCAAGAGGGATTCAAAGTAGGAGAGCTTAGGGCGACCTTTAAATAAAGGAACTCCAAGATAGGTAATAGGCATAATCGTATGGTGGAATCGAGTGAGAGAAGAGACATCATGAAGTAAATGGGGAGAATAGTGATCCGAAAGGATAAAACAGCTCTTATGATCATTAGCACATTGGCCACTATAGAGAGCATAACTATCAAATGAAGACCGAAAACATTGTAAAGATTGACGACCGTCATTCAAGAAAAACAACATGTCATCAGCGAAAAGAAGGTGAGAGAGCCCTCATAGCTTCCCTCTACCTCCTTTGTTAAGGTAGTAGGGATGAATGGAATCGGAGTCCATAAGGTGATTAAGATTACGACTGAAAATTTCTTGTGAGAGAATGAAGAGACTTGGGGACAGAGGGTCCCATTGGTGTAAACCGCGAGCCAGTAGAAAAAAACCATAATGGTGCCCCTAGAGACCAATAGAAACCAAGAGCTTCCGAGGCACAAAGGATAAAGCTCCATTCCATAGTATCATAAGCCTTAGCTATGTCAACCTTAACAATAACATTACCACCGGGAACCTTTTTGTTAATGTTATTCAGCATTTCCGAAGTGAAGGCAACATTTTCTTGGATATTGCATCCCGAAACAAAGCCGACATGCTCATCCGAAATAAGGGACAGCAAAATGAACCGAAGACGATCATTGAGGAGTTTAAACAAAATCTTATAAAAAAGTTACACAACCCAATAGGACGCAGATCACCAAAGGAGGTGGGCCGAGGAATTTTGGGGAGGGTCAAAATAGCAGAGCCCACAGCAGCAGGAAGAGGAGCTCCTTGGAAAAAATCAAAAATAAAAGCCATAATATCAGGTTTCAACATGGACAGATGCTACTGATAAAAGTGCCCAGTAAACCCATCTGGGCCCGGAGCACTATCCGGATCGAGAGCGAAAATGGAGGCCTAAACCTCCGCCCAATCAGGAGGTTTAAAGAGCATAAGATTCTGCTCAGTGAAGACCAAGGACGAAACGTTATGGAGAAGATCAAGATGGGGGACAGCCTGCAAAGACGGGTCTTGAGAGTGAATAAGGTGAGAAGTGGAGCACTCAGTGTAGAGACTCTGAAAAAATTCCACAACACAGGGCCCAATTACCTCCATATCATGAACATAAGAACCATCGAATTGCTTAAGTTGGAAAACAGATTGCTTATAACGATCCTTCATGCAAGCATGAAAGAAAGCGGAATTTTGGTCCCCTTCCCGAAGCCACCGGACATGGGATTTAGCTTTTAAAATGCCTTCCTCAACAAAGAGAAGAGTCATATACTCCTGGTGGAGACCAGTTAAGGCTCTTAGCTTGTCCTCCCGAAAGTCACGCTAAAGAGAGAGCTCTAAATCAGAAATAGAAGAAGAAAGAGCAGTTAAACGCTGCTGGTAGTGGGTGCGAAGAGATCTACCCTAAGGGATGAGACACTGCTTAAGAGTGGACAGCTTTTTATGGAAGCTGATCCAAGGCAGGCCAGGGGCAGATCCTTGCCAAGCAGCAGTAACTAAGGCCGAATAATCAGCCTAGTTAACCCAATGCTTTTGAAAACGAAAGCTGCCACAAGGGAAGGAGGGAGGAGGGGAGGTAAGAAGAAGGGGGAATGATCCGAAAGATGTCGCAATAAATGAGAGACCTGAAGATGAGGGAAGGCAGCCCACACTGCATGAAAGCATAAAACCCGATCCAAATGCAGCCAGATGCAAGAAGAGCCCTGCTGATTGTTGCACCAAGTGAAAGGATCCCTAACAAAATGGACATCAATAAGCTGGGCAGAATGAATAAAGGACTGAAAATCCTGGGCAACATTGGATTGCTAATAGTTACCGCCCTTTTTCTCGGTGATTTTTGAAGTGATGGAATTAAAGTCACCACCCAAGCTCCAAGGAATTCTACCTGCATTAAAGGAGGATAAGGTGGACCATAGATCTCGTTTGCAAGTATCAACTGTACTGGCATAAATATAGGTAAATAAATAAGGTTGCGAGGAGCCAAGGATTTTAACCGTGACATAATGCCTACCAAAGTCCAGAATAGAGAGAGTAACATCAGATTTCCTAAATAACCAAATGTGAGAATTAAGGGAGAACCATGCCAAAAATTAGGAACTTATAAATCTTGGAGGCAGAAGCCTTCGGTTTGAGAAGAGCAAGAACTTTGACTGAGTGAGAACGGACCGCATGAAGAAGAAAGTCCACTTTGGCTAAACTACCCATACCTAGGGATGGCAATTTAACCCGTACCCGCCCCGACCCGCCCCGTACCCGCCCCGATGGGGCGGGTATTTTTTGAATTTAACGGGTAACGGGCGGGTACGGGGCAACAATTTTTTGCCCCGCCGGGTAATGGGGCGGGGATGGGGCAAGCATGCCCCGCCCCGCATACCCGCCCCTACCCGCCAAAAATTCCTGCCCCGCATCCCCACCTCGTTTACCCGATTAGCTTTCGCCCCGTTAGCTACCGGCCAGCCCGCATACACGTCCCGCAGGGGAGGTTCTGGGTTCGATTTCTCATCCTGGCAAAATATTTTGCTAGGATTTTTCGCGGCGGCGGCCGGGCGCTGGGTCGGGCGGGCGGGGTGCCTTGGACCGGCGAGCCGGGCTCGGGTGGGGTGGTGGGCTGTCTTGGGACCGGGCTTTAACCGGAGCGGGACGGGGAATCCCCGCCCCGCCCCGTGCCCCGACGGGGCGGGGATGGGGCGAAAAATTTAATACCCGTCGGGGCACGGGGCGGGTATGGGTAATTTTCTCCTTAGCGGGGATGGGGACGGGGTGACCCAATACCCGCCCGCCCCGCCCCATTGCCATCCCTACCCATACCCCTAATATTCCAGATGAGGGAATTATACACGAGCACTGCGTTAGGTGGTTCTGCACGGAATAAGGGAACTAGAATCCTTGAAGAGAGTAGGGACAGCCACAGACTGATCAGGGCCAGCGGCCTCAACTAAAGGTTCAATTTGACTGTGAGCCAACTCAAGTGGACGGGCCTGGTGAGATTGAGCCCGCTGATGAGATTTCTTAAGAAGCTTTTTATTTTTTTCTTGTCAGAAACGGAGAGATGCAGGGGAGAGGCAGCAGGGATGGACGAGAGGTAGCGGATCCTAGAGAATTTGGCAGCAGTGGCCTTGGAGAGAGAGTCAACAGATTCCTCATCCGAGGCAAACTCCTCCTCATGACAAAGAGGAAGAAAAAACTTGGAAGGGCCACCCGCCTCTACCCCAACAAGGGCAAAGTCAGAGGGCGAAGAACCATCAGAATCAATCCCCAAAAACGGACTGGAATGCTTAGGAGAGCCAGGGGAAGGAACCGAAACAGTAAAAGGGGGAGTAGAGCCAAGGAGAGAATCCTCCACGGGGGCATCCAACAATAAATTAAAACGGTTGGCAGAGAAGAAGGAATGGGGATGAAAAGAAGAGAGAGCGGAGGAAGGAACAGAAGGAGGCAGACCTGGGGAAGGAGGAGTCCGAGGAGGTAGAAGGGGAAGAGAGACAAGACCAAACAAAGTAGACAGACAAGAAACAGGAGGAGGGGAGGGAGCAAAAGAGAGGGGAGCCGGCCGAAGGATGGGCGAGGACGAAGGAAGCGGGCATGGGGGTTCATTAAAATTCGGGGCGTGAAAATAACACTTGGACGAGGACCTTCCATTTTAAAAAAGGGCGCTTGGGTGCAAGTGAGTTTATAAAGTCAAGTATCACTTTGATAGTACAGTTGAATGTTTAAAAGGACATTTAGTTGTGTATGGGAATCATCAAGTTGCTAGGATTGACTTCAATGAAACATTTGCTCTTTTAGCTAAAATGGTCACGGTTTGTATGTTTTTGGCTATTACAGTGGCCCAATAGTGGGAACTGCACCAGATAGATATGCATAATGCATTTCTCCATGGCGATCTTAATAAGGAAGTCTATATGAAACTTCCCACCGGTTTTACTTCTGTTGTTCCAAGAAAGGTGTGTCGTTTACGCAAGTCATTATATGGTCTTCACTAAGCACCTCGAAATCAGTTTGCTAAACTCTTTACTGCTTTGAAGGATCTTGTTTTCACCAATCTTATGCTGATTACTCCTTGTTCAGTTATTCTGTGGGTACTATTGCTTTACATGCACTTGTGTATGTCAATGACCTTATCATAATAGTTTCTTCATCATCGGCGATCAAAACCTTTATACAACAACTTAGTATGAGATTTCATATGAAAGACTTGAGTGTCCTCGAATATTTTCTCGGTATTAAGGTCACGCGTGGGAAAGATGGTTTATTTCTTTCCCAATGCAAATATGCTCTTGACATTCTTGGTGAGGCTGGCCTACTCGGCACCCATCCTGTTTCAACCCCCATTGATCAAAACCATCATCTTCCCACCCTCAATGGTGCGGTCCTTGAGGACCCCGAGAAGTACTGCCACCTTGTCGGATGCTTAATCTACTTGACAATTACTCATCCCAAACTATTGACACTTCAGATTGAGCATTGGGACACTGCCTTGAGAGTTTTGAGGTATTTAAAAGGTTGTCCAAGACAAGGTATTCTGTTGCACAGGGAGAGTAATTTTCAAAACTTTGCTTTTTGTGATAATGATTGGGCTAGTTGTCTCCTCACTCGTAAATCGTTGACTGGTTACTTGGTGTTTTTTTGTTCTTCTCATGTCTCTTGGAAAACGAAAAAACAATCAACTGTTTCTTGTTCATACGCGGAGGCTGAGTATCGGTCTTTGGCTACTGCTACATGTGAGTTTAAATGGTTGAAATCTCTTTTAGCTTGTTTTGGAATTCCTCATATGCGTCCCATGGGCCTATTTTGTGATAGTCAAGCTGCGTTTTATATCGCTACTAATCCTATTTTCCATGAACAAACGTAGCATATCAAGATCGACTGTCACTTTATTCAAGATGCCTTGCAAGCAAGTACTATTTCAACCTTTCATGTTCGCTCCGATGCTCGGCTTGCGGAATTTTCACCAAAGCACTCAGCAAAGCTAAATTTTCTTTTCTTCTTCTCAAGTTAGGCATTTGTAATCCTCATGGTCCCACTTGAAGGGGAGTATTATTGACGGTTGCTTTTAGTGATTGTTGGAGTGTTACAAATACATTGTATTTACTATCATACATTAAATTGAGCATATGTATTGTATTGTTGCATAATTTATTATTTTTTCTAAATTAGATTTGTAAATGACTTGTATATCAATAGAGCTGTACTCAAAGGATAAAAAAGAGGTTCAATTATTATATTTTCCCCCAAATTCTATACAAACCATTCTAATGTAAAGATTTTCACTCGTGTCATGGCTATAGCTTGAGAATAGTGAAATATGAAACAGGTTTCATAAATTTCCACGTGATTTTAAGAATGACAAAATGTGGAAGCGCCCTCGGATTCTATGCCTTGGTGGAGGATGTTATGCCATCTTTGTAAATAGGTAGGATTGCAATTGAGTAACAGACTCGCATGCCTTTCTAATGTTAAATAACAAAATCCTGTTACACTTTGTTGCCCAAAAAACCCTTATTAATTAGTCAAGCTCGTATAGGCTATTTGTTGTCCGCCTAGCTATTAGTGAAGTGATACAGGGAGGGACAAAACCTTGACAATTTGTTTGCCGATCTTTTTTTAGTTTTCTTAGTTTGTCATAGGTCAAAGGCCAATCCACAAATATCGAGGAAGTCACTAAAGTTTGTCTATGCACGCCTACGCCCCTCCCAGTCTTTCATGCTGTTGGAAAACACATGCTCCACCATCCGCTAACACTCATATTTCAGAAAACTCTCGGAAAGATCTAATTACAGGGGTAGCGAGTTAAGTATCTTATTAACGGGGTGTCTTAATTGCTCCCAAATCTTCAAGAAAATAGACATACCCAGTCCATTGAAATAGAAGCTTAGAGATTGACCTTACCATTATCGATTTTTAATTTGGTGCATGCATTCTTAGATATTCCTGATAGTAACCCCAACTCGTCCCCAGATTAAGTTAGCTTCTACGATAATCATATATAAGCTGTGTATAACTCGAGTCCTGTATATAAAACAATGTTGACTGACCAATTATAGTCAACATCAATTATTTTTTAAAAAATGTAAAAAAGTTTCCTTTAAACAAAAAAACAACAAAACAAAATAAAACAAAAGTACATAAATTGAGATAACGTATTTGTCAGCACACTTTTCATTGACGGAAATGGAAGAGGGTTTTTGAGACAGACCACTAGTGATGCTTTATGAGGAAAACTTTAAGCTGATGCTCTAATCTTTTTGTTAAGACCAAACCCACAAATATTATTTCAATAAACAGCTGTTACATTGATTGTTCCAACCAGAAAAAAGGAAAAGAAAAATATAAGAGGAAGTTAATTCATCTAATTAGAGAATCATTGTTTGCCTAGAAAGAGCCTATTCACAACATCCACGGGCAATGCATATGCTGGGTCAATGGCCTTCAATCTTGGGTATTCAAGAAGGGACAGTCCTGCACCGCAACCAGACCAAAACAAGCAAAAGGTCAGGCTCGAGTTGATTAGATTATAGGCAAGAAATAAAAACAACGCAGGAAACATCCAATATCTCTAACTTCAACACAATTCTCAGCAGAAGGGCCTCAATCAAAATCCCCACCCATAGACCATGGTATGCTACTAATTCTTCAAAAATAATAATAATCACATTACTAATCCTTGGTGGTCAGGAATTAGGGGTTTTGGATGATGGTCCCAAAAGGCAAAAGCAGCTGTCATTTACCAGCAACTCCAAAATATGTATGGTAGACATCAACAGCATCGTCCGGTCTATCTGAAATACCACCGTAGTCTTTGTCCTGCATTTCCCAAAAGCTAGAGCAATCACTGTGGAAATCACAGCATTCCTAATGATGGGGAACTTGGGTGGGGGCAGAGGAGCAAAGGAATAAAAGAAAGGAAAAGATAATTGCAACCTGACAGTCTAAGATGTAGTTAGCAAGCTTGCCCTTGTCGATCCAATGAACTCTATCAATCATGATCAAGCTAGAAAGAACCCACCATGAGTAGCAAACCTGCAAACATGTGGATAGTAAATAAAAAAATGTTTTGAAAACTACCTTGCTAAAATACATAGCCTGAGAAAATACTCACATCAGGAAGTTTCTCAGGGCGCCCATTTAGGCCTCCAGATTTCACCTGGCGCTCGCATAACCACCATCCAAGGAGGTCCTTGTCAACATGATGTAGAGAACCAGTTATAGCAAGAGCAGCCACACAACAGAAAACTGCATTTACAGCGGAGAAGACCGAAGTATTTACCAACATGTAAGAAAAAAACACATACTACTGAAAACCTACTGGCATGCAAATAGACTAGAGCACCATCTCGGGGGAGAATAGTGTTGTTACAGACTCAAAGAACATCTCAAAAGCATCTCTAAAAGAAGTCATATTGTATATCAGGTTCTTATGCTGGCTAAAAGACGTGTCTTCTGTAACATTTGATACTAATTAAGAGCATGTTTGGTGTTTTTTTTTCGGTTTTACATTTCAAAAAGTGCGTTTAAACTGTTTTTAAATTTTATTTCCAAAAACAGTTTTCACTGCAATTCAATACAAGATTTTTGTTTGGTGATCGTTTTAACTAAATTTTCTTCAGTCTTGCTTGCACTGCATGCTCCATCTCCTATTCCATCTCATACGCCTCCCTCATGGAGGTCCATCCGTTCCTGCAGGATTCCAACTTGGTATTGTATTGGTGTTGGACCATTTTCTTGATTATTTGGATGAAATGTTAAAACCTAAAATTTTAATTTTGTTGTGCATAATTACAAAAAACCCTTTCATATACATACAGATCAAGCTGTCCCCATCCGTGTCCACCTTGGTGATCATCTTCTTGCAGTCCTCCACTGTCCTGCCTTGCGAGAGCCCCGAGGAAGAAAGCACCAACCGCAGCTTCTCCACAGTGATGAACCCATCCCTGTTCAGGTTGAACAGGTTGATCGCCTCCCTGCATGTTCTCCTCCTCGTCCACTACCCTGTCGTCCCCCATCATTAGCAACACTTACAGCTTCCCAAACTCAGCTTCCATAGTTTGTGACGAGACTGTTTGAGCTTGTCGAGTTCAATCTGGGTGATAATTTGCTATCTCGTGCGATATCAAATGGTTTGTGTGATAATAGGTTAAGTTCTAACAAAAACGAAAATAGGTTGAGTTATATACTTATATTAAAAACATCAAAATCATCTTCACATTTTTAGTGATTCAAGTATCATTTATACAGAAATAATATCTGAATCTAAAAGTTAAAAACATAGACTAAACAAAATACAACTACCGTTTTCTGTATTCAAACACATAAAACTGTTTTTGAATACCAATACCAAACATATTCTAACATTCTAGGCATTTTTTAAAATATTGGGATATAATAGGAGGATCAATCCGGTGAAGATATAAGGTCACTTTCTACTAACAATTGTGGAGTGAAAGAAAAACCTTTTGATACATAAAAGCATTTACATCAGATTTGGTTTCTTTATCATTATTTTAAAGATGAATAATACACTTATTCCTTATAATTTATTTATATTATTAAACTTTTTACATCTCATTCTTCATCTCTATATTTATTCTTTTAAATAATAATCTTAACTCTTTATTTACTATTTTTTTCCCCTCCAAGCAATCAAAAGTTTGTGTGAAAATATATATTAATAAAACTATAGGTAGGTGTTAAACAGCTAGAGGCACGCAGGCCATGCTAGCTGACCCGCAATATGAGTTAGGTCAGACTACATATTTTTATTATTATTAGTTTTAAGCCCGCAGGTCACGATTTAAAAGGGCTTCGCCCGCACAGATATAGGCCAGCCCGCGGGCTATAGCCTTACCCGACTTAGAGTCCACACTCACCCTATCCAACCCACTGATCACGTAGCCCACACCCCCTCCCCCTCCAAACCCAGCCCAGCCCATTGCCCACGCAACCTACAAGCCCTCCCAATCCGGTGCTATATGAACCCAGATGGCCAGAATTCTAAAATATACTGAAAAATTTGTGACAATGTTTTTAGTGCAACTCAAACCTCATATCACCTCTAAAATATAAGCATTGTTCAACCATTAAGCTATATAATACTTATTAAAAATATTTATATAATTAGTATATGTAGTAATAATAATAATAATTATTATTATAATACTAATTTTTCGAGCCAAGCCAAAAAATTCTAGTCTATTTAAATGCAAGCCTAAACAAACTCAGCTCATTTAGGCTCGAACCCGTGTAAGCCCGACTTAACCCGACTCGGCCCACATGTTTAACACCCCTAATTATAAGAAAAGTATTTAAAGATGAATAATAAATCTCCAAATATGAGAATTTACTATTTATTCCTCATTCCTATATCATATTTTAAAGAATCTAATGTGAATATTTTTTAAAAAATTTGTAAAAATATTTTCTAAATTATGAGAAAGGTTAATTATGTCAAACCTGATATGAATGCACTACGTAGTTGAGATTTGATTATTCCACTAAGTTTGAGAAAGTAGTTTTAAATTAATTGGATGTGTGGCATGTAAAGCTATAAGTTCCCTAGTTAGGGAGTGTTTGTCAATGTGGGAGAGGTTAACTTGTTGCTCTAATATGCATGCCAGTGCAAGTTGCTCATGATCGTTCGCCTTTTTTTTTTTGTGGAATTTGATGAAAGGCTAGGTTTAGATCATAGAGAAGTTAAATGTAAATAACAAAAAAAAGAGTAGCTTTATATAGAAATGAATAGCATTGATTATTTATAAACAAAGCAATTTTTTTGGGAGTGTGTTGTTGCTGTTCAAAGATTTTGATATTTGAATCAATTGTTAAAGGTTCACTAGGTAGAGCATTCTGGTACAAAGTTCAATATCCAAGTTGTCAATGTGTGCAAAAACTGGGAAAGTAACTCAGAATAACATTATCAAAAGTCCTAGTATAGTAGTTTTGCAACATGGGAAGGTCGTATGACAATGGAGATATTCTCAGACATCTAATAACTTCTAACACTAATAGCACTTCATCTCGTTAAGAAATGTACATTAGAATAATAAACACCCCTCTTTAAACTAAACCCTAATATGCTTGAAATTATCATGATAGTCAATGACAAGCAAACAAAAAAAGGTTTCTTGGGCATAACACAAAACCAGATATATCCAGTAGACTCCACAATAAGGAGACGTGGACAAAACAAGGCCCAACAAGTTACCTTCACCACAAAAATGATGGGGTCAGACATGGTAATTCAACCAGGGCAACAAGGTCCACCAACCATGGTATGCATCAACGACAGCAATAGATCACTCAACATGGTTCCTCCACAATACTGACCAAGTCATACAATGATGAAAGCCCAACAAAGAGCCTACACTCTAAACAATGGGCAACAACTGCCATGACTATGTCAAATTTACAGTAGGCAACAATACATGAATGAATCTAAAAGTCTTCATCTCAATTCTCAACTGTTTCAAAAAAGACAGGTAGACCCAAGGGAGATAACCCACACATCATTGGACAACCAGAACAATGTAGGCATGATCCTTATGCTGATAATTTTAGGAAAGTCAAGGTCGATACATCTAAGGGTGATGATTTAGGAAAGTTGAGGTTGATATTCCTAGAGCTTTTAGGCAAGCCACATGTTAAAAATGGGCAAAAAATGAAAATTCACCAAAGAAATATTATTTATCAATAGGACTAACTAATTGTATGATAGGTTTTTGAAGTGGTATCATAGTTTTCTCTAATAAAATAATATATCACAACAAATTTAAGAAGTTAGCTCAAAGATGTTGGGTTAGTGGGAGTAATGATTGACTATTGCTAAGTTCAAAAACAAGTTATGTTATGACTAAAATTCAACAATAAATCCTTATCACCAATGTCACTGCCTTAGATGACCTTTTTCCAAACTTCGATAAATGAGAGTATAGGTTCTACGGTCCTACTAGAAGGGTAACTTCCTAAACAGGCCAGTCCAACGGCCATAATTTTTCACAAGAAAGATCTTTTCCCACCCCACAAAAGCCTTTTGGAGCTAGTAACAAGTCAAAACCATCTCATGTCAAAGGGAAGAGTGTGGCTGAACCTAACTCAATTTACCAGCAACAATAGGTCGCCAATGTGTAGTGTTGGCTGAGGTAGGAGTAACCTTCAAGTGATGGTGTCGATGGTGGATACAATTCATAGGACAAGGAAGATGATGACAACCTAGAAGCATACGTAATCAATTGGGTGATATGTGGTGCGTTTTTACCATAAAAAGGAGAATGGTTAAAGAACTATAATGTTACTAAATTGTATAATTTATGATTATAATTGTATGATTTAATTCAATTTGGAGGTAAAATGATTTGAGCTGGTTCATTTAATTGCTTTTTTACTGCATTGTATGATTCAAGTTGAATGTACGATCATTTATAATTTTGTTAAAATTTGCCGTGTTCTTACTTTTGGGCTTTTAAAACTTTTAATACCTTTCACTTCTAAGAAAATTATATTAGATTTTTTTAACTCCTTGGAGTACCTGTTGATAACGGAGGACACCATGCTAATGCTAATAATTAGCTTAAACAAATATTATTTCAAGATAATGCTAATAATTAGTTGTTTTTATTATGTGTTTTATGCTCTTTGACTTAAGTGATGTTTGATAAGAGATTTGAAATTTTAACTCTAATTACATTGAATTATTATGTTTTCAACTATTAAATGTGTTTATTATAGTTGTTTAAACTGTTTATAAATCTTACGATTCACGATTCATAAAATGATCAGAGAAATAAAGGATTTGACTTGTGATTTTGATCACTATAAACTACAGTATTTCAAACCTATAGCTAAATCATCGATGCTATTGAGGCCACTTTACCATGATTAAAGTTGCAAGCAAAACCACATCTCTAGCCTTACAGTCACTTAAGCCAATAACACATTCATTCCTGTATCAAAGAGATTTTTCGTTTTGATTCATCTTCAGGGTTATAAGAAAAGTATATGATGTGATTAAAGAATGTCCTTCCTATAGATGTTGACTATGACTTAATATTAAAGGGTGTTTATAGACAATGGCCAAAACTTATCATTAGCACGAGTGAGGGTAGCCTCTGGGTGTAAACCAACGAGACTAGCTTACTAACCTAACAAAACCAAATTTCTCCATGTTCTAAAATAAACAAAATCAAGCAGAGTACATTAAAGGAGAAGATTGTGTGTGTAGTCATCTAAGGAGGTAAAATATGTTCCCACAAAGAGTACAATAAATATCTAATATTAGGCAAATTTACATAAGTTTGCCAATGCTATGCCTAGTGAATTTCCTAATTGGTTGACACCACTTAGGGGCATCCAACATATTGACCTTATATACCCCTAACCTACCACAATATACGATGCATTCCATGAAGCAAATAGAGATGAGACATGCAGATTGTTGAGGAAGGACATTATAAGAAAGGGTCTTAGTCTGTGTGTTGTTCAAACTTCATTCACCCTTACGGTTGAACTTGCTTATAATAGTTATATTAATCGATTGATTATTGGAGTGAGTCCCTTCGAGCATTACACTATTTATTAACCTACATAACCTATTAATTTAGTTCCCCTTTCCCTTGCATATAGGTTTAATGATTTTGCAGTCTTTTGAACATTACATTCCAGTGTTGTATGCTTGAATAAGAAAAAAGCAATCTAAGCAATGAAAATTATAAACCTATTCCTATTATGCAATTAGCCATTGCAAGTATTAAGAGTTCAATGGGAATAATAAAGTAATTTTCGGACAACACATTGAAAGACTATCTATTGGCACTTGAAAGAAAGTACACGCTATGACCATCAGTTCAAACAAACATTAGCGCTAATGCATGAGTGATCTCCAAAGTGATATAGCCATTGGTTTTGTATTCAATGGGGAAAATCTAACCTTGTATCATGGGTTTCCTAATGATTCCACTCCCTCTCCTCCTCTTTACTTTTTCCAATATCCCACTTCTAGTTGACAATCCAAATGAGCCTATTGTCACGGAGTTAAACTTATGACGAATTAACTCGCGCAATATTTAGTTACTTAGCGAAATCTTCATGAACTAAATAAGCCTTTTTAAGTTCGAGTAAATATTTTTAGAGTTGTTTGGTAACAATTAGGCAACGGTCAAAAGTTGTAGAAAATGCCTAAAAGTAAGAAAATATTTTGCTTTACATATAGATTTTAGCACAATTTTACAACTGCCACCTGCTTCAAAAATGTTCTAACTCATTATACGAGCTATACAACATTACATACGATACAAATATGTTACAAAAATGTGTCGTGAGATTGCAGACCGTGATATCCTCCCCCACTTAAGCTCATGACATTCCCATCACGTCTGCTTCCTTGTAGCGCCAGAGTTGGTCCGTGAACTACCACAGCAATCTTCTCGCTCTCGATTGTTTTTTTATCTGGTAGAGCCTTCCAC
Organism: Taxillus chinensis; assembly: GCA_023512835.1. Classification (NCBI taxonomy): domain Eukaryota; kingdom Viridiplantae; phylum Streptophyta; class Magnoliopsida; order Santalales; family Loranthaceae; genus Taxillus; species Taxillus chinensis. The sequence continues at coordinate 58,510,114 of CM042088.1, read as the reverse complement.
TTGATCAAATACTCCAAATAGTTGGAAAATCATCGTCTTTGTATCATCCGATCGGCTAAAATGTGCTCTACTTCCTTGTCGAATGCGATAACGACGGCAGTTGGTGCTCGACTTAATTCTCCACGACTTGGACCTTCAATGTCTTTATGAAATGGCTTCGGTAAGCTTGCATGGAAGATGTCGTGAATCTTCGGTCTCAAAAGGAGTTGAACTTAGTAAGTTGACTTCCCTATCCGTTTGATGATCGGAAAGGAGCCTTCATGCCTGCAAACCAAGCCCTTATGTACTTAACAGAGAGACTTGAACTAATTTGGAAGTAATTTCACTATCACTTTGTCTCCAACTACAAACTCCTTCGGACGTCGCTTGGCGTCAGCCCATATCTTCATCCGCTTGGCGGTCTTGTCAAGACACGCTCTTGTAATATCCGACTCTTCTAGCCACTCCTTCGTGAATTTGTAAGCAGAAGGATTGTTGCCAATGTAAAGCGAGACAACAACACTAAGAGTAAGTGGTTGTTTCATAACAATTTCCAACGGGCATTACCCTATCGCTTGGAGATTATATGAAAACTAGGCAATATCAAGTAACTTCGCCCAGTCTCGTTGGTGGGCACTCACATAGTGCTAAAAATATTGCTCCAGAAGCTCTGTCTGGCCATCAGTTTGGGGATGAAAACTTATTGAAAAGTTTAAGTCCATCCCCAACAGCTTGAATAACTCGCCCTAAAACTTGCCAGTGAAACGAAGGGTCCCTGTCGCTGATAATGCTCTTCAGAATTCCCCATAACTTCACCACATTTGAAAAAAAGGCAAACTGCTTCACCAACTTTACAATCAGGTGATGTTGGAATGAATGTTGCATCAAGACACTTTCCCACGGTCTCTCCCAAATCAGCAAGGGTTCCAGAAGTTCGAAAGGCTGTTGTTGCTCAATCTTATCTTGTTAGTAAACGAGACAAGTTTTCACGTATACCTCGACATCATCTTACATTTGCGGCCATTAATAGGACCAATTGATGAGGGCAAGTGTACGTGCCATGCCTGGGTGACTAGCCCATAATGCATCAAGGCACTCCTTTATAATCTCTTTCTGCAAATTCCTCTATCTCGAAACGAAGACTCGTTGGCCAACTGTCATAAGTATGACATCCTCGATCCAAAACCGACAAGTTTTCCCTTCAGTAGCCAACTTGAGCAAGTTATTGACTACGTGATCATGTGTCATTCCTTCCTTGATACGATCAAGGAAGTCGCTCCTTACTGTGCTGGTGGAGGACAAAGCCGCTAGTTCCACCTTTCGACTCAGTGTGTCAACCACAATATTCGCCTTGTCAGGTTTATATTGTAGCTTGTAATCGATTTCGACCAAAACGTCTTGCCACCGAGCTGGCTTGGGGTTTAACTTCTTCTGCGATTGGAAGTAGCTTGTCGCAACATTGTCCATTATGATGACAAACTTACTTCCAAGCAAATAATGTCTCCAGGTGCGTATACAATGGATAATAGCGGTCATCTCCTTGTCTTGCACTGTATATCGTCTTTCTGTGTCATTCAACTTGCGGCTCTCGTAGGCGATAGGATGTCTGTCCTGCATTATGACTCATATTGCATAATCAAATGCATCCGTGTGTACTTCGAAGGGTTTGTCATAATTAGGCAGTACGACAACAGATTCCTACAAGATTGCTTTCTTCAATTGCTCAAAGGAGGTTTGGCACTCATCCGCCCAGTGCCAAGGATAATTCTTCTTCAACAAGTCAATTAAAGGGTTTACGATGACAGAGTAACCTTAATAAACCAACGATAATAATTGACAAGCCCCAAGAATGATCGTAACTCTGAAACTTTCATTGGCGACTCCCACTTTTGGATGGCTTCCACTTTTGATGGATTCATTATTAGTTTTCTATCCTTGATCCGATGGCCAAGGAAGTCCACCTACTGCTTGGCAAATGAGCAATTCTCTTTTTTGGCGTATAAGTCATTTTCCATAATACTTGAAAAACTTGTTTAAAGTATGCGACATGCTCCCCAAGCGTGTTGTTGTACACAACAATGTCATTCAAGTAAACAAAAATAAATTTATCAAAGAACGGATGAAGTACCTTCTGATTGTCGAAGATCACAAGGAAACTTAACACTAGAACAGGAAACGCCAGCGCTTGGTAGAAAAAAGCAAGGCCCAACACCATCTTGAAATCGTCCATCGAAATGATGGTGAAGTTGAGCTTTCTGTGCCAATCTCCAATTTTCACCACTACTCCCCTCGTTATGCCGTGGACCGGCTTGGCTTGTGAGTTCACCGCTTTAATTGTGCAAGTTCCTTCAGATAATTTGAGGCCTAGCTGCTTGGCCTCTTGTAGATCAATAAAGTTATGGGTCGCTCCAGTGTCCAGTATTGCGCCCACAACTTTGACTCCCACAGTTACATCCGCATACAATAGATTTTTTTCTTCAAGACCTACAAAGAGAAAAGCTTTGAGAGAGTATTCAAGTGTTGGATGGCTCCGAGATTAGCTTAAGGCTCCTTGGCCTTCTCTTTATTATATTCCGCCACAATAACATTTATCGTTTTGCGGTTCAGACAATCTTTGGTCCAATGTAGTCAATCACAAATGAATCACGGCTTCAATGCCTCTTTCTTTTGTGCAAAGAATTTCGATTTATAACTGGTCAAGAGTTTTAGATGTCCACCCTCCTTGTAGCCAACATCCTTCTTTGGTCTACCCTTGTCTCCCCTACTTTTACCTGAGTACAGCTTTTTCACAATCTTGGAGTGGGGCGAGTAGTCAACGAGCATCTCAACAGCCATAATGGCATCGTCTAGTGTTTGCACATTACATCTATCCAGCTCCACTATCGCCTATTCCTTCAAGTTGTCCTTGAAGTAAAATAGGAAATCAAAATCGGACATATTATCGATTTCCAACATTAGAGTAGTAAACTCCTTGATATACTCGAAAACACTACATGTCTGCCTTAATTGACGCGGCTTCCCCCGAACCTCGGTCTTCGCATTGTGTGGGACAAAATACTTGCATAGTTCCACTTTAAATTGGTCTAATGTATCGACTATGCAAAGCCTCTTCTCCCGCTCAGCATACTTTCGCCTCCACCACAGTCAGGCAGCTTTTCGAAAAAAGATTGGAGTGTTGCTTATCCGGGCAACATCATCGATAACGCTCATGACCTCAAAGTATTGTTCTAGGGCAAATAAAAAGTTTTCCACCACAGTGGCATTGAGTGTGCCATTGTACATGGCCAGCTTGGTGAATTTCAACATGTGCCCGTGTCTACCACTTGTAACATGCTAGCTTTTTCCACTGATTGCGAACTATTTCGGCGAAGTGCATCTATCTCCCTACGGATATTATGGATCTCACATACCACAAACTTCCACAAGTCAGCTAGATTCTCGCTAAGAGCCTCGATTTGCCCCTCGAATGATTGGTTGCATTCGCAGATCATGGCCTTGACGGCCTTAGTAATTTCCGCAATTAAGTTGTCAACTTGATCGCTTAGCTCTTGAACCACAAAGTTTACAGCTGTGATACCCCCTTCAAGTGAGGAAATCTGAGTTTCCATGGGGTCCTTGAGCGCGTCTTGGACTTCCCATGTTTCGGTGGCACTGGAGTACGCAGCTGCTGCCTACGACCATGTTGTTGCTCAATGAGTGGCTCCTCCGTCGCAACAAATCCTTCCTCATGTGTCATTACTCTTTTCACCAACCAACCAAATTACGACTGGGCGTAATTAGCTCTGATTCCACCTGTCACAGAATTAGACTTACGACGAGCTAACCCGAGTGACACTTAATCACTTAGCGGATTTTTTTTTAACTAAGTAAACCTTTTAAGTTCGAATGAATGTTTTTAGAGTTGTTTGACAACAATTAAGCAACAGTCGAAAGTTATAAAAATGCGAAAGTGAGAAAACTTATATTAAAACAAACGTCAATTACATATTTTAATACTAAAATCTTACTCTGCATATAGATTTTAACACAATTTTACGATTACAACCAGGAAATATCGGTTTGGCACGAAAGTACAAATTACATATAGATGTTCTAACTCATTCTACAAGCTATACAAATATTACAAATGATACAAATATGCTACAAAAATGTGTCGTGAGGCTCCGAACCATGACACTATTCTTCCTTTCCTATTACTTATGCCACATTCCCTCCCTTTGGTGCTAGCACAACAAATTACAAAGCTTATCAAGGAGATAATGACGAACAATTTGTATCTGACAATAAGGTTACTAACAGTTTTTGGTTAAGTGGCACAACTTCAAATGATTGTAAAATGTAAATGGATAAGTGTCATGGACTTTCAATGGCTTGGCCCTCATCTTTTGGAAAGATAAAAGGCTTTCATTTTGCCAAAGGCTATGTCTTGTTTGCATCAACCCATGAGATAATATCATCCTGAATGACGTTATGGGTTATCCAAAGATTATTTATCTTATTTGGAGGATTTCTTTACTATGGAGTATTCTTATTTTGTTTTTTTACCTTATTTAATGCATTATAATTTTTTCCTTCGTTAATTGTTATGCATTATGTACTTTCACGTTATCACTTTTCATTTCCTATTCTACAATGGAACTCTCATTCCTTACTTCACTTAAAACTACAAATATGGGTAACTCATTTGTAATGGCACTTCAATATGAAATTACTTAATATTTTTTTATCAGAAAAAAAAAGTTTATCATAAAACAGTCACCAAAGAGGTAACAAATGAAGAAGATCAGAACCCTCCACCGGCCTAAGGAAATCATAACAAACGACTGCACCATATAATAAAGCCCAAACTGCCTCCTTAACCCTTCGAAGCCCATTTCCACACCATCAAAAATCCATCCATCGCGCTCCTGCCAAAGAGCCCATAATATTACCAAAGGAAGTGCCCTTATTAAGCATCTTGCCCATCCCCTTGCTCACAACACATTACAAGCCAAAATTTCATGAGCCATGCTACCTATCTCCACAAGAGCCTGAGCAACGCAAAGACAGGACTCCACATTTGCCTGGCCAATTACAGGGCACCAACAAATAGTCAATCTTCTTCCCAGAGCTCTTCCACATGGGACATCAACTCACCAATGGGATTTCCCTCCTTCGCAGCTGATCCATTATAAAGATCTTGGCCCATGCTGCCTCCCAAGCAAAGAATGCAACTATAGTAGGTACCTTAGACCTCCAAATAGTAGGTCACCTTGAAGGATCGCTATAAGGCAAATCACTCCAACCATTTTCATCCTTAAAAAACAATGAATGAGAAAATATCATGCAGGAAGCCTTTCCAAATCACAGTATCCTGGTTGTCCATGCACCGGAGAAATTACGTGACAAGTGGGTTGCAATCAATACTTTCTCCCTCTTGCAATTGAAAAACCCAAAGAACAATAATCTAGCTAATTAATCCTCACAACACAACAAAACAACTTCCAATTATGTTTGCTGCACAATAACTTTAGAATCATATAAATCACAATAATTGAATTGGGCAACGCCAATATGTAAGAAAATGAAACAAAACAAAAACAAAAACACAAAAAAAGGGAAGTGATAGAATTAGGATCATATATTCCAGTAGCTTTAGATTGTTAGAAGAACATACAAGAGTGAAATTCTTATAATGAAAAACCTAATGTTCAAGGTTAGAAACTCCAAATTATTGTTATCGGCACAACGTGGACAACATTAGAATCATACCAGTCACGAAAGATTGAATCAAACATGACCAAAATGCAAAAGAGCAAAATCCAATGATGAACACAAAAAAAGAAGTAAAATCAGGACTATATATCTAGTAGGCTATGTATTGTTAGAAAAGGGGGCAGACGTGTCGTTCCTGTCTTAAAGCCACAATGCTCAGTGCTTGAATTCTATAAAACCATCGAAATAGAGAAAGACAATAAGCATACACCCAATAAGAGTTTACACCACCTTTATTTATACTCATGTATAAATGGGTTTACACTTTAGGTTTTTCCATCTCTTGATTGATACTTATGAATACTACGTATGGTCCATCAATATAAAAAATACATGCATGCAAAGTCCTAGAGAATACTATACTAATTCTAATAATACAAAAACCTAATACACAAGTATAATTATATTATAGAAATAATTTAGTTGCCAACAAAAATGCATCTATACAAGTAATGGACTATATGGGAATAACATCAATTTACAACACCAATCTCTTAGTTCGGTTGAAGGTGACAGGTAGCGGGTGTAGTAATACTCCCGTTATCCATTGCTTTTAAGAGCACTCATTGTAACTTCTTCAAACCTACATTTTTGTTGCTTTGAAGTTTGAAAAGACAATTTAATAAAAACCTTTCTTTTCAAGCTCTTCATTTTAACAAAAATCTTAACATTATAAATAATATTCATTCAAATTTACTAATCCTTCTTTATTCTTTAAATAATTATATTTGCACTCATTTTCTTTTTCTTTTAATTTTCTCTCTCCTTCCTTTTCTAAATATTTTTCTTTAAAAAAATATTAAAAAATAATATTTTAATCAAATAGTAAATGTGAATTGTTAAACTAGAGAGGTTAAAAAATGTGATATAAAAGTTGGATTGTTAAAATAAGGTATACTTTTAGCTATTTTTAAGAGGCAAATTTAAAGAAGTTGTTGTAGATGCTCTAACCGTACAATATTAGTTCAAAACAACACCAATCTATTAAAGAATAACATGTAGTTGGTGTCAATACATGATTTAAAATTTTCTCTCTAAGCAGAGCAGTTTGGGTGCATATAATAACAAAAAAAATGGCAGAATAAGAGTCCTAACACTACTTTGAAATAGGATTTATTAATGCATTTTTAAACGATGAAGCCCAAAATACCATAATTTCCCACATAAAAAGTTCATATAATCATTTATTGTAAGGAAAAAGTATGGCCTTGACGAGAAAAGGTATAATAATACAAAACAAAAATAAATTTATAATACCAAACAAGATGCAATGTTGCAATGAATGATTGACATACTTTGTCCAGCATGTGATTCCCCACCAGGTACACTTCCAAACCCACCATCCAGATTTTTGCAACTTGCAATATAGCTTACAGCATTTGGAACATTGATTTTATCCAAGCGTTGTAGTAATGACAAACAACATATTGAAATGTAGGAGAACCTATAGGAAGAGCAAGAGAAGAACATACTAATTTTTGTTATTATTATTAACACCATGGCAGCAACAACAACAAAAATAGTTATTTTACAGAAATTTAAAGCCGTGAAATAAGTAGAGAGAAAGAAAACCTTGTATCGACTTCACCCCACATGTCTCCAGAAAAGGATCCATCTTCATTCTGTAGCCCAGAAACATCTGACTTCAAGGTCAAATGAAAACAAGAAACAGCTAGAGAAAGCCTTTGCAGCCCTTTCTAGCTGCTAACAAAAACCTCTTATAGGAGCAGCATACCTATGAGTTTGTTTATATTTGTCTATTCAATAGACAAACCTAGGAATTTCGTATTTCCGTATAAAAACGTACATTAGTAGGGAAACTTTGCTCTCAGAGAACCTTAATTTCTTGGGATTATGGCACAGTTGGTTGTACAAAATGAAGTGGAATAGGACACAAGATAGTATTAAAGATATAGAAAATAAATATTCAAAGAAATATTCAGTATGTGCTCTTCGCGAGAGGGAACATATACACAAAGCATAGCTAATAACACCAAAAAATAAAAAAAATAGGGAAACACATGAAAGTCTGATTGAGGATACAATCAGAAACCTTATCAATGTCAATAACATTTATCTTGTTGAAAAGGGCCAATACTTGTACAGCACTGAGTGTGTACAATACGTGTGGATCATGCCCAATGTTACCACCGAATCCCCCTGCATGAGAAAGTATATCATCATAAAATCCGGTAAATGTGCAACTTCGAGAACAGAATATGATGGACCTACCTTAAGAAGTATTAACATGGAGTCTAAATTCATTATGAAATAAAACAAGCGAACATCACAAACCAGTTTCGTGTTGACACTTCAAGATCCAAGAAACAACTTCCTCAGGATCTACTGTGGTAAGCCTTCCAAAGAGATCCAGAGTGGTCAAACCCCAATATGCCCCATTCATCCTTATATGCTCCATCACAACAGATTCAAAATCATCTTTCTTCTGAGGACACAAATAACAAAAAATGGATTGAGCATATAGGAAATCCTACGACAGCAGCGCGAAATCTTTCTAAGAAAAAACAAGAACATTCTGGGAATAAGTCTTGGCAACACCAACCTTTTCAACAGATAGAATGTATTGCACATGCTTCTCAACTTCTAGCTCCCCCATCCTAGAATGAAGTCTGCAGATTATACTTCAGAACCTCACAAAGGCTGAAAAGGACAGCAATGTGAGCATGGTTCGCAATATCGGCCGAGATGTCCGTATCTCGGCTGTCTCGTCCAGGTATCGGCAGCTGGCGATACAAGATTTGGGGACGATACAGCGAATCGGTTCATCTCGGCCATCTCGTCCGAGTTATCGGCCGAGACCTCACGAGACGCCGATATTCAGCATAGTCGACGTGTCTCGGCCGATATCGCGTCATCGACTCGCGAGCCGCCGACGCCCTCGTCCAACGGGGAGGCAGAAACTTACCGTAAACGGCACGTCGACGCAACTCCAGAGGACGCCGACGCTACGCGACGCAAGAGGCACGAACTTTTTTCTCCTTCTGCTTCTTCTTAAGCTTCCCCAGTCGCGGATCTGCCTCTCCAATCAACACCTTCTTCTTTCTTTTTCACGAATCTGCGCTGCTCGCTGCCGAAGCTGCCGGCGCCCCCTGCTTGCTGCTCGCTGCTCGCTGCCGTGGTTGCCGCTACCGATCAACGCGACGAGGGACGAATCGATGATGATTTTATGTATTAATTATTACTATATTAATTGATAGCTAATAAATAATAATTAATAATTAATTAGTATATTAGTAGTTATTTTATTGTATAAATTGTTTAGTTAATTAAAATTTTAAATTTAAATTAAAAATTTTAATGAATTTATATAATTTAATTAAATATATATTATTAAATTAATATTAAAAATTATTTTTATTTATAATTATACATCTCAATTCTCAATTAATAATTACTACAAATTATTCTTACTATAACTTGATATTTTTATTTTAAATTTATTAAATTAATTAGTGTAGCTTATTTATAAAGATAGCATTAATTTGTATATTAATTTATAATTAATAATTAATTCTATATTAATTGGTAAAAATAGCATGAATTAGTATATTTATTGATAACTAAAAATTAAATTTTAAATTATAATTAAAATATTTTAATATGTTTATGTCTATTAATTTATATTTTATATCTCGTTTTTGTATAGAAGTATTATTAATATAAATTAATTAGTATAAAAATGATATTAATTATTAAATTATTATATTTGTATAAATTATTTTGATCAATAATTATAATTTTTTTATTTTATGATGTCAAATAAAATAAGTGCATTACAAACTTAACTTCAAATTATAATTTTTAATGCATTTAATTAATTTGAGTAAATAGATATTATTAAATTAATATTAAAAATTATTTTTACTTATAATTATATATCTCAATTAATAATTACTACAAGTTATTCTTAGTATAACTTAGTATTTTTATTTTTAATTCGTTAAATTAGTCAGTATAGCTTATCTATAAAGATAACATTAATTTGTATATTAATTCATAATTAATAATTAATTGTATAGTAATTGATAACAATAACATGAATTAGTATATTTATTGATAATTAACAATTAAATTTTAATTTATAAATAAAATAGTTTAATATGTTTTATGTCTATTAGTTTATATTGTATATCCTGTTTTTATATAAAAGTATTATTAATATAAATTAATTAGTATAAAAATGATATTAATTATTAAATTATTATATTTGTATAAATTATTTTGATCAATAATTATAATGTCTTCTATTTTAGGATGACAAATAAAATAAGTACACTATAAATTTAATTTCAAATTATAATTTTTAATGCATTTAGTTAATTTAAGTAAATAGATATTATTAAATTAATATTAAGAGTTACTTTTATTTATAATTATACATCTCAATTAATAATTACCTATTTTATTATTAAATAAATATTGTAAAAGTTAAATGTCAATCAAAATTTCATGTGTTATATTATAAATTATGAAAATGTAATAATATATTTATTTTAAGACTTCAATAATGTGCTAGCATTTTTTATAATAACTCATTTTATATTATCTAAATCATATATTTACATTGTTTAATGATTCAAATGTGATTATCTAATTTTTTATAATTTTTTTATGATTTTTTTTAAATAAATAAATTTTATTTCATGCCTAATTAATAATTAATACAAGTTACTTTTAATATAACTTAGTTATGATATTTTTATATTTATTTTCTTAAATTAATTAGTAGGAAGCATTAATCTTATATTAATTGTTAATTAATTTATATAGTAATTATTAGTACATTAATTGATAATTAATAATTAATTAGTATATTAATTGATACAAGTAGCATTAATTAATATATTTATTGATAACTAATTATGTATATTAATTATTAAGTAATAATTACTATGTAATAATACTTTAAGATTAATTTATAATTATAATCTAATAAAAATAATTAATAATACATGAAATAATATAATTTAGAGTAATTATTTTTAATTATTAATAATAATAAGTGTATTGTAAATATATTTACTATTAGTATTAGTAATTTTATTTTATAAATTATTTAGTTAACTAAAAATGTAACTTTAAATTATAGTTTTTAACGAATTTAGTTAATTTAATTAATTATATATTATTATATTTATTTTTATGTCTATTAATTTACATTTTACATCTTATTTTTATATTAAAATATTGTTAATATAAATTAATTAGTATAAAAATGATATTAATTATTAAATTATTATACTTCTATTAATTAATTTGATCAATAGTTATAATGCTTTTTTTATTTTAGGATATCAAATAAGCTGGCAGATATTGGTTGGGAACGTGGTACACACGAACTTACATATGGTGAGAACATTTATCGGACAAGGGATTCACAAGCACGTCATGGAAAAGGGATTGATATAAGAAACTCGAAAGAGAAAAATTCTAGTAATGATAATAAATCAACTGATAGTGGAGGCGGAGGTGGGGGTTTTAGTAGTGGTGGATGTGGATATGATGGTCATCGTGGTGGCTATGATGAAGGTGAGGAGGATGACAATCATGGTGGTGGTGATGGTTATCAGGAATTGACTCAAGCAAGAATCCAAACATGGAAAAAAGGGCATGATGACTTCATTGCCACACAAGATGCATATCATGAATCAAGAAGACTATTAAAACAGGACCTTGATCCACTTGAAGCATAGTAAAGGTATTAGGATCGGATAGTCAATTAACCAAGTCAAGACAGTGATTCAATTGATTATGCATACGAGAAAGTTTTACAGAGGCAACAAAGGCAAGTTAGCCAACCAGTCACCACAAGTCCTATGCTTGATGTTTGGATGGGTCACATGAATTGGAACATGAAAGATCATCCTCATCACCCCCATTGCGAAGATCTCGTAGTCGTAGTAGTGCTATTTCTAGTAGAGTTCATCGAGATCCTTGTTATGGTTATCCTAGAATTGGTGGTTACTACGGTTAGGATAGACATCATCACCCTAGTAGTAGTGGTGGTAGTTATAGATATCTTAAATCCCAAGTGGACCAACGGCTCAAATTGATGGAGGTTATGGCTTGAGTAGCAGTGGTACACAAATGCACTATCCACCCAATTAACAACTATATCCACAAAGTTCTAATGACCGCTCTTCACAAGATACTGGTGAAGGATTCTCTTTCGTATTCTTCTTTGGACCTCAGTTTGTTCCCATCCATATAAAAAAGGAGAAGAATTTCAACATTATCATCGCTCCACATATCGTGAAAAAGAATGTTTACCTATTTTATTGTTAAATAAATATTGTAAAAGTTAAATGTTAATAAAAATTTTATTTGTTATATTATAAATCATGAAAATAGAATAATATATTTATTTTAATACTTCAATAATGCATTAGCATTTTTTTAATATAATAACTCATATTATTTTATCTAAATCATATATTTACATTGTTTAATAATTCAAATGTGATTGTCTGTTTTTTTTCTAATTTTTTTTATATTTTTTAAAAAATTAATTAAACAATATTTCATGCCTAAAGTTGCATCTTACCTGAGATACAACGTGACTGTTGCGACCGCAACTGCGAACCATGAATGTGAGCCATGTTTACAGATTATTCATCAGAAAATAACATATAGGAAAGTCTGCATATTATTCCTTAGAACCATCGCTATAGAGGACAACAATGTCAAACATGGACCATGGTATTTTAAACTCTGAATTCAGTTGACAACAACTCAATTGGTGTTGTTCTTGACATTAATCCCCCTTACTCGTTTGTAATTAAAATTGCAAGTGATTATTTTTTAATCAAATATTATAAGTCATTAAGATGCCATAAAATAATCTTAAATGTAAGCATTAGATTTCAAATGTAAGGAGGAGGGTTTTCTAATTTATCAACATGAAGATCCTATAATAAGTTGCATAGATTTCAAATGATGGAGACCTAAGAAAAGGAAATGGAAGTTGGTTCTCCTACTTGAGTACCAAAACACCAGATTTGAGGAGGGAAGAAGCGATGACCCTCCAGCGAGTGTCATCACCGAATTCCGTCTGGAAGGTAAATCACTTTTAGGGTGGGATTCCCCCAACCTTCATCCGAATAGTGATGAAAAATTAGAGTCACCACTAATCATTTTTGGGGTGCGATTGGTCACCTAAAAGGAAATTATCTATGCCGCTAGAAATAGGCTCGAGAGTTGATTACGCGTGTGGAAGGATTAACACCCCATACGATGCCCTTTCGGTACCTATCTTAAGGATCATAGGTTTCTAACTTGTTTTAATTGTTTAACCTAAAGTTAATTAGTCTAAAGTTGATGTCAAATTTGCCTACGACCTAAAGTTCTACTCTTTTTATTTTCCTAAGTTGTTTGTTAAAGTTAAAATTAAGTCTAATTTATCCTAAGCCATAAAGGGAAATCCTAATGCTTTTGTTTTTAAAGTTTGAAATTAAATCTAAGTTATATAAAAGTCTAATAACAGATGGTAAATGCTAAGTGAAAATTAAGAGATGGTAAGTTATCTAGGTTATCTAAAATCTAAAGGAAGCTATGCACAATGATGGTAAAAAGAAAGGGACAAGTGTTCAATAAGCTTAAATGTTTGAAAAGCTAAGTGTTTAAAAAGGTTTTTTTTTGTTTTGTTTTTTTTGAAAACGTTTTTAATTAAAAAGGTTTTTTTAGGTTTTAGAAAGATTGAAAAATAAATAAATAACTAAAACAAATACAAATGTGTAGTGTTTGCTAATATCACCCTAATGGTCCATAAAACAAATAAAAATAAAATAATAAAAAATAAAGTTTACCCTAATAAATTATGTCCAGTGCTGCTATGATAAAAACCAAAATATTTACAATATAAAGTAAAAAAGAAATAGTGCTGGTCAACATCCGTTGGTGGGCAATCCTGTGAGGACCCGTGTCATAGTCCTGAGAGTTAGAGGTTGTGAGGTGCCTTATCTTGTATCGACACGTGTTTGAGCTTGGATGAATTAGTCTTTTTTTGTGTTTGGGCAAACACCTTGACCCGACGGCCAGTGGGAGTCTGAGGGCGCAGCGCCTCGGCAAGGGTCTCGCTGCCCGGTCAGCGAGTAGGGGTCAAGGGGGCAACGCCCCTTGCAGGGATTCTGGGGCAGCACCCCGGAAGCCAAATTATTTTGGAGGAAGCTAAGTTGGAATTTCATGTGTAGCTTGGTTGATGTGGCCTTGGTCGGTATAGCATGGGTCGACATGGTCGACCTGGCAGAATGAGCGGTCGACGTGGTCAACGTGCGTCGATGTGTGTGGTCGATGCGAGATTCTTGTTCGACGTAGGTCGATGTGTGATCGAGGTCGACCAAGAGCAATTTCTCGAGAGCTTTTCCATGTGTATTGGTCGACGCGAGAAATGTTTGATGTGGGTTGATGTGAGGTCGACGTGGTCGATCCAGCTTAAGATCCCGCCTATTTTTGGGTCTACGTCGCCTCTGTGACAATGTATTTTCAATACGACTTCTGTCTTTCGATTTTATGGTTCTTTTTCGGTAGCCGCCGACGCAGAGAGAGAGAGAGAGAGAGAGAGAGAGAGAGAGAGAGAGTTGTCGTCTGTACAATTGTTGTGGGTGCGTTCTTGGAATCGAGAGGCGCCATTGGAGAGGAGCAAGGAGGAAAGAGGATCATCCGATTTCTTGATTTCCAAACCCTAACACAATCGGATCTAAGGTAGGTGGTTCTATCTCCTGAAACCTGTTTTATGAGTTGTAATTGTTTGAGATGACAATTGCGGGAAGTTTGTATTGTGATGTGTGATTGTGAGACATGCGTGAATTTATGTAGATATATACATGTGTTTTGCGTTGAGAAACATGTGATAGAGATGTCCTTGAGCTGTATTGAGGTGTAATGTGAGTTTGAACATATGTGTATGATTTGTTATGCTTAAATAGAGATGTTCCATGAGTTAAATTGTGTATTTCGTTATCATGCTTGTGTTTGAGATATGAGGTCCCAGTGAGGGGACAGTCCTGGATTGGACATGAGATATGAGGTCCCAATGAGGGGACAGTCCATGGGATGGACATGAGACATTGAGGTTCCATTGAGGGAACCTCCTGTGAATTTCTTGTGTGTATTTCATTGTACTTTAATTACACTACACTGCATATATCTGCACAAAGCATTTTATGGAGGAGATGTTGGGTTGGTCCAGGGAGACATAACCCCTACTAAGCTGTGGTTTGCTTACCCACCTTTAATGTCTTTTTCTGCAGGACCTAGCAGGCGTTAGGAGATTGTCACGCCGTGGATGCATGAGACCCTTGTATTTACTTCAGATTGGTGTATTTATGTGAAACACTGTGTTTTGGGGCTGGTGACCCTATTAAACATGTAATACAATTTTATGATATGGATTGGTTTTCTTGTATGGTTTGTGCATGACATGTGTGAGGTTATAGCAGGTTTGGGGCAACACCCTGGTGGGAGCCGTAATAGGTGACCATTCACCAACCCCTTGTCCTCATGGGTGCGAGGCATGGGGCATCACTAACTGGTTCCCCGGTGTTGCTAACATCACCCTAATGGTCCATAAAACAAATAAAAATAAAATAATAAAAAATAAAGTTTACCCTAATAAATTATGTACAGTGTTACTATGATAAAAACCAAAATATTTACAATATAAAATAAAAAAAGAAATGATGTTGGTCAGCATCCGTTGGTGGGCAATCCGGAATGAGCTAGCTTGGAGGACACGCATCAGAACTCTCAAAGGAATGGATAAGCAAAGAGGGAAGGAAGAAGAGAGTATTCATGGTTAGATATTAATGACAATTTATGAACCCTATGACTGTAATAGAATAAATAGAGAAAATAAAATGAGACCAAGCAGTAACCAATAACCTATGATCTGAACCAATAGACTCATGCGCCAGTGAGCTCAAGCAAAAAATGTAAGGGAAAACAAAATAAACCAGACACATTTGAAGCAAAAAACCACACCTAGACATATTTATGAGAAACCAAAAGTGGATTAAGCCAATCAAACATAAATGACCAAACACAGCGGCCAAGACGAGACCAAACATTTAGTAACATGAATACAAAAAAAATCCTAAATCCTAGGATTCCAACAAAGAAACAAGCAAAAGGAAACCAAATTCCAAAATCAAACAAGCAAACACAAAACCACTGAGATACACATACAAGAGACCTTTTATCAAGAGACCTTTTAGATGTCGAATGAGTGGACTAGTTGAAACAAGCAAACATAGCAGCCAACAGAGACCTTTATACTTGCTTTCTCCTTTCTTTTTCATTTTTTTAGCATCTAGATCAAAATCAAATTAAACAAATGCTCTCTTTACCATACAGGCTATGGACGGATGAACAAAAGACTAGATAATATTTTGACACTGATTAAGCAAACGCTAGACCAACTTGACAAAACCAGCGGAGGAAAGAAAAACTAACAAAATCAGCAAGATCATAGGCAGTGTAACTGGATTTAATCCTAAGTAGTACAATGACACACCAATGAATCAACCAAAATGCAAACCCAGGAAACAATCATTAGACAACACACAACAAAGGTAGAAATGACAACAAGAGATTGAATCGGGCACGAATAACCAAGTACATCTCAGACGGGAGCCAACAAAAGGAAAAACCACCACTCGGACGAATGCTCTTCTCTTCCGTTATGACGTTTCTCCTCCTGGCCACGGTCTGGAAGTCCTCCACTTTAGCCTCCGGCCAATAGTTGTGACACACCGAGATGTCACCTTCCTCTACCCGCTTTCCTTAGTCGTTTGAGACCTCATAAAGACTTCTGGGTGATTGGCAATGAGGGTGGTGAAGGTAACGTTGAAAGGAATAGAAAAGGGGAATGGATCTAAGATGATGGTGCTCTATAATGGCCAGTGATGATGTTCCGGCCAAGGGGAGCAGGAGGTCCTCTGGTTTCGGCGATGGAGGAAAAAAAAGGATTTTGCGTCGTGTTTTCAGATTTTTCCAGAGAGGAGGAGGACTGTGGATGAAAGTTTTTTTTTGGTTTTGGATTTTTTCCTGAGAAAAGAGGAGAGTCTGGTTAATCGGGTTTGGGGGTTTTATAGGCGAGGGGATTAGGGTTATGGCCGGGGGTGGATCGGCGGCGTGGAGTTGGTGATGAACTCGGGTTTGTCACGCCCCCAAATTCTGAGCACTCACAGAATCAGGAATGCGACGCCCCTCACGCCCTTCAAGGGTCGAGGGGTTTGTGACTGATTCAACCCTGTACAATACCACAACGGGGGTAGCATTGTACTTACCGATGATCCAAACACAACATGCAATCAACCAATATTTATATCAGTGCAATCAATATTACGGAATTAAGTCAACACCATAAACACAAAGTAGCAAGGTCCAGATTATCTAAGTTTATACAACTCGTCACGGACCCAAGTCCAGGAAATAAAATAAATAGATAGAAACCAAGTTCATAAAAAAAATCCCTAAGATGTTCCAACCTGGTCTACTATGGCTCCACCAGATACTCCATATAATCTATAGAAAAGAAAGACAAAGTAGGGTGAGCACGAAAGCCCGGTGAGGTGATCTCCATCTCCACACCGTCCTATAAGGTGAAATCCTATGTCTACATGGTCGGTGTATGCTTGTGCCAGGTGTAGTGTCACATCTCAATACAAATAAATACTAACCAATCACGAAAAAAGCCATTTCAACTAATCCCACATCATGTAAAGCTTGTCGGTAAAACAATCATCTAAGAAATTTCCACCCACATACTCAGGAATTTCAGCTACCACTAGGCTGCCATATGTGGGACCCTCGGTACCCCATCGACAACCCGCCACATATGGGACCTGGGTTAACCAGCCACATAGGGGACCTGCGGCCTCTTGCCAGCCCTATATGGGACCCTCGGTTGACCCAACCAGCTTCGCCACCCAATCTACACGTTATTAGGAAACAAGATATCTCCAGGATAATACAAAGATCACAAACATGCAGATCACTAATCCAACAAGAACAAACCCCAAAGGTTATTTATATACGTGAATGGATATGTTCATCCATTAGTCCACTAACAATTAAGATTAGACCAGTGTTAAAATTCAAAATCATAAATAACGGCTTGTTATTTAGTGCACATGAACCGATACCATAAATGTTCAATTACAAATCGAAAATTTAGGACTAAATAACCACATAAAATTAGGAACCATAAATTGCCTAATACATATGTATATATATATACGTATATATATATATATATTTAGCTATTTATTTGTATATATATACATATATATTTATTATATATATATATATATATTATTACAATTAGGGTTGACCGGCCCACACACCAGCCCATTAGGGCTGGCGTTGACGCACGGGGCAGCAAGACGCCGCCCCCGTCTCCCGTCTCCCGGTCGCCAACGCGCAGGCGCGACGCGCCAGGCCGGGAGGCGGCAAGGCCGTCGCCCCCGTCTCCCTCTTCCCTTCGTTGGCCCGCAGACGCGCGACAGCCCGACGACGCCGCCGCCTCGGCCCTCCGTCTCTCTCTCCAGGCGGAAGACGTGCGATCGCCCAAGACGCCGCCGCCCCTTGCCCGGTCTTCCCACGCCGACGGCGGTTGAGCATCGCTCCACGAACCACGACGCCGTCGTCTTCCCTTCCCCCTCCGTGGCGCGTGCACAGGAAGCCACCGGCTTCGTCCAACCCGACGGCGCCGTGCCGACCAGCCTACGATCGACGCGGTTTTATATATATATATAAAAAAATATATATATATATATATATATATATATATATATATCTATTTAGATTTATATTTATCAAAACTGATACAGATTCTACCCAATAACTTTACAATCCGCGTTCATTGAGCAGTAACATCGATAATTAAAAACCAATAATCAGGATTCAATCATCTAAAATCACCTACCTGGATTCAAGCTCGGAAGGTCAAGAACACGGTGGCTGCGATACTGTTTTCCCTAGACTGCGCACAACGAATGTAGGGACGAATGTAGGGTTTACCCTAAGTTTCCCTCTATTTATACCCATACAAAATTATATATTAATGGATTTATAATATTAATAATAGCAATAATCATAAGAATTAATAATAATAATTGATATGAGTAAATAATGTATTAACGGCATATTAATTATAAACCTTAAAAAAAATATCAAAATAATTAATCGAATATTTTAATAGTCATTATACCTAAACACGCGTCACCTAGGTACGAGTAGTTACATTCTCCCCACCTTAGGACTTTTCGTCCCCGAAAAGATAAGTCACCTCTAATGGAACAAAAGAGTTATGCGCAACCTAGCCACAATTAGCATAATAAACAAACAACACCCGTGCCAAAGTAACCACCATGCACATCAAACCACATACAACCAAATCACAACCATAAGCACAGTAAACAAAACAATAAGATCAACTACCTCAAGGCACGAGAAGGATTTGACACCCTCCCCACCTCAGGGTCGTTCGTCCTCGAACGGTTCGGGGGTGAAGAACACGCATCTGACTCTCGCGTTCCCAGGTCTGCTCCTCCATGTTGCGGTGACGCCACAAAACGCGAACCAACGGGATTGTCTTGCCCCGCAAGACTTGTTCCCGGCGATCTAAAATCTGGACTGGCGCCTCCACAACAGAACCATCATCTGCTAACTCTATCTCACGCCAATCGAGCACATGGGAAGGATCTGGATAATATTGCCGCAGTGGGAGACATGGAAAACATCATGAACACGAGCCAACTCGGGTGGTAACTCCAATCGATAAGCTACCGGTCCCACAACTGCAATGATAGGGAAAGGACCCACAAATCGAGGTGAGAGTTTGGAGCCTCGCCCAAACCGTCGTGACCCCGCCGTGGCGAGACTCGCAAGAACACGCGGTCCCCTACGACGAACTGAAGCGGTCGCCGCCGCCTATCAGCATAAGACTTCTGGCGACTCTGGGCCGTCAATATCCGCTGTCGGATCAGCTGAACCAACTCGGTAGTCTCCTGAACCAAATCGGGACCCAAAACAACTGCTTCCCCTGCCTGGGCCTAACACAGAGGGGAGCGACACGGTCGC
The DNA here is from genome assembly GCA_023512835.1 of Taxillus chinensis. Classification (NCBI taxonomy): domain Eukaryota; kingdom Viridiplantae; phylum Streptophyta; class Magnoliopsida; order Santalales; family Loranthaceae; genus Taxillus; species Taxillus chinensis. Next base: position 58,490,278 of record CM042088.1, on the reverse strand, counting down.
CCATACAATGCCTCATATGGCGCCATTCCTATCGTAGCCTGGTAGCTGTTGTTATAGGAGAACTCTACCAAGGGAAGGTGAGCCTCCCAACAACCTCCAAAATCCAATACACAAGCACGGAGCATATCCTCGAGAATCGAATAGTGCGTTCGGACCGGCCATCCGTCCGTGGGTGGTAAGTCGTACTCAAATTCACTCGGGTGCCCAAAGCACGCTGTAGCTGCTGCCAGAACTGCGAAGTGAACCGTGCATCCCTATCAGAGACAATCGATAACGGCACACCATGCAACCGTACCACTACATCGACATAACGTTGCCCCAAGGTCCGGACCGGATCGGTCTCACGAATCGGAATAAAGTGGGCAGATTTCGTCAAACGGTCAACAACAACCCAAATAGTATCATGACCTCTAGAACGAGGAAGCCCTGTGACGAAGTCCATAGTCACATGGTCCCACTTCCACTCGGCACAGTAACGATCGCAACTCACCGGCAGACCGCAAATGCTCGGCCTTGACCTGCCTGGCACGTTAAACACCGTCGAACAAACTCCGCAATGGCTTTCTTAAGGCCCGACCACCAAAATCGTTGCCGAACAAAGATGATACATCTTCGTTCCTCCAGGATGAACACCAAACGAGAATGATGAAATTCCCGTAAAATCGCTTCCCGAAGAGGAGATGGAACAAACAATTGACCTCGATAGCGCAAAAACATGGTCAAAATCTTCGTCCAATCTGTGGGAAGTACGGCGATCTGAATCCGATCCCGGAGGACCTCACACTCAAGATCCCCCAACTGACCTTCAATAACCTGACGCCGCAACTCAGGCACTGCTATAACCACACTCAAGCATACCCTGTCTTGCTCCCTGTATTGGTCGTAACCTCGAGAGAAGCAAGTTGCCCCATCATCTCCCATTCCTTGACAAGACAGAGAGCCACCGTGGCCTGGCTCTTCCGGTTCAAGGCATCGCTACTACATTTCCCTTCCCCGGTGTATACTGAAGGTCAAACTGAATCGCTGCATATACTCCACCCAACGCCTCGTCGGAGATTCAAATCCCGTTGAGAAAATATGTACTTCAAGCTCTTGTGGTCGGTGTATACCACAAACTTCTCCCCCCAGAAGATAGTGCTGCCAACTCTTCACCGCAAAGATCACTGCGACTAGCTCCAAATCGTGCGTGGGGTAATTTTTCTCATGGGTCCTCAACTGACGGGAACCATAAGCAATAACTCGTCCTTCCTGCATAAGTACACAACCCAGACCAACATTTGAGGCATCGCAATAGACCTCATAGGGTACACCCTCTTGTGGTAGGACCAGGATAGGTGCTGAAGTCAATCTGGCCTTCAACTGACTAAAAGCATTCTCACAAGCATTCGACCAGACAAATCGTACTCCCTTTCGGGTCAAGCTAGTCATCGGTGCAGCTAAACGGGAGAAGTCCTTCACAAACCTCCTGTAATAACCGGCCAACCCCGAAAAACTCCGAATCTCAAAAACATTCGTTGGCCGCTTCCAAGACATCACCGCCTTAATCTTGCCAGGATCTACTATGATACCCTCCGATGATACCACGTGCCCTAAGAACTTCACCCTCTGCAACCAAAAGTCACACTTCGTGAATTTTGCGTATAGCCTATGGTCCCTCAACGTCTGCAACACCACATGTAAGTGCTCTTCATGCTCGATCTCTGTCCGGGAATAAATCAAGATATCATCTATAAAGACCACCACGAACCGATCAAGGTAAGGTGTAAAGATCTGGTTCATCAATCCCATGAACACCGGCGGGGCATTTGTGAGCCCAAAGGGCATCACTAACCACTCATAATGGCCATATCGCAACGAAGGCCGTCTTCGGGATGTCTGACTCCCGCACACGCAACTGATGGTATCCAGATCTCAAATCAATCTTGAAAAACCAACGGGCACCCCTGAACTGATCAAATAAGTCATCGATCCTCGGTAGGGGGTATCTATTCTTCACTGTCACCTGGTTCAACCGTCGGTAGTCAATACACAACCGAAGCGAACCATCCGCCTTTTTGGCGAATAACACCGGAGCACTCCAAGGCGAACTACTCCGTCTAATAAAACCACGCACCAAAAGATCGTCAATCCGCCTCTTGAGCTCTCGAAGCTCAACCGGTGCCATCCTGTAAGCCGCCAACTGATAGGTACGGTCCCGGGTAACAACTCTATCGAGAAGTCCACCTCTCTCTCTGGTGGTAAATCAACCAAATCCTCGGGAAAAACATCGGAAAATTGATCCACCACCTTAGGTAACACCGCCTTACCCTCCCGTTGGGCGTCGACAAGTGTCAAACTAGCCAACTGATGGGTTACATCCCCCCATCCTTGCCTCAATGGCCCCAACTTGCACGCATCATCAGACCACTCACCCACGAAGGTGCCTCGAGTGCCCTCAGGTGTAAGGAAGGTCACTCGTCGCCTATAACATTCAATCACTGCCTCTACACGGGTCAACCAGTCCATACCCAATATCACATCAAAAAGCATCAAAGTGCATCACAAATAGGTTACATCGGAGGTCAACACCTCCGAGAGTAACCTCACATCCCGTACGCACCCTATCAATCACCACCAGGCCCCCTACGGGTGTATCAACCACAAGGGGCTGATCAACGGTGGTACAATCCAACTCTAATCCCTCTACGGTGGAGTGTGCAATAAAAGAGTGTGTAGCACCAGGTGTCAATCAAGACAAGACAAATAGTACGTGAAACCAAAATTGTACCTCTCACCGCAACGGGCCCCCGACTCGCCTCGTCAACTGGTGGAACTTCGCCTCTCTGTCGGCGATAGCATAGTTCCTCCCCTTCGAACACCGCCATTGGCCTGACTCGCCGTAGCTCGATCATTCTGTCCCTTCGAGTCCGGGCCTCCCGCCGAGGCCGCCGTGTAGCAGTCGCCCCGTACCGACCGCCCCGACCGAGCCGGTCTCGATATGGAGCACCGCCCCCTCGGCCCTAGTCACGAGGTCGATGTGGCCCCGTAACACTAGGCGAACGCGCAAGGACACTCTCCTATCCTGTGTCCTAGTCCCCCACATCAAAAGCACTTGAGTGGGTTGCCATTTTTCCGCCTACAATCCACCTCCTTGTGTCCCCCGAAGTCCACAAGATCGACATGTCCCTGAAAACCGTGAGGTAGAACTCGCTGCTGAGTTCCCCATATGTGAGAATTTGGGCACCGGCCTCTTGTCCCCCTGTCCCTCAGACGGCTCCTCTCTTGGCCTCTTTTGGTTAGGCCCCGATGAGCTCCCTGGTTTCTGAGTCCTGATCTGGTTTAAGTCCCGTTCTCCAATAAGTGCTTTGTTGACCGCGTCACTGTACGTGGTCAACTCCATCATGTTTAATCCCCTCCTGAGTGATGGTCTCAGCCCATCTATGAAATCCTGGGTCTTATTGGCCTCAACCCTCCATGACTGGGGGCAAATCTCCCTAGCTCGGTGAAAGCGGTGACATACTCTGTCACGGTCCGACCGCCCTGCTCCAGGTGTATAATACTCCCGTCGCCTCGTCTTCTGCACAGAGCGAGGGAAATACTCTGTGTAGAAGAGCTCCACGAAGTCCTCCCATGCCATCGGGCTCTCGTGAACATGCTTCACAGCGTCCCACCACCTACGGGCCCCACCTACCAGGAAATGTGTGGTTAAGCGGACCTTAGCCTCTTCGGGCACTTGGATCAGCTCGAAGATGTCTTCTGTCCATTTGACCCATTCCTCGGCCTCATCGGGTCTCGTATTTGCCTCAAACTTCGTCGGTTTCTGTTTCAAGAACCGACTCACCCAGTCGATCAGTACTGCAGGCGGAACCGTCGTGACCTGCGGGCCGGCTCACCTCTAAAACCTCCCGCTGCTTCTCTTGCCGAGGTTGCTGTTGCCTCCTCGGTTCCTCCTGCATCACTTCTCCTGGCCACTTCCCTCATGGTACCCTGCATGGCACCCTGGATTTGGCTCAATATTTGAGCCCCAATCCGAGCAAAGAATGTCTGAACCCAAGGCAGTCTTGGAGAACTCTGTTCTCCTTGTGATTCAGACCGAATGGACGGTTCCCCTCTGGACCTTGAGCCCTAGTCTTGGGTGCCATTCTCGTCCAACACATATCAACAATCTATTAACTATTGCATACTAGTCAAACCACCAAATTAACAATGAGGTTCCAAGCCTCTCATCCACACACATCACAATAGGTTGTTATTCACTTAGGCTTCCTAAGTTTAAACCAACTTAATAGCATTTTCAATCAAGCAGAACCAGTCACCAAGGAAAAATCAAATCACAAACATTCAATAATACAACCAACACAAACACGTCATCAGAATAACATCATCAAATCATTTCTAGTGCCTAGATATGCACAATCAGTTTGCAGCATGTATGCACCCAACCCAAATGCTTCCTAAGATGATCCGACGGACCCTTAGTCAACCCGAACACATATAAGGACTGCGTTGATCAGGCGCCCTCCCTATAGTCTTCCAAGCTTCTAAGTGTCTATCAATCACCCCTCACTAACCTAGGTCCACTAGACCATGCTCTGATACCAACTTGTCACGCCCCCAAATTCTGAGCACTCACAGAATCAGGAATGCGACGCCCCTCACGCCCTTCAGGGGTCGAGGGGTTTGTGACTGATTCAACCCTGTACAATACCACAACGGGGGTAGCATTGTACTTACCGATGATCCAAACACAACATGCAATCAACCAATATTTATATCAGTGCAATCAATATTACGGAATTAAGTCAACACCATAAACACAAAGTAGCAAGGTCCAGATTATCTAAGTTTATACAAGCGTCACGGACCCAAGTCCGGAAATAAAATAAATAGATAGAAACCAAGTTCATAAAAAAAAATAATCCCTAAGATGTTCCAACCTGGTCTGCTATGGCTCCACCAGCTACTCCCTATAATCTGTAGAAAAGAAAGACAAAGTAGGGTGAGCACGAAAGCCCAGTAGGTGATCTCCATCTCCACACCGTCCTATAAGGTGAAATCCTATGTCTACATGGTCGGTGTGTAACGCCCCCAAATTTGAAACCTCCAAACCGGGTGCGTTAGCGGAAAATAAATATACAAATTTTATATAAATTTCAAACTATTACTTATTTAATCAAACAAACCATTTATTATTACAAATTTTAATCCAAGATCTTTAAGGTTTAGGGGTTTAGAGACTAAGTGTCCATAACCCATTATTACATAACAAAGCACACGAGCAAACAACTTAATAAATCTTTAAAATTTCACACAACTTTATTTCCAAGCACTTCTCGACTCCTTATCCTAGTTTCTCCATCCCTTAATTACCTGGGGTTGGAAAATAAATCATAAAAAGGGTGAGCTCAAATAGCCCAGTAAGGGTAAACATAAGTGGGTAAGGAAAATCATGAAGATATCGAACATAGGAAATACCATATAATATTTACACATCATACATGATCAACATTTCACAAGGAAATCATGACATGGAAGATTATGTTTAGACATCGTATCATAACATCATGACCTAGGTTAACCACCCAGATGCCGTATCATAACATAACATATTATCACTGGATTGACACTCTCCAGTGATGTTCTTTACCCAATGCATTAGAGGTCTTTCTGGAACCACCCATCATAAACTTACTTTGTCCAAACATAAGAGGTTATAACAACTTTAACATATATAACATGAGCCATATCATAGAATTCCAATAAAACATTCAAGATTAACAAGGATAACCACGAATATCAAAATGGTTATCTACCCCAATCAATAGCATAGATTATCAAGAGAGAGATTAAAAAGAAACTAATGTTTTCAACAATAAATTGAAAATAGAAGAATAAGAAACATAAAACTCTTACAATAATAATTCCAAATAAAACAAGTTAAAGAGGAAGAGAAAAGAGAGAAAAGGAAAAGAAAAACCCTTATAATAATAATGAAATATAGATTATAATGAAAAAGAAAAAGGGGATGAGAAAAACCCTCACAATCCGCTTGTCGTTCTCCGCGTTCTAAACCTTAAAAATATCAAAATACTAAATTAGCATTAATGCTTGAAAAGTTCAATATCACACATATCTCCTTTATATATATATATATATATATATATATATATATATATATATCATACTTTAACTTATATCTTTTAATAGGCATACCGTGCTTGTGGGGTTGAATATTAATTTGGGTTCCCGCTTCTATTGTTGTTCCATCTCCTATTTCGATCCCATGCATCGTAAGCCTTGAGTTGTGCACTAACTAGGTTATATGCTTTGAGAGTTTTTGAATAAGATTTACTTCTTGTATTGGGTGAACGGAAAAGACGTTCGATAAGCTTATTTTTCCTACGTGTCTTCCACCTTAACCATGAGGGGATATTAGACACGGGTCTAAAGGGAATATCAGGAGGAGATAAGGATGGCAATAGCTGTGAGGTTGAAGCATTAACAATTGGGGTTGCAGAAGAAGAAGGGCGATTGTCGGGGGAATTCATTTTGGAAGTCGTTCCTTACGATCTTCCGCTATCTAGAACCTTAAAAATAAAAATAAAAAAATAAGTTAATATTCTCATCTTTTCACTTGAATTATAGAATGACAATATATACTATGATAAAATACTATAATTTAAAATCATTACACATGTATATATAAATATATATGAGGTGGCAAGGCCAACCATGTATGTATATATACGAGGTGGTACAACCAATCATATAAATAACATATGTAAGGTGGTAAAACCAACCATGAATATAGTATATATGAGGTGGTAAAACCAACCATATAGATCTACATAATAAATAAGAAGTAACTTCAAAATTTCAAAATCTTAAGTATTACCTTTCGTAGAACTTCGACGCTTGGTAAGTACCAAAAGCAAAAGAGGATTTGAGTAGAGTTTTGGGGTGTTAAGAGGGCTTAAGGGAGTGTTTTGAGAGGGAATTTCTTGGTGTGGCTTGAGGGATTTGTGCATTGAGAGGAGAGGCAAGACACTCCTTATATAGGCAAGGATGGTAGGTGTAATAGTGTGAAAAATAGTGTACAAATTTGACTTTGGCATTAAATTAAATTATTTAAAATATATATAATACTTTATTTTCTTCATATTATCTCTTATTAAAAACGTGGTTATCTCCTCCTACCATTAAAAAAATGTTTTAAGACTTTTAAACCTAGAAGGTTCCTTTGGCATCAAAAGTCCACATTGGTGTACTCCCTACTAATTCAATTATAACGTTTTTAATTTTGTAGTTTTTGATAAATGGCCAATTGTATTGCAGTACTAACTCAAATATCTACAAATGGGTATCAATTTTATAATTTTTAAATATGTATAACAAAAGTTATTGAATTTTAAAGTCATACTAAAATGTTTACCCGTTCATACTAAACCTATGTGTAGTATTTTAAATTCTGGAATTGATTGGCTTCATATTAAATTCTGAAATTTCTACACGTTTTAGCTAAGTCATAAATGAACAAATGGGATTTGGTTTCATGTCAATTGGATCTGTATAATTCAAGTTATGGATTTTTGAATGGGACCTCCAGAATCTGCCTCATTCAAATTTTTGGGCCTTACCTATGTTTTATACTTTTGGTAAAGTTACGGCTTGTAATACTTACTTACCCATAGTAATTTGGTTTAAGAAACTAAATGACATAATATATAGCATCTAAACGTTTTATGACGTATAAGAAATTATTTTATTTTTATAACGTATTTAATATTTATGCGGATAAAATAATATAATTGCATAATCAATAAACAATAAAGTAAGATAACATTATAGCATAAAATATTATAATCCTAAACATAAACATTAATATCATATTCTATGGCCTTTGTAAAATTTCTTGAATTATATTAGCGTATGTGCGTAGGACGTGTTGTGCTTCGGCAGTAGAGCTGCACAACCGTTCGGCTAACATTGTCGTGGTTGTCGCACGAATAACCTCAAACTTCTCTCGTGTCTCGTCGCATTATATTGCAGCCATTGGACACGAGCATTTAGCTCATCTACAAGAAAGCATAGCTTTGTAACTTCAAGTCGTATTGCTCGCCGATCTTCATCTCGTACACTATTCTCTGGATGACGGTACTTGAGAACTTGATGCCATAACTCTTATTATTATTCTTCTTACTTCTATACTCTCTTATAAATAAAATCTCATACTCATATCTATTTATGGAAGTCCAAATGGATACTATTCATAACGGCCAGTTACTATTCTAACGGCTACTTACTAGTCACATGCTATTTGAATGACTATATTGGGTGCTTATTTTTATCGTGATAATATCTAAAATATCCTTTCTAACTATTGTTAACAATGACATTATTATTATTTTATTATTATTACTCTTTAAGGAAGAACTTAAATAGCTAAAAATTTTGCGGGTCTTACACGGTGTATGCTTGTGCCAGTGTAGTGTCACATCTCAATACAAATAAATACTAACCAATCACAGAAAAGGCCATTTCAACTAATCCCACATCATGTAAAGCTTGTCGGTAAAACAATCATCTAAGAAATTCCCACCCACATACTCAGGAATTTCAGCTACCACTAGGCTGCCATATGTGGGACCCTCGGTACCCCATCGACAACCCGCCACATATGGGACCTGGGTTAACCGGCCACATAGGGGACCTGGCCTCTTGCCAGCCCTATGTGGGACCCTCGGTTGACCCAACCAGCTTCGCCACCCAATCTACACGTTATTAGGAAACAAGATATCTCCAGATAATACAAAGATCACGAACATGCGATCACTAATCCAACAAGAACAAACCCCAAAGGTTATTTATATACGTGAATGGATATGTTCATCCATTAGTCCACTAACAATTAAGATTAGACCAGTGTTAAAATTCAAAATCATAAATAACGGCTTGTTATTTAGTGCACATGAACCGATACCATAAATGTTCAATTACAAATCGGAAATTTAGGACTAAATAACCACATAAAATTAGGAACCATAAATTGCCTAATACATATGTATATATATATATATATATATACGTATACATATATATATAGCTATTTATTTGTATATATATACATATATATTTATATATATATATATTATTACAATTAGGGTTGACCGGCCCACACACCAGCCCATTAGGGCTGGCGTTGACGCACGGGGCAGCAAGACGCTGCCCCCGTCTCCCGTCTCCCGGTCGCCAACGCGCAGGGCGCGGCGTGCCAAGCCAAGAGGCGGCAAGGCCGTCGCCCCCGTCTCCCTCTTCCCCTCGTTGGCCCGCAGACGCGCGAGCGACCGACGACGCCGCCGCCTCGGCCCTCCGTCTCTCTCTCCAGCGCAAGACGTGCGATCGCCCAAGACGCCGCCGCCCCTTGCCCGGTCTTCCCACGCCGACGGCGGTTGAGCGTCGCTCCACGAACCACAGCGCTGTCGTCTTCCCTTCCCCCCTCCGTGGCGCGTGCACAAGAAGCCACCGGCTTCGTCCAACCCGACGGCGACGTGCCGACCGGCTACGATCGACGCGGTTTGCATATATATATATATATCTATTTAGATTTATATTTATCAAAACTGATACAGATTCTACCCAATAACTTTACAATCCGCGTTCATTGAGCAGTAACATCGATAATTAAAAACCAATAATCAGGATTCAATCATCTAAAATCACCTACCTGGATTCAAGCTCGGAAGGTCAAGAACACGGTGGTCGCGATATCGTTTTCCCTAGACTGCGCACAACGAATGTAGGGACGAATGTAGGGTTTACCCTAAGTTTCCCTCTATTTATACCCATACAAAATTATATATTAATGGATTTATAATATTAATAATAACAATAATCATAAGAATTAATAATAATAATTGATATGAGTAAATAATGTATTAACGGCATATTAATTATAAACCTTAAAAAAATATCAAAATAATTAATCGAATATTTTAATAGTCATTATACCTAAACACGCGTCACCTAGGTACGAGTCGTTACAGGGTTAATAATGGGTGGGTTTGGTTTGAGAGAGAGAGGAGAACCGGGGTTAAGGCCATGGTTGAGTTTGGAGGGCTAGAGAGAGAGACGCGATGAGCTGGGTCCTCCATCCGGTGGTCCTCTAGGTGTGCCGACGTCACTTGTGTGGCTTCAGGGATAAAGACGAGATCGAGGAGGGAGAGAGAAGGGAAGACGACACAGAGTGGTTAGAGAAGATAAGGCCAAACGACATTGTGGCTGTCATTTATTTTTGGTTTTTTATTTATTTGTTTTGCTTGTTGTATTTTGTTTTTTGGTCTTATTTTCAACAAATCAAAATGGCGGCATGTGGATGAGAGATGGGCGGGAAAGAAAAAGGAAAAATAAAAATTAATTTATTTTGGGATTTTTAACTGACGTCTTTGGGTTTTTGGGATCGGTAAGGCAACCCAGATTTCCAAAAAACTTGAAAAAATTATTTTTGGACACGGGACATCACGACGAGTGACCTCATGTCATTTTTATTTGAAAATAGTCACGTTTTTATGGTGAGCCTGTATTGAGTGTCCCAAAACGATTTTATCACTGAAAAACGTATTTATTTTTTGATGTTATTTAAAAAGCTCCAGGAGCGAATAATATATATATATATATATATCAAAATTCTCAGAACGATGAGTAAAATGAGAATATGAGGTTCGTGACTTGATCCGGAGTGCCATTTTAGAGGTCAATAATCGTTTGACCACCGTTAGCAGCCAAAACGCTATTTTGACCATATCTTTTTCGTTTGACATCGAAAGTGAGTACAATCAAAGACGTTGATTCTTAAACTTTATTTTTTATCACTTGGGACTGGCTCTTTGGCATTTGAAAGCTTTTCTGGATAAATCTTGAAATTGGGTATTTACTGTAAAGATCCGTACCTGTGTGAGATTGAGTTAGCCCCTGAATAAAGTGAGTAATATCTATTCGACAGCTGTGACCTTAACATAAGCGTTTTGAGTTATTATTATTATTATTTTAATATTTTAAGTTTAATACCATGTCATTATTTTATAATTATTTTAATATTTTGAGTTACTATTATTATAATATAATTATTTAAGAACTTGAGTTATTATTATAATAATTAATGTTATTATTATTATTATTATTATTACAATTATCATTGTTAATCCTATTATTATTATTATTATTATTATTATTACTAAATCTAAGAATATAATAGTATAAAAGGAGAACCTAGGGTGAAATCCTACGTGCGTTGTGTGTCTGCGCAGAGCCTGGGAGGAGCACATGGGTTGAAGCAGTCGCATTCTACTGATTCCTCGAGACGAGATCCAGGTAGGTGATCCTAGATCCTTCGTTGTTCTATTACATGAACATAGAATGTTAGAGAGAAACACATAATCAATTCTAATAGTATGAATAAAGCCATGGGATTCTGCTGATGGTATCGGATTTTCTTCCACTAGGGGTATTAACAATTTTCTTATAAGCGTTATTTGATAATCATATATATATATATATATATATATATATATATATTGCATGGCCGAACCCCACATCCCATCCTCTTCCTCTTCACGTTCGGATTTCCGAAAGTTGTGTACGTTGGTCATTTTATTTCTTTAAGTTTTGTCACCTCATGACTTCACGGCTTCCGAAAACTCTCCTGCACCTCTTCTTGATTTTTTTCATATATAACTCGTATACCTGAGTTTGGCCTGCACTGCATCTGGTCCATATTCTATATTTAAATATATATATATATATATATATATATATATGTGTGTGTGTGTGTGTGTGTGGGCGCACGCGCGCGTTTGTGTGTGTGGATGATAATGGCCTGCACTACAAGACCCTCTATCATTTAAAGAAAATTTGACGTGGGTGGGCATTCGTCAGGTTTATATCATTTTTTTATGGTTTACATCACTTCTTATTTTTTATTAACTTCAATTCCAATTATAATGATTATTATTATTATTATTATAAAGATTACCAGGCCCGTTGGCCTAGTTCCTTCCAGTACGCACGTAGGGTATCTGTGCGTACTTCAATTCGGCGGCAGGGATTGCCCCTTGCCTGTCACGCCCCGGATTTCCAACCCGAGGAAACCGGTTCGTAACTCCCCTTTACCTACCCGGCGGGCAAGGGGTTGGTATACAAAATCAAATATCTGTGCAGGACATCGTACACATCCACAACAGACATTCACAGACGGGACCAAATATCTTTATTAAGCACAAACCAAAATAAATGTATACAAGCCAAACAATGTGCCTTTATTACAGTTCTTTCCCTTTTTACAACATTTCCCCACTGGGGTTACATAACTTCCTCAAAACCACAGTAATAAAAATAAAAGAGCAAACAGTGCCTTCCACCTTGGTGTTCCACCTAACGCCTGTAGGTTCCTGAAAGAAAACATATCACAGTAGGAGGGGTGAGCAACCACAACTCAGTAGGGATTGTGTCTCCCCAACCCATCCCATGCTCCTAGCATCTACATGCCACGTGTACAAGTGTAGTATCGTGGTACAAATACTTAAACAGGTATAAACGACAATTCACAAATGAGCCAACACAAGCAAGCCACAGCCACACAGGCTCGTAGTCATTGCCTCTCAGGCACATAATTACCGCCACACAGGCTAACATTTCACTGCCTCTCAGGCTAACATTTTCACCGCCTCTCAGGCACATATTCACAGCCTCTCGGGCCAACAATCACTGCCTCTCAGGTACATTCCACAGTCACACAGGCACACAAACAAACACATAGCATATAACTCAGCCACACAGGCAAAACATCAAATACTTAACATGCATACCACTCAGGCATAATATCAAACACCTAGCATACATAGCCACACAGGCATATTATCAAGCACATGACATGCATAGCCATACAAGCATATTGCCAAACACGTACAAGGATACTCTCCCCGGAAACCACAAGCAACAACGCCATTGAAGGCCAACATCCATATAGGAGATCACACCTATATGGATTTACTTATAAATATATATATATACCCAAAAAGCCACAAGGCCAAAACCCTGGGATAGGTTCAGGGAACAGAACCCCTACCTCAATGATCCTTCACGTTCTTGCCTCCATGCCAAATGTCATCCATTCCCGCGAATCACCACAACAAGACCAGAAGTGCTCTCTCTCTCTCTCTGCGACGGCTGCGGTGGCTGATGAAAAACCCTAAACCTAAAACAAGGAGACCTCTACCTCTTTATATAGACACCTCAATATCAAAACGACGTAGTTTTGATTAAGTGAACCCCAGCATCAAAACGACGTAGTTTTGATTATACACTATAACCTTTCTGCATCCATACATGCCAAAATATCCATAATTCAAACATGGTCCTTTGAGAAAAGATTACTAGAATTACAAAACCAAGATGATGGTGCAAAAATATGGCTACACGTGACAAAGACCATTGTCACGTGCAAGCTCCAAATGCCCTAAGATTTTCCCCAAGCTTTATAACAACGTTAGGAAGGCTCCCATGCAAAAACCTCACTACCCGTGACAACCATTGTCACGTGCATTGTCGCGTGCAGCCCCAAAAAGCTTCCTCTCGGGATTAAATCTTGCCCCTAGCTTACTCACCATCAAACAAAGTGTTCTAGCCAATGTGTGTCGGGATAAAACTCCCTAAAACCCAATAATTGCCACTCAAAAGGCATAACTGCGACTAATTCCTCACATCCTAAAACACGGGTCATTACACTGCCGACGTCCATGATGGGGGGGGGGCATCGTTGCTGCGTCACGCCCCCAAATTCCAGGGAACTCGAAACTAGGAACATGACTTCTCCTTGCTTGCACCCGAAAGGTCAAGGGGTTGGTGACTAACACCAATAGAGACTACACCGTGGGTGCTGTCTCAATCATGCAACCCTGTACAGTCATACATTAAGGGTAATCTCATACTTTTCCATATATCATCATGCATATAATAAGTCAAACAGTCATACAGACATCACATCACAAACAGTATGCAAATACAACTTTCCACGGACCCATGTCTGGGATATCACACAAAACAATACAGAATACAATACTGTATCATACATCAGAGTAGTGGGCACGTCCTCCTAGAAGAAAGTCCTCCACTAGTCTCAAGTTACACCTGAAAAAGCGAAACAACAAGTAGGGGTGAGCGACAAGCTCAGTAGGTGACCCCAAAACTCCACATCTTGCAAACATATAAGTTTATACTATATGCTCAGTGTACTCGTGCACCGTGTAGTGTACACAAATTATCAGGACTCAGCCTGCAAACAAACATCAGGACCTAGCCTGTCCACACAGAATCGCTTGTCGACGATCCTCCACTGGATCCCAGCTCAGGGCACTTAGCCCTAGCTCCACGAGCTTAATGGTTAAACACAATCCTCAATGGGATCTCAGCTCAGGACTCTCAGCCCAACCACAGCACTATATGCCCGGACACAGTGCCACACAGGCCTGCCATCGGCACATATACCTGCCCCGTTAACCACATAGCACAACCTGTGCATCACAATGAGAACCAACAAGTCATAGAGCCTAAGCCCCAAATCCTCAAACCAACATACCAACACCAGTATGGCATTAAGGTTCCCCATACTCCCTTTATAACTGAAGCCACTCTTCACAAATCGATCCTCATTCCTTGACCAAGGAAGGAGATACTTATAACAGTTTTTTTCTTGAAATAAAAAGTCCCGGCATTGGATCTCCATATCATAACTAAGATAATCTGATTTTTGGAGATTTTCCTGAGATGTCTAACCCCACTTTCCAAAAATTCACCTCTACAAAAATTGAATTTTTCTGAGATTTTACACTAAATCCCAATTTTCACATTTTGAGGGAGTGAGAATTTAATTTTCTAGTATTTTTCTTTGAATCCAAATGGGGGAGAATTTCGCTATTTACATTGTAACTTAAGTATAATACTTGACTTAATGGTTACAATGTAAATGGTCCAGTGCAGTGTAGTGCAGTTGCACTGCTGTGGAACATTGCTGCGGATTGAAGCTGCGGAAACACTGCTGCGGATTGAAGTTGCGGATCACTGTTGCTGCCACATCCGAACTATTGATCTGGACTACGCTGCTGCTGACTACAAAGCTGCTGACTATGTCCAGGATATTTGTTCATCATCGTTTTTGGCCCGTTCTTCGTCTGGAATCAACCCAGTGACCCCCAGACACTCACAAACACACGTTTTACTCAACAGACTACAATATCTTCCCCAAAACGCGTCCTAAACGCTTCTAAATCGCACGATAACAACAGAAAGACACACAAATCATATATCCATCTAGATTTCCATGGTTGACTTCTCAACCCTTATGAAATGCACAGTTATAGAACCACAGATTACAGTAACACATATCCAAAGATAGGATCGAGATAAGAAGGTCAAGGACACCTACCTGGAAAGATTATGTGCGATCCACGAGCTCCAATCGCCCCAAATCACCAAAGGAAGCTCTTCACCTTCTCTCTCTCTCTTTCTCAAACACGCATGCAGCAAGCAAAATAAAGGGATAAAGCAGTTTTTTTAATTATCTTAATTATTTATACTACTGCCAATAATTGGTTTCCCAGCAATAATTGACCTCCCAAGGTCACGAACTCTAAATTGAGCCCAATTACTGTCAAAACGCTTGAAATGATAAGTAAAATACTATTAAGATATTATCACACTCAAATGATCGCTCAAATGCAAAGTCAACCAATAAACCCCAAGAAAGTCAACAATTGGGTCACTCGGGGCCCCGACCCAGAATCGGGCCCAAGTATTGTCAAAATGCTCACGTCAATGGCTACACTACAGTATAAATAGTTGTATTCCCATAGAATGGCTATCTCTCAAGACTACCCAAATACGAGTCTCTACATGCTAGGACATTTATTTTTGGGCTGGCCCGGTTTCCCTATTTCTCTTGTTTTGGTTTGAATGAGATTATTTCAGGACTTATTCTAAACTTTAATGTTCTATTAGTTAGAAAAATAATTATTTCCTATGGCTTGATGTGAATAGTTGAATGTTTTAAAAAAAAATATTATTGTGTTTAATAATGTTGAGTATGTAAAATACTATTGGGCTTGATATTATTGATTGACATTGGAATATTATATGTAGTATAATATTATTAAATTAACATCCTTTAAAATAAAATAGAATAAGGAATAACTAAATAAATAGATATTATTTGGGCTTAATATTGATAGTTCGAAATTTAAATATTAATTGGGCTTAATATAGTTAGTTTAATTAAATAAATAATGTTTGAGCTTGACCTTGTGTAATACTATAAATATTATCCGGTCTTGAATTGGTTAGTTTAGTTAAACAAATATTGTTGGATTGTTATTATCAATTTGACAATATATATATATATATATAAATCATTTGTGGCACGTTATTATTGGTTTGGTCATTTAGATGTTTGTAAAGCTGTTGTACTGAGTCCTGACTAGTGAAACCCTGTTTATCAATTATGTGTGTGGATGTAATAAATTGGTGTTAATTAATTATGTGTGTGGATTTTGTGATGGAGTTGGTTGGGTTAACCATAGATCCCACATAGGGCTGGCAAGAGGCCGCAGGTCCCCTATGTGGCTGGTAAACCCAGGCCCCATATGTGGCAGGTTGTCATTAAGGACACCATAGGTCCCACATATGGCTGTTTGGTAGTGACTAGGATCCTTGGAGTTGATTACGGGAATCCCGTAAATGGTAGGATCATTCGGTGTGTACCCTTAATGAATGAAATTTAATGTGTGTGATGTTATACTTTGTGATTGAATGTAAGCTTATTGTGATAGAATAGGACACTGCACTAGCACAAGTATACATCGATCATGTAGATTTAGGATTTCATGTTATAGGATGGCGAGGATATGGAGATCACCTACTGGGCATTTGTGTTCACTCATACTTTGTTGACATGTTTTAGGTATCGATCTATTCGCTAGAGGCTGGTTCGAAGTTAATTGTTATTTATTTCACATTTTGTATAACTTGGTTTATGGATTTTGTATAACATAATTGATTTTATTATTTGAATATTCGGATGATTTTATTATTCGAGGGCACTTTTACGTAAAAGTTGTATAACATATGGCTGTTTAGTTTATGGACACTTTTACGTTATTGGATTTCCTCTTTGTGATTGGAGAAGTCACGTTCCTGGTTCTGGGTTCCATGGAATTCGAGGGCGTGACATTTATGGCTCAGCGGTCACGACTCCGTTGTCCTACAAAAATTTCAACAAGCCGAGGTAGCATAGAGGAAAATTTAATTTGATAAAATGTGTCCAACCCAAACAAATTATGGTCTAACAATGAGCTTTTCACTATGCTCTTCGGTTCTTTCTATCTAACAAGCCTTGGAAGTTGCAAAATCCGACTATGGGCCATCTCTCTCTCTCTCTTAGTGGGTCTGGTTCGCATGCGTTGCAGGGAGAGACGAACAGTCCAACCCTCCACTCTAATCCGTTTTTAATTCATTTTCTTTTAATAAGGAGATGGGAATCTATTAGTTAAATTTAATATAGGAATTTTATTATTTATTATTTATTATTTATTATTTGTGAGTACAATTACGCTAGTGCTATGTCATGGTGTGTATTTAATTGGATTTTACTTATTTTGCTTATCTTGTGAGTAAGTTTATGTCGAATCTGGGCAAGGGTCTTTGGGAAGCATTGAAGTGGATGCTTTAGTGCATCAAAGGTACTTCAGATATTAGTTTACTCTACAAATAGTGTGAGACGAAACACTGATGAGCTTCGTCATTTTCATATGTCACATTTAGATAATTTTGTAGTCTCTTATGCTTTGTGTAACTCCTAAGTAGGAGATAACTTAGGAAATGCCTTCTAGTAATATGTATATATATGTTTTCTGGTGGTAGAGACAAAAAAAGTGTTAACATCTATATGTAGAGCAAGGCTCCATAGGGTAGTTTTAATATTGTAAAGCTTTCATTCAATCAATATAAAGAGAACGCATTTCTCACATTGCTTCCTCGTGTGTATTTGCTAGGATCATAGGCAAACGATCCAAATGGTGGATGGCTGAACTTAGGGATCCGAGATACTAGGAAAGCTTGGTGCCGTGCGGGATGAATTCTCACCCGTGACAAGTGATATCAGAGTAAGTTCTGACCAGGAGGCATTAAGCTTGTTCGAGGAAAGAAACTATCTAGTTCAAGGCAACACAATGTCAAATGAAGGAGCATCAATCATCATAGGTGGCGGAGGCCACGATGAAAGGGAGAATGAGCACACCGTGAAAGAACGGAAGAGCGACAAGTTCGTATCGAGAGAATCATGCTCGTTAGAAGGCCGAGTAGCCAAGCTAGAGTTGGTGCTGACTGACTAGACAGAGACGATTGAGCAGCACAATGAAATTATCGAGAGTATAGAGTCTAGCAACTGCGAACTCTTTGGGAGAATGCAAGGGTTACTCAACTCGGCGGTGGGTAATCTCAATAATCGGTTCAAGAACTTGGTGGGAAATCTCTCGGTGCAGATTCTAGTGATGCAAAAGGAGATCAAGGAGGTCAAGGCAAATTGGTCTCTTAGTAAAATGGTGGTGACTCAAGGTGGAGTTAGCAGCCAATCCTACTCCAAGGTGGATGTGCCGAAACCTAAGACCTATGGTGGGTCGAGGAGTGCGAGGGAGTTAGACAACTTCCTTTGGACATTGGAGCAATACTTTAACACATTAAACATCAATAAAGATGCTAGAAGGATCAAGACCGCACTACTATACTTAGTTGATTCGACAATAGTATAGTAGAGGCAAAGACATGCTGACATAGAGTGTGACATGTGCGTGATCGAGTGTTGAGCGGATTTCAAAAGGAAAATCAAGGCTCAATTTTATCCCCAAAATGTGGAGGACGAGTCTAAAGCGAAGCTCAAGCACTCAAAAGGGCATAATACGGGAGTATGTGCGGGAGTTTTTAGAACTTGTGCTAGAGATTCTGGATATGTCCCCGAAGGATTCCTTATTTTGCCTTCATGGATGGATTGCAGTTGTAGGCGAAGCTTGAATTACAATGAAGAAATGTTCAAGACCTTGCTTCGGCTATGGCGGTGGCCAAGTCCTTAATTGAATACAAGAAGCCAGAGAAGTCCACTACAACTTTATCATCGAAGAAGCACCACAAATTTGGCAAGGACAAACATGGGGGGGGTGGCTCAAACCAAGGGAAGGAGAAAAGCTTCCAACTGTATATGGACTATTAGAACAAAACTTCTCCAAGTAGTTCCAAGGGCGGGGAGAGGTTGAAGATCTCTTGCTTTTTTTGTGAGGGTCCTCACATGTAAAGACCTATTTTTGGGTTGATTTAGGAGATAGTCTTTAATTGGTAATGAAGATATCATTTTGGCATCGTGCTCGGCAATACAAGTGTTTTGGCTGTAGTTGGGCCTAATTTGGAGTTTGGGACCTTGGAAGGCTAGTTGTGTAATTTTGGGTATTTGTTAATTAAAGAATTAGTAGTAAATATAAATAGGAAGAGAGAGATAATCTCCCAGTGTATGGTCATTTATGGTGCATGACTTTGGTGAAAGAAAGAGAGAGTTTGGAGTTTGGAGCTTGGGTTTTGGGATTGATTCAGCCGTAAATCTTTACCAGGTAGGTGTTTATATACCTCTGATCTCGATTATGTTCTTGATATGCACATATTTTGCCATGATTTATGAAATCTAGTATGAACCATGGGTTTTGGGGAAATCGGATTTTGGGTTAGATCTGGTGGTTTAGCATTAGATATGTGGTTAAGATTTGATATATATCTTTGTGGGTATGTATTTTTCTAAAATTTGGGAGTTTACAATCATGTATAGCCTAAGGGTTGAGAAGTTAACCATAGAAATCTAGATGGATATAATCAAAACATATATATATATATATGAGTCGTTTTGTTGTTACCGTGCAATTTAGAGGCATTCAGGACGCGTTTTAAGGTATATATCATAGTTTGTTGAGAAAAAAGTGTGTTTGTGAGCGTTTAGGGGTCACTGGGTTGATTCCAAACGAAGAACAGGTAAAAAGGATAATGAATAATACCTTGGGCGAAGGATCGAAGGCCGAGGGTCGAAGGGTCAAATGTAAAGACTCGTATTTGGGTAGTCTTGAGAAATAGTCATTCTATGGGAATGTAACTATCTGGACGGTAGTGTAGCCGTCGATGTGAGCATTTTGACTGTACTTGGGCCCGATTTTGAGTCGGGGCCCCGTTTGACCCGATTGTTAACTTTTCAGGGTTTATTGGTTGATTTTGCGTTTGGGCGGTCATTTGGGTGTAATAATATCAGTCTAGTGTTGTGCTCGTCATTTCGAGCGTTTTGACTGTAGTTTGACTCAATTTGGAGTTCGGGACCTTGGAGGTCAATTATTGACTGGGTCAATGGTTGACTAGGTCGATTGACGCGAAATATAAATAGCCGAAAAAAAGAAGCTTTCACTTTACGTTTCACGTTTGTGCGTTTGAGGGAGAGAGCTTGGAGGCCTTGGCGATTTGGGGTGATTTGGGTTCGTGGAGCTCAAAGATTCACTTCAAGTAGGTGTCCTTGAACTTCTTATCTCTCTCTTGTTTTGGATTTGCACAAATTTATCATGATTTATGAAATTGAGCATGAACCCTAGAATTTGGGGAAATCAAATTTTGGGTTAGATCTAATGGTTTAGCATAAGATCTGTGGTTAAGAACTATTTTATATCATTGTGGATATATGTTTTTGTGATTTTGGGGTTGATTAACTGTGTTTTTCATGAGGGTTGATAAGTCAACCATGGAAATCTGGGTTTAGATCTAGATTTCTGGAAATCTGAAATTCTATACGTGTTTCTGTTGTTCCTGCGCGATTTAGAGGCGTTCTGGACGCGTTTTGAGGTAGATATCGTAGTTTGTTGCGAAACAGGGGTGTTAGTGAGCGTCTGGGAGTTTCTGGGCGCGTTCCAGACGAAGAACAGGTAAAAACAATGATGAACAGTACCCTGGGCACGTTACTAGGTCGAACTAACGAAAATCCGAAGTTCTGGGTCGTAGGGTCGTAGTTCGTAGACCCGTAGTTCGTAGTTCGAAGGTTCGTAGTTCGTAGTTCGAAGGTTCATAGTCTGAGGGTCGAAGGTCGTAGCCGAAGGGTCGAAGTTCGTTGCCTCATAGGTCGAAGGTCGTAGCCTTGCTTCGAGTCTTCGAGGCGCGCTGCAGCTCTGCACTCTGCAGCTACGAGTCGCTGTTCCGCAGCTACGAGTCGCAGCTCTGCGGCGGTAACCGGACACTTGACTGGACCTATTTACATCGTAACCTATACCCATCTACACATTTAAGTATAATTAAGTTACTATGTAAATAACGAAATACCCCCCATCGTAACCCTCGTGTTGCTAAGGCTGAGTGCCCTGAGCTGGGATTCTGTTGAGAATCGTAGACAAGCTGTCATGTGTTGACAGTCTGGGTCCAAATGTTTGTTTGCAGGCTGAGTCCTGATGATTGTGCGCACTACACGGTGCACGAGTACACTGAGCCTATAGTATAGACTTATATGTTTTGCATGATGTGGAATTTCGGGGTCACCTACTGAGCTTGTAGCTCACCCCTACTTTGTTGTTTACCCTTTTCAGGTGTGACCCAAAACTAGTGGAGGACATTCTTCCGGGAGAACGTGCCCACTACTCTGATGTATGATACAGTATTGTATTCTTATGTATTGTATCCCAGACATGGGTCTGTGGACAGTTATATTTGCACATTGTTTGTGTGATATGATGTCTGTATGACTGATTGACATACGGTATGCATGGTGATGTATGGGAAGGTACATGCTTACCCTCGATGTATGATTGTACAAGTTTGCATGTTTGAGATAGCACCCGCGGTATAGTCTCTATTGGTGCTTGTCACAAACCCTTTGACCTTTCGGGTGTGGCCAAGGGGGGAAGTCATGTTCCTAGTTCCATGTTCCTTGGAATTCGGGGGCATGACATCATAAGGCATTCGAGTGTTCGAAGAGGTCAAAGCTAACAACGATGATTCAAGATGAGGAGGAAAAAGAAGCAAGTGATCCACGTCTTGGTTCCTTGCAACTCTTGAACGCAATCATCGATGATGATCCACGTCTTGGGTGGAGGTTCGAAGTCCGAGAGGAAAGGGAGGATGTACATGATTACTAAAGTTGGTGGACACGAGTGCGACAAATAACTTCATAAAGTTGAAGGAAGCCCGAGGCATGAGGATAGCTTTTAAAAAAGAAAAGGGCTAGCTAAAGACAGTGAACCCTATGCTGAGTCTGATTCATGGCGTAACTCAAGGTGTTGAGCTTTGCATTGGGGAATGGAGGGGCAAGGAATCTCTCCGTAGTCTCGATGGATGACTACCCAATGGTGCTTGGGATGGAGTTTCCCGAACAAGTGATCCCAATTCTTAGCAATAACACAATGTGCATCATGAACAAGGGGCGAACATGCATGGTGTCCGTTGTTGTACCCCATTTTGATCGGGTTAGATCGCAACTGTACTTGGCGAAGGACCACTAAGTGATAGAGGATGACATTTGGAGGACAACGCACTTGACCAAACTTGATTCCGAGAAGAAATGAAATGATTATGACAAAAGTACCAAGTTGAATTGGACAACCGGTGTGCAGCCCGCTATTTTATTAATAACTTCCCCGATACTTGTCGTAATCCAACAAAGTCAATTGAGTTGATTGGATAGCATCTTTATCTATCATTTCCAATTGGTTTGAGAATATTCCGGGCTGTATTCAATTAGTTATGATTTTTCAAAGTTGGCAATCAAACCTTGTACAAATTTGGGGGAGACAGCCAGTACGCAGCATACTATTTTGCTAATAACTTTCTCAATGCTTATTGGATTTGAAAAAAGTCAATTTTATTAGTTAGATAATATCGTTATCTATCATCTCCAACTGGTTTGAGGGTAATTCGAGTTCTGTACAATTAACTATGAATTTTTGAATCGGACGGGCAGAATGCTCACTTTATCATGTACCTCTGTGCGGTATTTCCAACTTTTCTCCTAAATGAATGATCCTTTTGGAGTAATTCCACCTTCATAAGATAGATAACAAAATTTCAAGAAAAACATGACCAATTTGGCCCCAATCCGAGCTTTGTGGAGAAAGTTATGAATTTTTGAAGTTGCCCCATAAATCTGTCAATTTTTCACGAATTTTGGTTCTTCATATGCATGTTTGTCCCACATTGTAAGTTTTGCTTCTTCTTCGTCCAGTATATATACAAAGACACTCTCCTTACACAGCAAGTGAGAATAAGAGAGGCCTAAGGAAGCCCAAGTAGAGGCGCCACATGGAGGCCAAGCTCACATACGGAAATTTTTGGGGAAAGCCAAATCCGGCAGTCAAACTTGATCAAATCCAGGCTAAGCCCGTTGATCCGGGCCAAGCCTAAATCTGGTGGTCAAACTTGGTCAAATCCGAGCTAAGCCCATTGATGCAGAATAAGGCCACTGATCCGGAATAAGCCCAGATCTGAAGGTCAAATCCGGGCTAAGCCCACTGGTGCTGAATAAGGACCTACTGATGTGGAATAAGGACCTGCTGATGCGGAATAAGGACCCATTGGTCCGGAAATCACCTAAATGATCCGGAAAAACTCCAAAATAGCTTCTCTATAGGTCTGGAAGTGACTCCAAAGCACCAGGACTCTGAAAAATCTAGAAAATTCTTTTTAAGTGCATTAAATGCCACCAATATCTCGAAACTCCCTTTTCAAGCGTGGAAATTGAGGAGTCTCCGAATATTAAATTCAAATATCTCGGAACTTCATTTTTGAGCATAGGGACGGGAGACCTCTGTACTTAAATGCCATTTTCCTCGGGACATCACAGTTGACCCTGGAGACTGCATCACTATTAATTCCCAACAGCTCCAATACACCCGGAAATACATTCAGCCCTTACCCAACAATGCGTCCAGATACAATGGGAGATTAAAATAATTTCAAGAAAATTATTTATTTGAGAAGTTATTTTTAGACGCGGGAACAGGGAGCCATGATGAAGTCTCGGGACATCCATTTGACTTGTTGGAAATATAAAAGGTGCAATTAATGCTTAGCCAACGAGTACTCCCTTACAAGCCTATAAATATACTGTCCCAGGAGGCAGACAAAAAAGGATCAAGTATCAGATGAGGGGGCATCAATTATCAAGTATCAGTGAAGGATCACGTATCAAAAGAGGAAATTATTCTAGGAGAGAGCTTTCCAAGCGGGTTTTTAAGAGGAAAAATCAGAGAAAGATATACTTATCTTCAAGCGCCTAAAGGGAACGTTCCAAGCCAAGGAGGGAGCATTCTAGAAACGTGGAAACTAAAGACTTAAAGCAGGGAAGGGAAGTGGCATTTTTCTTTCTAACCTTTTATTTTTAGGGAGACTTTTGGAGGAAGATCTCCAAGTTTGGTCACAAAAAAGATCACCCAGGTTCTTCTCTTTAATTTCTTTATATTTAAACTGTTAAAACTTCTTTTCTCAAATGTTTTGAAGTGAAACGGTTTCTCTTTTAACTCTCATTCCTTTTTTCTTCAAAAATTAAAAAGGACAAGCAAAGAGTACATTTTCTAGAAAAAATTAAAATAAGGCCTGGGCGATCATGAGGGTTGAGTCCTAGATGCTCATATCCTAGTGTGCCTGGGCCGATATCAATTGTGGCAGTATTCTCATATTT
This sequence comes from Taxillus chinensis, assembly GCA_023512835.1. NCBI lineage: Eukaryota > Viridiplantae > Streptophyta > Magnoliopsida > Santalales > Loranthaceae > Taxillus > Taxillus chinensis. Next base: position 58,465,524 of record CM042088.1, on the reverse strand, counting down.
GAATTCAAATGATTTTTATTTTCTTTTCTAAAAAACAAAATTAGTTTTGTTTTTTAAAAGAAATGCATAACTGTCACATGGGCCTAGATCCCACATTCTTTTTCTAAAATTAGAATGTATTTCTTTTTTATTTGTTGTAAAATCTTTTTGTTGTTTTAAGGCCTAGATCCTAAAAACTCTCCTTTTTCGAAAATAAAGAAATATAAAAAATAACTTCTTTTTGAATAATGCAAGCAAACACACATAGATCAAGACTAGGTACCAATTGTGGGCGTTGTGGGGGTGCAAGAGTTTTTCTTCCTTCCCCACACGTGACAACCTCCCGAACCTAATTTTCTGGAACCGTAGACCCTTTCTTTTTCTAGGTGCCCAATCACACCTTTAATTTGTTTGGTGGCGACTCTGTGTTTTTCTTTTCTTTAATGGTTTGTGCGAGCCTTGTGCAGGGATGACTCTAGGATCAACTGAATGAACTAGTATGGAGTCCTTTCACAAAAGCCAGCAACGAGCCCGGTCAAAAACGGGTGATGACATCCGTGATGAGAGAGGAAGAGTTAAAGGCAAAGACTTTTTCTGCTATGCAACTGTCAAAAGGAGTAAAGTGACAGAAGCCAACCTTCTTGCGACTCTTAAAGAGCAAGAGATCGTGGAGGATGGGGTGAAATTGTCACGCCCCCGAATTCTAAGAAAACCCAGAAACAGGAACATGACTTCCCCTTGCCCGCACCCGAAAGGTCAAGGGGTTGGTGACTGGCACCAATAGAGACTACACCGCGGGTGCTGTCTCAAATATGCAACCCTGTACAGTCATACATCAAGGGTAATCCTGTACTTTCCCATACATCATCATGCATACAATAAGTCAAACAATCATACAGACATCACATCACAAACAGTATGCAAATACAACTGTCCACGGACCCATGTCCGGGATATCACATAAAACAATACAGAATATAACTGTATCATACATCAGAGTAGTGGGCGTCCTCCTGGAAGAAAGTCCTCCACTAGTCTCGGGTCACACCTGAAAAAGGTAAACAACAAGTAGGGGTGAGCGACAAGCTCAGTAGGTGACCCCAACACTCTACATCATGCAGACATACAAGTCTATACTACATGCTCTGTGTACTCGTGCACTGTGTAGTGTGTACAATCATCAGGACTCAGCCTACAAACAAACATCAGGACCTAGCCTTCCCACACAGGACAGCTTGTCCACGATCCTCAACAGGATCCCAGCTTAGGGCACTCAGCCCTACCACAGCGCTATATGCCCGGACACAGTCGCCACACCGGCCTGCCATCGGCACATATGCCTGCCACGACACAGCGCAATATGCCCGGCCATAGTCGCCACACAGGCCTGCCATCGGCGCATATGCCTGCCCCGTCAACCACATCGCCTCATCGGTGCATCACGGTGAGAACCCAAACATGTCACGGAGTCCATGCCCCATACCTCACACCAACATACTAACATGATTATGGCATGTCATTCTCAACATTTCCTTTAAAACTGTAGCCAATCTTCACAAGTAAATCCTCAATCCTTGATTTATGAAGGAAGTACCCATAGCAGCTATTTTCTTGAAATCAAAAGTCCCAGCATTGGGTTTCCATATTATAAATAAGATAATCTGATTTTTGGGGATTTTTCTAAGATGTCTAACCCCACTTTCCAAAAATTCACCACTACAAACTTTTGGGTTTTTCCGAGATTTTACACTAAATCCCAATTTTCACATTTTGAAAGAGTGGGAATTAATTTTTCTAGTATTTTTCTTTGAATCCAAATGGGGGTATTTCGTTATTTACATTGTAACTTAAGTATAATACTTAGGCATAATGGTTTACAATGTAAATGTCCAGTGCAGTGCACTACTGCGGATCACTGCTGCGGAATGGATGCTACGGAAACACTGCTGCGGAGCGATGCTATGGATCACTGCTGCTGATCCGAACTACTGATCCGGACTAACTCCTCCGGACTACTCCTCCGAACTACGAAGCTGCTGACTCCACAGCTGCTGACTACTAAGCTGCTGACTCCACAGCTGCTGACTACAAACTTCGACCTTACAGTTCGCCAGGGTACTGTTCATCATCGTTTTTGGCCTGATTTTCGTCTGGAATCAACCCAGCAACCCCCTAGGCACTCGCAAACACGCGTTTTACTAAACAGAGTACCAAATTACATACCCAAACTGATATAAATCAGTTCTTAACCACAGATTTTATGCTAAATCATCATATCTAACCCCAAAATTGGGTTTCCCCCAAAACTTAGGGTTCATGCTCAAATTCATAATTCATGATAAATTCATGCATATTCCAAGACAGAATCGAGATAAGAGGTTCAAGAACACCTACTTGGAAGATTATTTGCGATCCTCGAGCTCCAATCGCCCCAAAATCGCCAAGTGAAGCTCGTCACCTTCTCTCTTTCTCTCTCTTGCTCAAACACGCACGCACCAAGCAAAATTAAAGGGATAATGCAGTTTCTTAATTATTTATACTGCTGCCAATAATTGGCCTCCCAGCAATAATTGATCTCCCGAACGAAATAATTGACCTCCCGAGGTCACAAACTCCAAATTGAGCCCAATTACTGTCAAAATGCTCGAAATGACGAGCACAACACTAAACAGACATTATTACACCCAAAAGACCACCCAAACGCAGAGTCAACCAATAAACCCCAAAAAGTCAACAATCGGGTCAAACGGGGCCTCGACTAGGAATTGGGCCCAAGTATAGTCAAAATGCCCCCATCGACAACTACACTACCGTCCAGATAGTTGCATTCCCATAGAATGGCTATCTCTCAAAACTACCAAAATACGAGTCTTTATATCAACCCCAACGGAAGTAAAGATAGTCCTTGGAGAGTTTATGGATGTGATGCCTGTGGAACTTCTTAAACAACTTTTGCCAAAGAGGGTGGTAAACCACACAATCGAGCTAGAGAAGGGCGTGAGGCCCCTTGCAGCAGTGCCTTACTCCATGGCACCGTTGGAGTTAGAGGAACTTCAGAAGCAACTCAAAGAGCTCTTGGATGTTGGATTTATTTAGTTATCCAAGGCGCCTTTTGGAGTCCCGGTGTTATTCTAAAAGAAGCAAGACGGGTTGTTACGAATTTGCATCGACTATCGGGCGTTAAACAAAATCACATTGAAGAACAAGTACCCGATTCCACTCATTTCAGACTTGTTCAACCAGCTGGGAGGTGCGAGATGGTTCTCGAAGCTGGACCGGTCAAGATATTGGCAAGTGCGGATAGATGAAGGAGATGAGCCGAAGATAGCATACATGACAAGATATGGATCGTACAAATGCTCCTGCCAACCGTTCTTAGATATATTCATCGTGGTGTACATCGATGATATTGTAGTGTATAGCAATTTGTTGGAGGAACATTGGGAACACCTACAACAAGTCTTCCAAGTATTGTGGGAAAATCAATTGCAGCTTTGGCTGGGATAAAGTGTTATTCCTTGGTCATGTTATTAGTGGAGGGATCTTCAAATGGACAAAAAAAAAATACGAGCCATCAAAGAATGGGAGGTGCCCAAAAAAATTCCTGAACTGCAGTCATTCCTTGGATTGGTAAACTACTATCGAAGATTCATCCACGACTATTCCCACATTGCCACTCCCTTAACGGAGTTACTGGAAAAGAACAAGCACTGAGTGTGGAGTGAGACTTGCTGTGAAGCCTTTGAGGAGCTTAAGCGAATGGTGATGGCGTTGCTGGATCACAAGAAGTTGTATGAAGTGGATACTGACGCTTCGACTTTGCCATTGGTGGTGTTTTTATACAGGAAGGATACCTTATTGTTTACAAGAGCCAGAAACTCAATGACACAGAACGGAGGTATGCGGTGCATGAGAAGGAGATGACGGCGGTCATCCATTGTTTGTGGATATGGAGACATTACTTGCTTGGGGCAAAGTTCGTGGTAAAGACGGACAACATTGCGATGAGTTACTTCCTCACTCAAAGGAACCTAACTCCAAAGCAAGTGATATGGTAAGGATTCCTGGTAGAATTTGACTTTGTGCTAGAGTACAAACCAGGACACAATGAATGTGGTGGCGGATGTATTAAGCAGGAAGGCATAACTTGCGGCCATCAGTCAAGACAATTCCCTTTGCTTTCGAGAGTGAAGGAAGGGACGGAGCGCAACCCATTGGCCAAGTACTTGGTGGAGTGCGTCAAGGAAGGGAAGACGCGTAGATTTTGGTCAAGGGACGAATTGTTATACACGCAGGGAGAGCGTGTCTTTATGCTGAAGTGGGGAAATCTTTGGAGGGAAATATTGAAGGAACTTGCATACATTGGCATTGGTAATATGGACCTATTATTGGCCTAAAATGGTGGAGGATCTCTAAGTGTACGTGCGGACATGTCTTATGTGCCAATAAGACAAGATTGAGAATAAAAAACCGGAAGAATCATTGGAGCAGTTGCCTACTCTAGAAAGACCTTGGGAAAGTATTTCGATGGACTTCATCATTGTCCTCCCCAAGTACGAAGGATGCAGAATGATCATTGTTGTGGTCGACCGATTCTCAAAGTATGGAGTTTTCATTGTAGCTCCGAAGGATTGCACAGCAGACGGCATGGCCCGGTAATCTATTGGTGTAAAGTCATCTAAACATGGCTCCAATGGTAGGTATAATACAAGTAATTTTACAAGTGTCCTTGAGATTTGACAAATTTGTACTTCAAGATTATGGATCGAATATTTTAGTCTTTGATCCAACAAATTTGTCTTTTGCATGTACTACTCTGTATGTTACATGAACTGTTCCATCCTTTGGTCATAATGATTGATTCTCTACATGCGATATTCTATCCTCTCATTTGCATTTTGGAGATACTAAATAACAAACTTTCTGAGTCCAACTTAATGAATATCATCTTGAGTGCATCTTGGCTTGCTTCTTTAATAAATAAAAAGCTTTCAAAGTGGGTTCGAATTAAGTTTTATGAATAGCCTTCTAAATAACAATGGTTAGTATCCTTCAATACTTTTAAATATTTAAACTACTTATCCTAAAACTCATTTAAAAAGTATTGAATGCTCTTTTAAGATTATTCATAGTTTTGATGATTATCAATATTTATTAAAACTTTTTAATCTTGGGGTTAGTTCTACATATTTATTTCGAAGGCATGTTCGAGTGTAAGGAAGGAGTAGATGAAGAACATGAGGAAGAAGAGAAAGAAGAGGAAAAGATGAAGGTCACCTTTAATCCAAAACCCCATCCGAAAGAGCCATATTTAATATAAACTCACATCCAAAGGCTTTTGTTAATCCAAAACCCCATAAAAAATGAACCATTTTGATCCAAAATTTCACCTAAACCAAGAATCTAGAACTAGGAATACGGCTTTCCCTTATCCGTATCCAAAGGGTCAAGGGGTTAATGACAAGCATCAAAAGAGATAAAACCACGAGTGTTGTCTCAAACATACAATCATGTACAGTCATATAACAAGAGTAATCATGTATATCACTTCAATATCAGCAAAATCATCATACAAAAAGCATCTCAATCATCACATTATAGATGTTACTCATGTACAACTCTCTACGTACCCATATTTGGGATCAAAACAATAATACAAATAGTACATATAGTATAGAATATAACATGTAGGCACTGATCTCCTAGAAAGAAAGCCTCCGCTAGCTCTAGCAACACTTGAAAGGCAAACAACAACATAGTAGGGTGAGCTATAAGCTCAGTAGGTGATCTATAACTTTACACCCTACTATATAAGGCAAATAAGCTTAACCACTACATGTTTAGTGTACGGGTATTGTGCAGTACTCGCAATCATTAGGACTTATCATGTATACAATATCAGGACTCAGTCTGTCCACATCAGGACAACTTGTCCACATTCCCAAACCGGATCACCAGCTCAAGGTATTCAATCCAAACACTGTGAGCTCAACAGCTCAACCCAGGCCTCGACTTGTCACCATGAGCTCAACAGCTCAACCTAGGCCTCAGCCTACACTAGGAGCTCAATAGCTCAACTCAAGTCATATCTTGTACACAGAGCTTAACAACTTAACCCAGGTTTCAGCCTGTCACCACGAGCTCAACAGCTCATCCTATGCTTTAGCATATCACCACCCTACGAATATAGCAGATGTCGTAACTCACGAGCCCAAAGGCCCTACAATCATGCAACATTAATGCACACACAAAACATAACATAAGCAAACAAAAACAATACAAGGAAAAAAAGCCTCACAACGGTTTCCTAAACACTCTCTGGATCATAACCGTGCCCACTAGCACCTCACCTTGCCCACTAGCACCACACCGTGCCCACTGGCACTCCTTGGGCCTCATGGCCAAAACCATCTCAACACATGGTATCATCACACTGGATACTCATAAGAACCCCCAAAAATCAACCTAAGACATAGGTTCTAACGCTCCACATACTTTGGAGTTAAAGTGCAAAGAAAAGATAGGAAAACAGCATAAAAGTGCTACTGTTGACTAAAATAGAAGTAGTTCGGTCGATCACCTCTTATACGATCACATTGGTCGATCACAATTGCAAATAGCACTGAAATTCATGTTAATCGATCAAATACCCAAGCTTTAATCGGCTACTGCTTTGGTTTACCATCCATGATTAATTAAACCTCAAACAATCTCTGGATCACAACCGGTTGATTAAATAACCCCATTTCACTTGACCATGCTCCACTCGACCTCCCTTCAGATCGATCAAACCTCAAAACAAACTGGACTACCCTCTGGTCGAGCACACTCAATTAGCCATACCACAAGTCGACCACACAAGGTCGATCCCACCACCACAGGTTGACCACAATACATGGTCGATCAAACCAAATGGTCGAGCTCAACCACCCTCTGGTTGAGCTTGACCAAACTCTTTTGGTCATTCTCCTTCAGTCGACCATGTCGATTACAACTCATCCCCTTCAGGCCTGTCAACTATTGTTCGATGAATACCAGTCTAAGGACCCCAAATCTGGAGTTCTAAGCCTCAATCCACCCCTAGAATGAGTTTCTAACTCATCATAGCCATATTAGGCTACAAAACAACTTCAAATCAACGGATAATACTTAAAATTGGGCTTTTCCCCAAATTCTAGGGTGTATCCCCAAATTCATGATTTCACCCAAATTATACATGTTAATCCCACTATGATTAAAGTAAAGAAATAAGAACACATACCTGGAGATGCTATCATGGATCGAATAGCTAAAAATTGCCCAACCATGACTCTAAGTTCTAAGCTCCTCTCTCTTTAAGCTCTCCAACGCACGAACAAAAACGTAGCATGGAAGTTGCCTCCTTTTTCCTCCTTACTTATAATTTCTATATATTCTTTAATTAATAAACACCAAAAATAATAACCAACCTCCTTGGGTCATAAACTCCAAATTAAAACCCACTATCACAATGCTCGAAAGGATGAACATATCACTATCCAGATGATCTCATCCTCAAATGACAGCTCACACATAAAGTCAACCAAAAGACCTTCAAAAATCCACAAACCAGCCTTTCGAGATCCCGACTTTGAATCAGGCCACAACACTGTTAAAACACTCACATTGACAGTCACTTCGATGTCTAGATAGATTCATCCCCGTACAAGAGCTATCTCTCAATACCTCCCAAAATATGGGTCTCTGCAACTTCTACCATTGCTGAAATCTTCAAATGTGATTCCTCGAGGGTGTGGAATAGACCACCAGTTCATGGACTGGAGCGGACCAGACCACTCCAAATCGGGCCACAACACTATCAAAACACTCACATTGACAGTTACTTCGACGTCCAGATAGATTCATCCTCATACAGGGGCTATCTCTCAATATCACCAAAAATATAGGTCTTTAAAACTTCTACCATTGCTGAAATCTTCAAATGTGATTCCTCGAGGGTGTGGAATAGACCACCAGTTCACGGACTAGAGCGGACCGAACTGCTCCAGTTCAGGCCTATTTAAAACACGGGCCTAAATGAACCAGTCTGCGCAGACCTTGGGTTAAGCCTATGCGAACACAAGCCAACATATATCTTCACCTCTTTTGCCTTTGGCTATATGTTCTAATTTTTTTAATACATGTATATTAAAAAATAGTTATCCTAAAAATCGGTGGCTCTTTCCTAGCCACACAAACACCTCCAATGTAATCCATTTTTTATATATTAAACATATGCTAAAACATAAAGCAACACAGTGCATTGTATTACAGTGAATGGGTTTAGCTTGAATTGGCTACATTCGACTTAAATTGTTGATGACATGAAATTTTCCAACACACCCTTGAATTAGCCATTTTTGAGCTTTAAGTCAGCGCCACATCTTCAACTCGGATCAGACAATTCATTTACTTGATATGTCATTTGCTCAATGTGGAAGATATCGGCACTCAACAACCACTCTACTTACTGAGTAACTAACTCTTGCTCGATATACATTCTTCCCATTGTTTGATATACAAGATATTAAGTTCCTATTGCTCAATATGCAAGATATCAAGTACTAAACATTTTGAGCAACTAAGTTGAACGAGTCGAAGACACAAAGTCAAGATGAGATGTGAAATCGAAGTATTTTTATTAATTTCTTTTACTAAAATGGGTTTGAGGGTATATTCATAAATTGATAGAATTTATTTCCAAATTCTTGAGTGTTATTTATAAAATGGGTGTACTTATAAATGAATAGATTGTTAATAACACATCTGTTTGGATTAATGTCATTTGATTATTTTAGTAAAAAAACAAAATAAAGAATAGGAAAAAAAAAGGGAAAGGGGGTCTTTGCCGTTTTCTATGGTGCAATATACAAGGGAGAAGTTGATGGGGGGAAGAAGAAGAGTGGAGGGGAAAGAGAGAGAAAAGAGTTGGCCAGATAGCACCACCATCACCTTATTAGTTTTCTTCAAGCTCTTGGAGAAAAATAAGTTAGGTAATACAAATATACCTTTGCTATATGGTAGTATAAGAGACAAAATATGGGGTAGTGCCTGCAATGAAGTCCTCTTAAAACATTCATAACAGTCTCTCTAAATTTGGCTTTTCATAATAACCAAAAGTATTACTTTTTTTATTCTAACAAGATTTTTTTTCTAAAGTTCAATTTTCAACCTTTTTATTTTAACCATTTATCAATTAAAATATTATTATTTTAAATATTTATTTATTTAAATCAAAATTAAATATGGTGACAGAAAAAAAAGAAATAGAAAAATAAATGTAGTGATAAAAAATATAATATTTTAATAAATAAAAAGTTAATAATGTTGGGTTAAAATTAGAGAATTACTATTTCTTTAAATTTTAATTATAATAAAGAGTCTGAAAAGTATAGTTTTTAAAATTTTTTACTAAATTAGTTCTCTAAACTAATCAAAAAGTATATATAGAAAGCCTGCAATGGATGTTCTTATATGTCGGTCATCAAAACATTGAGAGTCATTTACTCAATTTCAAGTAGATATGGTATTTGGAGTTGTGACAAAAAGTAAATTAGATTATAAGAAAAGTAGTGAGCAAATCACTTTTTTTATATATAAAAATTGATGGCACAACCATAAATTATTATTTTTCCATGAGAATAACACAACAAGTTATTTTCTTACATAATATGAGAAATAAAATCTCACCTCTAATTCAGTAGAAATGTTTAATGATAAAAGAAGTAATTTTTTATATCATTTATTCATGTAAGAGTTATGCTACATATAAATTTTCTCATACACCCGTGATATGTTAGTATCCTATTAATTCTATTAATTTTGATCAAATCACAAGAAAAACTAATCAAATTACTATGACCAGTGAAATATTATCACATCTCAAAGTGCACGGATAGTTTGTATTTAGATTTTCTCCATTCTTAACATTTATCTTGATTGAAACTATACTTTTCTGAAAATTATAGCCAAATGAGTTCTTTTTTTTTCCTAAAATAAACATTACCTTAAAATGCACCATAAACCTACACGAAATTTGATGAATGATTTGTTTTGGATGACGGAAAGAAAAAAAGTAATAGATAATAATAATATTTTAATTTTGAAATGTGATGATATTTTCGTCTCAATCTTCCATGATTTTGCCTTAATTTTGGGCAAAATATTAGAGGTCCTCAGGTCCAAAGTGATTAACTCCAGATGGAACAACTCAACAACTGTGCTGATAATCGTGCAGATTAATTTAAATATTAAATATACACCAAATTAACGAAAATCTTCTTTCTTGGTAGCCAAAAAAAAAAATCATAAGCCAGCATGCTGAAACCGTCTTCAATTACAACATGAAACTGTGCTTGGCAACGCTAGGTGCCCCTAAGTTTGGCGCTTAAACCCGATAAGACACTGTTTCTCCAATAAAATGTAGTCATTGACGAAAGAGATACATTAAAGGCAAGAACGCAGGACTGCTCGAATACTGTGCATGATATATGGCATCATATGCAGTTCAATGCCAATTTGTTGCATGCTATGTATGTTAACATCAGCTTCCAAGTTCCCACAGTAACAATTTTTTTAGTCTGCTAGCCATTCATCCTCATCCTTTCTCGAAACATGTACCGAAGATTGAAAACCCCCTAAACAGGGGCGTCCTCCCAATCTGCAGTGGGCTTACCAGTCTGCTCTGGCCTCGTTTGGATTTTCACATTTGCACTTCAGGCAGACCGCATTCTTACTGAAGTTTAAGAAATCGCACCTACAACAAGCAAGCACACATGACATGTCACTTTGAGTGAGTGCTCTGCAACTGTGTGCGTGTAGGTGTGTGAGAGAAAGAGGCACTAACTCGGGGCATTCCCAGTCTCCACGCTTCAACTCCTTACTTGGGCGTGGCTCTCGACACTTCTTACAATCCCTATTGCTAGCAAAATTCATAAACCCACATCTACACGCAAAGTGATTAAACGAATAAAACAGCATGAGTATAATAGACTAAACAAACTACAGAACGAGAACAAAGAGCTGAAATTTTAGAAGAAAAAACATCTCAAAAAATTTATCGATGAGCAAAATTCCTCCATCATAGTAGACTGTATCCATCAGTTATCTGTCAAGCCAGCTATATATCAATGTGGCTTTTACTTTTCCTACCTTTCCTCATCAGATGTATATCAGTGTGGGATAACATGGTGGTATTAGATCTGCAACATCTGTGCAGAAAATAATCGAACTCCAGGATATTTTTACCGCTACATCAACCATCATGTATCATACCACACGGACTAATATTTCGGCCTACTGAGCAACAGGAAGCCAATAAAGAATGGGGTTGGGAAGATAGATTCTTCAAAATTTATGGAGTTGTAAGTGGGTGATACTCATCCAGCATGACTGAATTGAATCAAAGTTGCATTCACAAAGTTAAACTATATCGGCCATATATAACTTGGACATACAAAATTTGTACTATGTTCTGTTACATGGCATTTAGTATATGTAGTGTATGCTACTTACTTGACTACCATAATACCATAATTACAAGCAAGTTTTCCTAGCAGGTCAAGAGCAGAACTTACTGTGGGCAATTCCAGTCACCTTTCTTCATTTGAACATTGGATCCACTGAATTTCTCAGGGCCTTCAGCTTTGCATTTTAGGCAACGCACATTTCTAGAGAAATTCATAAAACTGCATCTGCAGCATAAATCCAAAAATGCCAGTTAGTTTTCTAAAACAAAGCAAATAAAACAGCAAGCAAAATTGTAGTTATTAAAAAATAAGCAATGAGGTTTCCAAATGGCATTGAATATTATTATATAATTGATCAAAAACAGAAAAAGTTGGAGAAGAGAGAAGGAGAGATCTTTTGGAAACATCAGTCCATAGTTGATAAAAGCATGGACAAGCGCAATGCAAAGGGACCCGCTATATCCAAACAAAGTATATGATAAATAATTTTTAATGTGTATCACATATATTTAAAAATTAATTTATAATAAGTATAATCGCTGCTAATGTTTTTAAAATTTGATTAATTTCTTATATCTTTTAATTTTTTCACACTCAAAAATATCAAAACATCATTTTTTTCCTTCTAAAAAAAATAGAAAAAAAAAACTATAGCTTCAATTAGATTAGGCACAAAAAGCCTACTAAAGTGCAAATAAAAGCATGTCTAAGCACGCGCCTAGTCTTCTAAGCCGGGCTTTTCCAAAGTGAGATGCATTGACTGCACCTTGGACCTAGGCCATCCTAAGCACACACCTAGGCACACTTTTGACAACTATGCATCCGTCAACCCTTGGAAAGATCTAAGGTCATTTCCTTTGGGAGTTTGGATCCTTCCAAAGCAAGGCCTACAATGAGAGCACTGCTCAACCACCATCATACCTTCAAGCTCCCTTCAAGGTAAGTTTCTTAGGAGGAGAATCGCAACACCTAAGAAGCACACTGCCCAACAAAACTCAACCTGCTAAAAGGGAATCTCCATCCTCTCAATTTAACTAATTCCATCTGCTCGTGTCTCTCATTTTGTTGAAATCCCACAAAGAGATTAACGGAGGTACAGTATTCTCATTTGCCATATTTCACCAGGCTTAGTGAAAGAATAGAAGAAACCCAGAATGTCTACTGCAAATGGGTTGTTCCAGGCATGACTTGAAAGATTTTAATTTGTATAAATCTAATGCAATTGATTGAAATTCTTCTCCCTTTCCCCTTCTTCCCCATCTTCCCCATCTTCTGTGCTCACTCTCTCTCCTGATCTTCATTTACTTCTCCTCTTAGCCAAAGGGGCCTCTGTGCACACCTCTCTCCGCCATTATTCCAATTTATTTTGGTTAAAATGATTGGGCACTCCTCATCCATTCCACGAGGGTGCCCACCTATGCCTCTTAAAAGGTTTCTTTTCATATATAAAATTAATTTCAATTTCTTTAATTGTAATGGTAAATTTTGTAGCACTTCATACTAAACCCTAAAACTCCACTTGGATTTATTTTCCCTGTCCTGATGAAATGCAACATAAATCTTTGGCCTTTGATTACTCTACTTTTTGGATCAATCAAGTCTATATGAATCATTAAACTATCATGCAAATTGATTCTACACATCAAAACACCAAAATAGCACAATCATTAGATAACAATACTCTAAAAGAAATTGGAAACCACATTCTCACGAGTTGAGGAGCAGAATAGATGGAAAGAAAAGAGAAACAGAAGCAAACACATAGACATTGCAGTACCACCATATTTCCAGGCCATCTGACTGGAAATTTTCTGTATAAACATTAAGATCATTAACTCTTGGGAAAAATAAATACAAACATCTCCATTAGTATACATAAATCATGTACTTAATGACAAGAGAATCAAAATTTATCAGCCATGCTATGCGCACAAACAAAAGTAACTTACAAACTGAGCTAGCATTCATTTAAAATAAAGTGCTACAATTAGGGACTGATGAGTCTTTCACTCTTTTCATATTTAAAAAAAGCCAACTCATAGTTCATGAAATACTTTAATGTATGAGTGTTTTAGGCAAATTTTTGTTCAATTTGTATTGTTAATTGCCTATCGTAAATATTTTAACAAAAAACAGAGTAAGAGGACCACAAATCATAAGGATGTTAGACTTATCTTAATAGAAAAAATTCTACAAATTTTCATTGCTTAGCAATATAAATATTATTTAATTACACAAAGTAAGGAAAAAGGTATCTTACTCTGAACAGATCCAGTCTCCTTCCTTAATTTCAATATCACGCCCACTAACTTTTTTAGGGCCATCTTGTAGACATTTTAGGCAACGAAGATTTTTTGAGAAGTTCAAAAAATTGCACCTGATACAAAGTGGTAAGAAATCTGTTCATTAACACAAGAAAATATGTGGCAAATGTCGAATGTTAGGTACATCAGCATCGCAACCTTCTTAAAAGAGAATATTGTAATAATTCTGGCATCACTTATCAAGAATCTCTTAAGGCACGTAAAGCATGAAAAACATTCCTCACACTATGGATACTTTAATTGTTATTATTTATAAATAGTTGGGTGACTATTAAGTGCTCATCTAGCACAAGTTACACAAAAGCTGACTATTTTATAATTCTATTCCCGTTTGGCTAATCAAACTATATCATCCTTTTGGAAATATAACAATATATACACTCACTAGACATTGAAACATACATGTGCCATGTAGTCAAGGATGGTCTATCCATTTTATCCCTTTATTTATCTAGAATACATCATTCCGCAGCTCTCACTCAAGCACCTCACCCACTCTATGCTTCAAGGTTCCATATATGTTTTTCTTCCCTTCAGCTGCTATATCCATTTTGACTATTTGACATCATCGAGATATAACCTCAACAAAGAGAGGCACCAGAGCAAAAATAAAAGGTGAGAAACAAATTGAAACAAAGAACATCATCATAACTTACTTAGGACACATCCAATCTCCCCTTTTCATTTCTATGTCTTGATCTGGTCCAACATTCATATAATTCATAGATTGTTCTTTTCTCTGAGAAGTTTTTGAAGCAGGTTCTGGAAGTGATGAATCAGGGGGTGTCTCACTCAGCTTAATTAGCTCACAGAGTAATTTCTTTGAAGATAATTCCACAAGCTCCCTACCAGGAGGTCTCACTCCTCCGGACACAACAAGTGGATCTAATGCATGGAACAACAGAATCCGAACAATATCTACCGTACGAGGTGGCCCATCAGAATCCTTTAATACCACATATGCTCTGTCACAAGATCCCCGCAGATTGCAAGAACTGCAAACCTGCACGTGAGCACTCCAAGTCAAGCCAGGCATAATAGGCTCTAGGTTTAAAAACAACAAGAACACTACCATCACACTTTTTGATGTTAATAACCCTTCCATCAATGAACTGGTTAGATAGATGTAAATAAATATTTTGAAAAAACCCACCTCTGCTTCATCCAACTGAAGAAATGCTCTCAACCTCTTTGAGGAATTAACAGATTTCCGCAAAAGACTAGGACACCCACTTCCCACCACATTTTCAATATCTTTCTTAGGCAGTGACCTGCATCATGCCACAGTGAAGAAAATGTAACTGAAGAGGTTTCAACGTAACTATTACCCAGAGGAAATGTACTATATGACTAACGAATAAATTAATAAAAATAAACTGTAGGATTTCCTACAATAAGAAAATGCCTTTCATTTCTACCGTTTAAAACAAGAGTAGCATAAATTACACTCAAAGCTTCAATTCAATGGTTATGAATGCTCCACAGGTCGAAATTTTGAAGGCGTGAATTAAGTAAGACGTCAAGAGCATGTTGAACTTGACTATAAAATTGCAACAAGCTCAAGAAAAGCAAAAGGACCGGAACAAAAACAAAATAAAACAATTTTGGAAGCTCAAACAAAAAAAAACTATTCCAGGCTTTTGTCAAAACTTCCTGAAAACCTTTTCTTTGTCTTTTTTGGTCAACTAATCAAGCAATCGTAGTAGCGATTAAATAACATAAATGCGTGTAAGAATGAGAAGTAGTAATCTAAAAGCAACTTTTGGTAAACGAAATTCCCAAGATAAGATTGATGGAGAAATGCGTTTATCAAATATCAAGCTGATACAAGGAGTAGAGGACGACAAATTAGGGACATTTCCTAACAACGGTTTACGAGAAACCAAACGAACTTTTGCGTTTCATTGCTTTCCTAGGTTGTCGTCGTCGAGAACGATCAACGATCCTTACTTGAAAATGTCAAAGCGGTCGCGGGCGAAGCTGAGACTAGGGTTTTTCAGGAGGTTCATGTTCTTGTACAACGAGCCAGCGCCACCGTCTCCGTCGCCGCCAACATCGCTCTCGCCGGTCGAAGGAAAGTAACCTCGGCTCTTAAGGCGTTCCACGAAGGAGACCCATTCCGGCCAAGGGTGGTGCAGCTCCGGCGGTTCCCCGGCGTCGACGGCTTCAAGTGCGGCGGAGAAGCAGCGTTGGAGGAGTCGCGAGGGTTTAGAGGCGGCGGCGGCGTATGCGACGGTTGTGTGGTTGCAGAAGATCGATGTGGCACGTCGGAGGAACAGCGTCTGAGCTGGGTATACCATGCCTGGTTTTTCAGCGAAAGTGGAAAAGTGGGGTGAGGGTTTTGTGATTCTCGTCGGTGGCTCGTGGATGGCAGGAGCGCATCGCAGTGGGTTTTACTGATTTAATGCCGCCTCCGGGCCGGGTGATATATAGCTACACGGCTTTGGAACGATCCGATAACCCGTTAGGTTTATCAGGCCCGTATAAGTGGAAAGGATTGGTAACATGGTTCTCAAATTTTATTTCAACGTAGCCTTAATTTGGTAAGAAAAAAATTATTGGAAAAAAATTATTGATAAAATATAATTTTAAAAGTATTATAAAATTTAAAAATAATTAATAGGTATTTGATAAATTAAAATAAAATTTGTCGTGGAGATATAAAAAGTTAAAAATATTTTTTTATTATTATAATTTTTAATATTTTTTAACATTATCCTAATAACTCAACTCCCCTAGCTCGTCGCGCCTCTCCCCCTGTCGCCCCAAGATCACCGCCCAACCTCCCCTCCCCGCTACCTAATCACCGAAGCCCCCCCCCCCCCCCCCCAAATCGCCAAAGCCCCCCGAATCCCAAGCCAACGCTACTGTTATCCTCGCTAAGTTCTATGGCCGCGCTTCCAATTTGGGATATACATGCAGGGAAGCTGATGATAATTGAAATTTATATTCCCTACCTATAAATTGCAGGGAAGCTTATGATAATTGCGCCAACCACAATTCATTCTATTTCCCTGGCGATTATTGGAATAGAATAGAGGAAGGCGACGAGTACGGTGATCACGATTTGGGCGTCTTCAGTCTGGATGACGGCAACCTTGAAAAAAAATTCAGCATAGGGTTTTTGAATTGGGTAATTGTAGCGTAGGTGGGGAGGATAAAATTGGCATTTAAAAAATTTTAAAACTGCTTCTTGATTAAGCTTTTAAAAGCAACCCTGAAATTGCTTCTGCTTTTTATTAAAAAAAAACAAAAACTTCTTTGATAAACACTTTTTTAAAACTTTACCAAATATATTTTGCTGCTTCGCTTATTTTATAAGCAGAAGCAGCCTCCTAAAAGCATTCCCAAACTGGGCCCTAATCCAAATCTAGTCTAAATTAATTTTTTATTATTATATTTAGCAAATAGACCTAAAAATCCTATTTAAATCCATCCTAAATTTATTTTTATACATTCTATTTGGGGGACAAAATTACCCATAATATTAATTCATTAATTTTTTATTTTTAGCTTTAATTAAGAGCATGTAAGTTTTGGTATAGATATAATTTAATATGCATATTACTTCTTTATCCTTATTTATATATTTATTATTATACTCTTCCTCTATATATATATAGCTTTTGTTATTCTCGTAGTCTTTTTGAGTTGCCATTGTTGTCAACTGTTCATGTTTAGCAAGTGGGTAGTGGTATTCTGCACTTGATTGGATAACTTCGTAGAGTGAACTCGTAGAAGGAGTCTAATTATATACTATGTTTACTACTATAATCTGCCTAAGTTGAAGATTCGTAGGTTCGAAGATTCGTAGGCTCGAAGATCTATAAGGTTGAAGACTCGTAAACTCAAAGACCCAAAGTGTAGTTGGATGAAGAGCATCAGTATCACATATTCAAAGGGTCGTAGACCCGATGATATGAGTTGAAAATTAGCTAAGTCAGAGTTTAGTTGGCCACTAGCTCTAAACTGGAGACTCAAAGACTCGAAGATTTGCAGACCTGAAGATTAGAGTGATGATGGCTCTAAACTGGAGTCACTAATGTCGGTAAATATAAGACTTAAGATCTGAAGGTTCGACTCGAAAATCGTAGCCCATTTGTGAAGTATATCTACAAGGCTATGAGGCAGTTATCTTCAAGGCTATGGCTGATCGAAGGATCAAAACGCAAATAAAGTCATCATTTATATAAGTTATTCGGATAACACGTTTCAGCATGGTAAGTATATGAATAAACACGTGAACGTTATCCGAGACTAGAGTGATATGTTTCAATGATAGTAATAAAATATGAAATATGTTTAACCTTAGTAGGTGGTTTTTCATGCAACGGTCATCCTATAAAAGAAAAGTATATGTCATACTTCAAAATAGCGCTAGAATATTTCAGAGTATACGCAAAGTATCAAAAGAGATACAAAAGGTATAAAAAGACATAGGAGTTCGTATTATATACGGAAAGAAGAAGTCTAAAGGCGAGATTAATAGCGAGTTTAACAAAGCTTCATTCTTTTACATTCTACGAACAGATAGTGAGTGTGTTGTAGGAGTGGTTGAAGGTCAATAGGTGCAAACCGTTGTGTACGTAGGAGCAAATTACACCAGACAGTTCATCACAATGAGTGAGTTCTGAAGCAATACTATTTTTGTAATTGAATTAAAAAAAACAAGAGAGTTAATCCTGTTGTAACAAGGACAAGGCCCTATTGTATTATAAAAAAGGATATAGTGGAATGGACTCGGTGTAGGTACACCCTCACCACCGTGGAGTAGATCACATTGATCGAACCACATATACTGTGTCTTTGTTTTTTATTTCCTTACATACTTAATGCAAACGTGATAATGCACTTAACACTAAGACACCACCCAAGCAATTTGCTCTTTATTAAAAAGTTATAAAACTAAAGAAATTAGTTTTAAGTATATAAATTCATCCCCTTCTCTGTATATATTAGAATACCTGTAAGAACTATAGTGGGATCTTGAGAATATCAATTGGCATTAGAGCTTGTTCTCACTAGAGACAGATCTATTATTCTATTAAGAAGTGATCTTACAGACTAATATATTTGTGTTGTTGAGATTTGTGGCTTAATGACCTAGTGAACAAACAAGAGTTCACAGTATTATTATAAATGGAGATTCCTATCAGTAGACCGAGCACTAACTCCAACTATGCAAAGAGAGAGTCTATTTTTATGGCACTAATTACAAGATGTGGAGAGCTAGGATGGAGACTGTATTTATGTCCATGGATATTGATGTTGAGCAGGTAATAAGAGATGGATGCATAAAACCTGCTGATAGCAAGAGAACCCACTGAAGCTAAGAGGAGAACCTACGAGTTGAACAGGAGAGCCTTGAGTGTTATTACATTAGCACTCACAGACTCTAAATATGCTAAGGTTATGGATGTAAAGTGGCGAAGGATTTATGAGATAGATTTAAAAGTGTTTTTTAAAGAGATGACAAATTAAAGGAAATCAGGCCACAATTGTATACTCAGAAGTATGAAGCTTTTAAAATAGAGGAATATGAGAGTATACAAGAGTTTTTTGTTCGATTAACAGAGATTGTCAATGACATCAAGAGTTATGGCAAGAATAAGAAAAACTTTGCAATTATAAAGAATGTGATGAGGGTTTTGCCTAAAAGATTCATTCAAAGGGTAGAAGTTTTGGAAAACAACCGAGACCTAGAATATATGACATTGCAAGAGTGGCAGTGCAATTTGACTGCATTTGAAAAAAAGCTACATTCCTATGAGGAGTCGTCTGCATTAACATCCACGCCTACGATGAAGGAAACAAAAAAATAGCCTTTAAGGCTACGAGAAATCTAAAAATAAAGAAAGAAGTTGAGTCCTCAGAAGATTAATAGAACAGTGACAATGAAAAGGATGAAGATGAGGTGGTAGCCTACTTTACTAAAAAATTTAGAAGAAGTAGAGCAGGGAAATAAGCTGGAGGAAAAGGGAAAGAAGGTCTTTCTCTTACATGTTTTAAGTATGGAAAGAGGGAGCACTTTACATCTCAATGCAAACTGAAGGCTGATGACTCGGATGATGATGTCTCAGATGTAAAGGACACAAAGTGGAAGAAAACATCATCCATAAGAAGCACTTTCATAAGGAGACTAGCAGCTCCACAGAAGAAGAAGAGTTCACACAAGAACTATATGAGCCGAATCGCAGAATCTAATGATGAAGATGAGTGCTCATCGATTATACCTTTGTTGCCAAAATTGAGGTAGACAATGGCAGCATAGCCTTATAGAATGAAGAGGCAGTAAAAGAAGAAGAAAAAGTTGACCTGGAAGAAGAGCTTGAGCTTACAACAAAGGAAATCCGTAAAACAGGAAGCAGGATCAAGTAGGATCCTCCAGAACTTGTCGACTTAAAGCATAAAACTCATTACTAGAACTTGTAAAACAGGAGCTAAGAGAGGTTAGAGGGAAGAAGGATCAAGTCCTGGAGGAATCACAAAAGTTCTGTGAGGAAATTGTCAACTTAAAGCTCAGACTAGAGGAGCAAATCAAGATATATGATAACATTACCATAGAACTCATTACTAAAAACACTACTGTTGGTCCCGGAGAGCCTAGAGGGGGGGGGGGGGGTGGGGGTGAATAGGCTCTTTGAAAATACTTTCTCTCTCTTAATGGCTTAGACACTCACTTTGGTTAAATAGATAAAATCAGTGCAGAAGATTAACCAGGTAGTGGAAGTATGTTGCTTTATTATCTGAGGATAATTACAACAAAGCAAAACAGCGTTTTAGCTGATTACAACACAACACTCTGTTATGGTTACACACACTTGGCAGTAAATCTCTGTGTTTTTGCTCTTTTCAAGATATACGCTTATGAATATATATGTACAAGTAAGCACGCGCGTTATCTTATTTTTTTCTACATTGCTTCAGGCATATATATAGACACCCTAGAAATCTATCTTGGAACTGTATTTTCCGAGCAATGTGAAACATTGAAGTTCTTCATCGGAAAATGCTGAAGCTTTAACTGCTGCGGATGTGGAGCTCGAAATATTGGAAGCATAAGTTGTAATGAATTCTTTGCTTGATTCCAATTGTATTTGAGACCGCGTCCACATTTCCGTGTGATCCACGTGTAAGGTAATTTAGGTCTACAACGGGTTTGTCTTACATTGGGACGAAGCGAGCTGATTGTAATTAATGCAGCTCCGAAATGATGAAGCAGCGTCTTCTTAGTCCGTCATAAGGTTCCTTACTCCGTATCAGCAAAGCTCGGATACTTACTCCGTGTCAGTGGTTGCTTACTCCGTGTGAATGAAGTCCTGGAATCCTTGTTCCGTGTCAGCGCTTCCTTACTCCGCATGAGTAGTGGTTCGGAGAGCTTACTCCACATCAGCTTTTCCTTACTCCGCATGAGTAATGGTCCGGAGTGCTTACTTCGCATCAGCGCTTCCTTACTCCGCATGAGTAATGGTTCGGATTCCTTATTCCGCATTTGATGTCCTTACTCCGCAACAATTGTCCTTACTCCGCTCGAATGACAGACTCGGATTTCTTCGTCCGGTTGGAGTGATAACTTCGATTCTTTCTCTCTCACAAGTCTCTTTTACTCCGTGCAAGATGTAAACTCAGGAGCTTACTCCGCATTAATTGACATAATCTTGTTGAGTGTTAGACGCGGATTCCTAGTCGTTTTGTCAAGTGTTTAATCAGCACGAAGAGTCCTTACTATGGATGAAGACTTGGTTATATACCAAGTGAATGACGACACTCATGATGATCCGGATCAGGATTATGTATCCTGTCCTTAGCTTTGTCCTCACATGAGTAGGTCCGGATTTAGAGTTAACTCATCTGCACAAACTTAATGGTAAACATGAAACATCTCAAGTCAAATTACACAGGGTTTGTTCCGCATTATCTAAATTCTCAGTTTGATCCGACAACTACAATCTAAAAGCTTGAGCAACAACTAGTATGCCTTCAATGGAAGATCTCAAAAGATAAGGTCACTCAAGCTTCAACCTATGAAAGCTCCTAGATCAAATCTCTCACAACACTATAGGACGCTCAGAAGGTTATAGCGACACTACAGATGGCTAGGAAAGAATCACAACACCATAGGCGGCGAGGAAGGTTAATGTTCCAGATGGTGAGCATGACAAACATAAGGATGCCACTACATCGAGTGAAAGAACCAAGAAGATCAAGGATGCCACTGCAGTTGGTGTGAATGATGAAAAGATGGAGAGACACCTGGATGATCGCTCTAAGACCAGTAAAGTGATCAAGTGGGTTCAGAAATATGAGCATTCCACAAATATGAAGAAATCTAATGCAAATGTCATTTCCAAAAATGTAAAGGTGCCTCTCAGTGAAGAAAAAGAAAACTTGTGAAACCAGCTATCAAAGTCAAGGCTTTAATGAAGAAGACTTCAGAAATTTAGAAGGTCAGTAGAACTCAGTTTTAGGGCCACTGCTACTACTATGCGATTTGGGGTTATATGACTAAATTCTGTTGGTGAAGGTATCCAGTACAAGGATCAAGAACAGAATTGTAAACATCTTAATGGAACTTGTACAAGATTGAAAAGTGAAGACCAGCTAGAAGTTTTTGCAACTATTGTCAGAAGCAGGGACATGATGAGAAATCATGCTAGTGGAAGCCAAAGCCCACTTCCACGAATAACAAGTTTGTTAGATTTGAAAATTTGTGATAAGTGTAGCATGAAGAGGAGTGAAATTATTCCTGAGCAGAAGAAGAGGAAAAACACTATGAAAATGCAAGAAAGAAAGGATCAACAACTCAGAAGACTGTGAAGCCAAAACTTCAGGGGGAGTGTTTCAAGTTTAAAGTAAAATAAGAGGAGTGCTTCAAGTCTAAAGTAAACTGAAAGCAGCTCATATTGTTGAGATTGCTCTGAAAGTAGACATCAAGGACAAATAATGGATCCTTGATAGTGATTGTTAGGGTCACATGACAGGTGACCTAAATAAGTTGTCAGATGTGAACAAGGACAAATCTGGCAAAGTAATATTTGGCAATAATAGCTCACTGAAAATCAGAGGGCTAGGATTAGCCAAATGGGGAAAGAATAAACTGAATGATATCTTGCATGTTGAAGGATTGAAGTACAATCTAGCATCCGTCAGTCAGATGTGTGATGCAGGTCATAAAGTGACTTTTACAAAAACTGATTGCCAAGTGAAGAGATAAAATGACAACACAGTAATAGCTGGAAGGAGGACAGATGAGGACTTGTATGTAATAGATGAGAACAAGACCCAAAGTTGTCTCATAACAAGAATAGGAAAAAATAAACTCTGGCATAAAAAACTGGACATCTAAATCAGAAGAATATGAGAAGGCTTGTAAAATGCAAAGCAATCAGAGACATCCTAGATATCAAAAGAGATAAAGAGCATGTCCGTGCAGCATGCCAACATGGTAAACAATCCAGATTTAATTATAAGGTAAAAGAGTATAATTCAAAAGTAGCTCTAGATATTGTGCATACTGATTTGTGTGGACTTATGAGGAATAAGGGACTTAATGGTGAGAGATATTTCATTCTATTTGTGGATGACTTCATTAGAAGAACTTGTATCATGTACTTACAGCACAAGGCAAAAGCTTTGAAGTGTTTCAAGAAGTATAGAAGAATGGTTGAGAATAACAGTGGTCATCGAATCAAATTATTAAGATCCGATCAGGGTAATGAATTTACAAATGAAACTTTCGAGAAATATCTGAACAAACATGGATTCAGCATTAACTGTCAACAACAAGAACTCTATAACAAAACGGAGTTATTGAAAGGAAGAACAGAGTGTCATTAGAATGGGCAGAACCTTATTGCTTGAAGTTAATCTATATGCAAGGTTTTGGACAGAGGCAACTAGAATAGTTGTACACTTACTAAACAAAATAGCATTAAGGCCAAGAACAGATTGTGCACCCTATGAATTATGGTATGGAAAGAATTCAACAGCCTAATACTTCAAAATTTTTGGAAGCCCTTGTTTTGTGAAGATAAAGGAGCAAGAAAGAGGAAAACTTCATGCCAGATCTGAGAAAAGAACATTTATTGGGTACTCATATCAAACAAAGGGTTATAAAGTATTTCTTCTAAGATTCAGAAAGTTTATAACTTCGAGTGAAGTTAAAGTTGATGAAAACTGAAAGAATGATATGAATGAGTAAGAAGATCCAAAAATTGAATAAGAGGAACCTTAGAAAGATGATGAATTTGAGCATGAAATGGATAAGAAAAATGAGGATACAGACTCATAGAAGTCTGATGAAGAAAATAAAAAGTCTAATCTTGGAAAAGAATTGAGTAAAAGTGCAATGACCCGTGTTTGGGGATTTGAGAAGTTAGTCATTTGTGTGCTTGGGCAAGGACTCTTGTCCAAACGGTTAGCGGGAGTCCGAGGGCACAATGCCTCGGCGGGGGGTCTCGCTGCCCGGTTAGCGAGCAGGGGTCAAAGGGAAAGTGTCCCGGAAGCCAAATTATTTTAGAGAAGCTAAGTTGGATTGTCATGCGAAGGCTTGGTCGATGTAGCCTTGGTCATTATGGCAGGGGTCAGCGTGGTTGACCTGGAACCCTGAGTGGTCGATGTGTGTCGTTTGAGCCATGGTCGATGTGGGATAGTGGTCGACGTGGTCAACTTGGCGTGGTGATTGGTCGATGCCGACCAGAGGAGTGTCTCGAGAGTTTGGTTAATGCGAGTTAATTTTCGATGTGTGGTTGACGTGGACAAGGTCAACTAGAGCAGTTTCCCGAGAGGTTTCCCATGTATGTTGGTCGACATGAGGTGGTTGGTCGATGTGGTCGATTTAGGTGCACATCGACCATGTCTAGAAGGGTGTTGGTTGACTTAGATGTCTGGTCAACGTGAGAGAATGGTGGTCGATGTGGTCGATCTCAGGTGTTTTTGGTCGACGTCAACCCTGCAATAGCACATTTGTGCGTTGTCTCTTTCTATGATTTTAGGTTTTTTGGGTTCTGTTTTTTGGAAGCCGCTAGAGAGAGAGAGAGAGAGAGAGAGAGAGAGAGAGAGAGAGAGAGAGCGAGCCCTCGTGCTTGATCATTGCTGCTACGTTCGTGTGGGTGGACGACATCTAGCGCAGAGGAGCAAGAGCAAGGTGGATCCTCTGATTTCAAACCCTAACGCAACCGGATTCGAGGTAGGTGGTTCTGTCTTGTAGAGTCCATTCCTATAATTGTGAAAAGTTATAATACTGGAATTTCAAACTCTATTTGAAATCACGGTTTTGGAGAGATTGTATTATGATTGTGACATTATGATATATATATATATGTGTGTGTGTGTGTGTGTGTGTGTGTGTGTGTGTGTATTGTATTGTAATATATGTATATGAAACGGAGATGCTGTGGTAAATCATATTGAGATATATTATGTTTTTGGGGTGAATGTGTGAGAATTGTTATTCTGTAATAGTAATGTTTGCTGAGGTGCTTGTGTATTATGCTGTTTTGCTTGGATGTGTGAAATTGAGGTTCCATTGAGGAGACAGTCCAAGAGTGGACCCAAGTTTGAGGTTCCATTGAAGAAACCACGTGTGTTGTTTACTATTATTTTAACTACACTGCACTGCACACATTCACATTAAACATATTGTGGAGGAGATGTTGGGTTGGTCCAGGGAGGCATAACCCCTACTGAGCTATGGTTTGCTCACCCACCTTTAATGTTTTTTTCTACATAACCTAGCAGGCGTTAAGAGATTTTACCGCTGAGGAGCATGTGTGTTTGATTTGTTATTTTGTTTGAAATATTATAATTGATGAGACTAAAACTCATGTATTTATTTAAGATTGGTATATTTAATTGAGACACCATGTTTTGGGGCTGGTGACCCTATTTATTATGGGATAAAGTTTTGTTACATGGTGTGGTTTACGTATGGTTTGTGATTGTCATGTATGAGATTATAACAGGTTTGAGGCAGCACCCTTGTGAGATCCCTATTAGGTGACTATTCACCACCCCCTTGTCCTCCTGGGTGCGAGGCATGAGGCATCACTAACTGGTTTTTCAATGTTGGGAAATCTGGGGCGTGACAAAAAGCACCAGGAGGACATGGTCCAGTGTACATGACAAAGATCAAATCATTGGTGATCCAAAAGCAAGTGTCACCACCAGGAGAAAATTTGAAATACTACTTCTTTGATCTCTCATATAGAACCAAAGACTGTAGGATAAGTAGTAGAAGACAAAGCATGAGTCATTGCAATGAATGAGGAACTGGATTAGATTGAGAAGAATAAAACATGGGAATTGGTTTCTAGACTAAAGGATAAAAATGTCATCAAGACTAAGTGGGTATTCAGAAATAAGTTTAATGAAAATGGCAAGGTTGTCAAGAACAAGGCAAGACTGGTGTGCAAAGGGTATTCTCAAATTGAAGGTATTGGTGTGGATGAGACATTTGCACCAGTAGCAAGGCTGGAAACAATCAAGATGTTTCTTGCATTAATAGCACACAAAAAGTTCAAAGTTTATTAAATGGATGTGAAATCTGCATTTCTAAATTGCTTGCTGAAAGAAAAAGTTTATATCGAGCAACTAGATAGAGTTCAGATAGCTAATGATGAGACACACGTGTGTACATTGAAGAAAGCCTTGT
Organism: Taxillus chinensis; assembly: GCA_023512835.1. Lineage (NCBI taxonomy): Eukaryota > Viridiplantae > Streptophyta > Magnoliopsida > Santalales > Loranthaceae > Taxillus > Taxillus chinensis. Next base: position 58,439,083 of record CM042088.1, on the reverse strand, counting down.
ATGACCTGAAGCAAGCTCCTAGAGCATGGTACAGCCAACTGGATGGATATTTAAAGAAAATAAATTTCAGTAAAGTAATAGTAGATCACAATCTATATATCCTGAATTTAGACAGAGGTCATTGACTACCATAGTTTATGTAGATGACATTATCTTTGGGGGAAATCACTTAAGATTATGCGAAGAGTTTACCAAAATAATGAGTGATGAATTTGAAATGTCTCTCATAAGTGAATTAACATACTTCTTAGGATTGCAAATTAGGCAAACAACTGAAGGTATTTTTATATCTTGGCGCAAATATGACAAGAAATTACTGAAGAAGTATGATATGGAAAATAGCAAGCCTGTTGGAACATCGATGGCTACAGGCTACAAACTATACAAAGATCAGGTAAATTAAAAAGAGTACCGAGGCATTATTGCCAGTCTTTTGTACAATATTGATGATAAGCGATCAACCAGTGGCTGCAGTTTTTATTTAGGCTCCAAGTGTGTTGCATGGTTGAGCCATAAGCAGAACAGTGTGCCCTGCAGCATAGCCGAAGATTAATATGTAATTACACATGTTGCATGTACTTAAGTGGTATGAATGTATACTTAACTATCAAACTTGGGAGTTAATGTGGAGTTACCTGTAAATATATAGTGTGATAACCAGAGTATTATTAACATAAGCAAGAATCTAGTCCAACAATCGAAAACCAATCATATTGATTATCGGTACTATTATATTAAAGAACAAGTGGAAGAAGGAATGTGCAACTGATTTATGTCCCAACTTAGGAATATACTGCAAATATCCTCAACATTAAATCTAATTCACTAGTGTTCCACCCTAGACAAGGGCTAAGATTACCTAATCATGCATAAATCAGGCATTTGCTTTCATACAAGTGAATTAAACAAGAACTGAATTTCATTTCATTGAACAAGCATAAACCATAAACCAAACTAATTACAACATATTAGGGGCTACATTGCTCCCCTAGACTAACAAAACTACCCCATAATCATAATGAAAGCAATATAAATTACAAGAAAGAACATGATTACAGTACCGGGACAATAAAGGAAGAACCCAAGATGAACCAGGACTCCGGCCTCCAAAGACTCCGGCATCTGTTGCCCGAAATCGCTCCTCTCCAACTCCAATGCCGCCAAAGGACAATCTGATCTTTCAGTAACGGCTATAGCTCTTCTTCAGAACTCAGATCAGATTGTCTAACCAAGGATGATTTACAATGCCTTCCAAGCCCCCTATTTATAAGATTTAGTGGGCCAAATTAGGGTTACAAAAGGTGTGCCCTAATTATAAGTGTGGTCGCAGCCAAAACGACATCATTTTGGTTAATGACACTATTCGACGTTCCAAGCTCAATAAAACTCAATCTACACCAAATTTGACCCAAGTTTTTTAGATGAAAATGATTAAAACAACAAAACACATCATTTGGAGCTCAAAACTGCCTGCATGCGAGAATGCACGTAAGATGGTCCTTTTCGCGGGCAGCTCCAAATCAGCCCAAATTTGCTCCAAAGCTTCAGTAGAACTTGTAGAAAGCATCCATGCATCAAACTCCTTGCACGCGAGAAACACCTTTTCGCGTGCACCTTCATTTTGCTCTTATTTTGCTTCCATCTTCTTACTATAGCTTCCTCTTGAGTGTATGGAGTGATCTAGCCAAGGTGTGTGGGAAAAAGTTGCTCCAAAACCTGTCAAAAACACTCAAAAAGTACAACTATACACCAAACAAGGTCTTCCTAGGGGTTAGAGCAAATATATGCAAAATACCATGCAAATAGGCTCAAAATATACTCTAAAACACCCTAAATATAGCATAGGATAACGGCATAAATGCTCGTTATCAGCAAGAATCTAGTCTAACAATCGAAAACCAATCATATTGATTATCGGTACTACTATATTAAAGAACAAATGGAAGAAGGAATGTGCAACTGATGTATGTGCCAACTCAGGAATAGACTGCAAATATCCTCATCAAGCCTCTGTCCACAAAGATATTTGACCGGCATAGACATGGGTTGTTTGTGCAGATTCCTCCTTTTGCTTAGGGCGTTGGTAGAATCCCCTTCTCTTTCTTTGCAATTAGTTGGCAAAGGGGGAAAGAATACTATAGTACAGGGGGAGCTATCCTGGAGGGGGAGTTTAAAAGTTTTAGTATTCTATGCGTTTTTATTGGATCCATCCTTGCAAACACATAGTTGTTCATATATGTTGCCAACAATTCCAAAGGGGGAGATTGTTGTTCCCATAGTCTTTTTGGGTTGTCATTGTTGTTAACTATTCATGTTTAGCAAGTGGGCAACAATATTTTGTACTTAGTTGGATAACTTTGTAGAATGAGCTTGTAGAGGAAGTCTAATTATGTATTATGTTTACTACTATAATATGCTCGAGTCAAAGATTCGTAGGCTCAAAGATCCATAGGGTTGAATACTCGAAGATTCGTAGATCCAGAGATTCATGGGCTCAAAGATCCGTAGGGTTGAATACTCGTAAACTCGAAGACCCAAAGTGTAATCGGATGAAGAGCTGCGGTCTCACAGATTCGAAGCTTGAAGGGTCGAAGATAGGGGTGTAAAATGGACTGGTCCGGTCTGTTGTGGAGTAAGCCTAAATAGGCTAGCCCATTTAGGCTCGCAAAATTAACAAATCAAGGATGGACTGGTCCAGTATGCGTATTGATCCGTATTTATTTAAATATGATAAATTTATTTTTATTAAATATTTTAAAATTTTTATTTTTAAAGTCATATTTAAATGTTTATGTTTCTAAACTTTAATTTTAAAATTAATAGGTTTAGGGTCTGGGTATTAACATATTAGGAAGAATGTGTAATCGGTTTAAAAAATAAATAAATAAATAAATAAAATAAAAACTAGTCCGCATTCGTACGATTTGGTCCGTGTGGATCGGGCATAAATGGACCGGTCTATTTAGGCCCGTAATTGAAATAGATTGAATTTTTTCTGCTCCGGTCCGCACGGTCTGCGGACCACTAATCCATTTTACACCCCTAGTCGAAGACTCAAAGACCCGATGATATGAGCTAAAGATTAGCTAAGTCGAGTTCAGTTTGGCCATTGGCTCTAAATTGGAAACTCGGAGTCTCAAAGAGTTACATACCCAAAGATTAGAGTGTCGCTGGCTCTAAACTGGAGTCACTGATGTTGGTAGAGATAAGACTCGAAGATCGTAGCCCATTTGCAAAGTATATCTATGTAATGACCCGTATTTTGGGATGTGAGGAGTTAGTCACACTTTTGCCCTTTGGGTGGCAATTTTCGGGTTTTTGGGAGTTTTATTCCTACACACATTAGCTAAAACACTTTGTATGTTGATGAGCAAGCATGAGGCAAGATATGAGCCCGAGAGGACACTTTTAGAGGGTGTACGTGACAATGCACGTGACAATGGCTTGTCACGTGCAGTGATGTTTTTGCATGGGAGCTTTCCAGACTTAATTTTAAAGCTTGGGGCAAAATCCTAGGGCATTTGGAGCTTGCACGTGACAATGGTCTTTGTCACATGCAGCCATGTTTTTGCACCGTCTTCTTCGTTTTGTTATGCTGATCATCTTTTCCTAAAGGACCATGTTCGAATTGTGAGTATTTTGTCCTGTGTGGGAGCGGAATGATTATTACATGTTTCATTTATCAAAACTACGTCGTTTTGATGGTGAGTTTCATTTATCAAAACTATGTCATTTCGATGGTGGGTTTTACTTATCAAAACTACGTCATTTTGATAAGTGAGGTGTCTGTGTAAGGAGGAGAAGCTCTCTTTGTTTTAGGTTTAGGGTTTTTATTGTCAGCCGCCGCAGTGAGAGAGAGAGAGAGAGAGAGAGAGAGAGAGAGAGGATCTCCTGATCTCCGCTGTGGTGATTCGTGTGGGTGGACGGCGTCTAGCATAGAAGCAAGGGCAAGGAGGAACCTTTTGAGGTAGGGGTTCTGTCTCTTCTAATACCCATTCAGGGATTAGGCCCTATAGTAGACGAAATCGTAGATTGTTATTGTTAATATATATATATATATATATATATATATATAAATCCATATAAGTGTGATCTCCTATATGGATGTTGGCCTTCAATAGCATATTTTGTTTGGATATGATGTTAAGTCCGGGGTCATGGAGTTTCGGATTCGTTCCCAGGGCAAAGGACCCTAGGGGTCGTTGGAGCATTTGTGCTATTCGTTCCGTGGTGAGATCCTTGGAGTTAGTCCCGCGGTAGGACTGTGTGGGGGAAACTTAGAGTTTTCGGGGTAGTTACGTCGATATAAAGATTATGTTGATATGATATCTATGTGAATATGATAATATTGGATTGTGTGTGGATTGTTGGTTACATGTGTATATCTGACATGCTGCAAGTATGACTATGTGTGTTATGTGATTGTGAGCCTGTGTGGCTGATTGTGAGCCTGTATGGCTGTGTATGTGGAGCCTGTGTGGCTGTAAATGTGGAGCCTGTGTGGCTGTGTATGTGGAGCCTGTGTGTTGTGGCTGTGTATGTGGTTGTACCTGTTCCTGTGACTTGTTTGTGTTGACATACTCTTTGTGGATGTTGTTTATACCTATTTAAAGACTTGTACCACGACACTGCACCTGTACACGTTAACATGTAGATACTAGGAGCATGGGATGGGTTGGGGAGACATGATCCCTACTGAGCTGTGGTTGCTCACCCCTCCTACTGTGTTATTTTCTTTTTAGGGACCTACAGGCGTTAGGTGGGGACACCAAAGTGGAAGACAGTTCTTCTTGTTGCTTTGTTTAGATGTTATTTTGTGTTATGATATTTTGTAGGACCTTTGTAATCCCAGTGGGAAAATGATGTAACCCCAGTGGGGAAAGTTTGTAAAAGGGTTTGACTGTAATAAAGGCATGTTTGGTTTGTAAACACCTATTGTTTGGTTTGTAATTGATTATTGTGTTTTAAGTTGAATAAAGATATATGGTTTGGTCTTTCTGAATATCTATAGTGGGAGTTTGAGCACTGTGTAGAGTTATTTTATCCCAACCCCTTGCCCATCGGGTGGGTAAAGGGGAGTCACGTACCGGTTTCCTCGGGTTGGAAATTCAGGGCGTGACAATCTATGAAGCTACGAGACAGTCATATTTGAGGTTATGGCTAATTGGAGGATCGAAACATAGATAATGTCGCCATTTATATAAGTTATTCAGACAACACGTCTGGGCACGGTAAGTACACGAATCAACATGTGGCCGTTATCCGAGGCTAGAGTGATATGTTTCAACAATGGAGATAAAAGATAGAATATGTCTAACCCTGGCAGGTGGTTTTTCATGCAATAACCGTCCTATAAAAGAAAGGTATATGCCATACTTCAAAATAACGCTAAAATATTTCAGAGTGTACGCAAAGTATCAAGAGAGATACAAGAGGCGCAAAAACACAAACGAGTTCGTATTGCATACAGAGAGAAGATGTCTAAAAGCGAGATTGACAGTGAATTTATCAAAGCTTCATTCTTCTACATTTTACGAACAGATAGTTAGTGTGGTATAGGAGTGGTTGAAGGTCAAGAGGTGCAAATCGTTGTGTACGCAGGAGCAAATTACACCGAACAGTTGATTATAGTAAGTGAGTTCTGAAGTAATAGTATTTATGTAATTCCATAAAAGAGAATAGAGTTAATCCTATTGTAGCTAGGGCAAGACCCTACTTTATTAAAAAGGGATATAGTGGATTGGACTCAGTGTAGGTACATCCTCACCACCGTGGAGTAGATCACATTGATTGAACCACGTATACTGTGTCTTTGTCTTTTCTTTCCTTACATACTTGCTGCAAACATAATACTGCACTCGACACTAAGACACCACCCAAGCAACCAACATATCTATATCAATCTCTCACGTAAGCAACTTGCTCTTTGTTAAATAGTTATAAAACTTAAGAAATTAGTTTTAAGTATACATATTCGCCCCCCTCTCTATATAAATTGGAGCACCTGTAAGAACCTTGTTGGGATCTTGGGAATATCAGCCTTTGTCACGCCCCCCTCTCTATTGGTGACTAGCACCAATAGAGACTACACTGCGGATGTTGTCTCAATCATGCAACCCTGTACAATCATACATCAAGGGTAATCCTGTACCTTCTCATATATCATCATGCATGCAATAAGTCAAACAGTCATACAAATATCATACCACAAACAGTATGCAAATACAACTGTCCACGAACCCATATCCGAGATACAATACAAAATAATACAAAATACAATACTATATCATACATCAGAGTAGTGGGCACGTTCTCCTGGAAAAAAGTCCTCCACTAGTCTCGGGTCACACCTGAAAGGGGAAATAACAAGTAGGGGTGAGCGACAAGCTCAGTAGGTGACCCCAAAACTCTACATCATGTAAACATACAAGTCTATACTATATGCTCAGTGTACTTGTGCACCGTGTAGTGTGCACAATCATCAGGACATATCCTACAAACAAACATCAAGACCTAGCTTGCCCACATAGGACAGCTTGTTCACAATCCTCCACGGGATCCCAGCTCAGGGTACTCAGCCCTAGCTCCACGAGCTCAACAGCTCAACATAATCCTCAACAGGATCTCAGCTCAGGGAACTCAACCCTAGCTCCATGAGCTCAACGACTCAACATAATCCTCAACAAGATCTCAGCTTAGGGCACTCAGCCTTAGCTCCACGAGCTCAATGGCTCAACACAGGCCTTAGCCTCACGGCGAGAACCCAATAAGTCATAGAGCCCAAGCCCCAATTCCTCAAACCAACATACCAACACCAATATGGCATTAAGGTTCACCATACTCCCTTTATAACTGAAGCTAGTTTTCACAAATCGATCATCATTCCTTGACTAAGGAAAGAGATACCCATAGAAGTTGTTTATTTAAATAAAAAGTCCCGGCATTGGGTCCTCATATCATAACTAAGATAATCTGATTTTGGGGGATTTTTCCTGAGATGTCTAACCCTACTTTCTAAAAAGTCACCTTTACGAAAAACTTGATTTTTCTGAGATTTTGCATTAAATCCCAATTTTCACATTTTGAAGGAGTGAGAATTTAATTTTCTAGTATTTTTCTTTGAATCCAAATGGGGGGTATTTCGTTATTTACATTGTAACTTAAGTATTACTTAAATGTGGAGAGGCATAATGTGGGGATCTTTCTATGTTTTTAGCAACAGAGAAAGACTATCTCTCAGCCCTACCCAAATACGGGTCTTTACAGCCTTTGAGTCTAAAGAGAAATTATTTCATTATTTGTAGTTTTTTTCTCTCCCTCCAAACTTGACATGGCATCAAAGCTTAGATTTAATTCATAAAGATACAATAAAGTTTTTCCTTTATTTATGTTCGAACTATGAACCACGAATACATGCTCGAAACAAGAGGATGCTTATAATAAGGCGACTTACATTAAATCTTACTTGAAACAGAGGATGTTCGTAACATGCCAACTTTATTTGAACAAAGAGACCTTGTTTGTAGTATAAAATGTTGGATTCTATTTTGTCTTAGTGGGACACACATTTTAAATTTTGAATTTTCCTTTGTATATGTCATGTTTGTTTGAATAACATTTTGCAGGTTAGTAAAAATCCGCGATCACTAATCCAAGGTGTGCAAAATGGGTTACTCCTTCTAAAGACCTTCAATTACCACAAAACCAGTCTCAAATACACGAGAATCAAATTTGATGACCGATGTAACTAATCGTGTTCAAATCCAATGAGAGATGAAGGAGTTACGACAAAAACCACGTTTCGATTACCGATAAACAGTCAAATGACGGTCGATATTCAAAATGGCACCTCGGGTAAGGTCAAGCCTATCATTTTCTTACTCTTCTATCTCTTCTGAGAATTTCGATGTACATATTGCATATGTTTTCTCCTAGAGCCTATTTTAAAAAAATCAAAAAAAAATTGCAATACAAGTGATTTAGGGACATAGTACATTCTTGGTACAAAAATGAGTTTGTTTCTAAGGGAAAAGGATACGGGGTCGCTCGTCGTGGTTGTCATGTCCCCGATTTTAGAAATTCAAAACCAAACACGTGACTTCCCCATGCCTGCACCCGAAGGGTCAAAGGGTTGGTGACAAGCACCTATGAGGGACATACAAAGCGGGTGCTATCCAAATTCCCTGCACAACATACATCATGGGTATGAAAGTACTTTTCCAAAGCCAAAATAATATTAAGTATGTTAATAAAGTCATCACACAAACCAATCAATTCATTACAATTGTCCATGGACCCTTGTTCAGGAAAATAAAGTTTAATAAAAATAACATCTAAACAAAGTTCATACATCAAGTAAATAACTTTATTGAGCAACGTAATCTAACACTAACTCAAATCAACACCTAGAGAAAAACAAATCAACGAGTAGGGGTGAGCACAAAGCTCAGTAGGTGAACTATCACTTCTTACCAACACCCAACAATGAACTCCTAATACTACATGCTCTGTGTACAAGTATACATGTGTAATGTTGAGCCATAACATAGACACAACATCAGTCAAATCCAAATGAGCACAACAAATACAACATATAAATTTATAACAATAATTTACAAAATATATGAATCACAACTACTAATTCAATAACACAAACAAGGCTTCCCCTCTTTCGGGCTCAAAGTCAATTGCCATCATGGGCAAAACAGCATCACAGCGTACCCCTCATCTGGGCTCATAGCCATCGCCAACCTAGGTGATCATGCCACATCGGCAACCATATCCTATGTACATAGGTCCACAAACACAATATCCATTACAGTAAAACATCACACAAATACAATATCAGTACAACAAATCAACACAACGTGTTCTCAACATAAAAAGCAAACATACATGTCAACTATCACAATAAAAATCACACTACAATCTTCAAGTCATCCTTAGGGTTCCCCCCTAAAGGTTACGAGCTCAAATTCCCATTGGCAAACCAAGGAAAGCAAAACAAGCTGCTAAAACAGTACAAATTTTGTCCCAACTTCGAAAAATCATAACTAATTCTATAGACCTCCGATTTGCTTATGATACCTACCGTTTCGAAGGGTTTCCAACTGGCTATCCAAATAAAATATAAAAAAAATTGTATATAGCGATGCTCGCCACGTGAATCTCTATGTGCTTCGCCACGTGCATAACTGTTTTTCCTATTTTGCTTTCAACTTCGAAAAATCATAACTATTTTCATAGAACTCCAATTGGCCTATAAAATATACCATTTTGTATCTATTTCAACCCTATATGCATTAAAAACATAAGAAAAATAAAATAAGGTAAAAAAAGTGCACGTGGTGACACACCTCGTGCATCACCACGTGCACCGCCACATGCACACCTTGCACGTCCCTTTGCCTTGTATCCAACTTTCGCTACATGCACGGCACGTGCATGTCGATATGTGTACCCCAAAGGTGCCATTCCATGTAGTCACTGTTCAATTTGTTGACCTACTTGTGTATGAGTGACGCGTCGCTTAGTTCGCATGATAAACCATGATCGACTTTCCAAACCTTAACTCAATCCCTAAGCCTAAAGGTAGGGTTTTTAAGCCTCAAGACATTCTATCAATCAAGTTCTCTTAAGGATAATGAGTTAATAAGCCCTAACACAATTATTATGATTAATTTTACAGCTCTAAGCACTATCTCAGTTACATGCAAACTTATTCATTTTAAGTTTTAGTCTTAATCAAGTCAACCTTTATTTATCATTCAATCTCTAAAAGATAAGGAAAGGTAGAATCATCTACCTCGAATATTTCAAAAGTTGGACTAACTCGCTGAAACTTATAAATGCCCTAAAGCTTCAACATTTCTCCTATCTCTTTCTTTGCCTACTAGAATGGCTTGGGCTTTCTAAGACAAAGAAACAACAACCAAACCCCTAGGATGACCTCCTCCTTTTATAAAGTTTCTTCCCACATCTTATAAGACTTCTAATAGCATTCAAACTCTAATTTCATGCCTAACAAGTAACTTTCTTAAACTTAGTTTGTTGCTTTCCATTAGAATTCCTATTTTTAAGTCTTTAAAATACCAAAACACCCTTAATTAAGGTAAATCCCAATTTTTCAATTAATGACAACTTATTAAATCCCAAGTTATAAGATTGACTAATCTATCCCTTAAATTGCCACTAGATATTACCAAAATACCCCTATCTCGCAACTACCAAAATAACATCCTCAAATCATATATAAGTTATTTCTTAGTTTATTCTAGGTGTGGGATATTACAGTGGCGTCCCAAGTCCAAAAATAAATTTCTTATAAGTTTTTGAAATCTGAGTCACCATTTCGATCCAAAAAACCTCAAGACATTGGTTAAAAACTAGAAAATGAGCCAACAAAAACTTTTTTTCCTTTTTCTTTCCTCTTTCCCACCTGTGTCTAGCACACGTGTCAATTTCTTATTGGTTAGAAAATAAAAGGAACAAAAAAAAAGAACAAAATAAAAAAGGCAAAAAGCAAAAAATAAAAAGTGAATCAAAATGTTTTCAACCATGCAATCCTTATCCTTTCCCACTAATCGCGTGTCGTCTTCTCCCTTCTCTCTCTCCCTTGAACGTTTTCTTCCTTGCTATCGGTCACCATGCTCGGAGGACCACCACATGCCCGTCCAACCTCCTCCACACCATGCCCATGCTTATACGAGCCAAATCACCCCACCTAAGCTAGACAGTGGTCATGCTGAACCACCTCCTCGCTGCCCCGATTCAAACCTAAACCCTAAAATCCATTGCTTATATAAATCCCAACTTCGATTGACTGTGGGAGGTCTCTCTCCTCCTCCGAAAAATCAGAAAAGCATACACAAACCCTTTTTCTTCCACTGTCGAACCTAAAGAGCCCCTACTCCCCCTTGCCGAAAGCATACCGTTCGGCCGTTGTGGAGCATAATCTCACTGTCCTTGGATCCAAACTAGAGGTCACCAGTTTGTTGTCGCCACCAACTAGCCTTTGTTACAACCTAACAACCCCAAAAACAAGCTCCCTCCTTTCGCACGAATAAATACTTGGGTAAAATCAAAGTCGTCCCGGAGGTCGCACAACTAAACCCGATTTCGCCCCGATGGCTTGTCATCGCCCTTGCATTTGTCCAAACAGTTAAAGAAGGAGAGTAGTTGAGGGGGAAGGGCTCATGAACCGGCAAGTCAGCATTCAAAGAAGACCTGAGGAGGCATCACTGGTCCGTAATCTCAAAGAAAGGAGCCAAGTCATACAAGAGGAACTCCCTTGGTTGTGGTTGGTTTTTGTCTCGTTGAGCTTTTGTTCTGTGACATTCCCAAGATCCCAATAAGGTTCTTATAGGTACCCAAATGTATAAAGAGAGGGGGGTGAATCTGTATACTTATGTGAGAGATTATCACAAATGTATTTGTTGCTTGGGTGGTGTCTTAGTGTTGAGTGCAAAATCACGTTTGCAGCAAGTATGTAAAGGAAGAAAAGCAAAAACACAATATACGTGGTTCGGTCAATGTGATCTACTCCACGATGGTAAAGGTGTACCTACACCGAGTTAAAGCCACTATATCCTTTTAATACAACATGTCATGCCCTTGTTACAATAGGATTAACTCTTTTATCTTTTAAATGCAATTACAAAAATAGTATTATTTTAGAACTCACTCATTGTGATGAACTGTTTAGTGTAATTTGCTTTTGCGTACACAATAGTTTGCACCTCTTGACCTTCAACCACTCCTATACCAAAATCATTATCTGTTCATTGAATGTAGATGAATAAAGCTTGATAAACTCACTATTAATCTCGCTTTTAGACTTCTTCTCTCTAATACAACATGAACTTCTTTATGCTTTTGTTCCTTTTGTACCTCTCTTGATACTTTTCATATGTGTTGAATCGAAACTAGAATTTGGAATATGTAATTGAAACCCTATGTAGTTTGATTTGAGATCTCTCATTTCTCTATATCTAACATGTTGTAGAAGATAAGCTTAAAACGATACTCAGAATCACTCGTGAGCGATATGCTAAGGACAAGATACATAATCATGGTCCAAATCATTGTGAGTGTTGATAAAAGACTTGGTAAATAATCGAGTTATCAAAAGCTATAGAGTAAGGAACGTTAGCATAGACTAAGGACATTGATAACCGCATAATTTGTCATTAAATTTGCATATAATTTATGAGCTTTAATTTAATATTCTGTTGAATTGATGCATTTTTATAATGATTTTCTTCTATTAAGTGGTATAACATGTTGTAGAAGATAAGCTTAAAACTTAATTTGTAATTTTATTAAGTGGTATTTAGATTAGTGTGATATTAATTTTAATTTTTTTAGTTATTAAAGCAATATGGTCGTGTACGTGAAAAGCAAGTATGCTCTCTTTCCATTTAATTAATTAGAATGGAGAAAAAAAAAGTGTTGGGCTTTAATGAGGGGCGTGATCTTCAATTGGCGTGGAGAGAGACCCATGAAAATGACAGCCTATTTATTCATGTCTCCATCATATATCCAGGAAGACCATCGCCGCCTCCATCATCTCATCTCTCTATCACGGTTGCTCCATTTCGTGCCCAGTGCCTATATATATATGGAAGAAATTCAGCGCGATATCGTCCCATCTCCCTGGCAACGGCGCCAATTTGAAAAGAGCGTTTGTCGCACATGCACTTCAAATAAAATTTAAACTAAGTATAGCATAGGGCTAACATAGGTGGTTCACTAACCGGAGGACTTATAAAATTTAATTTTAACTTATTCTTTAAGAAAAATAAAGAAAAGCTAAGTTAGAGAATTGGGGGTTTTGTGTGAAATTAAAAGAAAATTAAATATGTAAAGAAAATTAATTAACTAAAAATGCAATTGATTCAACTTCTCACTTCAATTATTATTTATCATTATCTTCTAAAAATATAATAACATATTTAAGGCTTCATAATTTAATTAAACCAAGACTCCATGATTATAATTAAATTATGAATTCCCACTAGAAATCAGACTTGAACTCGTACCAATTCTAGGAACGATTATGAGACTTAGAAGATATTATGCATTCATCGTTCCTAAAATTGGTACGAGTTCAAGTCTGATTTCTAGTGCGAATTCATAATTTAATTATAATAATGGAGTCTTGGTTTAATTAAATTATGAGGCCTTAAATATGTTATTATATTTTTAGAAGATAATGATAAATAATAATTGAAATGAGAGGTTGAATCAATTGCATCTTTAGTTAATTAATTTTCTTTACATATTTTATTTTATTTTAATTTCACACAAAACTCACCAATTCTCTAACTTAGCTTTTCTTTATTTTTCTTGAAGAATAAGTTGAATTAAATTTTATAAGTCCTCCGGTTAGTGAACGACCTATGTTAGCCCTATGCTATACTTAGTTTAAATTTTATTTGAAGTGCGTGTGTGACATGAAGACATGCTCTTTTCAGACATGAAGACGCGGAATAAGGATCTGAGTCTTTGACTCACACAAAATAAGGACAAGAAGATGCGGAGTAAGCATTCGAGTTTTACACTCGCGCGGAATAAGGACAAGAAGACACGAGTAAGTGTCATCACCGGATTTCGTCCGAGAAGAAACCCGCTTTTGGGGATGCGGTTCTCCCACCCTTCATTCGAATGGTGATGAAAAAAAAGAGTCAACACCAACTGTTTTTGGGGTGCAGTTGATCACCTAAAATAGTCTACATTGCTGGAACTGGGTTCAGGAGTTTAATTACGCGTGGGAAAGGACTAACACCCCCACGACGCCCTTTCGATACCTATCTTAAGATTTTGGAAGTTTCTAATTTGTTTTAACTGTTGCCTGAGGTTAACTAATCTAAGGTGATATTGAATGACCTAAAATTTTACTCTTTTTATTTTATAAGTTATTTATTGAGGTTGAAATTAAGATCAATTATCCTAAGCCTCTAAGGGAGGTCCTATGAATTTGTTTAAAATTCAAAATGAAATCTAAGTTATCTATGAGTCTAATAAGCTAAATGAGAACAAATAAATGATAAATTTATCTAGGTTATCTAATACTTTAAAAGAAATTATGCTATAACGATGGCAAATAAAGAAAAGGGACAAGTGTTCGACAAATTCAAAGGTTTAAAAAGCCTAAGTGTTTGATTTTATTTTGTTTTTATTTTTTTTGTTTGAAAAGCACATCTTTATTTCTTTGGTTTTTTTGAAAAGCACACTTTAAAAAAGAAAGGTTATTTAGAAACCACACTTGTGTTTGTTTGTTTTTGTTTTTTAGTTTTTTTTTTTGAAATGATGAAAGTAAAAAAACAAATAACACAAAAGCATTGTGTGTGATTATGTCATCCACAAATAAAATACATTCATCACCCTCTGTTTTTTTTCTCACTTTTTTTCTCTTTCTCTTTATTCTCTCTCTTTTTCTTTTCTTTTCACTATACTTAATTACAAAGATACAGGTGATTAGGCCACGGGCCCAAGATTACATAACCGTCATTGGCCCCAAAACTAACATTTTTTCCTAAGGCCAAAAATGAAAAATAGATAAATAAATAAATAAATACTAACGGAATGAAAAACATGCCCAACACAAAAAGAGAAAGACACATGCTATGCAATCTAAACCAGTAAAAACATTAAGAGGGCTGTCAATACACCCATTAAAAACATTATTGAACAAAAGGATGTCAATACATAATTATCTTGCATAGAGTAAAGAAACCAGGGAGCATTGAAACACGCAGCGAAATAAAAACAACAGGCGAGGAAACCAAAGCCCAACGTGTTGAAGTCTGCAATAAAACTCAACACTAATTATGCAGTTGGCAGGGAAGAATAGGGTGACAAATATACAAAGACTAATAAGGAATCACGCTAGGAAACTAGTGAAAAACAGCACAACAACGAGTGAGCCATTAAAAATGCCCAAACGTGGACAGAAAACATGGATCAATACTCATGATTTTTATTCATTAGAGGGGAGGTAAAATGTTCATTAAAGAACTGTCATTAAAAAAAACACAAACCAAAAAAAAAAACCAATCGCAGTGAGCCTAAAAAAAGAAAATAGAGAAGAGGTAAAACCATATGCAGCCGTAGAAAGCCAGCCGTTAAGACCAGTGACGAAATAAATGAAATGAACAAAAACTAATTGAACAAAATAAAACCAGTCATAGCCAGCAAACAAAACAATAATAGAGCAAACCAGTCGCTAGTAGGCATGTGCTAGCTAAAACCAAAGTAGAAGTAATCAAGCACAAAACAGCCAGACCCATATATGCTTACCAAAACCAACAACCCGAAGCAAGCAACAGAATTTTCTAGCAAAATAAAATCAAGACAGTAACAACATCACAAAGAAAACGATCCCACCAAGCAAAAACACAAAGTAAAAATACAATAATAAAGAAAGTAAGAAAAGAAAGGAAAACCAATAACGCACAAGAAAATAAAATCCCAAATATAGCTTCGTTTCTTCACGTTGACGAACTACTTCTTCTTCTCGTTTTCCTTGAAGACTTGCCGGCCATCTTGTCCTTCGAATGTGACCCCTTTCTTCGAGTGTGCAGGTGCAACCTCAGGAGTATTCCTCTGCTCTCCTCGGATACTGACCGGTAAGTGCAACCTCAGGAGCGGCCTTCTGCGCTTCCCCACCTCCTTCTAATCTCCTTCTTTCACTATGGGAAATATTTAAGATGGAAGAGAAAAGGATTTTATAGGGGGATGATAGACGAATTGAGTAGTAGAGTTGGGGTGGATGGATGAGGAGGAATGGGCACACGCCGTGGTTGAGTTCGTCGACGCCATGGACTGGCGTTTGGAGGGGCCGCGCCAGCTAGCCACGTTGTGGAGGAAGTGCATGCTGTGGTTGAGATTATCGGTGCCGTGGACTAGCGTTTGGAGGGGCCACGCTAGCTAGCAATGTAGTGGAGGGATGAAGGGCTGGCACGGTAGTGAAGCTCGCGTAGGAAGGAGGAAGGTTTCGTGGTCGATGGCGGCCGTCAACGAGGTGGGCTTCGGCCGGGATGTTGTGAAGGGATGAGAAATTGAGAGGATATTATGATTTTCTGTGTGGTTGTCCGGTGATATGGTTCTGGCCGGGGGGACTCTTCATGGAAGGTGAGGGAGATGAGAGGAAGATTACAATCTGGGGCTAGGTTTCTTAATCATGGGAGCCCCTCGTGTGATCGATCGATCCGTTGAATTTATAGAGGATGAATTTTAGGGTTTAGGTTTGAATCGGGGTGACAAAGGGGTGGTTCAGCGTGGCCATTGTCTGGCTCGGGTGGGGCGGTTTGGTTCAGGTAGGCATGGGCTGGCATGGAGGAGGTTAGCCGTATATGGGGGTGGTCCTTTAGGCATGGTGGCTGGACGTGGGGAAGAAGATGCAGCTGAGGGGATAAGATCGGGCGTTTTGTGTGGAAGAGATAAGGTGAAAATAAATTTAAGTGGTTGCGATTTTTATGTTTGGTTTTTATTTTATTTTGTTTAGTTTTTTTGTTTTTTTTGTTTTATTATTATGAACCAATGGAAAAGCGACACGTGACCAAGGATAGGCAGGAAAGGATAAAGAAAAAGGAAAAAAAGTTTTTATTGCTTAATTTTATAATTTTTAACTGATGTTTTGGATTTTTGGGATCGGCGGAACAACCCGGTTTTCAATAAAATGTGAAAAAATAAGTTTTGGACTCGGGGCGTCACTACGAGCGACCCCATATCCTTTTTAATTTAAAATGGGTTTATTTTTGTGCCATGATTGTACTACGCGTCCCTAAATTGCTTTATTACTGAAAAAGTATATTTTTTTATTTTTCAAAAATAAGCTCTTGCAATATATATATGTATATATATATATATGTCAAAATTCTCAGGAAAGTGAGTAAAATGCAAAAATGAGGTTCGTAACCTGATCCGGAGTATCGTTTTGAATGTTGGCCGTCAGTTGATTACCGTTAGTGGTCCAAATACAGTTTTGACCATAACTTCTTCGTTTGACCTCGAATTTGAGCACGGTCGAAGGAGTTGATCTTCAAATTTAATTTTTATCGCCCGAAACTGACTATTAGGCATTTGAAAATCTTTTCGAAGAAGTCGTTGCAATTGCCCCCTTCGAATCGAAGGTCACGTCTCTTTATTTATTTGTACAAAGTGATTAACAAATAGAAACAAAGTTTAAAGTGAAAAATAAATATGTATGTCCAACCCGGATAAAATGGGGTCCAACAGTAAGCATCCGAGTATTCTACTCAAACGGAATAAGAAAGCATTGATACAGAGTAAGGGATCTGTTTGTTCAATTGACACGAGTAAAGAACACTAATGCGGAATAAGAGATCTGAGTGTTCAATTGACACGGAGTAAGGAACGCTGATGCGGAATAAGGTATTCGAGCATTCATTAATACAGGTAAGGAATCTTATTGCGGTATAAGATATTCGCGCACTTAATTAACACAGAATAAGCAACTAAAGACACGAAGCAAACATTTGGGCCATTCATTAGCTCGAAATAAGTCTGCATACTCCGAAATAAGAAGATACTGCTCCAAATACTCACTAAGTCAGATCAGCACATTTAAACTCAATCAACTCGTTGTGTTCTGATGTATGATAGGTACATTGAAAACGTTTATATCATATTACACGTGGATCACTTGGATGCATGGACAAAGCTTTTAATGAAATTGGAATTACACGAAGCAATTCAATACACTCATACTTCCAATATCTCGAGCTCCACATCGTAGCATTTAGGGGATATGATTTCCAAGGAGAAGACCTTCAATGCAGCACATCGTCCAAAAAAGCAAAGTTCCAAGAGGTCAATACAAGGGATGTCTATAAATATATAGTTGTGTATACTTGTAAAAGTGTGCTTAGAATTTGAGTTAATCACTAGCGTGTGCATAATAGAATAGAACTACTGTAAATAAAAGAGATACACTTTCAGTATATACAAAGTTAGTGAAAACAACTTTATCTGCTTTCTATTTTGTTATAATTATTATTTGATAATAAAACAAAATACTTCTACTATTTGATTATCTTCCACAATGATTATATTTTTCAATCAACTTTAGTGTTGTGCCAAATAGAAGAGAAAGAATTTTCAAGAGCCTTATTCATCCATCTCTAAGCTCTCAGGGACCAACACAAAGTCATACACATAAACATTCAACATACATAAATATTTATAATACATAATAAATATGGTCACCAACCCAAAACATGGTGTCTCAATAACATTCCCAATGCAAGTACACAAGTATATGTCTTAAAGGTAAACAATATCTTAAACCATACACAACTAAAACGAATAAAGTTAAACAAAATGGAAAATGGTGCTCTTGCCTCATCTGTGGGAAACTTCTCCTAACACCTTCTATGATTTATAAGATATACATCAAAGGTGGGTGAGCAAACCATAGCTCAATAGGATCAAGTCTCCCTGAATCAATCTAACATCTCTAACCTTATATGTTTAGTGGATATAGGTGCTAATGAAGTGTAATGATGTGGTACCACAACATTACTCTTTAAAATTCATCTATTCATCTGCTAGCATTAGGTATTAATCAACATTACTTTTGACTTTAGAGAGTGATGCGGCAGAGGCACTAAAACCTTAGTTGATAATATTTGCTAAACAACTATGTTGATTAGGGCTTCAATTAATTATCAGCATAAAAACTGTGGATACGCTTAAAATATAACATAATGGTACCTTATAAACTTTAAGTGTAGTTTCCTTGAAGGTCACTACCTCAAACATCATCCTCGAAAAGTAACTGATTGTTAGTTATCTTTGATGCTTTTTAAGGCTTCTTGCCTTGAAGATTTATGCCTCAAAGATGCTTCTAAATTCATATGATAGATACTGGCCCTTTAAAGTAAGTAGTTGTGAAGCCCCAAAGATTTGATAGCTTCAAAGCCCGTATAATGCAATAACTTGATATACTAGGGCATTGACCTTTAACTCCATTATCTTTGAATCTTTAGGATGTCTTCAATTTGAACTCCTATGATACCCCAAGAGCTAAGCCTTTGACATTTAACCCTTTGACCTCCAAGTCTTCAAGCTTGGATAAGGCGTTACACTTGACAACTTCCACTGCTTTGAAAGCCCTTCGACCCTTCGAGTTTTTGGGTCTGTGATCTTATCTGATTGACTGGATAATGCATAGTGACCACTCTACTTCTTCAAGGCTTCGAACCTTTGACCCTTCAAATCTTTGAGTTTTTATGGCTATGTTTGGTACAAACTGTTTTCGTGATTGTTTTTTAAAATAGTGAATTCAGATGAATTTAAAATTATTTAATTTTAAAATTCAGTTTTCAAAACAAGTGAGTCTCATAGTAGTTGTTTCTAATTTTTTTTATTTTCAAATCTAAACTTAATTCTATTGGAAGACTCAAATAATTTTTTTTATTTTTTCTTTTTTCCTATATTTTATTGTTTGGGCCTATCAAATATTATTCTTTTTAATTTTTTGGGACCCAATTTTAAAAATACACTCTTTAAAAATATTCTCTATTCTACCAAACAAAATTTGTTTTCAAATTATAATTTAACATGAACTCCAACAGAATTAAAAAAAATAGAATACATAAATCAAAACTCATAGTAAACAGGTCGTAGACTTTAATAGTTTTGTGGCAGCTTTAACAAATCAAGTCTTCAATTAACACAACTATAACATAATATATATCAAACTATATTAATTTCTAGGGTTCTTCACCAATAACTTGCCTGAATCTTAAATTCCCAAAATACCTTTCAATTTAATCAGTTATTTTACATGAAACTAACGCAAAACTGTTAGGATTATTATTCTTCTTAACATCATAGTATCATCAAATTCATTATTTAATCTCTAAACTCAAAACCCCAACTTTTTAAGGTGTATCACAATCTTACCTATTTTTCATAGTTAATGAAGTTATCATCCAAACTTATAGTTGTAGATAGGTAGAATCAAATACTTGGAATTAGATTTGAAGGACGGATCACTTAAATGTTGAATTCTACTATCTCTCTTCATTCCTCCTCCACTAAGCGTAAAACATAGAAAATCCCGAAAGAATGTATCATCTATACTTTTTTTCTTTATTTCATTTTCTCTTTTTAATAAACCAATAATAAATATATATGTTATTTCAAATTACAAGAAAATTCACTTAATTTCCTACGATACCAAAAATTACCTTTCAGAGCCTAAACTTCAAGTCAATTCAGTTATAATTAAAATGCTCATATTGACAACCATATTGTCATTTAAATATTATAATTCTCAAATAATGACCAACTTATAAGGTCAGTCAAATATAAGTCATTATAAATTAATTAGATATAGCTTATTGTACATATTATATTATATTGTTATTTGTATGTCTATTATTTTGCCTTTTTGGGCATCTATATGTGCATTGTGAGCCTAATGACAAATTATTCTATGCTTTATATTTGCTAACTCTTTTAAAAAAGTGAATGGAGACTTATTTGGAGTGATAAGGGGGGCTATCTTATTTTATATTTGTTTATACATAATTTTATTATCTATTTCATATATGGATACCAACTTATAATTATGTAACAATGTTTCTTTTGTTTTAGTTTATTCCTGTATTGTTTTACTGATTTAATTTGGTAATATGGTATTTTAAAAGAAATTATTTTTAATTATAGTAGAAAAAGATTAAGTATTTAAAAAATATTAATATTAACTTTATTTAAAGTTAAAAAATATAATTTAAAATTAATGATATTTTATTATTTTTAAATATTTTTAATCATTTTTAAAATAATTTGTAAAAATTCAATCCAACGGAATTTTTCTTAAATAAATCATCACTTTTATAACAAAACCCTGACGCGAGTCGACTTAAAACCCCTGTCCGCAGTCGCAACAATTAAATTCATACGCAGGCGTTTCAACTCGGCCGACTCGAACAAGCAACGACAGCGATCCACGCCTTACTCGACTCGCTCCGATCTGCCTCTCCCTCCGCCATGAAACGAGCCGCGACTCTCTGCCGGAAATTCGCCTCCTCCGCCGCAGCCGCTCCTCCCACCGGCGCATCGATCGCCCAGCACCGTTTCCTCCAGACAGCGCTTTACAGGAGCAGTGCCGAAGGCGGGGCGCACGGCCACCGAACGTGGTTTTCCGATTCTTTCTCGCCTCGATCCTCGAAGCTAGGAGTCGCCGGCGCTTTATTGTCCTTCGCCGCGGTCGGCTCGCTGTCGCAGGAGGCTTACGCCAAGGAGCAGCTTCCTTCGGAGGTTGTTCCTAAGGAGGTGGTGCTTTATCAGTACGAGGCTTGCCCTTTTTGCAACAAGGTTAAAGGTATATTCGTATGTTACTTCATTTTGTTCTTGTTCTTGATTTCATGCTCATTTTTTTGAATCTAACTACCTAATGCTAATCGTTGCGCTTGTGGGTTCTTTATTAAATCAGTGATTATAGGGACCATTATTATAGAACAATTCTTGCATGTTTTGGCACTATTTGTTTAAAACTAGTCTTATGCATATAGACGATAGCATAACATTCAACGTACATAATATGTCTGTTCTCTCCTAACTTTTAAAAATATTTATATTTACTTGGGATTTTTCTATGGTTCCGGTTTTCCGAAAAATATCATTTCATTTCTTGAGCTAAGTACGTACTAAATAGTTTGGATCAATGCCCAGTGAAATTGTTCACCTGTAAATAGGACGGTTGAGTATACCTTTTTTCTCCCAGAAAACAAATGATTCTCTGGGTTCAAAATTCTTTTCTTATACCATTTTCTTGTCCTTTTAGAAAGTATTTTATGTATTTCATTTATATATTTAATGGAACTACATGGGTATAATAATATCTTATTTTTTGTATTATATGCTGAAGATTTGAGTCCATTTTAATATGAAATATACATAATAAGATGGGGTGATACTGATACATTTTAAAGAGCCGATCAATAAATGATGCGAGTTTGACTCCATGAACTGTTATTACTCATAGGCTTCTCTTTTTATCTCTTTTGCAAATGTTATGATGGAAGCGGGTGTAAATTTTCAAAATGTCTAGCATTTATTCTTTCATTGTTTTTTTGGCACTCTCAGCTTTCCTGGACTATTATGATATAGCATACAAAGTTGTGGAGGTCAATCCACTTAGTAAAAAGGAGATCAAGTGGTCAGACTATAAAAAAGTACCTATATTGATGGTGGATGGCGAGCAACTGGTTGATTCTTCAGGTTATTTCATTGTTTCTGTAAATAAATTGTTTGGAATATTGATCTCCTCTTTCTCATATAGTCATATAACATATAATCATGCTGATAGTGAGGATTATAACGATACAATAAATTAAGAACAATCATAAGAGTAAAGCAATATCAACACCTGCAACTGGACTAGCCAAAATTTGTTTCTGTTGCTGTGTTGTGTAGTGTTTTTTGGGGCTTCCAAATTCCAATACCAGTATGTGCTGTAGCAGTGATTCTTTTTAAAACCGCAGCTATGAGAGATCATTACAATTCAACTTGGATGTGTTGTGGGTGTTTGCTGAATGTGACCCAATGAAAGGTTGTTACTGTGTTGTGTAATGGTTTTTAGGGCTTACAATATTGTTGTGCTGCAACAGCAGCGATTCTTTTCAAAATCACAGTAATGAGAGACTGTTACAGCACAACTTGTTGTTGAGGGTGTTCTAGATAGTTTCTCTTTATAAGAAACTTAAATTTGGA
Organism: Taxillus chinensis; assembly: GCA_023512835.1. Lineage (NCBI taxonomy): Eukaryota > Viridiplantae > Streptophyta > Magnoliopsida > Santalales > Loranthaceae > Taxillus > Taxillus chinensis. Next base: position 58,416,334 of record CM042088.1, on the reverse strand, counting down.
TTTTGGATGCACCATTTATAAGTAGTTTACATGTTGAAATTACGAAATAGGACTTATCACTCTCCTTTTGCACATAGTATAGTTGTCTTTTATGAAGGCGAGGTATGTTTTCCAAGATTCTTTTATAAATAGCTATTTATAAATGAAAACATGCTTCTCCCAAAATTCTAGTGATTATGAACAACTATTTATAAATTGAAATAAACTGCCCCACACGCCTTCATTGTCTCTTATAGCAGTCTATAAAATTTGAGATCTTTAAAGAAATACTTCTCTAAAATAAATATTATCATAAGTTTAAAAATGTTATTTCAAAATAAGTTTGATAGACAGGTTGCTAAGTGCTAAGCATGTTGCCTCTATAAATAGTGTTGCCATGGCATGATACCCATAAGGTTATGATATTTTACCGGATGAAACAACCGGATGTTACAACTGAATTGTCTCTGCTCGGCGCTTTTGCTCGACGTCAAACAAAAAAAAAAACATTGAGCATTCATGTTATTCGAGAACATTGAGCAGACACATCACATGTATCCAGTTGTGGCATCAGGCTGTTTATCCGGTTAAAATCCTTTATTGTACCCATAAATAGTCCTTAGCAGAGTTTATCTACTGTCAAATTATTCTGCACATCTTTGCGGTTTTTCATTAAAATGCCATGTGATATTCTTGCAGCTATAATTGATAAGCTGGGCCAAAAAATTGTTCCTCAGAGATCCGTTAATCCTGCCTCAGAGAATGAAGAAGAGATTAAATGGCGTGGGTATGGTTATCTTATGTATGCATTTTAGATGATATGCATTTTCTGTATTGCAAACTGTCATCGGCTGCACTGAATTAGATATTTATTCACATAGAAGTCCATGAACATGGTTGAGGCCTGAAATATATTTAGACACTTTTAGAAATGTTAATTTTTAAAATATCCTGTTGGAAGGAATGCCCATGGTGGTTTTAGATTTTCGGAATAGATTTACTGATGGCCATGTTTAATTAAAGGTTCTTTTACCACAGCCTGTTAGAATATAGCATTGCAGTAGATCAATATAGGGTAGACGGCCCATTGGTTATAAGGCATACAATGCATGGAAATGGGCTGTCCTTTTGCAGCATGGCCTAAAATTGTCTATGCTTTTATTTTATTTTTATTTTTTTTTAAATTTGTTTTATGCTACAAGGTATATTGCATCCAGTGGAGTATGTTCACCAACTCCACGGCTCATTGTATTGACATAAAAAATCTGGTTTTTCCCTCACCTGACATTGATGCTACTCCAAATAAATGTTGCCCCCCCTTTTATTCTACACTGCTTCTCTTCTCCTGAACTTAAATTTACAAATCTCCAAAAAATTTTATATAATAATAAAAAATGCAATCATGCTTCGCTAGTTATTGTGTTCTACCACACTATCCCATGTATATCGTGTCAGATTGTTCCCCTAAAATCATTAGGATTGAACAATTTAGCACTAGTTAGGCCATATTTAGCAATGTGCCTAGACCATTTGCTCATTATAGATCCAAATATTCGTGTAGCGTGTCTGTTTATGTATTCCGTTGATTTATTATTTATGCCTTCATGATGCAGGTGGGTTGATAGCCACTTGGTGCATGTGTTGTCACCAAACATATATCGCAATGTCTCTGAGGCTCTCGAGTCCTTCGATTATATTACTAGTCATGGTAAGATAATTATTGCCATAATAAATTACTTAATCTGAATAGTTACCAGTAATTGTTTGAAATGTTCGTGGCTTATTTTAAATCCCTATGCTATGTATAGTCTATCAAATTGTATAAGATGCGAAGAAAATAATAGTTAATACTATCTCTCTCATTGGATCTGCATATACACTTCATATATCATTTGAATGCTTAGTCATATTATTTAAAATAATAATCTCTCTCATCTTCTCTGTCCTCCATCATTATCCATCCACCACAAGTGGTGACGTCACTGCTACATTCCAGCCACCACCTTGGCTACCTTGTGTTGTTGCCATCCATTGAGCGATGACACTGAGTCCTCTCATGTCCCGTCATGCGCAGCCGACCTACTGTTGCAACTTGCAACCCATCGGTGATCTACAACCACCATCCACCAACTCAAATGTCAACTTCATCCACATCTATGCCATCACCCCCATTAAATCTGGAAACCAAACCTCTATTTTGGACGTCTCATTTCGAGGGCTAAACACCACCTTACACTTGCTTTTGTGGGCTTAATGGTAACCACTGAAACTTTGCTTTTATGAGCTAAATAAAGGCAAACAATTAATCTTGTTTTTTGATACAAAGGAATTTTAAGAGATCTAAGTGTTATTTATAATCAAGTATATACATGATAAATTAAAAAAGTATACAAGATAATTGTCTTTGAGTAGTCAATCATAATCTAGAACCATGTGAATAGGGTGTTTTAGATTGCTGATGGGGAGGGGTTCCAAGACGTCAATTTGGATCCATCTGGAAGATCTGGAATGATTTGTGGTGGCATGGCTAGATTTATAGTTGGATGCTCAGGAGGGGCCTTGGTTTCACATGCATCGTTTTGAATTTGATATGTTGATGCTCTCTTTGCCCAGGAACTTGAGTGGTAGCTTTGTGACATCTCAGTTTGTGGAACAGGTGTATTCGAGGACCATTATTGTTTTGGACGATATGAAGCCTCTTAGTGGCTCATGGTGTTAGATGTGGCATTTGAACTTGTTTGTCTTTCTTCTAGTGAATAAAAGGAAGATTTCTGAACTGCCACTAGTGCCAGGGGGCTATGCCTGTTCTGGTCTCTTCGGCCTTGTTTCTTGAGAAGAGGAAAATGGCAACCTCTGGTTATTGGGTTCAGAGTGCTAGGTTGAAAGGTCCTGTTGGGGAGGCTGTATTTTCCGTCTCTCATGGTTTCTCTTGTGCTGTCTTTTCTGCAAAAAATTGTCACTTTTAGTACATGCAATTAGTTGCTTTTTAATTTTGAACTTCATCTCATGTACATGTCTTTTATTTTTAACTTTTTGTGTCTTCAAATATTATTAGTTGTTGACTTTTCCTATTAATTTAGAATCAATACATTATTTGTTTTATTATTGATTGGATATGTAAGCTAAAACACAATCAATGTTGAAAACAAATAATTAATTGTTTCTAAATTTACAGGGGAAGTCAACAAGTAATTATGTTTAAAATCTGGACTTGTTGCTGGATTCTTGTGGCATGAGGTGTATTATGGTGACACTATTGTCTGTGGAGAAAATTTTAGGTCTGAGGTGGGAAAAATAATGATAAGTCACAAGTTGACTTGGTGGTTGGTTTGGGTGTGTTGGGTTGGGGGGTGGGGGGATGTTCGATTAGATGATGGGGACTTCTCTTTAGAAGGATAAGAGTGGGCCACAAGTGGACTGTTTTGAGTAAATTTGGGCCTGGAAGTGCTCTTAGTAACAGGCGAGGTGGAGTTTGTGTCAGAATTTAGGCTTATGATGGGATGGAGAAGGCCGCAATGCATTTAGGTGGCTTGAAATGATCCAACGGTAACATTAAAGGTTGAGAAACTATGGCTTGGTGTTGTCAAGGAGAACAATGTAAATGTTGAGGGTGATAGCTATAGTGCAACTGCTTCAGATGAGTGTTTTTTTCTTGCCAATATGGTTTTGAATCTCACAAGGGTTGCTTGGTTTTTATAACATAGAAGGCTAATGGTGTGGTGTTTGATGGAGGAGACTCAACTTCAATTGTTCTATTTTCGTTGTTCCTTTGCTATTGGTTTGTTGTCTTGGTTGAACCCCTTAAATCAAGGCTTGGTGCATTTATAGGCTATTTGGGACCATGTTGTGGAGTTTTATGGGTCTCTTTTTTGGGAGGAGGATCGCGCCGTCTTCTTCTTGATGGGCTTTCATTTGATGTCTTTTCTTAGGAGGATGCCGGACGGCTTGATCGTTCGTTTGAGGAGGAGGTGGTGTCCGTGGTTCGGGGTTGTAAGGGGGATAAGGCCCCTGGTTTAGATGGGTTTCCCTTGCATACTTTCTGCATTGTTGGGCTGTTTTGCAGTGTGATGTCTTGGGTGTGTATGCGGAGTTTCAGAAGCATTGTCGTTTTGAGAGGAGCCTTAATGCGACTTTTGTGACTCTCCTCCCAAAGAATCCGGGGGCGAAAAACCTGAAAGATTTTCGGCCTAATAGTTTGGTGGGAAGCATGTATAAAATTATTACTAAAGTCTTAGCTAATCGGTTGAAGACTGTTTTGGGGAAGCTGATTTTTCCCGCTTAGAGTGCCTTTGCGCCTGGTCGGCAGATTTTGAATTCGGTTCTTATCGCGAACGAGTGTCTTGATAGTCGCATCAAGGCTGCTCTTTCGAGGGTGTTGTGTAAGCTTGACTTGGAGAAGGCTTATGATCATGTGCATTTGGGTTTCTCCTTTATGTTTTTCAGCATTGTGGCTTCTCGGCCAAGTGGCAGCGGCGGATCTCCTTTTGTATTTCTACTACTTGATTTTTGGTCTTTGTTAATGGCAATCCCTGTGGGTTCTTCTTGAGTTCTCGAGGCCTCTGGCAAGGGGACCCATTGTCGCTTATGTTGTTTGTTCTTGTTATGGAGGGTTTCAGTCACATGGTGGGCAAGGTTTCTTTGATTGGACTTCTTTTTGGCTTTTTGGTTGGTTGTTCAGGGCAAGGGATCGCTCGCAGTTTCTCATCTCTTGCTTGCCGATGACACTTTAGTGTTGTGTGAGGCGGATCAAGGGCATGTTTTTCATTTATGGTCCATCCTTGTATGGTTTGAGGCCGTGTCGGGCCTTAATCTTAGTAAATCTGTTTTGGTTCCTATTGGTGAGGTGTCTTCTTTGGGAGTGTTGGCTGATATCTTAGGGTGCTAGACTGCACATCTCTCCCTATTATATTTGGGGCTTCGTTGGGGGCGTCCTTTAAGACATCTACTATTTGGGAGCCGATTATTGACCGGATAGAGCAACGTTTGGTTGGATGGAAGCGCATTTACCTGTTTAAGAGGGGTCGAATCACTTTGATTAGGAGCACCCTTTCTAGCTTGCTGACCTACTACCTTTCATTGTTTTCTCTTCCTGTCATTGTGGCTTCTCGTCTCGAGAGGATTCAAAGGCATTTCCTTTGGGGATCCGAGTTTGGTGTGCCAAAGCTTTCTTTGTGCATTGGGGGTTTCTCCTCTATGTCCTTCAGTGGTGTGGCTTCTCAGCTAGGTGGTAGCGGTGGATCTCTTTTTGTATTTCCACTGCTTGATTTTCGGTTCTTGTCAATGGCCACCCTTGTGGTTTCTTCTCGAGTTCTCGAGGCCTGAGACAGGGAGACCCCTTGTCGCCTATGCTGTTTGTTCTTGTTATGGAGGGTTTCAGTCGCCTGTGGAGAAGGCTTCTTTGACTGGTTTTTCGGTTGGTGGTCCAGGTAGTGGGTCACTCGCAGTCTCTCATCTGCTTTTTGCTGATGACACTCTTGTGATGTGCGAGGCGGATCCGGGCCATCTTTTTCATTTGCGGTCCGTCCTTGTCTGGTTTGAGACGTTTTGGGCCTGCGGATTAACTTCAGCAAATCTGTGATGGTTCCGGTTGGTGAGGTGCCTTTTATGGGGGTTCTGGTTGATATCATGGGGTGCTAGACTGCTCAGCTTCCCCTGTTGTTTTTGGGGCTTCCATTGGGGGCGTCCTTTCGGGCTTCTGCTATTTGGGAGCTGGTTTTGGAGCGGATGGAGCGGCGTTTGGCCGCTTGGAAGCGCCTTTATCTCTCCAAGGGGGGTCGGCTTACTTTGATTCGGAGCACCCTTTCCAGCTTGCCGACCTACTTCCTTTTCCTGTTTCCTCTCCCCGCGATTGTGGTTTCGCACATGGTGCGCATCTAGAGGCATTTCTTGTGGGGCTCCATGGTTGGCGTGCCTTGGATCCCTTTGGTTCGGTGGGAGGAGGTGTGTCGACCTCTCTCTTCTGGTGGTTTGGCTCTTCGGAATTTGAGTCGTTTTAACACTGTTCTCCTGGGGAAATGGCTTTGGCGTTTTGGGGCAAAGCGGGGGGCGCTGTGGCGGGAGGTTATTGCCTCCAAGTATGGGGTCGCGAGTGGGGGATAGATCCCTTTGATGCCTTGTGGTCCCCATGGAATGGGATTGTGGAAATTCATCCGTCTGGGGTGGGAGTCCTTCTCTCGGTTTGTGGTGTTCGAGTTGGGGGCTGGGACTACGATCCGTTTCTGGCATGATGTGTGGTGTGGAGAGTCCCCACTTAAGCTCGTGTATCCCGAGTTGTTTCGTCTTGCATGATCTTCTGAGGCTTTTGTGGCGGATGTTCATTGTCGTTGGGGTACTCACATGCAGTGGGAGGTGTTGTTTGATACCTTGTACTCAGTTCTTCGGCGCGCTGCACAGGATTGGGAGCTGGAGATTTTTTCTTCCTTCTTTGATACCTTGTACTCAGTTCCTTCGGCGCGTCTTGCCGTGGATAGGATGTGCTGGCGCACCTCTCGGGATTGTGGGTTCCTGGTTTGGAGTTTTTACTCCGTGCTTTCACCTTTCCGCATTGGGAGTTTTCCTTGGCGGAGCGTTTGGAAGGCGCGGGTGCCCTCTCGGGTAGCCTTCTTTGCTTGGACTGCTGTCTTGGGAACGATTTTGACTGTTGATCATTTGCGGCGCCGGGGCTTTGTTCTGGTTAGTCGGTGTTACATGTGTAAATCTTTGCCGGAACATGTGGATCATCTTTTCCTTCATTGCCTTTATGCCAGAAGTTTGTGGGATATGGTCTTGGGTCTTTTCGGCATCTCGTGGGTGATGCCTTCGTCTCTTCGCACATTGTTTGTCGGGTGGCTTAGCGGTGTGGGGCGTTATTCGGCGGTATGGCAGGCCGTCCCTCATTGCATTCTTTGGAGTATTTGGCGGGAGCGGAACTCGTGGGTTTTTGAGGATACGGCACGGCCCCCTGTTGAGCTCTTATACTTTTTTTCGTTCTTTGGGTGATTGGTTGTATGCTTCGGGCGGGATGTGTTATTCTTCCTTTTGGGATGTTGTGGATGGTTGTTCTTTTTGATTGGGTTATTGTTTTCATTTTTATATTCTTGTCTTTCGTGTACTTCTTGTGTGCGTTTTGATTATTGTAAATAAATAAATTTTCTTACTTATCAAAAAAGGTTTCTTTGGTTAGCTGGAAGACTATGTGTTGTTTTCTTTCTTATGGCGGCTTGGCCATTAAGAAATTGTGCCGTTTTAATACTACTCTTTTAGGGAAATGGTTATGGCTTTTTGGGGTGGAGTTGGGTGCTCTGTGGCGGGAGGTTATTGCTGTTAAGTATGGGGTAGCGGATGGGGATGAATCTCATTGATGCCTCACGGTTCTCATGGCACGGGGTTGTGGAAATTTATCCATATGGGGTGGGACTTTCGGTTTGTGGTGTTCGAGTTGGGAGATAGTGCTTCTATCTGTTTCTGGCATGACGTGTGGTGCGGTGATTCTCCCCTTAAGTTTGTGTATCCCGAGCTGTTTCGGATTGCGCGTTCCCCTGATTCTTTTGTGATGGATGTTCATTGTCTTCGGGGTACTCACATGCAGTGGGAGGTATTGTTTTCGCGTGATGCACAAGATTGAGAAGAGAAAGCTCTCTCCTCTTTTTTGACATATTATATGATGCGGATAGGTTGTATTGGCACCCCAATCGGGAGTGTGGGTACCTTGTCCAGAGTTTTTACTCCATGCTCACGCCTGTCCAGACTGAGCACTTTCCTTGACGGAGCGTTTGGAAGGTGCGGGTGCCGTCCTGGGGAGCTTTCTTTGCTTGGACCACCATCTTGGGGAAGATTTTGACTGCTGATCATTTGAGGCGCTGGAAGTTCATTCTTGTTAGTAGGTGTTACATGTGTAAGGCTTCACCAGAGTCAACGGATCTCTTTTCCTTCATTCTCCTTATGCTAGGGGGCTGTGGGATATGGTTCTGGGTCTATTTGGTCTCCCATGGTTGATGCCTTTGTTTCTTCGCGCATTATTTGGATGAGCAGTGTGGGGCGGCATTTGGAGGTGTGGCAGGCTGTCTCTTATTGCATTCTTTGGAGTATTTGGAAGGAGAGGAACGCCTGCATGTTTGATGATCGGGAGAGGCTAGCTGGTGAGCTCTATTGTAATTTTTTTACGTTATTTGGGCAATTGGTTGTATGCCTTGGGTGGTTTTTGTTTTTCCTTCATTTGAGATGTTGTAAATCATTGTTTCTTTTGATCTGGTTGTTGTCTTAGTATTGTAATTTCATATTTCATTTACTTCTTGTATGTGATTTTTCATCTAATAAATTTATCTTACGTATAAAAGAAAGATAAGTTAATGAAGTTTGAGGATATTAAACCCTCAAGATTAGTACACGTTAGGGTGATGAAGTTCAATTGTTTACAAAATTCAGTAAATTATGTCAAACAAGGAGCCGCAGTAGGGGTTGGGGTAAGGAGGGTGATGGGCCTTAATGGTTTTGTAATAGCTTAAAGATCTTTTCTTCGAATGTTTAGAATCTATACTGTATAAGAAACCGGGCTGTTATTTTGGATCTCTTGTGGGGAAGGTAGTTATTTATTTATTTGTCTTCGGGAAAACAAAGATAGAAGTGGATCAGAGAAAATTAAACCGGACTTTTTGGGGCAGCACAAGGGTCGAGTGGGTCTCCAGGATTAGTATGAGGGGCACTAATTGTCATGGTTCTTTAAGATGCAATTTTCAGGGTTGGAGTTGGTTTTCAAGGATGCGTATGGACCATAGGAAGGTAGTGTAACTGTGTAAGCGTTGTAGAATGATTTTTGGGAGTTTCAACATAGTTGGGGCCAGTGGTGGGTGTTGAGCGGAGATTTCAACACTTTCTAGTATGTGAATAAAAGGTAACCACGTGGTTAGTCATTGCACGTGGAAATTCAACGGATAGAGGCAAGCTCAGTCTGTGATGACTATCTTTGTGGTGGGCCAGCAGGAAAGGAAGTAGATGGGAAGAATTTTTATTTTCGGTGGAAATTCAACGTATAGAGGCAACCTCAGCCTGTACTGACTATCTTTGTGGTGGGCCAGCAGGAAAGGAAGTAGATGGGAAGAATTTTTATTTTCAGTTGAAATTCAACGGATAGAGGCAAGCTCAACCTGTACTGACTAAGGAGGGCCAGCGGGAAAGGAAGTAGATGGGAATAATTTTTATTTTCACCAAAAAATGGCCAATGGTCATCGGAGAACTAATTTTATTAGTTGTCTCTGGAGGATGGTTGACTGATCTTCAAGGAGGGGGATGGGATGAACGAAACTATTGTTTCTTTTTATGAAGACCTATATATGGAAGGGGACTTTCTTCGTTCTTCGGTTCTCTTGTCTCATTTGTTCTTCTTTTTGTTATGGAAATTTTCAACAAAATGTTGGGGAGCACCATTGATCATCATCTTTAGAAGGGATTAGTGGCATGATTTCTCAAAATGATTTTATATATATTTATATATTTTTTTTGCAAAGGCTAAAAATTAATATATATTATTATATATATGGTTTTGTATTTATCATTATATATTTATTATTTAAGTTAGTTTCTCTTTTTTTCAATTTTGTTTGTATTATATATATAGTTTTATCCATTTTTATATTTTAAAATATACCCAAATAGGAGCAGCCACACTAACCTAGACTCTTTCATTCCTATGTAACCAAAGTTGCCGAAATTAGGCCTTTGGGTTTGTGTTGATGCCTATCCATTTTTTATTGATTTATTTTTACCAACTTGATTGCTTTGCTTTATCACGGAAAAATGTTTTATGTATAATGGCTTATTTATTTATTTATTTATTTTTATTTAGTGCATAAGGCTTTGAGTTTTTTTTCTGCTTCTTTACCAATGAATGTTTTTCAAGCTTGCATCCAAGTCATCTAGCGACTTAAAAAATTGTTGTCATTTTATTTTTAAAACATACTGTCTTTTAAATAAGAATTCATTTTCCTAGTATTTTCCTCTATGCTGCTTGACATGTAAGCCCCTGGTGGATATTGGGAGTGAAATAGAAATGTGGAATGAATTATGGATGGCCTCTTAGATAATAGACTTGAATAACACTTAAATGTAGGGGTGTAAATGGCACTTGGCTTGTGGACTTTGCGGGCCAAACCAAATAAAATGAGGCCCGTTTAAATTATAGGCGTATACTGATTTGGTCCGCATATAGCAATCTGTGGGGGTTGAGACCGCGTAGACATGGGCCTGCCCATGAGCTAGGGCTAGACTTGCATTGCGTTGCATCGCGTTTACCCAATTTAAAACCCTAACTCCTCACCACACCACACGACACCAATCTCACTTGGGTGTCATAGGATGAGAATTCAACCTATGCAGCACCTAGCTTTTCTTGTATTTCGGACCGCTAAGTTCAGTCATCCACCGTTTGGATCGTTTGCCTTTGATTCTGGAACCTATAAAGCAATCACACAAACAATGAAAAACACACGGGGAAGCAACATGAGAAATACGTTTTTTTTCTGTATTGATTGAATGAAAATTTTACAATATTGAAACTATTCTATAGAGTTTTGCTCTACATATATATTATAGTATTATTTTGTCTCTGCCATTAGGAGACATACATAAGGTTATATTTTACATGATGGTGCTAACTAAGTTAGTTCTCATTATGAGTTGTACAAACATAAAAGGCTACAAAATTCTCTAAGTGTGACATTCTTCCTCACTCAATCTCATAATACCCGCAATGCGAGCATTGTATGAAATGCTTTGATCTTTTTGGGAAATTGTTGCGAGTCAGTTTCTCGTTCCCAACTTGCCTCTTCATTGGGTTTGTTCTTTTATTTGACGTAGTATTCCATATGACTTGGAGTTACGCTTTTTCTTGGTACGACTCTGTGAGCAACTATCTCCTTTATTTCTTTGTCGTGTGTTTTTTCAGCTGATGTAGGGGCTCGCATCGTTTGTTGTCTATTTGGGTTTTTATCAGCATGAAAGGGTTTGAGTAGACTCAAATGAACCACTAGGTGTCCGTGTATTTTTGCTGAGAGTTCTATCTTGTAGTCAACCTTCCTGACTCGTTTCAGAGTCGAAAAGGTCCTTCATATTTGCGCACCAAACCATTGTACTTCTACTTTAGCATCTTTGTTTGGCGCGGTCGGAGTTTAAGCATCACAATGTCTCCTTTCTGGAACTCCACTTATCGTCGATGTTGATCCGCCTTTCATCTTTTTTCCCACCTTGTGCAAGTATGCTCTAGCTAGATCAGTTTGTTGATGCCACCACTTAGTAAAGTTGTACGCTGCAGGACTCCTTCCCATATAGCCAATTGTGAAGGAAGTTAGCGTCGACTGTTGTTTAGTAGCAAGTTCAAATAGACTCACGTTTGTTGACTCACTTTTCTGCAAGTTTTATGAGAATTGGGCAATGTCCAACAACTTTCACCAAATTCTTTTAGTTGGCACTCATATAGTACCTCAAGTACAACTCCAGCAACCCATTGATACGCTTTGTTTGTCCATTCATTTGTGAGTGAAAACTTGTAGAGAAGTTTAAGTTTGAACCCATTAAATGAAACAACTCTGTCTAAAATCTTCCCGTGAGCTTAGAGTCTCGATCACTAATGATAGACTTCGCTAATACTTCACCACATGTTTGGAAAATAATCGGCTCATGTCGTCTGCTGTGCAATCCTTTGGAGCTCCAATGAAATTCCATATTTTGAGAATCGGTTGGCTATCACGATGATCATTTTGCATCCTTCAGACATGATGAAGGCAATGATGAAGTCCATTGAACTACTTTCCTAAGGTCTTTCTAGATTTGACAACGGCTCCAACAATCTCGTTGGTTGTTGATTTTCAATCTTGTCTTGTTGGCACACAAAACATGTCTACATGTACACTTGAATGTTTTTCACCATTTAAGGCCAATAGTAGGTCGTTCTACCAACACCAATGTACGGTCCACTCCAGGATGTTTTGCCCATTTCGAGTCATGACACTCCTTCAGAATCTTCCTCCAAAGATTTTTTCACTTCGACAAAAGGATACGCTCTCCTCGTGTGTATAATGGGTTGTCCTTCAATCAAAATCTATGCGTCTTCCCTTCCTTGATGTATTCTACCAAATACTTGGTTAATGGGTCGTGCTCCATTCTTTCCTTCAATCTCAAAAGTAAATGGAATTGTGGTTGACCGATGACAGCAATTTTTGCATTCCTGCTTAATGCATCTGTCACCATGTTTGTTATGCCTGGTTTGTATTCCACCACAAAATTGAATTTTGCAGGAATCCTTGCCACCTTGCTTGCTTTGGAGTTAGGTTCCTTTGGGTGAGGAAATAACTTGTTGTAATGTTATCCGTCTTCACCTAGAATTTTGCCTCGAGCAAGTAATGTCTTCTTGTTTGCAAACAATGGATGATAACTGTCATCTTCTTCTCATGCACCGCATATCTCCGCTTGGTGTCCTTTCTGCATGAGAATACCGCCAATGGCAAAATCAGAAGCGTCAATATTTACATCGTATGCCTTCTTATGGTTCGGCAACGCCATCCCTGGTTCTGCCATCACTACCCGCTTTAGCTCTTCAAAAGCTTCACATCAAGTCTTGCTCCACACTTAATGCTTGTTCTTTTTCAATAACTCCGTTAAGAGAGCGGCAATGTGGGAATAGTCGCGGATGAATTTTCTATAGTAGTTCACCAATCCAAGAAATGACCGCAGTTTAGGAATTCTTTTAGGCGTCTCCCATTGTTGGATGGCTCGTACCTTCTTCTTGTCCATTTGAAGATTCTCTTCACCAATAACATGATCAAGGAATGACATCTCATTTTTGTTGAAGCTGCACTTCTATTTTCACATACAATTGATTCTCCCGGAAAAACTTCTTGTAGGTGTTTTTGATGTTCCACCAATGAACTGCTATACACCATAATATTATCGAGGCACACCACGCCGAATTTATCCAAGAATTTCGTATCTTGTCACGCATTTTATCTTTGGCTCATCTCCTTTAGATATTCGTACTTGCTAATATCCTAACCTCAAGTCTAGATTTGAGAATCATTTTGCACCTCTCATCCGGTCGAACAAGTCTGAAATGAGTGAAATCGGGAATTAGTTGGATTTTTTTTGTGTATTTATTTTCATAGTTTTAAATATTTTGATTTATCCATGTTATGAGTTTATGAGATTGTTTATAGGCTTTGTACTTTTTCTATCTACGGTTATTATTAGGTAGATAATATGAAAAAATAAATAAATTTACATATGCTTAAAGTTCAATGTTGAAACTTTCCGATCACTGGTTCTCAATTGCAAATGTATAAAATGATTATAATTACAGGCCAGCCTGGGCCATGTAGCCATTGTTAGCACATAAAATTTGTGGTTTTACACCCCTACTTGAATGTGCTATTAAGCTAAACAAATGAAATGTGTGGTAGATGGAAACAATTGGAGCACATATTCAAAGCTATCTTTATAAAGGCATGACAGATATGATGGTAGACTAAAATGCTATGAATATTTTTACTTCACTGGAGTATAATGCTATATTTTTAAAAGAAATTGCTTTTAACTGTGTTGGAAAAATAAGTTGCCTTGAAAATAAGCATGTGAGTGTTTAATAAAATGTAATTTTAAAAGCATGTGATAAGCGTTTGGTAAATCTAAAATAAAATTACTATAAAAATTTAAAAGGTAAAAATATTTTTTTTAGTTGTAATACATTTAAAAAAACATTAAAAAAAACTTATTCCGCTAACGCTCCTGCATCCCCATCCTAAAATTGCATTGCATTGTGTGGCATATGCAATAATAGGATAATATTAGTATTTTAAATTTTTTAACCTATTTTCTAAAAAATTAGCTTTTAGAAGCAATTTTTAAATTGTTTCTACTTTTGATAAAAAAAGCAATTTTTTTTAAAGCTTATCAAACACTTTTGCTGTTTCTACTTATAAAATAAGCAGAAACAACCTTCCAAAAGCACTGTCAACTTAGCTCCATCTAGTCTTTTAACTTTGGACAATCAAGCTTTATATTTGTCGAGGTTTATATAGTCGGTCTCATTTTATTGTGTTTAAGGCTTGTTTATTTGGTTTAACCTTAGACAATCAAGGTCCAAAAGAGCTTCTTTCCAAGTACAACAATGCAAAGTTGGCACTGTTGAGTTACTTTGTATATTGCATCCTTATATTCACTTCCAACTAAATACTTTGATGTTTATTTTATGTGAAATGCTTGTTCATTACTGTTCTTAGCCATATCAACATTGCTATGAAATCATCATAGCATCAGATTTTAGCTTGCAAATTTCATGCGCCTATTTGCATCAATTACAGGTAATTTCAGCTTCACAGAAAAAGTTACAGTGAAGTATGCTGGAGCTGCAGCAATGTATTTTGTGTCGATGAAGCTGAAGAAGAAACATAACATAACTGATGAACGTGCATCCTTGTATGAAGCAGCAGAAACATGGGTGGATGCTCTTGATGGCAGGGAGTTTCTTGGTTTGTATCACATTTCTAATTGTCAACATTTATGGCGTACTCATATTTTAATTGAATAATTAAATTCTGTTTTCACTGCAACAAAACTAACCTTGTGAGAAACTCGGATACTTGTTTTGAAGTGTAATAATGTTTTTTAATCTTCTCACACTTGTCGGCCATGATTAATCTTGTCTTATTGGCCGTGTAGTGGACATCCTTGACAAAGCTAACATATGAAATCCTTTTATTGAATTCACGTATCTTTGTTTGTAGATTTTAAGGGTGTTTGTAGATCATTTTCACGTTTGTATAATTGGTTGACCGGTATTGTTTTATATTTTGAGTCTTTAAGGTGAACGGGACGGATTTGGGATGGGTCACCCTTATTCCGAACCCGTTCCGTTTAAGAAAACAATATCCTAAACTCAACCTGAACTCGTTTAAGCTGACTCAAAACTCGTTCCATTAGGGTCAAGTCGGGGCAGGTATCTGTTAAACTCGTTATATTACCTTATATATACGGGCTGGGGATGGGTTATCCTGTTCCGAACCCGTCTCGAATCCTTACCGATCAGAGATACCCGTCCCAAACCCGCTCTAAACCCGATTACACTTATCTCAAACTCGTCCCATTAGGAGCGGGGCAGGACAGGTACCCGATATAATCCCATTGCCATCCCTAGGTGTAGTTGAATACTCAAATGCAGGGTTTAAAAACAAATGATTTAATCGGCTGTTCTAGTTATGGATGGTCTGATTAATTTTTGTGACCTTATTTTCAACAAAATTAAGTTTAGGCTTTCAATCTTATGCAAGATGTGGGTTCATTTATCAGAACTTAAAATTCTCATCCTGAAATGAAACTTTTAATCCCATAGTGTGAGCTCTCATCATAGGCGTAACTCTCTCAACTCTGCTTTTTCCCTCTGCTGCTCTGCGCATAGTTGCTGCTGCACTACTCATGGCTGATGCAAGGCTTCTCTATCTGTTACGCATAAGCTCCCTGCTGCATCTTTCTTTCTCTCTCTCTACGTCTGATCCGTTACAACCTACATGCTAGGAAATACAACACACGCTATAATCTGTTTTGTGTGATTTTTTTTGCTTTTTAGGTTTTTATAAATTCATGATGTAGTGAAACCCATTTACTCACTAATTTCTTTTTGAGTAAGGGTTATGGTTATCGAGTGGACTTTATTGATTACCTGGGCTTGGTATTTCTGATTTAGTTTTTATATCATGCAATCATGGTCTACTTTGATTTTTTATCTGGTATCTGTGTAATATAAATGGAAATGTCTAAAACTTTAGTATACCTTTTTCTTAACATTAATTATCTGAATTTTTTTACTAGCTTTGCAATATATTAATATGTATGCAATAATACATAGAGATGTCTATTTATCAAAAAAATAATAATACATAAAGCTGTCTAATCATGATTAAATGCTAGATGGTACTCTAACCATCTAGTACTGTTCACTGTTTTTCAAAACCTTGCTTAAATGTTTTACTTCCTCTTTGAACTTATTCTAGGATTTGTTATCATTTTATTAAACCTCATAATGCTTGTATAAAATTATAAATAATCAACCTTCAAGTGATCGTTCGTATAATGACACAATTTGATTGAAATTGGCTCTATTTAGTACCCTTCATTGTTGGGTAATGTGATTTAACATCTATGCTTTAATCGCTTCCTTTTTGTAGACAGGTTCGCTCTTTTGATTTGTCACGGTAACCAAAATTACTAAACACGTGATACTATTCCTTGAGCTTTCTGATATCATTCATTTTGTCCACATACTTGCACAATCGTTTATCCTGCATATATATACATATTTATGTAGTTATATTTAGTATTTAAAAAAAACAAATATTTATAAATTAGATATAAAAACAATTTTACATTCAAAACAAAAATATGGGTTCATAACTAATCATATGATGGTGTTCTTATAGCATCATATAAGATGGGAAGCTTTGGTGCTTACTTTGATGGATGCATATCCATGAGTTGAACTCCCTGGATAAGAATAAAATAAATCTTTAAAGACCCTATGTTTGATTGTTTGTTATAGTTGAGTTGCCAATGGCCTAATGCCTTTGGGGTCTATTTGTGCAACAAGCATTTTGTTTCATTTTGGCCAACTAGTATTTGTTTTCATTTTGTTCACTAAAGATTTTAGTTAACTTGTAGGAAGATGAAAATTGAATTCCGATGTGATTTTGTAGCTGGCTTGGTTGCTATTCTTTCAATATATTTTCCCCTGAAATACAATCGAAGGGTTTTAAAATTAGGGATTGGAGGATAACAAATAGTGTGCGCCACATGTACTAACTACTAATTGGAGTCTCTAAGCTTCAATGCATCATGCTTTCACAATAACTGATTTTACTCTGAGCGTGAGGTGCATTTCTTGTGTCGGCATGGTGTTTTTTTGAGGCCGTGTAGGCATATTTGCTTTCTTTGCTCTCCACACTAATATGCCTTCTAATTGTTTTTTGCAGGGGGCTCCAGGCCTAACTTGGCAGATCTTGCTGTCTTCGGGGTGCTTAGACCAATCCGCTACTTGCAATCTGGTAAAGACATGGTTGAGCACACCCGCATTGGTGAATGGTATGCAAGAATGGAAACTGCTGTGGGAGAGCCTTCAAGGATCAAAACGTAGGTTCTTATCATCATGCATCATTTCTTGACTTATTTGTAGGATGCATACTTCCTGGAGCTTCACCATAATTTGCTGTCATGAATGGAAGAATATTTTGCCATTAAAAGAGAACTAATTATTTTGTTATATACATTCATTTTGTTGTCAAAAGTTGGTATATCATATATGTGGATCATTCGATTGTGCAAGGTAGGATTCATTATTTAAAGCCTATAGCACAACCATAGAGCTTGAAGAGAAATAAAGAGACTGCCAAGTGTCTCAGATTGGGGTTTTTTCGCAAATAGAATTTGGGAAGTTCGGTCTTTCATAAGACTACTGTATAGCTACTGCTTGAACTCAATGCTTTTTATTGAAACTCTATGGAGATTATTTTCCTGTTCTGATTTGGGAGGGTGCCTGAGCCCGATTGATGCTATTTCCGTGCATTACTCCACCCCATTGATCAGTGGGTGGGTTGGTCCAATTTTCATGCATGGCGGCTTCAGCAATGTGTATAAGTTGATTTTCTTGTCACATTTATTGTACAGTACAGGCTGTCACGCTTGTATGCAATATTTATATTTTACGTTCTGTTATGTTCGCTTAGCTTGTCCGCGAATGATAGTATGGTATGCGGTTTGAAATCCTTAGTCAATACAGCACTCTTTCCATCCGTACAAACGAAGTAGTATTAGTCATATGATCAACTTTTATTTATGGAATTGGGAAATTTAGTCATACTATTGCAACTATGTTGTATTTCCATGAACAATCTTTCCGATGGCGAGCAGCGTAGTTCAGGCAAGGCCCAGTGACCATTAGCGCCAACATAGTGCAACCGTTCTGATTTTCAGATAATTGAGCCCAGCTCAAATCAGGTGCAACGTTCTTGATGATGTAGCTTTGAAAACCATATATGGATGGAGTTAGGGTTGCGTTGTTGATAAGAAAGATAGAGGATGTTGGTAGGTTGGTTTTATTTTTAAAAATATGACTATTTTTAAAAGTAGGTTTGATAAATTTAAAATTATTTATAATTGATAAAAGTTAATTTTAATTTATAACATTTTAAAGGTTATCTTATTAAAAATAATACAGCTTTATCAAATAGGGTCATGAGTGCTAAAAATGATGTATTAAAAAAAGAATTAATTTTTTTATTTTAACAAGTTGGTAGGACGCGCCTAATTGCCATTAATACGTTGGATAATGCTAATAATATTAATGAATTTAGCTAAATATTAACTTTAAGTTATTGTATTTAGATTTGTTTCTTAGTATTTGCCAGTATCTGTTAACAATTACTTTGAATTATTTTTTTATTGTTAGTTTTGAATAGGTTATCTAAATGAACAAATAAGTTCATTTGTTTCTTTGGTTATTCGTGAAAAAAGCACCTATTTAATGATCAAATAAAATTAATAACAAAATAGATATTTAAATTTCGCTCTTTAAATGTTTCATATTGAAACTTTCATAAAAGTTATTAGCCACAATCTTCAATCTGACCAATAAGTATGCAAACTTAAACATTAAATTTTGAATAAAAATAAATATTTTAAAAGTTACAAATAGCATATGAAAATGTCATCTATAAAAATGGTTACATTTGCATGTTGGCCTTGACTTGGTAGCATATCAGAGTGTAATTACCTGTTACAAGAAAATATTTAAAATTCAAATATGACAGCTAAGTTGTGTGGTTACAAATGAATTATTTATAATCTCTTAATTTAACTAATAGACGAGAAAGTTAGATGATCCCACAAAGACTTCAACTATCTATTTAGGCTAAATAATGTACTAGCTCAGAAGGAAAGGCGGAGATAAAGAAAAAGATAAAAAAAAATTATTTAAACTATTTTATTGGACAGATAAGTATTGTTTTGATTATGGTAAATGTAGTCTTAAGGTTTGAGTTTTAAGTGATGCATCCTTATGATATGATTAATTGAATTTGATATTTGTTATAGTTAAAAATTTAACCATTTAATATATGAACTAACTCACTTAGCAGTACACTATGTGTACATTCTAACTTAAAACGGGTGACTCATTAAATTCAAGATTTGTTAAAACTTGAACTAGCTCCTTTTCTATTTTGTTTTCGGAATATGTGCTCTCACAACCTATCTTTCTTAGTTTGTTTATCTTTTTATCTAATAAACTATTTAACCTTTTTGGTCCTTCACGATTAAACTTAAAACATATAATCATGTAGTTAATCTAATAACTTTTAACAAGAATTCAACACAAACCATCAACTCTAACAAATTGAGGATTCCTCATATCAAAACCATAATTCAATTCATACATCAAATCTTTATATAATCCTAAAAATTAGAAGTTAAAATATACATAATTAGTTACATCCAAAAGTGGTTTATAGACATCATAGAATCAAAGAGAAAGATAGGAAAAACTAGGCCAAAGATGTGAAATCTTGGGTTGTCAACCCTCTTATATCACACCATTATCTTCCTAAGCCTCCAATAGCCTCCAATCTTTAATCTTTTGCTCAATCTCCTTTGGAGCGCTTGTGTCATGACCCTTGACTCCAGAAGACCGTAAACTGGGAACACAATTGCCCTATACCCACATCTGAAGGCAATGAATTGATGACTAACACCAAAATGGACACACATCAGGTGTTGTCCTATATGTGCATGTATAATCATACAACAAGGGTATTTATGTACATTTTCAATGAGATGTAACTGAATAAAATGTTAATCATCACATAACGTATTCAACCACACAACATGTCATGTTCCAAACCAAACTCGTGCAAAGACAAGGAGAAATATGCCAAATTAGTATAACAACCACTGACTCATGTTCGTAAAGAAAGAAATAATACATAACAGACAATTGAATCAGAAGGTAAACATAAGAAGTCTCCCTACAATAAGAGATCTAGTTTGTGTAGTTGTAAACCCAATAACAACAATGTAAGGTGATATAAATGCCTAATATGTGACAAAGGCTGTGCAAGTAGTAGCCCAAAGTGGAACAATATCGGGCTACGGGTGGCTTGAACTGTTACAAATGGTATCATAGTTGGGAACCCGGGTCGGTGTGTTATAGTCCCATGGGGACGTGGGCCTCATAAGGGGGGTCGATTGTGGAGTCCGTGGATTTCACAAGTCCCACATCAGACTGAGGGGAGAACGAAGTGTGCCTGTAATGACATGTGTTTGGGGATTTGAGGAGTTAGTCATTTGTGCATTTGGGCAAGGATACTTGTCCAGATGGTTAGCGGGAGTCCGAGGGTGCATCGCCTTGGTGGGGGTCAGCGAGCAGGGGTCAAGGGGACAATGTCCCTGAAGCCAAATTATTTTGGAGGAGCTAAGATGGATTTTCTGTGTGAAAACCTGGTCGATGCGGCCTTAGTCGATGTGAGAGTGGTCGACATGGTCGACCTGCATGGTTAGTGGTCGATGCCGACCAGAGAAGAATCCAGAGAGTTTGGTTGATATGAGATAAATTTTGATGTGTGGTTGACGTGGTCGAGGTCGACCAGAGTAGTTTTCGGAGAGCTTTCCCATGTGTGTTAGTTGACGTGGAAAATGGTCGACTTGTGGTCGACATGAGGTTGACGTGATCGACCTAGCTGTAGGTCGACCTTGTTTGATGTGGAAATTAGTCGATGTGGGTGTCTAGGTCGATGTGAGAATAGTTGGTCAATGTGGTCGATCCCGAGTGTTCTTGGAAGAGAGAGACACCTATCTGAGTGGAGCAAGGAGCTAGGACGATCTTTTAAGTTGGAACCCTAACACAACCGAATTCGAGGTAGGGATTCTGTACCCCTTTTGAACCTATTCTAGGGTTAACTATTAAGATAAATGATATGTGTATGGACATATGTAAATTCATATAGGTGTGATCTCCTATATGAATGTTGGCATTCATTGGCATTTTATGCTTGTTGACATTGATGAGGCCGGCGTTCGTGGGGTTTACGGGTCGTTTGTGGTAGTTTTGCCATGTAGAGCCTTGTGGAAGACCTTGGGAATTATACGAGGGTAGTGACTAAGAACGTATTAGGTAACTTAACCCAATTATGGCTTGTGTGTTGGATGTTGAATACATGTGTTTATTTGATGTGTTATGAATATATATTGTTATATTGTGCTTGAAAATGTGCTATGTGAAACTATGGTAGCCTGTGTGGCTGTGGAACTGTGGTAGCCTATGTGGTTGTGGCTATGGTTATGTTTACTGGTGTGGTTTGCTGATGTGTGGCCTTAATTGTAAATGCTGATTATAATCTGTTTATGTAATATTGCCACGACACTACACTTGTGCAGTTTATTATGTAGGTGCTAGGAGCACGGGATGGGTTAGGGAGACATGATCCCTACTAAGCTGTGGTTGCTCACCCCTCATGTTGTGTTTTTGTCTTTTCAGGAACCTACAAGCGTTAGGTGGAACACCAGGGTGGAATACTGAGTTATTTGTTTGGTTGTTTTTTATAGTGTTATTTTGAGGAATTAATGTAACTCCACTGAGGAAATGATGAAAAAGGAATTTGAATGTAATAAAGGCATGTTATTTGGCACGTGAATAATTGTTGTGGTTGTTTGTAATATTTTTGTGTAGTATTGTTTAATTCAAACCCCTTATCCACCGGGCGGGTAAAGGGAGAGTCACAAACCGATTTCCTCGGGTTGGAAATCTAGGGCGTGACAGTGCCTAATAAGGAGGGCGTGTATACCTCTCTAGCAAGATGTGTTTAAAACCCTGAGGGGGCCAGGTGTGCGGCATGGTGCCTATAGCATGTAGCCAAAGGGGACAGTATCGTGCTAGTGGACCGCTGCACCAGTCTGAAAGAAGCGTTTTGGGGTGCTGGTGGGCACTACCAAGAATAAAAGTTGTGCGAGCAGTGGCCTAAAGCAAAACAATATCGGGCTATGGGTGGCTTGGATTGTTACATATGGTATCAGAGCCGGGTTGTCCTATGGTTATCCCTATTAAGTGTTCCATGATATCGAACCGTTGGTGCAGTGGTATCTAGGTTATGATGTTACTTTAATATCAAACCGGTTTGATCTCTCCGTAAAGCGTAGATTGAGCGAGAGTTACAAGAATTTTTAATTTTATAGGTGTGTCTCTAACCTATAGTGTACGGTCGATGTGTGACAAAAGAGGAGATTGTTGGGATATTTGTTCCATATCACTCAAGGACAGGAAAGTCTAGGCATATATAAGAAGAAATTATGCTTTAAATGTCATGACGTATTTTAAAGCCATATTGGCCAATGTGGCGAGCCCAAAGTGGAGTAATATCGGGCTATGAGTGGTTTGGAGTGTTACATTACAGCTCCACACCACTCTATCATGGCTAGCACCTAGGATTACATGCTTACTATATACTTGTGCCAGTGTAGTATCCTATGCGATAAATGTGTAATCACAACAATTCACAAACTATAACAAGTCCAATATCTATGTATATCAACCATGGTCATTGTCATTACTTGTTTTTGATCGGGTTTGAAAAGGACTCAATGCTAGTTCATGTCATTAGTCCTTGAGTCATCCCTGCACAGTAGCTCGCACAAACCACACAAGAAAAAGAAAATACGAGTCGCTACCAAATAATTTAGAGGTGTGATTAGACGCCTAGAAAAAAAAAGGTCTACGGTTCCAGAGTTTTAAGTTTGGGAGTCAGTTACGTGTGAAAAAGGAAAAAAATTCTTACACCCCCACAATGCCCATAATTGATACCTAGTCTTGATCTATGAATGTTTTTTTTTTTACTTTCAAAGAATTTATTTTTTATTTTTTATATTATAAAGATTTTTTTTTTTAGGATCTAGGCCTTTAAAAGAGAAAAAAGGCTTAGGAAAAAGAGCATCTTAATTTTAGAAAAAGATATGAAATCTAGGACCATGTGACAATGCTATTTTTTTTAAATATAAATAAAATAATTCTAAATAAACAGCACCGCCACAATCAATATCGGCCCGAGCAGCTAAGGTATGAGCATCAAAGGCTTAACCCCACAGTGGCCGAGCCTTTGATTTTAATTTTCTAGAAAAGATAAATTATTTGTGTTTTATTATTATTTATTATTGTTTAGAAAATAAATAATGGAAATATTTTAATGTAAAAACTAAACAATTTAATAACAAGTAGGAAAGAAGAAAAACCTAGATGATTTGCGCAAGACGATTCTTCAGAAATGATGTTTAGCTCCGCTAAGGTGTATTCCTTGCTCTTCAAAAGTTATCTCCTGTGAGTCCTCCAAAATTGTCTCTCTAAGAACCTCTCCTTCTCTCCTAGAAAAGGTGATCCCCCCTCTCCCGAATTCCTCTCTCTTTTTAGTTGTCAAATGAACAACCTATTTATAGAGTGGGTAGGCTAAACTTCCAAAAGGTAGTTTCTCTCATTTAATCCTTGATGGAAATAATTAGGGTATATAGGATTTCTTATCCTCCAAGGCATGCTATTAAATCAATTAGAATTATTTGATTTTCAATATTGCCCAATTTGAATTAATTGATTAAGATAATATGAGCAAATAAGATTTCTTCTTCCCCAAGCATTGCAAATTTATTTTTCCGTTTTAATTCTAGACGCATCTAAATGCCTTGGTGGGAAATGATGAAATCATGGATGAGATTTCTGGATAATCATTGTGATATATTCTTATATATTTGACACCGTCGATTTTATTTCTTTCCCGCTGGTGTACCTAGGCACTTTGATGGGAAAGGGCCAAATCCCATGATTTGGGGATTTTTCAGATAATTATCTTATCATATGCCATTTTGTTTAGATAGGTTAATGATATTTGGCTCGCAAATTCCAATACAATAAAGGATGAAAAATATTAGCAACGCATT
The DNA here is from genome assembly GCA_023512835.1 of Taxillus chinensis. Classification (NCBI taxonomy): domain Eukaryota; kingdom Viridiplantae; phylum Streptophyta; class Magnoliopsida; order Santalales; family Loranthaceae; genus Taxillus; species Taxillus chinensis. The sequence continues at coordinate 58,392,376 of CM042088.1, read as the reverse complement.
TGATCACACCTAATTCCGATAAAAAATGAAGCAATTAGGGACAAAATGGTTTTTACCCATGAAAGACAAAATCAACCAATAGTCAATGCTTGGGACAGTATCTTTCAGTCACGGTATATCGCAAATCCGGATATCGTAGCCGATTTTGCGTTACTTAAAAATTATAGAACTGGACTTGACCACTAGCTAACACTCAACTTGGGCTTCCTTGGACCTCTTTTGTACTCATTTGTTGTGCAAGGAAAGTGGTTTTGTATATATATATTGGACCAAGGGGAAACAAAACTGTCAATATGGGACAAACATGCATATGAAGAAACAAAATCATAAAAAATGAGGCAGATTTCTAGAGCAATTTTAAAAAGTCTTAACTTCTCCACAGAGTTCGGATTATAGTCAAATTAGTCTTGTTTTGCTCAAAATTATGTTAGTTATCATCTAAAATTGGAATCACTCAAAAAGGATCATCCGTTTGAGAGAAAATTAGGAAAAACTATACAGTAGTACATGGCAAAGTGGACATTCTGCCCATTAGTTTCAAAAAATCATAACTAATCGCATATAAACCAGAATGACCTCAAATTAGTTGAAAATGATAGATAAAGATGTTATAACGCAATTGACTTTGATAGTTTTTAGTCAATATTGAGAAAGGTTTTAGCAAAACAAGGCATTGCGTACTGGTTGTCTCACCCAAACTTTATTACTAACTTCAAAAAATTATAACTAATTGTATAGAAACTGAAATAACCTAAAACTAGTTGGAAATGATAAATAATGATGATAGCTAACCAATGAAAGTGATGTTTTTTTATTTGAATAAGTCTTGAGAAAGTTATTGACAAAATAGTGCATTACGTATTGGTCAAGTGCATTGTTATCTAAATTTTAACCTTTATAATTCAGTGCTTGCCTTAGAGCATTTTAAGGTCTCCCAAAGTGGTCCTTAGTCTTGTAGTCTTTTGCCGAGTACGATTGTAATCTAACTCGGTCAAAATAAGATTCAACAGTTATATCAAATCAAGCCAAAGCAAAACAGTCCATGTAAAGACTCGTATTTGGGTAGTTTTGAGAGATAGCCATTTTATGGAAATGTAACTATCTGGACGGTAGTATAGTCGTCGATGTGAGCATTTTGACTATACTTGGGCCCGATTTTGAGTCGGGGCCCCGTTTGACCCGATTGTTAACTTTTTGGGGTTTATTGGTTGACTTTGCATTTGAGCGGTCATTTGCATGTGATAATATCAGTCTAGTGTTATGCTCGTCATTTCGAGCGTTTTGACTGTAGTTTGACTCAATTTGGAGTTCGAGGCATTGGAGGTCAATTTTTGTGTTAGGAGGTCAATTATTGACTGGGTCAATGGTTGACTAGGTCAGTTGACTGGAAGAAATATAAATAGCAAAAAAAAGAAGAAGCTTTCACTTTACGTTATCACGTTTGTGCGTTTGAGAGAGAGAGCTTGAGAGAGCTTGGAGGCCTTGGCGATTTGGGGCGATTTGGGTTCGTGGAGCTCAAAGACTCACTTCAAGTAGGTGTCCTTGAACTTCTTATCTCTCTCTTGTTTTGGATATGTATAAATTTATCATGATTCATGAAATTGAGCATGAACCCTAGAATTTGGGGAAATCCAATTTTGGGTTAGATCTAATGGTTTAGCATAAGATCGGTGGTTAAGAACTGTTTTATATAATTGTGGATATATGTTTTTGTGATTTTGGGGTTGATTAATTGTGTTTTTCATGAGGGCTGATAAGTCAACCATGGAAATCTGGGTTTAGATCTAGATTTCTGAAAATCTGGAATTTTATACGTGTTTCTGTTGTTTCTGCACGATTTAGAGGCGTTTTGGACGCGTTTTGAGGTAGATATCGTAGTTTGTTGCGAAACAGGGGTGTTAGTGAGCGTCTGGGAGTTTCTGGGTGCGTTTCAGATGAAGAACAGGCGGAAATGATGATGAACAGTACCTTGGGCGCGTTACTGGGTCGAACTAACGAAAATCCGAAGTTCTGGGTCGTAGGGTCGTAGTTCGTAGACCCGTAGTTCGTAACTCGAAGGTTCGTAGTTCATAGGGTCGTAGTTCGTAGACCCGTAGTTTGAAGGTTCGTAGTCCGAAGGTCGAAGATCGAAGACCCGCTTCGAGTCTTCGAGGCGCGCTATGCAGCTACGAGTCGCAGCTCCAACTACGAGTCTCCGAGGCGCGCTGCAGTTCCGTGCTACGAGTCGCAGTCCTGAAGCTACGAGGCAGGCTGTTCTGCAGATTCGAGCCAGTGCAACTGCACTAGATTGGACCATTTACATTGTAACCCATACCCATTTACTTAAGTATTATACTTAAGTTACAATGTAAATAACGAAATACCCCCCCATTTGGATTCAAAGAAAAATACTAGAAAAATTAATTCCCACTCTTTCAAAATGTGAAAATTGGGTTTTAGTGTAAAATCTCGGAAAAACCCAAAAGTTCGTAGTGGTGAATTTTTGGAAAGTGGGGTTAGACATCTCAGAAAAATCCCCAAAAATCAGATTATCTTATTTATGATATGGGAACCCAATGCCGGGACTTTTGATTTCAAGAAAATAGCTGCTATGGGTTCTTCCTTCATAAATCAAGGATTGGGGATTTACTTGTGAAGACTGGCTACAGTGCTAAAGGAAATGTTGAGAATGACATGCCATACTAATGTTAGTATGTTGTGTGAGGTATTGGGGCATGGACTCCGTGACTTGTTTGGGTTCTCATCGTGATGCACCGATGGTGCTATATGGTTGACGTGGCAGGCATATGCACCGATGGCAGGCCTGTGTGGCGACTGTGGCTGGGCATATTGCGCTGTGGACAGGCTAAGGCCTGAGTTGAGCCGTTGAGCTCGTGGAGCTAGGGCTGAGTGCCTTGAGCTGGGATCCCATGGAGGATCGTGGACAAGTTGTCCTGTGTGGGCAGGCTGAGTTTTGATGATTGTGCACACTACATGGTGCACGAATACACTGAGCATATAGTATAGATTTATATGTGTTGCATGGTGTGGAGTTTTGGGGTCACCTACTAAGCTTGTCGCTCACCCCTACTTGTTGTTTACCCCTTTTCAGGTGTGACCCGAGACTAGTGGAGGACTTTCTTCCAGGAGGACGTGCCCACTACTCTGATGTATGATACAGTACTGTATTCTGTATTTTATTATGTGTTGTATCTCGGACATGGGTCCGTGGACAGTTGTATTTGCATACTATTTGTGATGTAATGTCTGTATGACTGTTGACTTATCATCTGCATGATGATGTATGGGAAAGTACAGGATTACCCTTGATGTATGACTGTACAGGGTAACATATTTGAGATAGCACCCGCGGTGTAGTCTCTATTGGTGCTAGTCACCAACCCCTTGACCTTTCGGGTGCGGGCAAGGGGAAGTCATGTTCCTAGTTCCGGATTTTCTTGGAATTCGGGGGCGTGACAGTCCAGATATACAAGCAATGTGTACCACCCACAGGCACCCCTCCTCAACTGACCAGTATAGGCAATATTCTCATAGCCCGCCTACCGTATATGGGAATGCGGTGCCAAGCTAGCCACATACAAGACCTCAACAGTGCCAACTAGCCATATAGAAGACGTCAACATTCAACTAGCCCTATATGGGACCTCGGTTGACCAACAAATCTTCAAACCCACAAAATTCCACAACTAAATATTTAAAGGGGTCTAAACCCATACCCGTATCCATGTCAAATAACATTTTATTTGAAGCAAACAAAAATATCTAATACCACAAAAAGACTTAAGGATTTATTTCATGCACAAATATGGGGGTTTCAATGCTTTGGAGTCAAAGTAAGAAAAACAAATAAAAAACAGGCCATTTGGACTGTTGGTTGATTGAACAAGAAGCATTTCAATTGACCATGGGTAAATTAAACGATCCTTGTCTATCAAAACTGAAACATCCTCTGAAATGTGAGTTGGTCGATCAATCAAAGTTGGATTCACTTGATCACAGTTCACTCGGCCACACTTGGTCGATCACTCCTCAAAAATATCTTAGAAATCAGACTAGTTAATCAAACAACTTAGCCTTCAATTGACTATTGCTTTAATTGATCATCCTTGATTGATTGAACCCTCAAACCTCTATATAAATGTCCTAGTCGATCAAACAACCCCCATCTCACTCGACCTTAACTTTACTCGACCACACATGGTTGACCAAGCCTCCAAAACATGCTAGAATTCATTAAGCCTAAATCTATCCTAAAGAATGAGTTCACAACACCTCCTAACCACATTAGGCTATGAAACAACTACAAAACAACCTAAACCATCAAGGTTATAACTTAAAATTGGGTTTTCCAAAAAACATCTACGGTTCATCTCAAGCACCAAATTATGCATGTTCAAGCTAATTTAAGGGTGTAGAATCGAAAGAACACCTACCTAGAAAATGACTCACAAAGTGTTGTTCCCACAGTCTTTTGGGTTGTCATTATTGTTAATAGTATATGGAAGTAGGCAACCGCAGGGTCGAAGATCCGTACTGAGTTGGATAACTTCGTAGAGTGATCTCTTAGAGTGAGCTCGTAGAGAGAGTCTAACCATGTACTACTTCACTTTGTTCAAGGTCGAAGATCTGAAAACCCAAAGACCCATAAGATCAAAAATCAGTTGACTCGAAGATTTGTAGGGTCGAAGATCTTCAGGCTCGAAGCACCACTAACTCAAAGGTACATAGGGTCAAAGACTCGAAGATCCACAAGGTCGAAAATTCGAAGATCCAAAGTGCAGTCAGGTGAAGAGCATTGTCTCCAAGACTCGAAGGCTTGCAGACTCGAAGACCAACAAGGTGTAGTGGCAGTGTCATAGAGTCGAAGTTCAAATGGTCAAAGATTGGGAGACCCATTGTTGTGAATAGAGACTTGTTGATGTGGACCGATGATTAGCCAAGATAGAATGTGATTGTCGTTGACTTGAAACTGAAGAGCCGGAGACTCAAAAACTTATAGAGTTAGAAGTCAGTGGGTCGCAGGTTCCAACCTAGGTTCGAAGACTCGAGCCTTAACTTGAAGATCAGAGCGTCACTAGTTCTAAGCTGGAGCTATTCTAACTCGTAGAGTCGAAGGTACAAACTCGAAGATCGTAACGCATTCACTACATGGCAAATTAGTGAGGCTACGATCTTCGAGGCGGTGGCTAATCGAAGGCAAGAAACGTAGTAAAGATTGGCGTTTAAGTAAGTTATTCAAACAATGTATCTGAACATGCTAAGTATCGAACAAATACGTGGACGTTATCCGAGGCTAGAATAATGCGTTTCAACGGCAGAGATCGGAAGTTGGAACACGTTTAACCCTAGCAAAAGACTTTCATGCAATGACCGACCTATATAAGACAAGCATATACCATTCTTAAAGCAAGCCTCAGAATATTTTCAATATACACGAAAGGTATCTAAAGAGGAACAAAAGACGCAGAGTAGTTCGTATTACATACACAAAGAAAAGAAGATTGAGAGCATGATAACTGTGAGTTCATCTAGCTTCATTCTTCATACATTCAGCAAACATATAGTGAGTTTGGCAAAGGAGTGCTTGAACATCTAGCAGTGCAAACCGTTGAATACGTAGGAGCAGATTGCGTCAGATAGTTTATCACAGTGAGTGAGTAGTGGAGTAATACTGTTGGTGTATTTGCATTTAAAAGAGAAGAGAGTTAATCCTGTTGTAACAAGGGCTAGACCCTGTTATATTAAAAGTGTTGGGAATCACATGATTTGGTGAAGCTGCCAATAATAGTCTAAGTCTGGAGACTCGAAGATCCAAAGGTATTAGGGTTGTAAAGTCGAAGCTTGATGAAAAGAAAACTATCACCGAGCATAATAGATAACGACTTGAAGAGTCGACGTCGTAGACAGAAAGTGACAGAACGTCAACTGACTCAAAGACCCATAGAGTACGAAACTAAAGAGTCCCCAGAGATACCCTAACAACAATTGATAGGTAGAACATAAATTGATATGTAGACTCGTAGACTCATCGGGTCGAAGAGTTAAAGTCACAAGCAGAATCTGTCAACTACAAATTGTATCGAGACTCACAGACTCGAAGGTTGAAGAGTCTAGAACTCACAATGCAAACTGACAAAAGAAATCGTCACTGAGACTCAAAGAGTCATAGACATTTAATCAAAAGGAATTGTCAGCCCATAGATAAGACCAACACCTATAGACTGTAGAGGCAAAGTCGTAGCTGAAGAGTCGAAGCTATAGAGTCATAAACTTGGAAAAACGGAGACAGTTTGCAATAACCTAGCAATGACAGGCTAAGCAAGCAAACTGAGAGTCTGAGACTCGTAGAGTCAAAGACCCATCATATGTTCACAAACCAAAGCAACAGAAAGGTCATAGAACAACTTAGCCCACCAACGCAAACTGAAACAGAGTCAAAGACTTACAGAAAAAGAGTCAAAGACTCGCAGCTATGACAAAAGGCACTGGCTCTATATGCCTTGCATAAGAGTCACTCGAAGAGTCGCAGGAGAGGGTCGGAGACTCGAAGAGTCGAAGACTCACTAAGTATAGAATGACTCATTAGACTTAAGCCAAACTGTAATCTGCCACCCTCGAAGACTTGAAGACATTGAGTCGTAGAACCACAACTAGTAGTAACTCAGTACGCTCGTTGAGAAGCCACTCTAAGCACCTCTGCGAAGGTCGTAGACTTGTAGAGTTAAAGACCACATTATAGAGTGAGCTTGTTATCTGAGAACTACTAGACTCGAAGACTCACAGGAGCTAACACTGTCGAAGCCTGAAGTATCATCGTACAACTGAAATAAGACTCGACCCAAATCTATGAGGTAAATCTTCGAGTCACCACACCTTCGAGGCATATACCTTTGAGGCTAACTCATAACCCTGAGCATTCCACTTAGCGAAATCATCATCTAGGGTTTGTACAGTAAGCTTGTGCTGTCCTGAGCAGTTGAGCGCATTTAATGTCGCATTAATGATTGCCAACTGCCATCAATGAATAAACGGCCAAGATCAATTGTATCAGTATGGGCATACAACTAAGCAACATGGGCAACAAATCTATTGAATTAGAGCAGTTCAACCCATCCCCTGCACTTTCGCATTTTAAGTGGCGGGAAGTCAAATTGTCGGGATGGACAACAAGGCGCACAAGCACTATAACCTTAAAATATATCTCTCATGTACTGAACGACATAGATACGAGTTAATCTCTCTCTCAAAAAGTGTGGAACACACATAACACAAGAAATAGGATTCTAACATGCAATAAAGAAATAACTCTTGCATAATCCAAACAGAGAGTTCTAACGTTAGAGAGAGAGACTCTAAGAGACTTCTTCTAAGTGTTGTGCGCCATGTAGATCAAAGAACAAGAACAACATTGAACGATCAATCCTACACTCTTGTTCAAAAAGATCCAATACAATCATCTAGTCTAATCTCAGTGTTATTTATCCACAATCAACCATTATCTTAGAACATTCCAAACGGAGTCAATCTTTCCATATTGACATCCGTAGGAATATTCACATAATATCTGAGGTCTTTCCCAACTAGAACATTAACTCTCATCTCTCATTTCACTACAAGAAATCAGGCCTTTAGTAAGACATAAAATGTGTTACCGTAGGATCCGTAACACTTTTTGAGGTGTTAGGTCTGCTTGGCTTATGGAATGTCCCCTACCTCTCAATAACACTTTTTGGTGTGTTACAATTTTATATTACGGTAGATCATATAATAACACATATTATTATCTTATGAAACATTTCCGTAAGAGTTTTTTAAGCTTACCATAACACTCTCTACATAACACTTTTTATTGTGTTACATTTATGTGTTATGAAAAATCATACAATATGACCTTTTTTGTGTTACGAAAAGTGACCGACATACCATAAGCCAAGCAGACCTAACACACCAAAAAGGCTTACTATAGATGACACAGAAATATAACAAATCTTCTCAAATGCTTATAAATATTGGTTACAATTTCATAAATACCTTTAAAGTTCAAAAACAACCAATAGTCAAAAAGAAACAACCATCAAAAATATTATTAATATATTTTCACATTGAGAAATGGTATTATAAAGTGTTACAATCCAAAATAACCAACTGTGTTAAAAATATTTTATAAACCATAATATAAAATTCAAAATGTCTCAAAACAAAACCCCAAATGCCATCTTTATTCCATGCCAGAATAAATTACCACAACTCCATCATCTTGCAAAAAAAAAAACCAACAATAAGTTTGCTAATATTATTATATATCTATATCATTACAGATTGAATAGATAACTATATATCTTTGTAATAAAATAGTAATAAAATTAATTTTGTTAATTTTGTTTATAGATTGAATGGATACCAAATATAATCTAAGACTAACATAGTGCGGATAGCTATATTTGTAATATTGAACCCATATTACCTTTTCTTGCAGTTGTCAATTTTTTTAAATAACTCTAATACATTATTTTTATCATCAATATCCCTTGAATCATTCCAGGGAATGTAGAATGGAACCCGTCCACGAGTCGAATCATTAACCTTACCGTTAGCCAAGGTTTATGTGTGCATTTTAAAAAAACAAAATGAAACTATGTAGCCTTATGTTTGAGGTAACAATCAATTTTTATATTAGAAAATAGCAATGCAGACTTGATTAACTCACTTTTTATCTCTTCCAAATCCCACATCTTTACAGCACCAGTAGAAGCTCCACCAAGCACCAAAGTTTCTGCTGAATTAAAGCTATAAATTCAACTATACATGTGTGGCCCCTTAAGCTCTGCACTTTCACACGGTAAACTATCTCACCAAGTGATACAAAATTTAATGTCATTTTAAAACACTTGTACATGCCGTGAAAAAAAATCATAAAAAACTTGTATGTTATGCATCAACGTGTCTATTTACAAGTGTGATTCCCATTTGCTAAATCAAGTTCCCAATCAAATTGGGAAAACGCTGACATTGATTATGCCCCCCTAAATTATAAGACCTGTAATGCATGCTAACCTTTTGCTTGTACACATTGGCTTATGCTTTAGAGTGTAGTTGTAACTCAGAAATATGTGCATTGCACTGGACAATCTGTTAGTGAATAAAACTTTTTTAGATAGAATTTTAAAATTCAGAATGCTTAAAACAAACAAAAAAAATATAAAATAAATACATAAAAAAATCAGTTACCGTTACTGGTTGACAAAACGAGAGAGGGTCACCTCTATATCTCGCTAGAGAATTTGTATATGATTTTGTGTAAGACTACCTATTTTAGCCTTGAACCTGAAAATTCCCAGTCCAATAACTTCACTTTTGCAATCATATACGTTATCTACAAACTGCATCAAGAACTTCATAAAAGCATAATGGAGGCAAATTAGGCAAAACAAATATGATTATACATTAAATTAGATTTAAATTACAGAATATATATATATATACACACACACACACACATTTCAACTTTCAAAAAATTAGGAATTTAAAAAATACAAATATTTAATATGATTATTACTAAAGAAAGAAAATACTAACTTGTATAATAATTCCAAAAAAAACATAAAATATATATAATAACTGTCACATTCGGCATGCTAATAATTGATAAAACATACTAGATAAAACTATGGTTGTCTGTGCTTGTCCTTGAACCTAAGCAGCATGGTCTTGAAGAGCTTGAGCAACGGCAATTGCTTGAACAGCACCCATTACAGCTGTAGAAGGAGCCATTGGCACTTAACTAAGGTTTCCCATAGAAGTTGTTGCCGCCAATGAAGTTAGTCATCAATAAATTTTGAGATGGGTGGTTAAATTTATAATCAGTTTTTACACAACATCTACTAAGAAATTCTCTACAAACCTCACTATGGGATGCCCCAATTCTAGGCAAAACTGCTCCTCTTGAAGCACCAAAAACAATACTAAGAGAACTAACAAAGATTATTGACAGAGACTACTTAGCAATTAACAAAAATCATTTTATATCAACAGTAAATAAATTTGTTAAACATGTGCTAGTATAATTGACAGAGAGAACTATAAAAAAACAAAAATATATAGTGGGAGACTTATCATCAGAGAAAGAAACACAAAGATTGACAGAGCTAATCACAAATTGAAACCAAACCGTGGTAGAAAGAAAAATGGGACTAAAAACCAAAATAAAGAAACAAAACCAAATATAACAGAGCCAAAAGAAACATGATTGAATCCCTAAACTAATCCCAAATAGAAAAAAAAACACATACCACCAAACCATGAACAATAGTGTGTAAAAAAACATCTATTTGCTTTTAAGAAACTTGATGTCGGATAAAATCCATTGGATCTATGGATGCACATTAATATGCTAATCAAAATACATATATGGAACAAAGAAACACAAGTTTAAACCAAAGAAACAGAAATACAACAGATCATGGCTAAAAGGTGGCTAAACCATAACTAGAAAGTTTCACTAAGAACCCAGAACAGCAAGCTACTTTATGGACGAGAACAAGCAAGATATGGGCATCAATGATAGCATAGAAAGGACATTAGTTAAACAGAAAATGAAAAAAAAAGATAAAAAAAATCTACGAGCCAAAATTAATAAAACTAGCATGGAAGGAATAAACGAGTTGAAACCATGAATTTAGCAGAGGAATACATAGTTAAAAAATATAGAAAAGACTCAGAACAAACGACATGTATGAACTGGATGACTAGCAAATTACAAACCTTGGAGGACTCCTTGAGCTATTCGGTTGTGCCTTTTCTTTAATTTCATTAGTTGCCTCTCCTTCAAACAGAAGCTACCCCCTATACCCCCGAGGTCAAGACCCCATCCAAATCTACCGATCTAGGAGAACACAAAAAGGAGATACAATTGGGGGATGGATCTGAACACAGAACCTCCCGTTGACCACTGGACAGTGCACAACCCGATGGACCACTGCACCGCGCCAGGACGGAACCGGCCCAGATGCCCGAGAGCCAAGAACCGCCTGCGAAGCCACACGATACACCCTTACCCGCGATCTCCGCTGAGACCAAAAAGAAACCGCCAAACCCTAAATTGCCCCACCGTGCGTACGAAGCCAAGACCTGACGCGGGACAGATATGCCAAAATAGGAATTGTTATTAGGGAGAAATAAACTTGTAGACACGTTAAAGGGAGAGATGGGGCTCAATCACATTCGAAAATGCAAGTAGCAAATGATCTAACTAGCCATAACTATGGAGAGATGAGATCACCTTGCGATCGCCAGGGAGAGCAGCGTGTGAGGCGTGTTCAATTTGATGGATACTTTAGTAATTCGGGGAATGAATAAAGGAGAGCTTTTTCTTTTTTATTTTGAGGTATGAGTGTTGAAAAGAAGGGAGGGATAATTTTTCGTGCCGGTAACATAGCATTTGACAAAAAATATCCCACCCGCCCAAAATAATCTGCGCTTAATCCAAACCTAATTAAGATGCCGCTTCACATGTTTTTAATAACTACGTATTATAACACTTTTTTAATAATGTTATCCTTTGATGTTACGGTAGGCCTGATTTCTTGTAGTGTTTGTTAGATAGTTAATAATCACTCCTATACCATATTGTCTTATTCTCCATCAATATCCATAGCATAGTTAACTATAGAATTCATACGCCAGCTTACAGTCTCAGCTTGCGCAAAAATAGTCTATTCACCCCCCCCTTTAGACACACTTCGGGACCTACAATTGGTATCAGAGCAATTCTACAATTCTATAGAGATCCCTAAATGGCAGATATGGATTCCAGCAGCTTAGCTCCCACTCCTGAGCAAGCTTAAGTTTCGGTAGAGGAATGAGAAACCAGTCTTGCTCCAGCAGTGGAACCGACTGGAGAGCAAGAGCAAGAAAAACCGAGTATCAGCAGCAACAAGAAAGAACAAGAAGACTTCTACGGCGTTCTTCCTGGCTCATCCTCCCAAGTCCCTATGTGCACACCTGCACGTTTCTCTAAATGGAAAGCGAGAATGAGAGCCCACTTAGACATGTTTAATACCTTTCTCTGGGAAGTATCCAAAATGGACCTTATACTCCAAAGAGCATATAGTTTAATAACGAAAGACCCGAACAGTTGGTGCAAGGTGGAACAGGGAAAAGTGAAGCTTGGGTTTAAAGCAAAGGCTATTCTTTTCTCTGCACTCGACGATGATATGTTCACGGATATGCAGGATCTTGAAACAGTGAAGAAGTTATGGGACAAAATTTGTCTCATCTACGAAAGAAATGAATAAATTAGGGACAATAAGATTTCTATGCTCAAACAAGAGTATGAAGCCTTTAGATATGAACCGAAGGAGTCCCTCGATAGTATTTACAAACGGTTCACCGGGTTGATTTAATGGATGAAGAGTTACAATGTGGAGATCTTTAAGAAAGATAAAAATGATAAATTTCTAAGATCTTTACCTTTAAGATTACTGATAAAGACATCAACCATCCGTTGGCTGAAGGAATGGAAAACTTGTGCCTTGGAAGCACTTTATGGAGACTTCAAGATATTTGAAATGCAAAAAGGAAGAACTTGAGGTATTCGAAAACCCTTCTAAGAAAAAGGAAAAGTCTGTTGCCTTTAAGGCTGCTGAACAAAGGGAATCATCTTCTGAGGAAGAAGAAGAAGGAGCTGAAGAACTTGATACAAACACCGCCTCAGATCAAGAGGTAGCTTTTCTTATCAAGAAGTTGCTGAAAAAAAGGGAGAACTACAAGAGGAAAGCTGGGCAGTCATCCTTATCCTTCTCAAAAGGAAAGGATAAGGAGAAGTTGTAGTGCTATCACTGCAACAGGCCTGGCCACTTCGCTGTTGACCGCAACAAGCTGAAGAGGGAGAAAAAGGAGGCAGCTGAGCAGAAGAAGAAGACCAAAGGCTCTTCAAGCAGGAAGGATGACAATAGGAAAAAGGCCCTTATCACCAACAAATTTAACAGCGACACTGAGGAAGAAGAAGAATCCTCAGATGATGACAAGAAGGAGAAGGGCCTCATCTGCTTCATGGCTGACACTTCACCTCCCCTCAAGATAAGAACTTATAAACAGCTCTACATAGAATGTGAAGATACTTATAGAGTTCTTAAATAAATAAAGGAACAATTTCTCCCTATGAAAGCTGACAAAAAAAAGATATTACTCTAAATTGGAAAGACTTTCATGTGAATATAGAGACTCTATAAATGACAATGAAAAAATAGAGAGAAGATTAAGAGCTAAGCTGAGTGAAATGAGAAGCACATATGATGATCTTTTGGACAAAGTTGCTCAATTAAAAATAGCTAATAAAGACATCGATATGCTAGAGCAGGAACTAAAAGAAACCAAAGCTGAATTAGAGAAAGAAAGAAAAATAAGTAAAAAGTGGTAGGATTCAGTTGAGATTGCAGCCCACTTTAGAACAACTCCAGACATTAATGCCTTAGGTCAAGGTTTTTCTGAGGACCAAGTAGCCAAGGCTCAAACTTACCCAGTGCGGACCAAGTGTTTTTCCAGTTTTGTTCCTACTAGCAGTGTGCTCCTTGATTGTGGAAAGGAGATATCGATGGCTATTGTTAGTCCACCCAAGCCAGTAACACCCAAACTTAAAGGTTAGGGCACTATTGTGTCTCAGTACAGTGATGCAGTAGTTGAAAAGGTAGAACTAAAAGATGAACCTTCAATCAACCTGTCCTCTACATCCTAATGCAAGGGTACGGGTGTAATAGTTCCGGAGACAAACCCAAGTATATATCTTACTAAGTTTGAGACTGGTTCGTCTAGCAAGGTTGCTTCCTCCTAGCCTAAGGTTATCTCTAGTGGAGTTAAGAAAGGTCTAGGTTATGAGAGTAAGCCTAGGAAACCTCTTAGTACTCCAACCAAACTCTTAAGACAGAGTGTCTAACCCAAACTAGTTAAATGTCTCATATGTTATCAATGCAGATTCTACCCTTATTACCTTAAAGAATGAAGTCGTTAAAGAAATCAGGTTAAGCATCAATCAGCTAAACATCTCTGAAAATCTACAAAGTCATACCTTTGATAAGAAGAAAAGGACTAAGCACACACAGGTCATCTTTGCAAAGAAATCAAAGAAGAAACTGTGAAGAAAACTGTCAAATCTGTGCCTAAGGAAGTTGCCAAAGGTAACAGTATGGAAGGAGAGAGTTGTATGAACACAATGGATCACATGTTGTGCATGGTTAGTGAGTCTAACCATGGATCACCTAAATTAGCATGGAAAATAAAATTTGCTCCTTCTTACCTGGAAACCTAAATCATCATTAACTGCAGTTTTTACTTACCCAAAGCCCAATCAACATCGGGCCCCCAAAACTTAGTCTCATGTTGTGCAAGAACAGGTACCAAGCTGAAAGCAGCCATAGGAAACAAAATATCAACTCAAGCCAGTGGTATCTTGACAGTGCCTGTTCTGTGCACATGACAGATGATCCTTCCATGTTAAGTGAAGTAAGGGAGGTTGCCTCATCATCTGTTACATTTGGGGATAAGAAAAAGGGTAAGATTATTGGTAAGGGTACTTTATCTAATGGTTCTGTTTCGATTCATAATATGTCTATTGTCCAAGGTCTCAAACATAACCTGTTGAGCATAAGTCAATTGTGTGACAAAGGTTATGAAGTGTTATTCACTAAGCACATCTACACTATTATGGATTCTGTCTCTAAGGAGGTAAAACTAAGTGGACATAGACAAGGTAATGTTTATAAATTGGTTTTTAGTAATGCTTAATCTACTGAACCAAATTGTTTTCTGTCCAAATCTTCCCTTGACATTAGTTGGCTGTGGCACAAGAGATTTGGTCATTTAAATTTCAAGACTATGTTTAAACTTGTATCTCTTGAATTAGTCAAGGGCTTAACCAATCATGTTTATGAAAAAGAACACCCATGTAGGGACTGTCAGCTTGGTAAGCAGGTAAAACATTCTTTCAAGTGTGGATAAAACCTCGATCACACAGCCATTAGAACTTTTGCACATAGACCTATGTGGACCAATCAATGTGTCCTCATTATCTGGTGCAAGATACTTCCTTGCAATTGTAGATGACTACACCATATACACATGGGTCATGTTTTTCAAAAGCAAAACAAAAGCAATTGAAAATATTGTTGAACTTTTTAATTGGATCACCAATGTCAAATGTCTTTCTATTAAATCCATAAGAAGCAATCATGGAAAAGAATTTGAATTTTCTGATATGTTAGAGTTCTGTATTGAGCATGGTATCCAACATAATTTCTCAGCTCCAAGAACTCCACAACAAAATGGAGTGACTGAAAGAAAGAATCAGACTTTAGTTGAAGCATCTAGAACTATGCTGATAGGAGCTCAGTTCCCAAAATCTCTATGGGCTGAAGATGTTGCCACTGCATGTTATGTGCAAAATAGAACTCTAATAAACAAACGAGCCATGAAAACACCCTATGAGTTATGGAAGGGAAGGAGACCAAATATTGGTCACCTAAGGATCTTTGGGTGTACTTGCTATATTTTGAACAATGGCAAGGATTACTTGAACAAGTTTGATACCAAGTCAAATGATGGATATCTTGTTGGGTATTCCATGAATAGCAAGGCTTACTGTGCATTTAATAGGAGGACTAAAACAGTTGAAGAGTTTATTCATGTTTCTTTTGATGAAACTAACCATGGTATTCAAAAAGGAGACAAAAATGTAAATGAGGTGCAGAATACGATCATTGTTGAAGATCAGGACATAGACAATCAAACAACTGAACTAGTGGAAGAACTACTTGAACCTAAAGAACAAAGAGCTGAACTGGCTACTGAAGAACAAAGCTCAAAACCAGCAGAAGAGCATATACAACAAATTCAGCCCTTTTAGTCTTAACCACATCCATCAGTCCAAAGACTTGACATAGAGGAATTGGGTATCCAACATGAATAAAGAGAAGACCTTCCAAAGGCAAGAAAAAGGTTAGAGGACCACCCCTCTAAACTGATAATAGGAGATCCTACTGCATGTGTTAAAACAAGAGCTGCCATACTTCATGAGAATCTGTACATGTGCTTCGATCACATATGGAGCTGAATTCAGTGGATGATGCAGTTCAAGATCACTATTAGATTGTTGCAATACAAGAATAATTAAATCAGTTCAAGAGACAAAGAGTGTGGGAGTTAGTCAACCGTCCAAGATCACAACAAGTCATCAGTGTGAAGTGGATATTCAAAAATAAACTAGATGTTGATGGTGTTGTGATCCGAAATAAGGCCAGACTGGTTGCAAAGGGATATAAATAAGAAGAAGGGATTGACTATGATGAAACCATTACACCAGTTGCCAGACTGGAGGCCATCTGAATGTTCTTAGCATATGTAGGATTCAAGGATTTCAAAGTCTACCAAATGGATGTCAAGAGTGTATTCCTGAATGGAGACCTCCAAGAAGAAGTCTATGTTGAGCAACCCTCTGGATTTCTAGAGCCAAATCAAGAACACAAAGTGTACGGACTAAGAAAGGCTCTATATGGACTGAAGCAAGCTCCAAGTGCTTGGTATGAGACCTTATCAGAATTCTTAATCAAGAATAAGTTCAGAAAAGGCAAAATTGACCCCACTCTGTTTCTCAAGGAAGAAAAAGGATTACCCTTAATAGTATAAATCTATGTTGATGACATCATCTTCGGATCAAGGGACAAGAAGCAGTGTGAAGAATTCTCCCAACTGATGAAAAGTGAATATGAAATGAGTATGATGAGAGAACTCTCCTTCTTCCTTGGGTTGGAGGCCAAGCAGTTGGAGGATGGGATTTTTATCAGTCAAACCAAATACACAAAAAAGATTTTGAAGAAGTTCAAGATGATTGATGTGTCACACATGAAAACTCTCATTCCTACAAACGCCAAATTGGATATGGATGAAGTAGGCAAGGAGGTGGATATCATAGAGTATAGAAGCATGATTGGATCCTTGTTGTTCCTAATAGCAAGAAGACCTGACATAATGTTTGCAACATGCATATGTGTAACATACCAAGTAAATCCTAAGGAGTCTCACCTACAACATGTCAAGAGGATTATGTGGTATCTCAAGGGAACTGAAAATTTGGGGCTCTGGTATCTAAAGGAGTCTGATTTCAAACTGAGATGATATTCATACGCAAACTTTGCTAGGTGCAGGATTGATAGGAAAAGCACAAGTGGAACATGCCAACTCCTTGGCAACTGACTTGTATCTTAGTTTAGCAAGAAATAGAATTCAATTTTAACTTCTACTGCTGAAGCTGAATACATTGTTGCAGGAAGCTGTTGTGCTCAATTGCTGTGGATGGCTAGCCAACTTTCAGATTACGGATTCAATCTTAAGTTTGTGCCACTATACTATGACAACACAAGTGTCATAGCAATCTCCAACAATCCTGTCATGTACCCCAAGACAAAACACATTGAAGTCAGACATCACTTTATACATGACCATGTGCTAAAGAAGGACATTTCCCTAGAATACATACCCACTGATGATCAGCTTGCCAACATATTCACCAAACTACTGCAAGAAGCCAGGTTCATTGAACTTCTAACAAAACTTGGCATGCTAGACTTATCTTCCTAATCTTATTGCATGCTCTATGTTTCATTCCAACTATACTACCTGTGCATGAACATAAGTATGAGAACAAACATGATTACTTAGTCTTTCCATGATAATTAGTGATGCATACGTGTGACTCACATGTTCCTATTGTGGGTAATTAACATATCACGTGAATGAGACATGCTACCTTTGAACCTATGTTCCAGTTATGAGCACTAACTGTCATAAATGTTCAAGTCACAAGAGTGAACTGAGTGCCATTCCATTAATTTTACATCTCTAAGATATTCCCATACAAATGACTTTCTTTCTGAGTGAATATCATTTGTGTGGGATTGCATTCATCAACTAGCAAGAACTATTGTATCTCATAGTATCGTTGGTTACTTGGAAAGGATCCTCAATGGCTCAATGCTCTAAAGATAACTGAGACTATAACTTTTGAGAATCTTAAAAAGCCTATTACTTCAAAAGAGCCTACACCTTATACAAGAAATAGGTGAGGTGGAAAAAGGCTGAGTATAGAAAGAAAATAAAATTGTGTGTATATCTTAGGGGGAGTCCTCACTATTCCCCTGATTGGTTTTCTTTCAAAAGTAATAGTTGGAGTTTTGTATCAATTAATCAATGTATCTAAAAAGGAAAATTGTGTTGAGCTCTGTCTGCATGAAAAGTTCATGAATAAGTCCTCATAAATGGGCTTCGAAAAGGAAAATGCAACTCAATCAGAATATTGGAAGATCAAACTCCAAATTCTATGTATGTGATGTGTTGTAAATTAGACGATGATAGAGTGTGTGTTCTGATTCTCAATAGGACCATCTTGTCTCTTAAGTCATCTATGTTGAACTGAAAATCATTGATGGATCAGGGTTTGTGGTAAGATTCGGATGACCATGAGTATACCAAACAATGTATTTCTAGTTCTTGAATCAAACTCACATGCTGATCCGAGAGTGAGAGGGTGAGGCCTTCATTGAGTGAGTTTTGAATATATGTGAGTTATGACTAATGAATTCATGACTGGATTAATGCACATGATCTACCATGGTTTACTAGTTGCTTTGTTAACACTGTGATTAATTTCCTGCCTAAAGTCCTATGTGATGATGCACTTATTCGTTATTAAGTTGAATGGAAAAGCAATTGATCATGAAATAGTTTTTATACATGGAAACCATGTACATTAGTTGAAAACAACCCAAGTACCTTCATGTTTGATGCTAGTTACTGCTTACAACACTGTTCATCATGCTTGATTTTGTGTGATATATCATATGTTTCACCTTCGTGTTGTTAAGTGTTGAAAAGGTCCAGAGAAATCCATTGCAATCACTAAATCCAAATTCAACAAAAGGATAAATTGCATCGAAGAACTGTTGCCTTGAAGCCTACTGCCTCGGAGGCTCGAAACTCAGAGAGTCGAAGACTCAAACCTGCGCAGCTTTGAAGAAGCACAGTCCCATGGGTCGAAGAATTTGAACGAAACCTCAGCGTGCACTATTACTCAAGCCTCGATGACATGTAAGCATGTCACTGTGCACTTCAAATTCAAAGTTCACCGACACAGTGGTGACGTGCACTCATATCTTGAGTACTCCAACGGGTGGATCCGGAAGATGAATAGTCGGGTCAAATTTAAGAAAGACGCTGATCCAGAAGACGAACCGACAACTTACATGTGGCTTCTTAGGTATGTTTCATTAGATCATATAAAAGCCACAAATAAAGACAGAGCCCAGAGGTATGTTCATCACTTTCACACTTGAACCCTAACCCTAGTGCTCACTCTCTCTCTTCGATCCTCGATTATCTCTTTCTCTCCTCTGACTACCTTCAAACCTGACCTCTCTCTCTATGAGTTTCTCTTTATCTCTCTATAACCTCCATGGCAGGTCCAAGCTCATCTATGGCTGAAGGACTTAACGACATCGTCCCAGGTTTTATTGTCGACTTGGAAGCTATCAGCGACACAAAGGTCAGCTGGCTAGGGGATTTCAAAAAGCGCCTCAATGAGTCGGGCATGGCAGCTGGCTAGGGGATTTCAGAAAGCACCTCAATGAGTTGGGCATGGCATTTGTTTGCTCAGGGATGCAAGATGTCTTGGAGTTCTATGACACCGTGACGTCTGTGGGAAATGAGTTGGTGGCTGCGATGCACGGAGAGGAGATTCGCATATCTACAAATATGCTTCGAGAAGCTCTGCAACTCTCAACAGGTGACTTCTTTCCTCTTCCTACCCACTCTCGCGATGCTCTCAAGGAGAGTCTTGGGTACTCTGACCCGGGTAAAAAAGGACGGGGAGCTCTGAAGATCGGGTTCTCTGGCCAGGCACTGACTGTCTTCATCTTGACTAGACAGTGCCTAATGTGCAAGAAGACTACTCATGACTCTGCTAGTTATAAGCAAATGAAGTTAGTATATTGTGTAGTGAACAGAAGAAGAGTAGACTGGGGAACCATACTACACAATATGCTGAAGGCACAGAAGGACCAGAGGTGCTTCGGTCTCATTCTCACCAAAGTTCTACGACACCTCCATCCTTCTGTGTTCAACACTCGCCCCTCCGTGCCACTGTCGGCTAAATACATACTCAAAAGCATCTACGAGGATGGTTGGCTGGAGATCAAGCCCCTGAAGAGGCCTGAGTCGAGTGTGAGAAGTCTAGCCGAGGACACTGCCAGTTCCATCAGGGCCCCAGCTCGTATTCCACGAAGACTGGCATCTGTTCCTCAAACTTCTCGAGTCTCCTCTGCATCTGTTGCAACGGCACACATTAAAGCAATTGTGGAGAAAATTGCTGAAACTTACCTCCCAGCTGATCCTGTACCAAAGGAGGCTCAACCTATCGAGCTGCCCAGTGATACTGCAGACGACAGAGAGCCTGTAGCTAGAGGGCAGACCCCAAAACATGCATCCCTGGAAGCTGGGGGCAAAGAACCAATTCTATTAAGCTCTCTCGGGGAGTCTAAGCTCAAAAATTTCTATATTGAGTATGCTAAGGTCCATATGACCCCCGAAGCACTAAGGAAGGCATGAATAGCCTTTGGGAAATAGTTGGTGGATAAAGACCATCTGATCAGTTGGTTGGTTGAGCAAGGTCTTGTGAATAGAGACCCTGTTGAGGTTGTATCCATGGTCGCACCATCCCCCATTGTGGCAGAAGCACCGGCCCCATCACCTTACCATGATGCTGGGATGGAAGCACAAATTGAAGAGGAAACATTTGCTGCTGGAGAGGCAAGTGAAGCTGATGAAGAGGAGGTACCCAGGCCCATGTCTATGAACATGTGGAGGTGCCTAAAGTAGCTGCCCAACCTTTACCCAAACATCATGAAGTGACAACTCAAATAAGTGAGGACTCAGCGGCCTATATTCTAGTGGCCATCCCTCTTGCTGCTGCGGCTCATTGTCGCTCCCTTTCGTTGAAGAATAAGAACTTCTAGTAGATAGGGTGGTGGCCAAACTACTTGTATCGGGTCACCTGGATGTATCCACCCTGATACATGCTGTTCAAGAGCGGCTCACCACTCTTGAAGAAGGCATGAAAGATATGCAAACTAAGATGGAGCTGGTGGACCTTGATTTGGAAAAGATTAAGGTGGAAATGGAATCCCTCACTGGTACCAGCTCCATGGGGTTCCAGAGACTGGAAGAGCACTTTGAGGAAATCAAATCGTTCTACAAAGATCAATTTTAAAAGCTTACCTCGGTCATGGGGGCTATGCTCTCTGAATGCCACTGACTGGCGGTAGGAGAGATCAAGCTGGAAGTACGACCCACGCATAAATTCTCCGACAGGCCAAAACATGTACCTATTGACGATCCAGTTGTTGCACCCAGATTTGTACCCAGAGAACCAAGCCCTCTAGCTCAACCTTGTGAGGCCACTTACACTCGGGGCAGGAAGCGTGTATACCGAGCCAGACCTTCAGACTTGGACGATGACGTTCCTATTGCAGCCCACATGAAGAAGTACCCTATTGCCCCTAGAGCCTCTTCCTTAGCTCAACCATCTACTCAGCCAGAATCTCCATGCCACCTTCATCGACCAAGCCTGCAGCCTCTTCTCAACCTCAACCAAGAGTCACAGTCGGTGCTAGCCCAGACGATCTTGATGCCTTCAACAAATATGTGGCTGGTGACTGTAATGGATGGACGTGTGGGTATGAAGTGTCTTTCGACGGTCCCGACCTCGTCGCCTGCTAAAGGATGGTTAAGAGATGGATAATGTAGAGATGACTCAATTCATCTTTGGCCAGAAATCCTATCTGCCAGGTTTCCACTCACCGCCCGCCAAGATTTCAAGGTAGAGCTGTGTCTTCCCATTATGCAAGGCCAACTACTTGAGGATGACATTTTACTTAAGCTCATCCAAGGACGTCAACTCTCCTATGCATTTAGGGCATGAGACCAGGTCAAGTATATGCTCATACTGTTCTTAATCACATATCATCATTGGTTTCTTATTCAGCTTGACCTTGCGAACCAGCACATCTATATCCTTGATTCTTTGTCCTCCACTCCAATCAAGATTAGGCGGGAATAGCTTCGGACTTTCAATGCCGCCCTCACCAACATATTTCAGCGCTCCGTTACCTTATGTGGCATCCTCTACCGAAGCCGATGAACATCACCCGCGTGAAAGATGTCCCCGCTCAGGCTGATGTTCACAGTTGTGGCTTCTTCGTATGCCACTACATCAAAGTCCTAATGACCAAGGGTCTGCCTGCTCTCACTGCTGAATTTGACCATCTGTGCCACAATGCGACCTCTCTCCAATTGACACCTACACAGTTTCTCCGTCAGCAGACAACCCTCTTTTTATATACTCGAGTGTTGAGTATAATTCCCTTTTCAAGTAGTCGTTTATTGTACTTCATTGTAAACTTGTACACTATTTCCACTTCTAGTTCTTGTTGTGTGTACATACTTATGCTACTCTACATATTCTTTGTATCCCTGCCTCCTTCTCTCTGTACTGTTGTTATTGCTCCTATGTGGTTCTGGTGTTTGTTCCTCACCCCATAAAAGGGGAGTCATCTCAGGGGGGGCAACGTCGTAGGGGGAGCCATTTCTTAAAAGGAAGGTAGGATGGATGTATGACTATGGGGGAGGGTAGTTTTTTTTTAACTCCTCTACTTGTTCAAATACAAAGAATATTATGTTTATTAAAACTGCCCAAACCATACTGGACAAATTTAGAGTCACAGACTTAATGGTTTAAAGCCGTTGTCAGCTTACATCAAATAGGGGGAGATTGTTGGGAATCACATGATTTAGTGAAGCTATCAATAATAGTCTAAGTCTGGAGACTCGAAGATGTGAAGGTATTAGGGTTGTAGAGTTGAAGCTTGAAGAAAATAAAACATCACTGAGCATAATAGCTAACGGCTCGAAGAGTCAAAGTCGTAGATAGAAAGTGACAGAACGTCAATTGACTCGAAGACCCGTAGAGTTTGAAACTAAAGAGTCCCTAGAGATACCCTAACAACAATTGAAAAGTAGAACATAAATTGATATGTAGACTCGTAGACTCGTAGGGTCGAAGAGTTGAAGTCACAAGTAGAATCTATTAACTACAAATTGTATGGAGACTTGCAGACTCGAAGATCAAAGGTCAAAAAGTCTAAAACACACAATGTAAACTAACAAAAGAAATCATCACTTAGACTCAAAGAGTCATAAACAGTTAATCTAAAGGAATTATCAGCCCATAAATAAGACCAAGACCTATAGACTATAGAGACAGAGTTGTAGCTAAAGAGTCAGAGTTGTAGAGTTGTAGGCTCAAGAAAATGGAGAAAGTTTGCAATAACCTAGCGATGACAGGCTAAGTAGTAAGCACTGAGAGTCTGAGACTCATAGAGTCGAAGACTCGCAGGGTCGAAGACCCATCATATGTTCATAGACCAAAGCAACAGAAAGGTCGTAAAATAACTTAGCCCACCAATGCAAACTAAAACAGGTCGAAGACTCGTAGAAAAAGAGTCGAAGACTAGTAGGTATGACAAAAGGCACTAGCTCTAAGCCATACATAAGAGTCACTCGAAGAGTCGCAGGAGAGGGTCAAAGACTCGAAGAGTCGAAGACTCACTAAATATAAAGTGACTCATTAGACTTAAGCCAAACTATAATCTGCCATCCTCGAAGACTCAAAGACATAGTCGAAGAACTACAGCTAGTAGTAACTCAGTACGCTCATTGAAAAGCCAATCTAAGCACCTCTGCAAAGGACGCAGACTCGTAGAGTCGAAGACCGCATTATAGAGTGAGCCTGTTGTCTGAGAACTACTAGACTCGAAGACTCACAGGAGCTAACACTGTCGAAGCCCGAAGTATCATCGTACAACTGAAATAAGACTCGACCCAAATCTATGAGGTAAATCTTCAAGTGACCACACCTTCAAGGCATATACCTTTGAGGCTAACTCACGACCCTGAGCATTCCACTTAGCGAAATTATCAGCTAGGGTTTGTATAGTAATTCTGCGCTGTCTTGAGCAGTTGAGCGCATTTAATGTCATATTAATGATTGCCAACTGCAATCAACGAATAAATGGCCAAGATCGATTGTATCAGTATGGGCATGCAACTAAGCAGCATGGGCAACAGATCTGCCAAATTAGAGCAGTTCAACCCATCCCCTGCACTTTCGCATTTTAAGTGGCGGGAAGTCAGACTGTCGGGATGGACAACAAGGCGCACAAGCACTATAACCTTAAAATATATCTCTCACGTACTAAACAACAAAGATACATGTTAATCTCTCTCTCAAAAAGTGTGGAACACACAGAACACAAGAAATAATATTCTGACATGCATTAAAGAAATAACTCTTTAGAATCCAAAAAAAGAGTTCTAACGCTAAAGAGAGAGACTCTGAGAGACTTCTTTCAAGTGTTGTACACCGTGTAGATCAAAGAACAAGAACAACATTGAACGATTAATCCTATACTCTTATTCAAACAGATCCAGTACAATTATCTTGTCTAATCTCAGTGTTATTTATCCACAATCAACCATTATCTTCGAACATTCCAAACAGAGTCAATCTTTCCATATTGATATCTGTAGGAATATTCACATCATATCTGAGGTTTGTCCCAACTAGAACATTAACTCTCATCTCTGATTTGTTAGATAGTTAATAATCACTCCTATACCATATTGTCTTCTTCTCCATTAATATCCATAGCATAATCAATTATAGAATTCATATGCCAGCTTACAGTCTCAGCTTGCACGAAAATAGTCTATTCACCCCCCCCCCCCTCTATACACACTTTGGGACCTACAAAAACCATATAGTGGATTGGACTCGGTGTAGGTACACCCTTACCACCGTGGAGTAGATCTCATTAATCAAACCACGTAAATCGTGTGTCTTTATCTTTTATCTCTCATACATAACTGCTATTCACTAGATCTTGTACAAGACACTACAATACCACCCAAACAATAACCATATCTGCAAGAATAGCTCTGATAAGTAAACTATTCCTTAAAACTAAAGAGAATTAGTTTTAAGTATACGATTCACCCCCTCTCTCGTATATACATGTATATACCTACACGATTTTGTTTGGATCTTAGGAATATCACAAAGGTTGGAATGTCCCAAGGCTCTTGATCTTGCTCTTCAAAGCTCCTCATCTTCTCATATTATTCACCAAATGCAAAAAGAAGTATACTTGAGGTGGAAACATTTTTTTTTCTCTCTCCCTATTTATATTTATGTCTATTCTTTAATTTATAAAATCTCCAAAATAATAACTTGTCACGCCCCCAATTCTGAAAGCCCGAGATTGAGCACGTGACTGCCCCATGCCTGCACCCAAAAGGTCAAGGGGTTGGTGACTAGCACCTAATAGAGACTACAAAGCGGGCGTTGTCTCACGCTCCCCTGTACTGTCACACAACAGGGGTATGATAGTACTTCCTCAATGATATCCATTAAACAAAATACTTTAAAATAAGCAAACCATAAAATAGTTATACTGTCTTACAATGTCTACGAACCCATGTTCGGGAGATCACAATCCAAACAAATAACACAATAATCATAAGTCTTATAATGACATAAGCATCACATCAAAATCATGGTCCACTTGACTACTAGTGCTCCTCCAATCCCCCTTCAGTACCTGCAAGGGATTTAGCAACATAGGTGTGAGCTTCATAGCTCAGTAGGTGACTACCCCTCCACACTCTCTGGTCAGTTAAACAACAAATTCTATATACAAGGTGTAAATGTGCGAGTGTAGTGTTCAACAATCACATTACATGTAAACATCATTATTCATAACAATTTAATCACGCACTTCACCGTGCGAATTGTACTTTACCGCACCGATGTCCTTTACTAGATCCATCGTACCCTTGTTTCCCTTAACTGAGCCTCTGTCCTTTACCAGACCATTGTCCTTTACTAGACCCTTATCCTTTATCGGACCTCATCACAACAAATATAGTGCACTATACAACAAGAATACACATTAACAATACATAACATCCGCAGTAAAATCTGAAATTCCCAGATATGCACTGAGAGGGGGGTGAATCAGTGTATCAATATAATTTTTACCCCTTTTCCTTTTTACCCTTAATGATCTCTTTAGTCTATTTGATTTCTGTGTTTGTATGCCAAACAAAAGGAACAACAATGAAAAGGCACACAACAATTACGTGGTTCACCCTACAATGTGTAGAGCTACGTCCACAACGTGATTAGCAATTTGCTAACCACAGAATCTTCACTATGCGGTTTAGGATAGCACACTACTACCCAATACAAGTTTAGGGTCTCTACCCTTGGGTTAACTACCCAATTACAATCAACACAAATATAGCTAAACCTCACTGGTTCTAGCTTTACAAAGAGTATAAGAATGATTTCTCAAATCTGAAACACAACCAGGCTCACTGTCTCAACAACCTAACCACAAGTTGATAGAACCACCAACCTAAGAGAAATTAAATTGAAGCTCTTATTGTTGAAGTCTAACCCTTCTCCTTTAAGGCTCTTCCTTCTGACCTCTTGAATAATCAGAACACACCCATTATGACTGATTTATGATCTTCAATTGATGTTCAATCACCATAGCTCTCTTTTTCTCAAATATTATCAATAAAATTGCTTTGGAGCCCTCTCTCTCTTCTCTCCTCATAGGTTCAGATGAAATTTAGGTATATATATCATCATATAACCCTAATCTCCTCCCATATAACCAACAGCCAACTCCTAGCCATTGATCTCTTTCTTTGATGTAATTTCAACCCTTGGATCTAGGTTAGAGCCTCTCTCTTAACCTAATCAAGCATCCAATTCTCCACCATTGATCTATTCTTGAATATAATCTCATCCATTAGATCACCTCTTTAAAGATAAATAGATCTCAACCCTTCATCTGATGAACTGTGATCTGCATGCACTGATGTTGGTAGTTTAACCATAACTTTTGTCACAATACTCGAATTCAGTTGAGATCAAAAACAAAGTTGTATATATTGAAGTCCTCTATCCAGTGGTAAAATATAGTGCAATTTGGAGCTAAAAATGCCTGCACATGTCCATGCACGTGTCCACCACTCTGTCTGCACGTATTGGGTGAGTAATTTGCTCATAACTTTCTCTACAGAGCTCAAAACAACTCGAGGTCAAAAGCAAACTTGTATAGCTTTAAGTTATCTATCCATGGGTAAACTTTGGTGCCATTATGAGCTAAAAAACCCCTGCACATATCCATATTAAGTTGCACGTGTCCAAACATTTTCACCCAAATTTGCTTCTTTGGCTATCCTCTTTCAGATGGAACAATTTGGAGTTGAAAACCTCTTGCACGTGTCCACACTTTTTCACCCAAATTTTCTTGTCTAGATCTCCTTTTTCAGACGGAACAATTTGGAGCTGAAAACCTCTTGCACGTATCCACAACAAGTTGCACGGTTCGGGAGTTGTCCACCTCAATCTGTTTCTCTAGACCTCCTCTTTCATAAGATGTAATTTGGTCTTAAATGGATGTCTATCTCTATGTTCATTTCATGTTACAACAAGGACTGTGGTTGACAACAATGACAACACAATCAGCTAAGCCAACACTTAACAACTTACATTGGGAATAACAAAATCATACCAATGTACAATCATTATGAACATGTTTTCAGCATAAAAATAAATATATGCATACCAATATAACAATGAAAGGCACACCACAATCTCCAAACATTCATTAGGGTTTCACTCTAAAGGTTTCAAGCTTAAATTCCCATTAATAGATTAAAAGAAACAAAACAGGCTAATAAAATAGTGTAGATTCTGTTCCAACTTCGAAAACCCATAACTAATTCTACAGAACTACGATTTGCTATTAATACTCACCGTTTCGAACGGTTTTTAACTGGCTATCCAAGAAAAATATCAGAAAAATCATCCGACCAAGTACTGTTCACCTGACCACATTTTTTTTCACCCGACCACCTAAAAATTCACCCGACCAGAAGAAAAAGTTTATCTAAATACCGTGAATATTCTAACCGTATAAAAATTAGCTTCACCTGATCAGGTACTGTTCACCCAAACACCTCAAAATTTACCCAACCAGAAGGGAAAGTTCATCTAAATACCGCGAATATTTCATTGATATAAAAATTAGCTTTACCCGACCAGTTACTGTTCACCCGACCACCTCAAAATTAACCTGACCAAAAGGAAAAGTTCATCTAAATACCGCAAATATTTTATCAGTATAAAAATTAGCTTCACCAGATCAACACTGTTCACTGACCGAACTATTCATACAGTTCCAGCATACGAAGAATCCTCCTTAAAACGATTTATACATCATCAACAACGACCTTGAACGTCAAACATCTTTATTTAGACTCCCTATCTCAGTTACATGGAAAATCGTTTGTTCTAATTTTGATTCCCAAAACTATACCAACCCTAGATGTTATAGGACTCTAGGAGAGTTTGAGAAGGATAGAAACACCTACTTCTAACACGGTGCAACAGACTTCACTTGTTAGAACGCCCGGAAGCTTCAAGCCACGACCTTTTTCTCTCTCCCTTGCTCCAAGGACGGCTAGGGCTCTCAATACGCACAGAAACAACATCCAACACTCCCTGGTCAGCCTCTCTATTTATAGAGGTGAGCAAGAGTCTAATTTAGCTTAGACTTCTTGCTGATTAAGAAACCTAATTAGACTAGATTTCCTAATATACCAGAATTCCTATCTTAAATCAATGTAAAATACCAAAAAGCCCTTTATTAATGAAAATTCGTATTTTTATTAAATATTAATATTTTAAATCCCAAAATAACCAAATTGACCAATTAACCCTTTAACTCGCCACTAAAAATTATAATAATGCCCCTGGGTCATCCAGGCCCCAAATAGGACCCAAATTGCAGTCAAAACAACTATATTCACAATTACTACCACAAAATGATACTCTCATCCCCAATTATGGCTATCTCATGTTATTTTCTGATACAGGATATTACATAACTGACCTTTTAGGGTTACGAACTCCAGGTTTGACCCAATTACAGTTAAAACATTTGTATTATTACGCACATCACCATCTAGATATACATATAGTCACATAATAGATACTACACAAGTCAACCAAAAAACCTCAAAAATCCACAAAATAAGTTTTTAGTGCCCCGACTCCAAATCAGGCTAAAGTATTATCAAATTACTCATATTACATCATCATCTAGATGTTTTCATCTGTTAATAAAAACTATCTCATGGACCAACCTAAACATGAGTCTCTATAGCTTGGAACCCTAATGGAGCTTTAATCTACTTTAGGGCTGAGCTGACGATTTGTGTTAAGTTGTGCCTTATATCCCTCAGGTTTGGTGGGGCCTGAGATGAATAGAGGGGAGGGGACCCGTCATCATCCCGACGGTAACTTTTTTTATTTTTTAAAATAGGCTAGTATTCAAACCCTAACCCTATTAATTTTAAAATTTAAAATTTAAAAGATATTGGATCGAAATTAACATATCATTTTTTAAATGCAAAACACAAAAAAAAATTGGGCCGTTTTTTAAATGGTTTAAAATTATTTCTCTAATATTTTATTTTTTTATAAATTAATTTATTATTATATATTAATTTATTATAAAATATTTTAAATATTGTTGTTACAATTTGAAGGAAGGGAAAAAAACTAGCCTAATACGGACTAGACCGAATCAATTCATTTCTAATATATTAAAATTACAAGCTTAAGGGAATTTCTAATATCTCAAGTTAAAATTCGTTAGCTAAAGCAATATTTAATTGATTTAAATTATATTTATCTTATAGTAACTCCAGTAATATATTTATGTAAAAAAAATTACTTAAATTTATTTGTTCCTGTTGGTCCCTAGTAGCCTAGAGGGGGGTGAATGGGCTAAAATCAAAACTTTTTCCTCTCACAGGTACAGCACAATCTGGTTAAAAGATATAGAATCAGTGCAAAAGATAACCAGATAGTAGAAGTATTTTGCTTTATTATCTGATGATAATTACAACAAAATAAGCAGCAATTACAGCTGATTACAATAGCACTCAGTTTTATAGTTACACACACTGACTAATCTCTATGAGCTCTTGTACAACAACCTCTCTAGCTTACGCGTGTATCAGTTCTTCCTTTTTGTATGTACGCACATTTGAATGTACAACACTACAGATATATATATATATATATAGACATCCTAGGAATCTAACTTGGAATTGTATTTTTCGAGCACTGTGTAAACATTAAGTTCTTCTCGGAAAATGCTTCTGTTAAAACTGCTTCGGATGTGGAGCTCGAAATATTGGAAGCATAAGTGAATTGAATTTCTTCGCTTGATTCCAATTGCATTTGGGAACGCATCCACAACTCCGAGTGCTCCACGTGTAGAACACTTTAGATCTTCAATGAGTTTGTCTTACATCGGAACACAACGAGCTAATATCATAAATGCGGTATGAATAAGTTGAAGTAGCGTCTTTTTAGTCCGGTGTAGATTTCCTTACTCCGTATCAACGAGGCTCGGATCCTTACTCCGTGTTAGTTATTGCTTACTCCGTGTACATGAAGTCCTGAAATCCTTATTCCGTGTCAGCGCTTCCTTACTCCGCATGAGGTAGATAAGCGGAATCCTTATTCCGCATCAGTTGTCCTTACTCCGCATCAGTCATTTCTTACTCCACACCAATGAAAGACTCGGATTCCTTAGTCCATATCTTCTTTTATTTAAACATCTGGAGTGAAAGATTTAATTCTTTCTTTGCAATAAATCTCTCTTACTCTGTACGAGGTGTAAACTCGGATTTTCATTCCGCATAAAATAACTTAGTCCAATCAACAATAAAAGCGCGGATTCCTTAGTCGTTTTGTCAAGTGATTAGTCCGTACGGAGAGTCTTTACTCCGGATGAAGACTTGGTTATTTACCAAGTGTTTGACGACACTCATAATAATCCGGATCAGGATTATATATCTTGTCCTTTGCTTTGCTCTTACAGGAGTAGGCCCGAATTAAAGTTTTATCTTCTGCACAGACTTAGAATAAACATGAAACATCTTAAATCAAATTACATATGGTTTGATCCGCATCATCCAAATTCTAGGTTTGATCCAACAATCTCCCCCAATATGGATATGCCAAACCCTTTGTAATCTGATCCGGTTAGGCAGCAAGATATACACAGAGATAAGGATAAACAAAAGAAATTTCTACTATGTCAGCAACCGTAATACAAAGTAAGCCTTAGTACAAAAGTTCTACTAAGAATTGTAAGGCTTATTGTATTTGAAGATTTTAGTTGTTGCCAACTCCCTTAGCCACTTAGGCTGTTCTTTAGTGCATAGAAAAAAATAATTCCAGTTAGGATCATACTTTAAAAGGTGCCTAATAAAGTAACAGACATAGGCTCCACAGCTTTCTCCGTCAGGTTCTTGGGGAACTTCTCTTTTGCTCAGAATTGTCGAATTGAGAAGAGCATTGGGAGGCAGAGGAGGTCGGCCAATTGACTCGAAGAGCCCACTCTGTCTAACAGCATCTGATAGAGTTCGGAGCAGTGGTCCAAGTTGGCTTCTTCTCATCTGGTGTCCCACAACCTGATGAGAGTCATGCAAAATAATTCTCCTATCCTTGATGGAGAAGACTGCGAGCATGTGATGAGGAGTGTTGATCCTATATGGAATGAGAACAGTTGTAAGATCTTTCCATGGCTTACTGTTCTCAGCTGTTCCATTGATAAGGGTTTGAAGGAAGTCCATTTCAGGAAGGTAGTGATCAAGCCAACAAGGTAGGATATCGATCAGATGCTCTTCTTGGTATAGGGTGGGGAACAACCTCATCTCTTCCTTCATCGCCAAGGTGAAGTTGTCAATGTCCTCAGTGGAGAACTGTCCTTTCTCCGACAGTAGGGTGCTTATGTCTTCAGGGGAGAAAGGGGATAGAGATAACAAGAACCTTTATGGGGTAGAGGGAGCAGCACTCGCATATGCTAACATGGCTGCATGTACACGCCCATCTGAATCATATGGGTCCAATTCCGCGTATGATGGAAGAAACGTGACTTGCGGAGCCTGAGCAGATGAGGAGGGAGCTACAGTGAAGGAGCTGGGATGGTCAGAAAGAGTTGGAGCAACACTGGACGGTCCAGAGAAGCGGCTGCGTTTGGGAACTAGGAGGCCCGGAGGAAGGGTAAGTGCAGGTCTCCGGCTGGGAACGTCAGTAGTATCAGGAGCAGTAGTGGAAGGGGATGGATCAGAAGGGGCATTCTCCCCCTGTTTGGCAGATCGGCGAAGAGGGCGAGAGGGACGACCCACAACCTGAGTCAGATCCCGGACAGAAGTGGAGAGGCCCGAAAGAGATTGGGCAATAAGGTCCAGCTTTCGATCCAGTGAGAGAGAGGAGTTGGAGAGAGCGGAAAGGATCTGGGTCCTGATTTCATCAACTTTATCGGCAATGACTTGGGCCCGGGAGCGATTATCCTCCGCAATACGATCTAGCTGAGCAGAGACTGCGGCTTCAGACAGGATCGTGGCAAATGAGGGACACCCAAGGCCAAAGGCAGGAGCCTTTGAGGACTCCCCCGCATGTAGAGGTGCAGGAGTGCGCAGGGCGGAGGAGTCAGCAAGTGGAGAGAACGATGAGGGAACAGCAGCAGCAGCAGGTGGAGCGGAGCCACTTTGACCGGAGAGGTCAATGAGGGGAATGTCCGCAGGAGATGAGGGACCAGCCTCAGTAGGGATAGGAGTCCGTGCGTCGGGAGCAAGTCCGGAAGAGGCAGCAGCAGTTGGAGGTACGGCCTGAAGCAGAGACGGCATTAGAAAGCCGTGTTCAGAGTTCCAAATAATCATAGCTTCCGGGGTTTGGGTATGTTTGGTGTAATACACCCGGAAAGCAGATTCAGGGATGTCGGCAGTGTGAGCTAGACTGAAACGTAGCCAGAAGTCAGTCAAAATGTCGATGGGAAGATGGTTGAGGTAGTCTTGAGGGTCAACAATGCGTGCTGGAGAGGCAGTTGTAGGAGAGGTAGGTATGTCAGCCATGACAGCAGCAACGGCAGCAATCACCAGAGAGGTGGGTGCGGGAGCACTAGCAGCATCAGCGGCAGCAGCAGCAGGTGGGATAACAGCAGGGGTAGCAACATGAGGGGCTGAAGAAACAGTCTCATGGGGAAGCGGCTGAGAGGGCCTTGCAACATCAGAAGGAGCAGCACGAACGTTGTGCTGCGAACTGCAGGAGCGTGCCAGAGTGGCAACGGACCGGATGAGTGAAGATCGATGGGCGGAGCTAACCTCGTGACCCGAGCTGGGGGCGGGGTCACCAATGGAACTATCTTGATGTTCTGATACAACAACGCGTGCACGAGAGACAAGAGGACGGCGGACAGTGAGCGTCCCATCGGAGGTGAGATGACGAAAGTAAAAATTCTGCGGGAAGGGTATCGTCAACTGGTCCTGGAAGTGCGCGGGGCGTATATGTCTGAAAAGTTGTGAGAGAATCCGTCTGAAAGACGAATTCCGTTTCCCATTCCGCATAACTCGAAATAGAAAATCGCCCCAGTCTAGGGGCAATTGCTCAAAGACCACGTACATTGCCAGGAGTAAATCGTACGGGACTGAATCAAGAGCCGTAGAGCGAGCCAGTAAGCAGCGACTGAGTATGGTGGCCATACAGCGATAGGGGCCTTGAAAAGACTTCAGCTTGTATTCCTTCACTTTGGAGGGACATCCCATGGCAGTAGCCATGGTTTGAGCGCTCGGCCGATAATCACTGCCGCTTGGGAAATGGAAGACATCATGGATCACTTGAGGAGTGATCTTAATAGGTTTACCTCGGATACCAGAGACAATCGACTGGTCACTGGATTCAAAGTACTTATAGAAAGAGCGGATGTCTGAGATGAGAAGATCAGCCGGGACAGAGACGATGTCGAGGAGACCACTGGAGGCTAGCAGGGAGCGAACCTCGTCGAGCCAGGTAGGAGGATCGGAAATGCCAGCCCAGTCGACAAGATGGCCAGGAACAACGCCGTAGAGAGCAGGAGATGCCATTGGAATTGGAATATTGAAGGTGAAGAAAGGGGAGGTCTTTGGTGAATAGAGAACAACGAGGGTTTAGGGTTCTGAGTAGGGAAAGTGATAGCCTCGCGTATGCGTGAGAGTTCAGTATAAATAGGACCCATTCCGTGGAAGCCAGCGGGTCTCGGGTTTAAGCGAGATGAGCAGTGATCCACCTGACAATCCGATGTCATTAGACTTGATGTATTAAAGCCGTCGAGTAAATTAATGATGTGGCGGCCGTGCTAACCATTCAATAATGACAGTTGTATTCATACTGCCGAATTTTGAAAAGACAAATTACCGGGCTCGAGACGTGCATTTAATGAACCATCATTATCTCTCCTCAGAAATACGTGATGTAATATAATTACTTGGTTCTCGCAAGTTGACAATTCCAAGAGTCAGGAGGAGTTAAACCGACTCTCATCCGGGCTTGATATTGTCCGTGTGAACTATATCCGGATGATAGACTGACTGTCCGTAGAAGCTGAGTGCTGATAAAGAATGATTCCTTTGCTGTCTTGGTGTCGAGGAAATAAGAAGTACCACAACACTTTAAATCCGAGACATCAAAACAAGATAGAGCAATGAAGTGCAAAGAGAATCTGAACCTGTAGCTTGAAAAATAAACTAAAGAAACAATAGACTAACAGGTTGAGTTAGTACGGATATGGATCAAATAGTCTAAGTGAGAACATCATAATCCGAACTAAAAAGAGACAAAACTTATGCATATGTAAGAATAGTAACAAGACACATACATGTGAATTATGATCAAATTACTGAAAAAAATGCATATGACAACTAATAAACACATAAGTTCATATAGGTCAACATAGCGAAACCTTCATACTGACAGTGATAGCCAAGATAAATTAAAAATCATATGATTTTCCCAAGTTAGGATTCATGAGTGAAACTGGGGATATGAACACATATCAAAAGCAGGCAGGTAATTGTCTGATTAAGATGCACAGTTGAGGAAAGAAAGACATCCAGCCATGCCACAATTCTGATTCATCATTGCATGTCCAGTCAGATCCGGAAGTGAAAGTTTAGAGGGAGGAGCATCCGAGACATAAAAAGGGGTCATTACAGAGGTAATAAATGAAGCTTTTGCTCCCCCTTAGATCATGCGATCCTCTTAGTGAAAGACTCCCCCTTAGATAGACAGCCAGGAAAGAGGTCATGAGACATATACGAGGGGTATTACTATATTGATCAATAAAGCATTTTCTCCCCCCGTAGACCGCGCGATCCTCTCGGTTGACGTTTCATGCTTAGAGAAAGTTAGCGCTGTCTACCCTTTTAGGAAACTACACTTCAGAAGCTGATTAGACTGCGACTACATACACATCCACCAGACATTCTGAGCTAACCCATTTCATTTCTTCAACTATACATGATAATAGAGCAATCTAAATGAACCGGCATTTGTCATGTGGTGGAGAATGAGAAACAAGATCATAAAATCCTAAAAAGATTATTCATATAAATTTTAATCATGTTGGCTTAAACGACTTCGGTTAGGAAACGCAAGCATTCTCCCATAAACAAAACTTTGGTATTTATCAGACGCATAAGACATGTTAAGCAGTAAGTATGATCAAAAATTAAGTTCGGTATGAATCTATTACTTTCAATAAAAGCACAATGCATGTTCTGAAAGAAGATATACTGTTGAGTGATTTAAGTGAAGCTATGCAGAAAAGTCAAGCATACCTAATCGGAAGAGTAATTCAAAAAACCTTGCATCAGGTAGGGGCTTTGTAAGTATGTCTGCCAGTTGATCTTCAGTAACAACATGTTCTAAAGATATATGCTTTTTAAGAACATGGTCGCGAATGAAGTAATACCTGATCTCAATGTGCTTCGTCTTTGGGTGCATGACAAGATTGTTGCTGATAGCAATTGCACTGGTGCTGTCGCAGTAGAGTGGAATAGATGTCATGTTGAAATCATAGTCAGTAAGTTGACTTTGCATCCAGGCAGTTGTGTGCGAAAGAACTCCCAAAGAGCTATATATTCCGCCTCAACGAGAGAGGTTGATACGGAATTCGCTTTCTTCCGAACTAGGAAATTAATCTATTTCCAAGAAACTGACACGTACCACTTGTGCTTTTCCTATCAATACGACACCCAGCAAAATCAGCATTAGAGTATCCGGATAAGGTGAAGTTGGACTCTTTTGGGTACCAGAGTCCCAAATTCATCGTTCCTTTGAGATACCTTAATATCCGTTTAACATGAAACATATGTGACTCCTTGGGATTCGCCTGATATCGTGCACAGATGCAAGTTGCAAATATAATGTCCGAGCGACTTGCTGTAAGATACGACAAGGATCCTATCATCCCCTGTAGTCGGTCACATTTACCGATTTGCCGTCCACATCAGGATCTAACTTGGCACTAACTGGCATCAGAGTCTTGACGGGAGATGAACCTTCCATACCAAACTTCTTAATAAGATCATGTGTATACTTAGCTTGATTAATGAAGATCCCTTCCTTTAATTGTTTAACTTCTATTCCAAGGAAGTAGGACAGTTCTCCCACCATGCTCATCTCAAACTTGCCAATCATCAACTTTGCAAACTCTTCACAAAGCTTCGGATTTGTTGATCCGAAAATGATATCATCCACATATATCTGTACAATCAGAGTACGTCCTTTCTCTTTTTGTAGAAATAAAGTGGTGTCTATCTTCCCTTTTTGAAAGTTGTGAGCAAGTAGGAATTCTGACAGTGTGTCGTACCAGGCTCTTGGAGCTTGCTTCAACCCATACAAGGCTTTCCGTAGCTTGTAGACCAGATGTCCAGCCTTGGGTTCTATGAAACCGGGAGGTTGTTTCACGTACACCTCCTCTTATAGATCTCCATTCAAAAATACGCTTTTGACGTCCATTTGATAAACTACGAAATTTTTATAAGAAGCATATGCCCAAAACATTCTGATTGCCTCAAGTTTTGCTACCGGAGCAAAGGTCTCATCATAGCCTATTCCTTCTTCTTGACGATATCCTTTGGCTACCAGTCTGGCTTTGTTCCGGATTACTATTCTATCCGTGTCAAGCTTATTCCGGAACACCCATTTAACTCCAATGACTTGTTGAGACTTAGGCCTTGGTACTAGAGTCCACACATCATTTCTCTTAAATTGATTCAGTTCTTTTTACATGGCTTCTATCCAGTTCGAATCCTGAAGAGCTTCATCTACCACCTTTGGTTCTATTTGAGATAGAAAACATGAGTAAAGACAAATGTTGGAGGTGGCTGCTCTTGTTCTTACACCAACAGTAGGATCACCAATCATTTGTTCTGAAGGGTGGTTTCGAGTCTACCTGTAATTCTGTGCATGTGATGGTTGATCTTGAATAATTTGAGGCTCTGCCAGATTAGGTGGTTCAGGTATATCTACTGGTTAAGCTTCTTCCGGACCAGATGTTTCCGTATTAGTAGGTATAGTAGAACTAAGTGGTTCTTCAACGCTATTTCTTTCAGTGTTAACTAGTCCAGACAGACTTGAAGGTACTCCGGAATTTTGGATATCCGTAGGAGTATATCCAGAGTTTAGTGGTAGTCCTGAGTCTGATTCATCCGTAGCATCATCCATATCATTTCTTTGTGCTTCACTGGTGCCACGTGGTTGGTCAGTATGTGTAACAGGAACATTCATAAACTTTGAATAGTCGATGTTATTGTCCTGAACCTGTACATTAGAACTTGAAGAAGCAACTTTTGACCAGTCAAGATTAGTTTCATCAAAGGTCACATTAATAGATTCTTCAACTTTAAAAAGTTTTCTATTGAAGACCTGATAAGCCTTGCTATGTAATGAGTACTCGACAAAAATCCCATCATTAGATTTTGGTTCAAATTTATTCCGGGGTTCTTTGCCGTTGTTCAATGTATAGCAAGTACACCCAAAAGCTTTGAAATGTGAAATTGAAGGCTTTCGTCCTCTCCACATCTCATAGGGTGTTTTCATGGTAGATTTATTTATTAGAGTTCTGTTCTTAACATAGCAGGCAGTGGACACAGCTTTAGCCCATAGACTGAGAGGAAGCTTTGCCCCTACTAAAATAGATCTGCCAGCCTCGACTAGAGTGCGATTCTTGCGCTCAGCTACCCCATTTTGTTGTGGAGTTCTGGGCACAGAGAAGTCATGCTGAATGCCCTGTTCAGAACAATATGATCTCATATCTGAAAAATCAAATTCTGTACCATGATCACTCCTGATGCACTTTATGCTCAGTCCTTATGAGTTGCTTATCAAGTTGAAAAGATCTACAAGATGCTCAAAGGTTTGATCCTTAGATTTCAGAAACATCACCCATATGTACCTGGTGAAATCATCGATAACCACAAGGGTATATTGATAACGTGCATTTATGCCACTATTTTATAGCCTATTTAGGGTGTTTAAGAGCATGTTTAGAGCTTGTTTAGTACCATATTTTATATATATTTGCTCTAACCCCTAAAAAGACACTGCTTGTGCTATATATGTGTTTTTGAGCTATTTTGGGCAGGTTTTTGGATGATTTCTTCTCTAGTCATCAACTATACTACTCTATCTCCTAAAGAGGGAGCTTGTGGCAACTTATGAGCTCAAAAGGAGGCATTTTAAAGGCTACAAGCGACAAGGCTGCAAGAGGTCTCTTCACACTATCAGTGCTGAAAAAATGTTTTGATTTATTTGACCATGAAAATGGCCTTAACAATATCACATGCAGAAGGGAAAGTTGCTTCAAGTGATGCCCTTTACCTCCCATAAAAATTTCAGAACAAAAGGACAACAAAATATTTTACACGTGATATTGGGATTTGATTTTTTTGACCTAGTAGGAGGCTTCAGATGATCTCACATGCAGAACAAAAGTTGCTCCAAATGATATTATCTATCTCGCATAAATATTTCAGACCATTTGGAGGTACCCGTGACAATGACCTTTGTCACGGGCAAGGATATTTTTGCATGGAAAGCTTTGATATGATGTGACAAAGTCTTGGGTGAAGTTTCAGAGCAAATGGAGGTGCCCGTGACAATGACCTTTGTCACAGGCAAGATTGTTTTTGCACAGTCACCTTCATTTTTGTTATGCTGATGATTTTTCTCTTTCGGAGCTTGATCCAATTCTGCTTTGTTTAAGGTGTTTTTAAGGTTTGAATGAAGAATAAGGGTCACTTACCAAAACTAAGTCATTTTGGTAGCGACAATAGCTGCCATTAGGGCACACTTTATACAACACCTGCAGCCCTATAAAAAGGGAGATCTTGGAGGCAGCAATATCAATTATTGGAGGTTGAGACGCAGACAGAGGATAAGAGAGACGTTCTTGGAGTTAGAAGCAACGCTTGAGTTTGATGGCAAGGGGTTGCTTTCAGAAGAGGAGAAGACGTTTTGAGGCTATTATCCATCTCTTGTATCTCTCCCTTCCTTCTGGTACTAGAGTCATGTATTACTTTGAATTTTCTGGGTTTGCGAACATGATAATGGGGTAAAGCCTTATTTTTGCGAACATTCCGCTTGCTATTATATGAAATTCTGGGCTTTTAATTAGTTCATTTGGGTTTAATGCAAAGTCTGATGTATGCATGGTTAGGCTATTTCAGCCCTTTTCTAGGGTGGAATGTGATGAACTAGATTTGACATTACATGATGGATCAAGTCTGTATTTGTCGAATTGGTTGTTTACCTTTGAGAACTTTTATTCTCAAAGTGGTTTAAGAGACTTAAACTTCCCTTTTCATGGACCAAGTGTTAGGGCAGTGGGTGATGACCATTATAAACTTAGAATTAATCAAATGTTTTTAAGCAAGTACCATAACCAGAATATTACCAGGCATTGGGTAGTGAAATTGTGACCCTAGATCCTTTAATTCATTGCTATCTTTGAATTGCGTTACAATCTCAATAGTTTCTGCATTTTGCATGTTTAAAACTCATACTTTAATTTAAAAACTCAAAAATCAATTGTCCAGACATAAATTCAACTTGTTAGCTTAGTGCTTGCTGCTTAACAGCATTAGTTACCTCCCTGTGGGTTCGACAACCGGAGTCTTAATACTCCATTTTATTACTTGACCAGTGCACTTGCTGCAAAACCTATAGACACAATTTATTCGGGTCAAGTTTTTGGCGCCGTTACCGGGGAAGCAAGCCAAACGTTGTTAGGGTTAGGTGATATTAGGTGATCAAGTTCATTTGTGATCTGGAATTTTAATTTTCTATTTTTCTAGTGTGTTGTGGCTTTGTATTTCTCTATTTTGTTTTGTTTTCTTTTAGGGGTACACATCAAGTGTTTGTTTTAATTCCTCAGTGTATGCGACATACTCGAGGAGAGTTATTGCCTTACAATCCTCACAGATAATGGACTTTGCTTTAGGATGTGAATATGTATATGTGAGTGCTCATGTTTCTGCTTTTTGGTTCGGGTTTATATGTGGTATTTGGTTGTTTTTGTTTTTGTAGGTTTAAAAACCAAGCACAGTTAGTGAAGGGACAGAAATGGGACCACAGAGGTCCATATGAAGAAGTTGTAGAGGAGCAGTTATTAAATTAAATGATTTGCTCTTAAAGCTATGTTTGGTCTATTTTCCAAGTTGGCATTCTCGACAGAGAGTGTCTCTAGAGTATTTGTGTTTAGGTAGACCAGTGACAAGATCAAGTGATGCTAACTTAGACAAGGTCTTAAAGTTTAAATGTGCGCATCGCTTGTGCCATAGCCAACTATCTTCATCTGATGCTGTAGTGAGGAAGCATACAAGGTCAGAAGAATTATTTCTTAAGACCACTGAGTACATGTCCCCATCTCTTGATCCGGATAACTTAACATCTACGGATAAATTTTCCCTTACTGTACAGGTGTTGGACATGAAGGAAACAGTAAATCCTTTGTCACATAAATTACTGACACTTAGCAAATTATGCTTTAAACCTTCGACTAGTGCAACTCTAGTGATTGATACATAGCCGTTGGTTAAAGTGCCATACCCGATAGTCTTACCTTTGCTGTTGTCACCATATGAAACGGATGGACCTCGATTGTCATTAACTTCAACAAGCAGAGTCTGATCACCCGTCATATGTCCGAAGCATCCACTATCGAGGATCCACTTACTTTGATTGATCTTTAACTTCAAGTGATCCGGCACTGCATTCCAGAGATGCTCCTGAAAGACAACAGTTTACACTTTTGGTGCCCAAACTTGTTTCGGGCGGTTAGAAAGAACAGCAGTAGTGTCAACAGTTCCGAATTTAACTTTGCTAGGACTTTTAGCTTTCCAGGTTGACTTTAACTTGTTAGTTTTAACTGTTTCTTTTACTTGGGTTTTCTTGGGAGAGACACTCCTTTGAGATTTAGATTTTGTTTTGCTCGAAGAACCCTTTTTATTGAACTGATCTTTATTAGTACGAACTTGATTACAAAGTCAGTTATCAAATAAACTCCAGAATCCATAGTGATAATGACCTATTTCCCTACAGATGAAACATACACTATAATGCGGAGTACAAACAGGGGATACAGGTTTCTTAGGTTTTACAAACTTTCTACTTTATTCCCTATGGCCTAATCCATTACATTTGGGTGACACGCTCTTGGCCCTAGATGCGTTAGCCTTTGCCTTTCCTTTCTTTTTGGGTGCTACAGTTTTGGCTTGAACTGCAACAGTCTTCCCTTCATCATTAAGTATGGGTGCTACTGCTTCGGGAAGTATAGTAACAGCCTCTCTTCCATAATCATAAACTATGGTGCCACCTGAAATGAAACCATCCAACGGTTTAGATGTACTAACAGGATAAAGGTTAGTTAGTTTCGGAATGAAGTCCAGAGGACACTCAGTAGCTTGAGCATTGGAAGTTGATGGTTCGGAGCCTAGTCCAGGTTTGACTTGAATGTTATCCGGATCAGTCCTAAATGTATAGGCTATTTCCCCGGATTTTAGCCACTTACGATTTATTTCCTTTTCCTGTTCAAGTTCATTCTCGAGTCTTTTTACAATAACTTTTAGGCCTGATAGGTTGGTATTTAGCAGATGATTTTCAGCTCTTAGATCATGATACCAAGCCTCTTTTCCTCTGAAGTCAGCTATATCTTTTTCAAGTCTAGTAATAGTAAATTAAAGACGTTTATTCTGACTTTCCATATCTTTGTACATTTGAGTAATTATTAGTCTCTCATTCTTTTCATGATCACGTTCAGTAATAAGAGATTCTAATTTACTCATGAGCTCGAAGATTGAAGGTACCTCGAAATTTGCCATGAGGCGGACGTTCAGCTTGGGAGTTGGCTCATCATCCGAGGATTCCTCCTCTTCTTCCGAGCCACTGACGTATTTTGTGACGAACGCCTTCCTCTTGTTCTTGCTATTGTCTCTGTTGTCCGAGGTGGAGCGACGAGGAGTTACCTTGTCACTTTTCTCAGCCACTTTAGATTTGAATCTACAGTCCTTGGCCCAGTGACCGGTTTTCCCACAGTTGTAGCATTCATGGGAACTGGACTCCGGTCACTCCTTCCTTTGGAAAGATGATGAGGAGCGTTTCCTGAATCCTTTTCTGCTTTTCCGTATGAATCGCTCAAAGGACTTGACAAGGAGAGCTATTTCTTCCTCCTCATCAGAGTCAGAATTCTCGGACTCGTCCGTATCATCATTCCTTAGTATACTGAGACATTCCGTAGCTTTGAGAGCTACCCTCTTTTCTTTCCGAGCTATTTTCTCGTCCCGGTTAGAGTATTTAAACCTGACCTCGTGAGTCCGTAGCTTTCCATATAGTTCTTCAAGGGGAACATACTGCCAGTTCTTGTCGGATTGCATCTGGAGTTGTTTGGAGTAGTAGCGATCCGGCAAGGAGCGAAAGAACTTGTCATTGATCTGAGATTGAGAATAATTCTCATTGATAGTTTTCATCTCAAGGATAAGCTTGCCAAATCTCTGATATATGCTCTCGAGCGATTCGCCCGGTTTGTGATTGAAACTCTCAAAATTATGCCTAAGAGTACAGATAACATTCTACATTTGGGACTAACTTCCCTCATAGAGGATTGTTAGTTTATCCCAGACAACTTTTGCTGTCGTGCAGCCCTGG
This sequence comes from Taxillus chinensis, assembly GCA_023512835.1. Classification (NCBI taxonomy): domain Eukaryota; kingdom Viridiplantae; phylum Streptophyta; class Magnoliopsida; order Santalales; family Loranthaceae; genus Taxillus; species Taxillus chinensis. The sequence continues at coordinate 58,349,100 of CM042088.1, read as the reverse complement.
ACGTCCGTGAAAGCCTCGGAATCCAAAGACAATGTAACATATGCCAGAGCCTTTTCGTTGGCACACTGCCAGGCTCTTTCATCATTAGTGAGTTCGGCATCAGTCTTTGGTCTTCTGACTCCATGTTCTCCGATAGTCATCCGAGTGGGTATCTCCTGATGAAGACATGGCCACATGAGATGATCATGGCAGACCATGAACATTCTCATGCGAGCTTTCCACTGGGAGAAAAGCTCTGGTGTGAATTTGGGTGGCTTCGTCAAAGTGAAGCCAGAACTCCGTGGTTGTGGAGCAACGGTAGTAGCAGGTTGAGGTGGATCAACATTTTCACTGCTGCTTCGATTTGGAAGGGGCTCTTGTGCTCCTCCGGAGTTAAGGCGAGTGTTGAATAGCATGCTGCTTTCTTCGGCCATTGGTAAGAGTGAAAGAGTGGATCTCTACTTAGAACAAATAGAATTTGCTCTGATACCACTTGTTGGTCCCTAGTAGCTTAGAGGGGGGTGAATAGGCTAAAATCAAAACTCTTTCCTCTCATAGGTACAACACAATCTGGTTAAAAGATATAGAATTAGTGCGGAAGATAACCAGATAGTGGAAGTATTTTGCTTTATTATCTGATGATAATTACAACAAAATAAGCAGCAATTATAGCTGATTACAATAGCACTCAGTTTTACAGTTACACACTGACTAATCTCTATGAGCTCTTGTATAACAACCTCTCTAGCTCACGCGCGTATCAATTCTTCCTTTTTGTATATACGCACATTTGAATGTACAATACTACAGATATATATATAGACATCCTAGGAATCTAACTTGGAACTGTATTTTCCGAGCACTGTGTAAACATTAAGTTCTTCTCGGAAAATGCTTCTGCTAAAACTGCTTTGGATATGGAGCTCGAAATATTGGAAGCATAAGTGAATTGAATTTCTTCGCTTGATTCCAATTGCATTTGGGAACACATCCACTCCGTATCAGTTGTCTTTACTCCGCATCAGTCCTTTCTTACTCCGCACCAATGAAAGACTCGGATTCCGTAGTCCGTATCTTCTTTTCCTTAGACACCTGGAGTGAAAGACTTAATTCTTTCTCTGCAATAAATCTCTCTTACTTCGTACGAGGTGTAGACTCGGATTTTCATTCTGCATAAAATGACTTAGTCTAATTAACAATAAAAGCGCGAATTCCTTAGTCGTTTTGTCAAGTGATTAGTCCGTACGGAGAGTCCTTACTCCGGATGAAGACTTAGTTATTTACCAAGTGTTTGACGACACTCATGATAATCCGGATCAGGATTATATATCCTGTCCTTTGCTTTGCTCTTACAGGAGTAGGTCCGGATTAAAGTTTTATCTTCTGCACAAACTTAGAATAAACATGAAACATCTTAAATCAAATTACATAGGGTTTGATCCGCATCATCCAAATTCTAGGTTTAATCCAACAGTTTCAATTAACCTTAAAAACCTAATCCTACTAGAGTTGGAGAAGATCATTTTTTTCAATGCCAAAATCGAGTTTGGGGAAATGCCAAAATCAAATGCGATAGGCTTGGATGGGATGGAACTCCTCGGTCAGCACTAAAGAAGAAACGTATGGTGGTGGTGGTGGTGGCAGCGTCGATCTCCAGATCTACGTGTAGTGATGGCTTGGATGGGATAGGTGGTGACGCAGAGGGTAGTGGCGGCGCTGCGACGTGTGATGACGGGCTTGGACGGGATGTGCGGCGACGGGCTTGGATACAAAGGGTGGTGGCGGCATTGTAAGGGGCTTGGTTTGGACGCAGAGGGTATTTTAGGTTGTTAATGATGTGATATTTTAACTAAAAGTTAAAAGTTTAGGTAAATTTACTTAAGATTATAGCTGAAGCTATTCTTAGCTAATGTTATAACTAATCCGCTAGAGTAAATTATTAGTTAAATATAACTTTAACTATTAATATATCTATGTTGTTGGAGATCTTCTAAACAAGCTAACTAGTTGTTAAGTGTTTGTCTCGAGCGCTCATAAAAACATTTATAATTACATAACTTAACCTATATAGATAGGGCAAACAAGGTCGATCCCACTAAGACAATGTTATTTCTCGGGTCATAAGCATATACTAGCGCTTGACATATATAGCAAGAAAGATAAATAATTAAAATACAATTATCTAATCTATCATAATTCTTAAATTAACTAATGTGATGGAGTTGGTGGTGAGAGGTATTGTAATGGTTTTGCACCTCATGTATAGGGTTTGGATGATGGTGATATGTCTTTCATTGAATATGCCCTATATGAATTATGTACTCTGTTATGATTAAAAATTCAACTCTCTAATGCATTGACCACCCTTTCTTGAGTGATATGGCCGTGTGCCACCATAGCTTAGGGGATGGGTGACCCTTTAGGTTTGAGAATCGTTGAACCTTAAACTAGTTCTAACTCAGTTTCCTAGGGACGATTCGGGTTCTCCCCAATTTATGCCTTCCCTAGTTAGGTTGCGCGGTATTTCTGGTTAATTACTTCATTTCTCGGTTCTTCGCGATTAATCCTAAGGTCATGAACTAGACGATTAATCCTAATTCAAGCACTAAGCAACCACACTTCCAATTAACCTACAAGAATTCATATAAAGAAATAAACAAATAAATAATTAACACAATAAATCCAAACACCAATTTATATAAATAAATATCGTATAAAACAATTACAAAAACAAGCTTAGAGTTTAGGGTTACAACGAGAAAGAGAACAAAATCAAATCCAACACAAACCCTAGGGCATCACTCCAAGAGTCGTGCCTTCCTTCTTAACGTCATGGTCTCCTCCTTGCTCTTAGAGTCCAAAGCTTAGATGCGCGAACCATAGATAGCCCTTATGTCTTCTCTCTCACTCTGTCATAATTTTCTCCTACATAGGATGCAATTGTGTGTATGGGAGGTTAAAGATGATTCCTAAGGCACCCAAGAAACCCTTATATAGGATTGCCACTATTCTTCCTCCTTTGCCTTTGATTATCAGGGCCAGAAACACCCATTTACCCTTTATAATATGTATTTAAACTAAAAATGGGCTTCAAAGCAAAACTGGATCGAAGGGTTGAAAACTGGACACGCGCTAGAGTGCTACTCAAAGCTTGCTTGTCCTTGCTTGATGCTTGACACTTTGCTCGAGCTCGCTCGAGCCTTAGCCTTGAGCAAAGCCTTGAGCAGAGGCTCGAGCTGAGGCATAGAGACCTTTGCTCAACTCTTGGGAATTTGTTCAAGGCTCTTGCTCGATACCTGCTCGAAGCTCTCTACCTTTGTTTGACGCTCCAGGTGTTGAGTACAACTCCAGAACTGTCTAACTTCTCTAATACTTTACAGTATCTCTGGAAACTACTATAAAATACTAGGAAATAATCTAAAATATCTAGAAATACTACAAACGGTTGTTAAAGCATAACAATAAGAAATTAAGTACAAATGGGATTAAAACATATATGCGCATGGTAAAACACACCCCAAAACAACCACTAATTAGGGTTATTTTGACCTTTAACACCAGTTTAGACCACCTTTATGCATTAGTTAAGGACATAACTAAAGTTATATTTGGCTAAAAGTTCTCTATAATGCATTAGTTAAAGATATAGCTAAAATAATAAAAAAAACAAAAATTTACTTTGCTTTTATTGAAGATGTCATATCACCAAATAATGCCAATTCCACAACTACCCTACCATGTCTCCCCCTTCCTCTTTGGTTTCGCCCACCCCAAACCCTTCCTCTCCCCTCCCACTTCTCCGCCACCGTCTTCTCCTCTCCTTGACCTCTCTTCCTCTGCCTCCATCAGAAATCCTTTGCTTGCATCGCCCCCTCCATAGCCCCCTCCCTTTGTGTCGCCTCCTACACAGTCCCGTCACCACGCCCGTCTCCTCCCCACAGCCACCTCCCCAACCGTCGCCCCCCTCCCCGGTGTCTCCTGCTGCATCGATGGTGTGCATGAATCTATCATGCCTCTCCCTCCCTCCCACAACAGTGACAACGCCTTCTCCACTCTCTCCCTTCCCTAGCTGCTGCATTGATGGTTTGCTGAGAGTAAGGGCTTTGAGTATTCACTTTCAAGGTAATTGAGGAAAAACAAAAACAAAATATAAATATAAATAATATAAAATTAAAATATCATTAACTAAAATAATACTATAACAAGCTAAAAATAATTTTCGCTATTTATTTTAACTTAATTTCTATTAACTTAAAAATAATACTGTAGAATTAAAAATGCTCTTACGCCCTCATTTCTGTTTTTCACCAATCGGACTCTTCGTTTTTCACCCTTATGGCATGTTTGGTATGCGAGAATGGAATTATTAAAGGAATAAAATTGACATGGGAAAGGAATGAATTTTTTGATTACCTTACCTGCGTTTGGTATGAAAAACAAGTAAGGTAATGTATTTATGCAATTACTTAAATATCCTTAATTAAAATTTACTAAATATTTTTTTATTAATAAAAAATGGCTCTCTTCTCTTACGTTGCAGCGCTGCCAACGCAGGGGTGGCTGAGCGGCAGATCACAGCAGGCAAGGGGGGCTGGGCGGGGGTGGATCCGGTAGAGGGAGGAGGGGGCCGGGCGGCGGCGGAACCGGCGGGGGGGAAGAGGGTTGCGGTGGCAAGGGAGAGGGGAGGTGGGGCGATGATAGATCGGGTAGGGGGAGGAGGGGTTGCAGCAAGGGGGTCGGGCGGGGCGGATTTGGCGGAGGGAGGAGGGCCGGGCGGTGGCGGAACCGGTGGGGGAGGAGGGTTGTAGCGGCAAGGGGGAGGGGAGAGGGGGCGGGGAGGGGAGGCCGGGCGATGGCAAATCGGGCAGGGGAGGAGGGGTTGCAGCAAAGGGGGTCGGGCGGGCGGAACCGGTGGAGGGAGGAGGGCTGGGCGGCGGCGGAACTGGTGGGGAGGAGGGCTGGGCGACGGTGGAACCGGCGAGGGAGGAGGGTTGGGCGGTGGCGAGAGGGAGGGGAGGAAAGGTGGTGCGATGGGGAGAGAGAGAGGGGGGAATGAAAAAATAAAATAAAAAAAAGAGTAAAAAAAAAGATTCCCTTATGCCGAAAACCTTTAAACCGGGAGAGTGAGGGGAATCAATTTCCTCCTATGTGTGGGTATTATATTCTCATGAGAATTTTATTACTTTCTTTATTTTCATACCAAACACGAGAAAGAAATCAGATTGCATTCCTTTTCTTTTTCGCCTACCAAATTTCAATAATTTTAACTCAAAAAAAACAAATCGCAATAAATGACGTAACGGCGACGGTGACGGTGACGGAGACAGGTGAGCCTTCGTAATGGGATCTTCGAGTCGCGACATCACAGAGAAAGAGAGCGAGCAGGCAACTGATACCTATCCCCTTCCTTTCTATCCTATAACCTTCAACCTCTGATACGTATCTCCTTATTTCTCTCCCGTCATCTTCAACCTCTCCCTCTATTCTCTTCTCCTAGGGTTCCGCTTACGAGTTCCATGGCGTCGTCGTCTACCGCCGCGAACCTATGTGTTCTCCTGGGCCTGGGTTTGGCGGGAATCATCCTCATGACCCGTAAGCTCAAGAAGGTCATCAGAGAAGACTTCGGCGCCTTCGTCCAGAAGCTCGAGCTGCTTCCTCCTCCCCAGCCCGCTCCCCCCAAAGCCCCTCACCCCCTCACCGGCCTCTCCTTTGCCGTTTCTGACGCGTAAGCCGCCGCTACCTTCTCCTAAGTTCCTTTAGCTTGTTTTCTACTAATATTATATTATTCCTTTGCAAGCGGTGTTATCAAATATATGTATTTGTATTGTATATATAAATATATATATTTGAAAAAATGAGTGGTTTGAGGTTCCAATTTGTGTTTTTTAATTGTGTTAGTACTAAAATCGCATGATTGAGGTTTCGCTTCTTTATTTCACATAATGAAACGTGACCTCATGGTTGGCAGGATATACTTACTATAGTACAGCAAGTTTGGGTTTTGGGGGTCTCTTAAAAAAACAATTTTTCCTGCTTGAAAGAAATTTATAAAAACAGCTTTTGGGGAGCTGTTTTCAGAAAAAACCACTTTCTTTTTTGGCTTCTAAGCTCTCTTTTTAAACAGTATAAGCCCTACAAGTGATTTTAAACGAAAACCTCTGTTTTTGGCCAACTGTCGTTGGGAAAAAAGCTCCTTTCAAAAGCTTAGCTGAACTTACCCTTGGGCCTGCTCAGTTTTTGGATGCCAAGGCAGTAATACTATTTATAAAACTGACCATGTAATATTGTGTTTGAGCCGCAAAACTGACCATATCCTGTTTTGTTTTGTGGTTTTCCAGATTTGACATTGAGGGGTTTGTGACTGGGTTTGGCAATCTCGACTGGGCTAGAACACATGAAGTAGCTAGTCGAACAGCTTCTGTCATTTCATTTCTCATTGAAGGAGGTGCAAAATGCGTTGGCAAAACTGTTATAGATGAAATGGCATATAGGTGTGTTTGTGACTCTTCAGCTATGTAATTTTGTTATCATCTTACATACCAGACTTTTAATTTTCATGGTTGAAAAATAATTGATTTCCTTTCTGCTGGATGTAAAGATCATGATGAAGCTGCTATATCACCTCCAAAAGAATTTGGCAATTGACTTAATTTAAAGTTAACCTATTGCAATGTGTTTTTGTGTGTGTTTTCTTCCAGTATTGGTGGGGAAAATAAGGATTATGGTACGCCTACAAATCCAAAATCTCCTTCATTGTCACCAGGTGGATCCTCAAGCGGAGCTGCTGTGGCTGTAGCTGCTAATATTGTTGACTTCTCTTTGGGTAAGCTTATTGCTAACCTCATTTCTTTTGTTCCTGTTTTTGCACTCCCCTCAATTTGATTTAGGCCTGGCTTGTGCATAAAGATATAATTTTATTTTTATTTTTAGAATATGTCCCACATTAAGGAAGTTTTCAGCAAAGTATTAGTTAATAAAGATGCAAGAATAAGTTCTCCTACAACCAATTGATTCTAGGATGAAAGTCCTTTGGAATCTAATATGGTAGTAAAGTAGGTTATTTTTTATACTCATAATGTCCATCACGGAGTGTGTTTTCTGATATTCTGTCTCATTCATAATTTTTGGCTGTGTCTATGTTGTATTATCCACATTGTCGAATGAGAGTTTGTATTAGAATATGCCCTATATCGAGAAAGTTTACAATAAGTATTGGTTAATAAAGATTCAATGGTAACCTCTCCTACAACCTATTGGTTTTTGGATGGAACCGCTTCAGAATCTAGCATTATTATATAAAAAATTTACTTGAATGCACCTTTACTCACAATAAATCCATGCTTTTACGTTCAGTGATGCGACTCTGGGCACCCGAGTGGAATATTTGGTTTGTTAAATGCTTGAATTGTGGCTATGAAGTTGCATATATTGGAATTTTTCTTTCTTTTTATTTCAAAAGAATACCTTTATTTTTAAACTGGGCATTGAGACAAGGCCAAGACTGTAACCAAACCCTTCGTTGAATCCAATGAGTCCCCAACACATAAGCAATTAGGGCCGCACTAGACTTTAGGAAATCAAAGCACAATTCAAAGAGCTAACAAATGGTCAAAACAGAGTCAGCCTAGTAAACATCCATGATCCATATCCCTGACTGCCCGGGGTACCAGGCATTGAGATCATGCGTCATAAAAAATCCCTCAAAGTTAATCCCAATGGACACACACTTTTGCGTGGAACACAGAGCACAACATGTCCATGCGTGATGTGAATTCCTAAAAAGGTGGTCTTGACTTGGAAAAAGTGAACATGATAAACATCAGACAATGGTCTGCTGAATACTATTGAAAGAGCTCATGGAGATGAAGGACGGAAGGTAGTGGGCTTAAAATTATTAACTGGGAATGCATCCTTAAGTCTACAAGACTGGAGAAGAGAGGCCTTTGGGACAAACATCTGCAATGCTGTAACTGAATGATATACAAGTATCCTCTATAGATTCGTTGGATGCTATACAATATTGTCCCCTTGCATTGTCATATTGTGGTTCCAGTGGTTTGTAAATCATTATTCATTAGTAGAAAAATGTGTTGTGATGTTTATGTTGATTTACTTGTCAAGAATATGTGGTCATGAAGAATGGCTGGGTTTTTTTTCTTTGAAGGAATTGTATTCCCATTCTGTATATACCAATATACCATATAGGAACAAAACGAAGCCTTATTTCCTGTTTTCATGATTAAAACCTGGAAGCATTTTTAACGGTGCCTTTCAGCTTGGCTTGTGTGAGTATTAAGAGCAGTAGAATATATTTTGTATCATATAATGATGCAGTGTGATTAAAAAGAAATGGTTGGTTAATTGAGCTTCATAAAGAAGATGTCAATGTCATGCTTTTGTTCTAAATTCTTCCTTTGGTGAAATTAAACTTGATGAAAACCTTCCTTTGTAAGCATGTGGAACTATCATTGTCAACTGAGACTCAAGTGTTTGCATAAGCGTGTGGGCAAAGCCTCCAGGCCCATGGATGCCTTCTAGAAGCTCATTAAAGTGCTCTCATTAAGGCACCTACTGAGTGTATGGGAAGGATAAGGATTCTGGGCCCTGAGTGTCTGGGATCCCAAATAGGTATTACTTGAAAGGTTTTTAAGGAAAATCATTTTTATACACTGTATTTAAAAGGACTGAAAAGAAACTAAGCTTTTGTTTGCCCCTACCAGTTGATTAAAACTGAGAAATAGTTTAAGAGAATTAGCATTTGACTTATCAAATATTTTTTTAAATTAAACATATGTGGCTAAATATTAATCACATATGACTATAAAGTGTTCTCAAAGTACACATTTTAGCTAAAAACTTTAATAAATTATAACTTTTATTTCATTGGTTTCTCAAATTTGGAGAACTAATGGAGAAAAAGCCATAATTTGCTAAAGTTTTTAGTTAAAATGCGTACTTCGGGAACACTTTATAGTCATATGTGATTAATATTTAGCCACGTATGTACAATTTAAAAAAACATCAAGTGAGTCCAATGGCAGTGCTCTAAGAGCATCTGTATAAAAAGATAAGTTGCTTTAGATGTTTTTTCTGGATGAATCTTACTTCAGTTGTTATTTGTTGCTAGATTGATTGTGTGGTATGGTATACTATCTTCAGTATCTTGTAAACTATTTATGTGTATTGTAACCTACTTGTCTAGTTGCTGTTTGTTTTTGGCATTGTTGAAAATCTGTTAAAATTTGAGGTTGGCTTATAGATGTTTTAATTTCTGAGTATAATATAAGATGTGTGGAGCACTTATATTATAGTAATACCAATCTTTGGCAGGTATCGACACTGTTGGTGGAGTAAGGGTACCTGCTGCATTCTGTGGTATCCTTGGATTTCGCCCTTCTCATGGTGTTATTTCTCATATGGGAGTTGTTCCTGTGTCAGCGAGCTTGGACAGTGTTGGTATGTACTTCCTAATATCGTTGGCATAAGAATTCTGAGATTTATAATTATATGCAATTGTATGACAATATGACTTCTAGAATAAAATTTATTTGTAATTTTATTTATTTGGAATAGCTCCAATAAGGTAAACCAGTCCATGTCACCAAACAATGGGTATGTATCGTATTAAATTGTCAATGCAATTAACCTTTTTTTAAAATTTGATACCTTTCAACATAAGGGCTGCATATGAGCAGAGCCACTCATGAGTGGCTGGGAGCCTGGAACCTCAACTTGACAGAAGTTATTCATGCTCTCGAGCTATAATTACACTGGTTTTTGAGCTTGGCATTTTAAACGAACTGAGCCAGTGTGCAGTGATGTTTCAGCTTGTGGCAAGGTTCAAAAATACGTGAGGCGGGAACGGTACGGCCGAAGGCTGTACGGATATACGGGCGCCTCAGTACAGTTGAGGTGGGCGCCTCAACCTTACACAATAATTTTATGCTGAAAATATTATCATACTAAAATAACTTAAATTTCTCCACAACTTTAATAGAAATATATTAGAATTATAATAGTCTTACACTTTATAAAATCAAACTAAAAATATAAATCAAGTCTCACTCAAAAACAAAATTAAGTCTTTGTAATCAATTTCAAATATTCAATAAAACAAAACAACTGAAGGTCTCAAATAGACACTCTAATCTTAATTGAATAGTGTGTCATCCGTATCTAATGGTCGAAATTTTGGATCCCACAATGGTTCTTCACTAGAAAAGTCATCCGTTTCCGGTTCATCTTCCGATTCAATCAAAATGTTTTTTCCCTTTCCTACACCAAAATAATTAAAAATAACATCAATATATATATATATATATAATATTTTAAATATAATGAAATTCTTTCATTTAATTATTAAACATTACTAAACTTACTTGAACTTCTACTTGTCTCTCCTTGCAAATTTTTACTTGGTTCGCATGAAAGGTTTGCAAAATCTCCATCAATATCATCCTCAATTATCCATTCATCATCCGAAGGCACATCAGTGGTCAGTAGAGAGTCAACACCATCAGGTAAGTTTTGTTTTCTAATGAACTTATCCCTCAACTTTCTATTATACATGATATAAACTAAAGAGTTTAGTTTCTCTGTGGCCAATCGATTTCTTCTTTTAGAATGAATCTACAAATATAAATGAAAATAAAATTAGTATAAATAAATATATATTAAAAAATATATTCTAAATTTATAATTTCATACGTACCCAATTGAATGCACTCCAATTTCGTTCACAACCGGATGATGAACAAGTGAGACTTAAAACTCTCACTGCAAAAGATCTTAACTCTGGGGTATGATCCCCAAATTGAATCCACCAATCAGCTACAATAATAATTCACCTAGTTAGAAATTAGATAAATAATTATAGAATACTTAAATGAGATTTTGACTTACCTGGGTTTATATTTATGTATAGTACTTTGTGCCAATGTGAAGCCAAACAACCCATCCTTTTCTCCGAATCGTAATTTGTAGACAAGCCTTCTCTCTTTCTTCAAAATTTGGTATAAGCTTCTCCATGCACATCAATAACCCAGTCTTAATCTCTATATGAATGGAGATTTGTTCTGAATATTGAAATCTAGAATTCATAAAATAAGCAGCTGCATGCAAAGGGCGATGTAATTGGAAATCCCATTTGTTGTCAATAATCTTCCAAATCTCACTATATGCTCCATATTCATCCCCTAAATTTTTGGCTATCTCCTCTTTAGCTGCATCCATTGCTCCATAAATAAATCCCATTCCAGGGATCTTCTCTGAATCTGCTAATCTCAACACACTAACAAGAGGTCTAGTTGTCTTCAATGCATAAGACATACTTGACTAAAAATTCTCATCCCTCACAATGATCTTTTTCAATTCTTTTCCTTCTACTTTATTCGCCCACGAGCTTTCCCTCCATTCCTGTGAAGTTAACATCTGCTCCAAAGGCTCACGCAATTCATACAAACTTTGTAATGTCAAGTACGCTGTAGCAAACCTAGTAGGAGCAGGCCGAATTAAGTCTTTTTTTGTGAACTTCCTCATCAATGCCAATATCCACCCATGATTATAAATAAACTGGGTCACCTATTAAGAAACAAACAATTTAGTAATGAAAGTTTAATTAAATAAATAATGTCGTAAAGAAATAAATATACCTTCTTTGCTTTTCTCAACGCCATTTTATGTTGGGGTAGTTCTCCAATTTTCTCAAGAATCAAATCCAAGCAAGTAAGCAAGACATGGTGTCCACCATAATTTTGTCCTTTTCTTCATTAACATTTGTCCATTTTTTTATAGTTAGAGGCATTATCAGTTACTACTTGAACAACAAAATCCTCTCCAATCTCTTCAACTACATCATCCAATATTTGAAATATCATCTTTGCATCTTTCACTACATCACTAACATCAATAGAACGCAAGAAAATTGTTCCACGTGGATTATTGACAAGAATGTTGATCAACTGTCGCCCCCTTGTATCTTTCCAACCATCTGATAATATGGACACTCCTGTTTGCACCCATGTCTTCTTCACTTCATTCACAAAAGTTTGAGTATTTTCTTCCTCCTTTTTTAAAATGGTAGTCTTCAACTCATAACTACTAGGTACTTTCAAACCAATTTCATAACGGCCGATTGCCCGACACATGCTAATAAATGATGGACTATCAATAACATTAAAAGCAAGAGCATTATCAAAGAAACATCGACCAATCTCCGCACACACATCCTCACGTAATTCCTTATTAGGAAGTCTTTTTTTAGGTTCACTTTTATCCATATCATTGATCTCCTCAACATCATCATCTAAAATCCCCAAGAATCTATCCATAGGTCCCCTATTCATTCTTTGAGTAACACCATCACTACTTGAACCTCTCACGACCCCACCGTTCAATGTTGTGCACCTGTCAATAATCTCCTCTTTAGCTAGTTGATTTAATTTTTTTGACTTCTCCGAATCATCAAAATTTTTTTTCATTTCATCTCTAACTTCTGGTTGAACTTTTGGACATGGGGCAACATTACCCCTTTTACCCGCAAGATGTTCCTTCAATCTAAATACACCCCCTCTTATTTCCTTTTCACAAAATTTGCATTGAATATACTTATATCCTTTTTTTTATCTTTCTCAATTTCAATCCCATACTTCCAAGTTGGATCTTTTCTTTGATTGCTTGCCATTACACCACAAATGGAAGTATGCTCAATGATCAACAACAATAAACAACACTGCAATTTGAATAATTAAACATACAAACTAATATTAATGTTATTAATATATAACATAATGTTAATTAAATAAAAACAATTAGAAAAATATATATTAAGTATAATATATACTCACAGCCACACAGACAGTTTCGGGCGAGAGGGAAAGACAGACGCGACGCGAGGCACGGCGAGGCTGCGTCGAGGCTCGCGAGACTGCGTCGACGGGAGGCAAGGCTCGGCGAGGCTTGGCGAGGCTGTGTCGAGCTCGGCGAGGCTGTGTCGAGCTCGGCGAGACTGTGTCGACGCGAGTAGAGGCTAGGTGAAGCTCGGCGAGGCTGCGTCGAAGCGAGGCGAGGCTCGGCGAGGCTGCGTCGAGGCACGGCGCGGCGAGGGACAGATCGTCGATGACGATTGCAGCGATCGTCGGTCGAGGCGGCTGCGTCGGGTACTGAGGTAGGGCTGCGTCGCGAGTGAAACGGTACGTTTTTTATATGTTGTTTTTTTATTTAAAAAAATAAAGTCGCCCGCCTCACCCTGTATCGTGTGTTAGGCGGGCGTACAGACGGTGAGGCGGCCGCCTCACCCGCCCAGAACGGCCGGCGAGTGTTCGTCGGCTCAGAGCGGCCGCCTCCGTATGGTCGGCTACTGAGGCGCCGAGGCGCCGTACAGAGGCGGCGCCTCTGTACGTATTTTCGAACCATGGCTTGTGGTATGGCTTGCAAGCCTACCGAGGTTTTAAAAGATGCTAGATGGAAATTAGATGGTTTTATTATTTTAAAATTATTGTAAATAAATACAAGCATAAATATTTGATAGTATCACAAAATTGTACAAAATCAATAAAATATATGGTTTACAAAAACATGAGTCTTTGCATAACTAACACAAACTAGAACCATATTGTCATTGAAATCCCAATTTTTTTTGCGTACTTTTGCATTAAGGCTTTGCTTTCTTTTTCTAAAAATTATTGAAGATGTAGACCGTTTACTGTTACTTAGACATTAAATCCTTAAAATGTTTTTCATCTCCCTTCCTATATTGACATCTAACACATTTTGGTTTTTCAGTTTAAGAATTAACTATATTTATGCGTGTATGAAATTTACATATTTATTGAATTAACTGTGCTGTGTGAAGTAAAAATTAACTGTACTGTGCTGGAGGGCTTTGGTTCAACTTCAAGGAATGCACGACTTCCGTGTCATTGTTGTAGAGGACTTTAGGGTTTGTATATGAGGGTTAGGAATTTTAATTTTAATTTATTTTTATAGTTTTGTTGTGAGGTTTGCTTAAGGAAACCGTGTAAGCAGTCAAACAGACAACGCTTGGATGCTTAAACTTCATCTAGGCAAATGTTTAGACTATCTTTTCTCTTGACTGCCTTGGATTGTCAATATGTGACGAAAATCTTCCCAGATTGTGTCATTCACTTTATTTTGTTTTTGATAAATAAGAAATTTTATTAGAAAAAAAGCATAGGAGTGTGTAAAGAGCATATATATGATAATAAGCTCAAAATGAGCATCTATTAATATCACATATGGAAAAAAAGCGGTACACTCCCGTAGCAAACATTCACTCTCTCAAACATCGAAAAAAGAAGGATGAAGCTTGATGGTAGGCCGTTCCTATTATCAAATACTCGCATTCTGCTCTCACCAAATATTCCAAAAAGGCAATGAGAGACGGTCTGTCAAAGTACCGAACGCCGCCCCACCCGCCCCACTCCTCTTATCCAACAAGCGAACAACGCACTAAGAAACAAAGGTATCACTCAATGAAGGCCAAACAAATTCATGACCATATCCTGTAACCCGTGAGGATACAAATACTGAAGGAAAAGATGGTTCATGGATTCTGTTAATCTTTGCACATGTAACACCTACTAAAAATAATAAAACCCCGACGCCACCAATTATTAACAGTAAGAATCTTACTATACACCATTATCTAAGCAAAGAATGCAACTCTAGACGGTACTTGCGCTTTCTAGGTCTGGAATGGGTAAAGATAAAATAAAAAAGCTTGTCCTGATAGCCTTTCTCTTGATTGGGACGCAAATACATCTTATCTGAAGCATTCCTCATGGCGGAACTGAATGCAACATGTAAATTTTTTTTTCAATTTTCAATCTCGAGCAGCTCAAAAAAACAATACATCTCACTGCATTGTAAAACCCCATGAATTTTAGCCACAAAAGTATCAAGAAAACATGTAATCCAATACAATTATGGGTAAACGAGCTTCAAGGGAGACTCGCCATACCAAGCATCATCCCAAAGCGAATGGAAGAACCATCTCCCAACACAAACACCACAACACATGAGAAAGAGTCCCATCACGAGTGGTTGAATTTCCATAATCCCATGCCATAAGGTCCACGGGGCATCAATGAGATCCAAACCACACTGGAAACTCCATACTTCACCGCAATCACTTTTCGATCCATTCTAGTGTAGAAGCCACAACCACAAGAAGGAAGAGGGAAAGGTAGTATGTCAGCAAGTTGGAAAAGGTACTCCTAACTAATGTGAGTCAACCCCCTTTGGAGAGGTAAATACTTAAATACTTTCACCTGGCCAAACAATGCTCCATCTTCCCAATAATTGGATTTCAAATAGTAGTAGACTTAAATGTGGCCAAAGACTCAAATACAAGGACAATTGTGCAGTTTGGCACCCTAAAATATCAATCAGCTCCCCACAAATGAGGCATAACACCAAGTGGAACCAAAACCGATTTGCTGAGATTAATTATCAATCCCACTTCAAATCAGACAAGAATGGACTGCAAGTGAAAAATATACCTAGAATCCGCCTCGCAGAACACAAGTATCACCTGCAAAAAAGAAGGGGAGAAACAACAAGTAAACTTTTTTTTTGGACAACCTATCGAGAAGCAAAGTAATCCGGTCAAAGAGGCCATTTCCTCCAAACGACTAAAAGCCTCCATAACAATGACAAATAACATAGGAGACAATAGGTCTCCTTGCCTGAGCCCCCAAGAACTCAAAAAGAACCCACAAGGGCTGCTATTGACAAGAACCAAAAAATGAGTGGAGATGCAAAAGGAATCCATCTCCTTCATTTAGTTAAGAATTCACAATGTTATAGAACATAAAGAAGGAAATGGTTGTGAATTCTCCAAGTCCAGCTTACACAAAACACCCGAAAGAGTTGCTTTTACCTCGCTATCAAGGCACTTGTTCGTGATGAGTACCAAATTTAGAATTTGTCGACCAGACACAAAGGTACTCTGAGAGTGAGAAATGATCTTTCACAAAACAGCCTTCATCTTGTTAATTAGGACTTTAGAAATGATTTTATATATGCCTCCCATCAAACTAATAGGCCAGAAATCTTTTAGGTCATCCGCCTTCGATTTCTTATGGATTAGGGCCACAATAGTAGCGTTGAGGCACCTCTCAAATCGACAGTGCTCGTAGAATTCCTCACATATACTCATAACATCATACTAAACAACATCCCGACAGTTTTGAAAGAACACCAAGGCAAGGTTGTCAAAAGAGCTAGGCGCACTTAAAGTGCACAATGTATCCTGTCGCTTTAAGCGCAAGGCAACATGAGGTTAAATAATGTATGTGTATATATATATTATTTAATATCACATATATCTTACAAACTATAGACTCATTATGCATGAGCACCTAGCAATGGCAACGAGGAAGAGAAATGAGAGATGGAGGAAGTGGTCATCGAGCTCAAGGTCTATTGAGGTCATTGAGGTTGTCTATTGATCGTCGAGCAGAAGTTGTCGTTGATCGTCGAGTAGAGGTCGTCATCGATCGTTGATCAGAGGTCTTTGTCGATCGTCGAGCAGAGGTCATCGTCGATCATCGAGCAGAAGTTGCCGTTGATCGTCGAGTAGAGTTTGTTGTCAATTGTCCAACAAAGGTTTTTCATTGTCATCGATTGTCGAGCAGAGGTTTTCTGTCATCGAGGTCTTTCGTTATCGCGAGGTCTTCAGTCGTTGTCAATCGGAGCTCGCGCTGATGGAGGAAGTCATCGTTTCGCCTAGTGTCGCTTGATCTTTTGGCGCCGTGCATCTCACATATGCAAGTAAGGCGCACACTTCTTGTGTTGACAAAAAGCACATGAAGCGTGGCAAGGCACATGTTTTACTAAGCACTGCGGTGAGTGCTTTTGATTATATTGCACCAAGGGAAACCCATTTGGACCAGTGCCTTATCTCCTCTACAACCCCGAATCACGAACTCTACCTCAAACGGATGATCAAGCTGCAAGGCATCCTCTTATGAAATAACATCAAATTGGATCCCATCAAGGTGAGGACGAGGATGATTTACCTAATTGAAAAGAAACTCATAAAACTCCACTATGTGGGCTTGGATATCCTCCTAACACGTCAAGGAAATACCATCAATGCGTAACCTGCTAATGGTATTAGCATTTTGGTAAGAGTTAGCTATATAATGAATCCATCAGGAATAGCTATTCAAGATTTGTATTCAACACTTCCTTATGCCTCCTCTCCTCCTCTGATAATGAGCGGAGTGGGGCCACCTCATCAAAAGCGCTCAAATCAGCCATTAAAGTATGCTACTCGGAGTTGTACCGTCTTACTTGTCACAGGGATGGCTGTGTGGCTGATTTTCTACAGGCTCGAGGGGATTCCTTGCATTGGGAGGTGTCTTTTTTGCGTCCAGCCCAGGATTGGGAGTTGGAATCTTTTTCCTCCTTCTTTGCTCTTTTGTATTCCAGTTGCCCCTCCCGGACCGCGCTGGACTGGTTGTGTTGGCGGCATGCTCCGACGGTTGGCTTTAGTGTACGGTCCTTCTATTCTCTTCTCACCCCGGCCGCCCCTCCTTGCTTTCCGTGGAGGTTGGTCTGGAAGGTTCCGGTCCCTCCTCGGGTGAGTTTCTTTGTTTGGTCTGCAGTGCTTGGGAGGATCCTTATGACAGACGACTTGCGCCGTCGTGGTATGGTGGTGGTTAGCCGTTGTTTCTTGTGTCAGGCGGCCGCTGAGTCTATTGATCACATTTTTCTTCATTGCCCGTTTGCCCGGGAGCTTTGGGACATGTTTCTTGGTTTGTTTGGGCTGCCTTGGGTGATGCCTCGTGGTGTGGTTGATTTGTTTTCTTGCTGGGCTGGTTGTGTGGGTCGTCGGTCGCCACTTTGGCGTGTTATTCCTCATTGTATATTGTGGTGTCTTTGGCGCGAGCGGAATGCTAGGCTGTTTGATAATCGTGTGCTTTGCGTGGTGGAGCTTAAAGCCTGTGTCTTGCGTTCTCTTCTTGGGTGGCTCTCGGCCTCGGGTTCATGTTTTTCTTGTATTGTGGATGTTGTTGATGAGTGTTTCTTTTGAGCTGGGTGTTGCTCGTTTGTTGTTTCTTATTCTTTTGTTACTTCTCTCTTAGTGCACTTCTTGTGTATTTTGTTTTTAATAAAGTTTCTTATTACCTATCAAAAAAAAAAGTATGCTTTCGAATGCCAATCTGCCGGAAAAACACAATCATTCCAATGTTTCAATTCGCCTTTTAACAACTTCAACTTGGATGCAAGCACATAACTTGGAGTTCCCTCCATCCGGTACGACTCCCACCAAGACTTAATTTGGTCCACAAAACACTTGGCTAACACCGACATTGCGACAAAGAACCACAATCCAATAGAACCGAAAAATGATCAGAATAGCACCGATTCAATTGTGACTGACAGAGATGCACATAATTCCTAGCCTAATCCAAGGATAGCAAAAAAATGATCAAGTTGAGAAAAAGAAGGCTCAACTCGGTTATTAGACCACGTGAACTCCCCATCCATGGTTCGTAATATCGGCCGAGATGTCTGTATCTCGGCCGTTTCAACCAAATATTGTAAGGTGGCGATATGGGATCCAGAAATGAGATGGCAAAAGGGTCGAACGCGTTCATCTCGGCCGGATTTTTGTCTGATACGCCACTTCTCGTCCCGATACAATAGACTCATCGTGTCTCGGACGATATTTCGACATTGACTCGCGAGCTGCCGACACCCTCGCCCAACGTCGTCGTCGACGTCTATCCATCCCACAAGCTATTGCCGATCCGAACGTCTCCAGCCGTCGCCGATCCGTCCGTCTTCGACTGTTGCCGATCCGTTCGTCCCTGATCCGTCCGTCTCCGGCCATTGCCGATCCGTTCGTCGCTGAGTTCGTAACTTCGTTCTATGCTAGAGTGGGTTGTGGTGTCATGTCTTGACGCTTGAGAGGGAGTGTGAGTGACTGGGCATTAGGGTTAGTCTGCCCTGCTTTACTTATTTATTTATGTATTATTGTTTATATGCTTGATTAAACTATGATTTCATTTATAGTTGGTTTGAATGATTAATTTATATATTAATTATTAGAATATTAATTGATAATTAATATATTAATTGATACAAATAATATTAATTAATATATTTATTGATAGCTAATTATATATATAAATTATTTAGTATACCTTAAATAGATATAAAAAAGTAATAATTATTATAAGATTAATTTGTAATTATAATCTTATAAAAATAATTACTAATAGATGAAATAATATAATTTATAGTAATTAGTTTTAATTATTAATAATGATAAATGTACTAAAAATATATTTACTAATATTATTAGTTAAATGTCAATAAAAATTTCATGTGCTATATTATAAATGATGAAAATATAATAATATATTTATTTTAATGCTTCAATAATGCGCTAGCATTATTTTTAACATAACTCATATTATGTTATCTAAATCACATATTTATATTGTTTAATGATTCAAACATGATTATCTGATTTTTTCTAATTTTTCTATAATTTTTAAAAAATTAATTAAATATTATTTCATGCCTAAAGTTGCATCTCATCCGAGATGCAACATGACGTCTACGACCGCGATGTCCATGACCACGATGCGATAACTATCGCGACCGTGACTACGACTGCGAACCATGTCCCCACCAGCCATAGGAAGAACTCTAGGCCTAAGGATTGAATAAACTTAGAGAACTCAACCATTGAAGGAGTAAACACTCGAACCCACCTTCGCATAAGGGAATCCCACCATATTGAAATCCCTCTCGAGACACCATGGCACCTCCCACAAATGGTGCCGACTGAGAGCTCATCCCACATCAATCTCTTATCACTAGCAAGACTAGGGCCATACACCCCTGAAAACATTCACACGATGGTCCACTCACAGAATTGACCCACAACATCATTCAACTTGCCAATAACGTGGTTGTTCCACATCAAAAGAATCCCACCTGATGCCCTCACAAAGTCAAGATACAACCAATCCATAAAGTGACATTGCCACAAAATTTTGACGTTGTTCTTCATCATAACCTCTAGCTTAGTTTCCTGTAAACAAATGATGTCATCCATCCATTTCTGGAGCAAATTGCATATACAAAGATACTTTGCCCAATCAGGAAGAACATGCAAGCTGAATTGTAAAAATAATATCAATCACTAAAGTTATATTTATATTTATGATATCAATAACTTTATTTTTAAGTTATATTATGATACACTAAAGTCAAAAAAAAATTATTTTACAAATATAATGAAAAATATATATAAAAATATTAAACCAAGCACATGATTAGTATATTCTTGTTCCATATGTATAACCATTTTCATTCTCTCAACAATTGATTAAATACTACATTTATGATAACTTCATATGATAATTATTATATTTATACCTGGATATATATTATACATTTTTATATATAACTGTATTGTTAATGTGTACCAGTGACTTGATAAAATATGTTCCTTCAGTGGTGGGAATGGTGATCTGATGTCTTCCCATAGGGTGTCATTTTCCTTTTCCCACACTGGTTCATTTGCCATTGTATTTAGTGGTCATTGACATTATAATAGAATTAGAAGTTTGTTTTGTTGTTTGTTACCATCTTAGCTGAGCTTGAATCAAGGTTTAAAAATACGGAATGCGGTACGGTACGGGTTTAATGATGTACATCGAGGCAGGCACCTCAATATGGTTTATGTAGGCGCTTCAACTATTGATGACATTTTTTTAAGATATACAAAATATATAAAATAAAATTAACAAGCTTAGTTTTAAAATAATAAAATCATACTACAATTATTAAATGAAGTCTCACACTCCCTCAAATCCTAATTTAAGAATATACTTATATTTTTTTTATCTAACTCCATTTCAGTTTCATATTTCTAAGCAGAATCTATTCTTTGATTGCTTGTCATTATACAGACCGTAAGTAAAATCTATAGGAATAAACATAATTAAAATTTAAAATAAAATAAAATAAATTAATTATATACGGATAGACAGGAGACATAAATCGTGACTTAACATTTAAGTTAACTCACCTCGGATGTTGGATGTTGGACGACGGACGACGATGCTGCACAATGATGTTGGACAAAGGACGGCGATGCTGGACGACGATTGACAACGGATGACGATGTTGGGATGACAACGACGCTACTACTTTGACGACGATGACACTGTTGCTATTTCGACGCTGACAACAACGATGACAATCAGACACTGATAACGGAGGAAGAGGCGAGGTGAGTCTTCAATGCGGCAATGAGATATGGGATATTAGGTTAGCCACATATGTTTTTTTCCAAACCTATATAAAATTTCATTGAGG
The DNA here is from genome assembly GCA_023512835.1 of Taxillus chinensis. Lineage (NCBI taxonomy): Eukaryota > Viridiplantae > Streptophyta > Magnoliopsida > Santalales > Loranthaceae > Taxillus > Taxillus chinensis. The sequence continues at coordinate 58,327,752 of CM042088.1, read as the reverse complement.
GTGTGTCGCGGGCGTCTCGTCCTGGATACGGGTTGAGGCAGCCAAACTGGCCGCCTCAATCCACCTCACCCGTACAAGTCGGGTGTCAGCAGAGGCTGATTACAAGGCGGCGCCTCCATATGGATTAAAGCCAAGGCGATGTCATTGCTAGAGGGATGATATTGTTGCTGCTTTGACAATCAACGACGACTTCAATGATCAACGTTGCTGCTATTTCTTCTTCAACAATCAATGACGATGAAGGAGGAGGCGTCAACTTTGATGATGAGAGAGGAGGAGGTTGATTGATATCGCTGCTACTTAGACTTCAATGATCGATGACGGAGGAGGCTTTGATGCTGTGATAGGAGGAGGCTGATTGATGTTGGGAGAGGAAGCTTCTACGAGAGAGGAGGTATCAAGATAGCTTGACCTTTTTTTTTTTAAAACCCGTTTAAATGCGTCTACGTCAACACGTACACCTCTTCCCGCATTCTAGATGAGACAGTGAAACAGGCTGCCTCAACCCGCCTCACCCGTATGAGGCGGGTGTCGATAGAGGTAGACTATAAGGCAGTGCCTTAAGACGGGTTACATCTGAGGCAGCGCCTCAAGGCAGCACCTGGGCCCATATTTTTGAACCTGAAGTTATGCAGTTGAAGCCCTATAATGAAGTTGACAATAGGTGTATGACAGGTAGTTATGCTAGATACTGGAGTTGTCGGTACAGAAATCACAGTCCCTAGTGGCTTTTGCTAGGAAAGAGCCAGATCTAGTATCAATCGCCTTCATGTGGCAATGGGCAACTGCAACACAACTCCGACAATATCTATAGGTTCTGAGTTGTGGTCGTTTCGGTCCCTCTCTTCCTCATCACCTTCGTCCTATTCCTTCTGCCATGCTGCTTGAACAAAGAATATGAAGCAACGATGAACAATAAAAGGCTGTGCAGCTGTTGAGTACATTTCCGGGTCTTATCATCTTCAAGTCGGACCTCCATGACCCTTTCTCTCACTTTGTCTCCTTGAACAAGGATACGTTTTGGGAATTTGGAGTTTGTAGGTGGAATTTGGAATATGACATGCTTTGGAAGGACAATATGAAGAGTGGTCAATGGAAAAGAAGAATGCAATATTAGATAAGATTCAATTCATTGATTTGTTAGTAATTTATCAATTTTGATCAAGGGCATAATAGTCTTCTGACATCTGAAAATGGCAACCATGGGTTCATCCAGCTATTTTCGACCGAGTTAAAGAGATAAGACATAGAATGGAAAAAAAAAGAAACAATATAATTGATGTGATCGTCTGACTGAATCAGTATATTACCTATTTAAGAGCCTGTTAAGAAAAAAGAAATGGCACCTTAGTCATTTGAGCTGCGTTCAAGCTTGATTGAGGCTTGTCTCGTTTGACTCTACTTGTCATATAGTTAAACAGGCTGAACTTGATCCTAGGTTAAGCAAGCTGATGTAAAAGAGTTCAAGCCAAGCTTGCGATGGACTAGCAAATTTCAAGTCAAGCTCGAGCTTGGCCACAAATAGTTGACCCATTCTCAAGATTGACATGGCATAGCTCAGTTCAATTGTACCACTGGCCACAATATCTCTATCCTAGTTTTCAAGAAATGTATCATGTCTGTACTGAATAGTACAAATCATACTGTACCAGATACCCATATCTGTATCCAATCCATGATAAAAAAATGTTAATGTGAAGCTGTGATTGCTAACTTCATGTTTTTTGGAATTTTGCTGACGCTGGCTGTCTAGATTGAATTTAATTAGAATGGTATGTTGCTGTTTTAGCACTGCATATTGTTTAATATGTATGCTGCTTTTCAGGATTGTTTGCTAAGGATCCTGATACGTTACGACGAGTTGGGCATGTGTTGCTGCAGCTTCCATTTGCAGTTCAACGAAATCCACGACAGATTATTGTGGCTGATGATTGTTATCAACTGCCAAATCTTCCCTTTAGTGGGGTTTCCCAGCTGGTTATTAAATCCACCGAGAAGCTATTTGGAAGTACTGTATTCTGTAACCTTTTTTTAAAATTATAACCCATCAATTCTTTGGAAAATGTTTTTTTCATTTTCCCATCACTGTGCTTGTGTCAATAATTTGATGTTCTCTAATTCAGGGCAAGTTTTGAAGCATGAAAATCTTGAAAGCTTTTTAAACTCTGAAGTTCCAAGCTTGAAAGCATTTCATAACAAGAAAAGAAATGGTGCACTAAAAAGTTCTTCATTAAAAGCGCTCGCAAGTACCATTCAGTTTCTTCAGAGGTGAGGCTGCATAATGCAGATTTTTATTACACACTGTTGGTTGTTTACTTATGCGCACATCTTCAATTTTTGAGTTGTCTTGTTCTCCCTCCCCATCTCATGGCATTCTATGGATGAATAACTATTATTTAGCATGTCTTTGGAAGCCTTGCAGCTGCATATGGTTCTGGTGCCTATTCAATATTATATTATTGAATTCTTCTGGGTGATTGAAGCACAGCAAGCGCTGTAGGCATGCTAAGCCTGTATCCATGTTACTAAATTAATAAATTTCAGAATCGAAAAGAATACTTTTGGAAGTAGAAGTAGAGCCGAGTTATGGAGTGTGATGGAGCAGCCCCATAGCAATTCCAGAGTTGGAGTGATCTGGGTACTATTGTTTTAGTAACAGAAGTTGACAAAAACTTATCCATATGAATGGTAGTGCAACATCCCTTTTAGAAATTTATTTATTAGAGGATATACTTTATACAGAGCTCAAAAGGAAACTTTAAAGACAACATTTCTTTGCATACGATCCAAATTTCAATGCATATTGTGGGAATTGTGGGAGAGAGGGTGGGTTGGGGGTGAAGGTTTTCGATGATTCTTTTTATCTAGTCTAATGCTGGTTGGGATTTAGCTTATTTTCGCAATTATCAATTACTATTATTGTTCTTTAAATTCATACAAGTAGGATTTCTCTTAGAGTTTTTCCTTGAGGGTCTTTCCTTGGTGAAGTATGGGAAAGTAGGTTTCTGAGCTTCAACTTTTAAATGTGGTTTCCAGTTGTTATAATCTTCGAATTAGGTTCCTTCTTGCCATGGGCCTTTTTTTGTCTGCTGTTCCGCATGCCTCCCAAGGGACAGTATTAACACCATTGATTACTTGAATTTTTTTTGTTTTAAATAATTTAATTTTTCTTTGGCTTAATATTTTATTTTAGTGCTACTGGAATTATATGAATGTCCCTCCATGGCAGCAATATCAAACTGATTAGTGCCTTGTAACACTATTTAATGCTACTTAGGGTTTCAAGGTCTGGGCTATTGTATGAATAGTTTTTTTTTCCTATAGTTAGCCTAGAGGGCATGATAAGGTGTATTGTTTATTTTGAGAGACAGAGAGAGATAGATGTTTTCATGTTTTATTCAAAGGGCAAAAAAGGAAATAATTTTTCTGAGCAGTGGGTTGCTCAGCCACTGCAAGTGCCCCTTTTCTAGCATGCCCCCACGAGCTGGAGTAGCGTTACGAATCATGGCCAGCTGGAGTAGAGTTATTAATATTTTAGCATCAAGTGATAGTTCACCTTAGTATGTTTTGCCCTTTCATGGAAAACTGGTTTATCTTTGATACGGAGAGTTGATTGATTATCACACCAGAGTTGAGCATCAAGAACAAAATGATAGTTCACCTTAGTATGTTTTGCTCTTTCATGGAAAACTGCTTTATCTTTGATATGGAGAATTGATTGATTATCACATGAGTTGAGCATGATGGTCAATCGATATTTAATTTCAGTCAAAAACTGCTGTAGCCACTTGATGTTGGCAGTGGTAGTTTCCATTGAACAATACTATGCATTATAACTGGACTGAGCGGCCATAGTCTGCTTCTTGCTTTTCCACGAAATGCGTTTGTCACTGAGGAAAACTACAAGCCAATAGGTAAGTGTCTATCTGCTGGAGAACTGTCTCAATTTGCATCACAAAAAGCTTCAATTCTAGAATGTCACCAATGTCCTTCGGTATTTCATGATTCTTTGTGCTGCCTCCCAATGTAATAACACTAACTAGAAAGGCCACATTATATTTGATTATTTTGAGGCAGCGTTTGAAAATACGGGCTGAGCGCCTCACCCGCCTCAGCTCCAACTCGCATGGAGGCGCCGCGTCAAATCCCACCTCCGCCGACATCCGCCTCGTACAGGTGAGGCAGATTGAGGCGGCCCGTGTCGCCGCCTCAACCCGTATGAGGGACGAGGTGCCCGTGACACAGAGACTTCAACGATATAAATTGGGTTAAAAAAAATGTTGCGCTAACCTAATATATCGCCTCCAGCGTCATCGTCGTCCTCGGTCGTCGAAGGGAAGTCGCTCTGTCGTTGTCGTCAGTAGTAGCGTTGTCGTTCGTCGTACACTGCCAAATTTATTATGATTAAAAAATGCCAAATAAATACTCTGTATCAGAACTTTGATTGAATATGGAACTATCCTAACACTTAGAAGCATGCCAAACTCTGAAACTACAGTAACATTAAACTGGCAAACCAATACTGTGCCCGTGGTGACTCTTTAAGTCTATTCAATGAACACCAAACCAAAGATGGCAATCAACTCCATATTGTTGGAAGAGATATAGACTTAGAAGTCATTTGAAACATTCAACTCCATATTGTTGTGAGAAACCCATTACAATCAAACATACCTCGAGAAAGTGACCTATCAAGATTGACCTTAACCATATGCACCCAATGGGATACTAGCTGAAAGAGGAAGTCTCGTTATGAGCAATAGTTTGCATCTTATCAAACATAGCAGCTTCCCAACCAGAACGAGGGAGGGCTTTGAGAATGGATTTTGGATACAGACCAAATCAAGAGTGATAATCATTACATGTGCCTGACTAGATAAACCTTTATAAAGTTAGTATAAATAGATGGAACCTGACTGTGTTCTCTAGTGTGGCAGCCGGGATGGTAAGTTCTGGTGCACCACTTCTTTATGGACAGAAATGGTTGGAAGGTGCGCTTAAATGGTGCCCTGCCTTGGTGGAGGATCATATGAAAGGCTAGTTCTATGCGGCTGGCCTTTTTTGCCTGTGAAGTGGCTTGGGACCGGTTTTTTACTTTTTACCAGCTTCAGGGGAGGGGTAGGGGTATTCCTGTTATGAACCGCTGCCCGTTATGCAAGCAGCAGGGAGCACAGGTTGATCATCTGCTCCTGCATTGTAGTTGGACGTTTCAGTTCTGGAGTTTTGTTTATGCTTGGGTGGGTATTTCTTGGGTGCAGCATGGGCTACCCTGTCGTGAGTTGGTTCGTGGCTTGGCATGGGGTACTGAAGGAGAGAGGGCGCACACAAGATTTTTTCACTGCTGTTCCATTGGTTGTTTGCTGGATAACATGGAGGGAGAGGGACTGTTGGGTTTTTGAGTGTCATGAGGGTAATCTTTTCCAAATGAAAAGCGAGATGTGATATCTGCTTATTGATGTGGCGTTATGTTGTAATGTTCCTGCCCTTGATGGAGTGTTGGACCTTCTTCCCTAGTGTGTTCTCTCTCTCTCTTTTACATTTTCTTGGTGTTTTTTAATAATAATTTTGACCATAAAAAAGTCAGTATAAATAGGTGGTCAAAAGCTTTTGCTACAATAATTGCTGGAACCTGAGATAAGGGACTACCTAGTAAAACTACCTTCAATACTAGTAAGGTGGTCAAAGGCACCCAAATCAACTTCCCACTTGCTGCATCCCATAGGCACGTCATATGGTTGCCTTTCGGGGCATAGGAAGCTGCAGAGGACGGACCTTCCATTTAGTCCTCATCTGAGTATAGTGAACTCCTAATCTATCCTCTGAATCTTCTTCTTCCTAGAGTTAAATGGAGTTTCCAGCATTTGAAGTTGTGGGCACAATTGTATTAGCTGCAACTTTGTTGTTGCCTTTGATGGGATAGCCATGCAACTTCTAATGTCTTATCAAGTGACTTGCAATGCCACAGTGGTGGCATATTCACTGTTTGTGACTTTAAAACCCTGAATTGAGCCATTTTTGCATTAAATGCCTGACAACTCATCAATCTTTAACCAATTTAAATCAATAAAAATATATAATTAATGAGTTATTTAAGCAACAAATAGACACTGACCATCTCTCACCCTCTTTATTCTACATAGATGAGGACTAACCTCTAATCATAACACTCCTAAGATGATTATACACCTCAGGAAGGGTTTACAAGGTCCTCTTAAATAGGAAATGATTCTTAATAGATTTGAGTTTGGGATGAAGGTGTGACAGAAAACAATGTTTCCTTCCGTGTTTTCATCTCCTTTGGTTTAGTAGGCACCAACAACAAACCTACTTAACTCTTAAGACATTGTGAACATTAGTAAACATATTCTAAATACATTAATCTCCCTGAGTGATTTTGAATAACTTCTACACCTCATTAACCCTAAATTTGTAGAGAAATAGAGGAATGAATGATTTTCCTTAATAATACTATCGAAGATTACAATCTCATTATATACAACTCACCCGTAGCTTAATTAAGGTATAAAATCTAAGAATAGCAACAACGCTAATTAACGCTAATTATATCAATTAAATATTTTAATCTAATTATACAATCAATTAAATCAAATATAATTATTTGACAATTCATTCAAATTCTCTCCCTCAAGTTGGTACATAGATATCGCACATATCCAACTTGGACAAAGATGTATGAAATGAAATACCAAAAACTCCATGAGTTATGATATTGGCAAGTTGATCTGTATGCTTAATATAGGAAACATCCATCCGTCCAGAATTAAGATTATCTTTGATGTAATTATGGTCAAGCTCAATGTGTTTCGTCCGATCATGTGGGCTAGATTATTAGCAATTTCAATAGCAGCAGTATTGTCACAAAAAAGCATCATGGGATTCTTGGGTTCATAACTAAGATCACGCAGAAGAATCCGTAACCATGTAAGCTCTTTAGTGGAATGATGAAGGGCTTCATATTCTGTTTCGGTATTGGATAATGAAACCACATTCTGTTTTTTGCTTCTCCAAGTCATTAAATTGCCACCAACATATGACATGTATCTAGAAGAAGACTTTCTGTCCAATTTGGACCCAGCAAAGTCTGAATCGGTATAGCTTATAATGTCGAGGTGTCCATGCTTAGAAAAAAGAATAACTTTTCCTAGAGAAGACTTTAAATATGCAAGAATATGGTTTACAACGTCCATATATGTCGATCATTCGGATTATGCATGAATTGAGTAACAACACTAATTACATATGAAATATCAGGTCTAATGTGAGTCAGATAGATTAATTTTCCTACCAACTTTTGATATCTCTCCTTATTTGTTGGAACTTGATTAGTATAGATGGATATACCATGATTCACCTCAATAAAAGTATTATCCGGTGCACAAGCCGAATTTCAGTCTCAACAAGGAGGTCTAGAATATATTTCCGTTGAGATAGAAAGATTCCTTGCTTGGAACGGGATACTTCAATTCCAAGGAAGTATTCCAAGGCTTCCAAATCTTTCATTTCAAATTCTGTCCTCAAATAACAACGAAGTTTCTCTATCTCTGTTGGATTATTGCCTATAACAATCATGTCATCAACATAAACGAGAAGTAAAGTGATATTATCACTCCTCCGTTTATAAAAAAGATTATGGTCAGTCAAAGCTTGTTTGAAACCATATGCTTACATTGAGTGGCTTAATCAACCAAATCAGGCTCTAAGGGATTGTTTCAAACCATATAATGTCTTTTTCAATTTGCATACCTTTGCTTCTGTTGGTGTAAAACTAGGAGGATGATCCATATACACCTCTTTCATCAAATCATCATGGAGAAAGGCATTCTTAACATCAAATTGGCATAACAACCAATCAAGGTTGGCTGCAAGAAAATAATAACTCTGCCATGTGTTTGAGTGTATCCTTTGGCAGCTAATCTAACTTTGTATCTTTCAAGTTTTAACTCTCCCATTTGACTTATACTTCACTGTAAACATCCATTTGCATTCTATTATCTTCTTATCTAGGGATAACTCAAAGTGGAGTTCTTCTCAAGGGCATTCATTTCCTTTATCATAGTAGACTTTCATTTTGGGTCACTAAGAGCTTCCTGAGAATGAGTAGGAACAGGTACAAAAGATAATTGAAGAGCAAAAGTCATGTGAGATTTGGACAAACGAAGATAAGAAATAAAGTCAGAAATAGGATAGGCAACATTAGAAGATGATTTTGAAAATCCCAATCTATCTAGTTCTTTATCGTCACGAAGAGGATACCTTCGGCTTGCAGGATTGTCTAAACCTGTAGGATCAGAAGATAAGACATAATTTGAATTTGATACTATAGGTGAAGAGTTAAGTACCTCAATTGGAATTTGTGCTGCATGATCAATCTCAGGAGAATCTTCTGATGGCATGATAGTGTCATTGAGAGGAGGATCAAACTTGAGAGTAGCATTTCGTCTGGTATAATATTTCTCAAACATCCAAGCTGGCCTCTTATTGTTACTTAATTCAATTTCTACTGGATTAGGAGAAGACTACCTCTCACCTAAACTAGGAGCTAAGGACTCCCCCTTACCACCTATACTAGTAGAATCTTCCATTCTCCCTTAAAATTTACACCTTCTTTTCATCCAACCATAGTTCCTCTTCCTTACTATGAAGCTCCACCTGAAGAGGAGCAATAGAGATATTGCTAAAAAAAGGATACTTGCTCACAAAATTGAACATCCATAGATATATAGTATTTTCCCATAGGAAGATAAAACATTTATAGGCCTTCTGAGAATTGGAGAATAACCCAAAAACACACACTTAAGAGCACGGGAGTCAAGTTTATCTCAGTGGAGTTGGTACACATGAATAAAAGCATTTTAAAAGTTGAAGGGATGTTGTGGAATCGAGATAACACCTTCAAAGGGGTTTGATAATCAATGAGGCGAGCAGACATTCGATTGATAAGATAAACAACAGTCATGATGACATCTGCCCAAAAATGTTTACAAACTTTTATAGTGAAGCATAAAGCTCGAGCTACCTTAAGGAGATGTTGGTTTTTACGTTCTGCTACACTATTTTGTTGACGGGTGTGGACACATGTGGTCTAATGAAGGACACCATGTCGTTTAAAGAAGTCAGCCAAATGATGATTTACAAACTCACGATTGTTGTCAGAATGAAACACTTGAACTAGGATATGAAACTAAGTAACAATTATTTGATAGAATTGACAAATGACATGAACAATATCACTTTTAGATTTCAGCAAATATATCTAGCTTATCCTACTACAATCATCAATAAAAGACACAAAATATCTATTTCCTGAAGTAGGAGTAAAAAATGGACACCAAACATTAGTGTGGACACAAGAGAAAGGGGTAAGACTTATTAGCACTGATTTTAAATGGAACACAATAATTTTTAGCATAAATACATTGTTCACATTTTAAACTAGAGGTAGAGATATTTTTAAATACGGAAGGAAATAATTGTTCTAGATTGATAAAAGAAGAATGGCCTAAACGATAATGCCATAAAAGTATTTTTTTTTGTAATTAAGTGTCTCATGCCTTGGAATCCTTGACTAGGCGCAGAGGTTAATGTTCTTGATTCCTCACAATAGTACAAACCTTCCCTCCCTTTACTAATGTCAATCGTCTTCTTCGTGAAATTGTCCTGAAACACACAGTGAGTAAAATAAGAAGTTACAGAACAATTAAGATGTTTGATAATTTGGCCAATGGAAACAAGGTTATTAGAGAGATTAGGAGCAAGTAAAATAGATGACAAAAAAAGTGTATGTGAAAGGGAGACAGTCCAGTCCCAGTAATTGGCATGGGAGTTCCATTAACAACTTAAACAGATTTAACCGACATGGATTCAAGAGAAGTAATTAGAGAGAAATTACTAGTCATATGATCAGTAGCCCTAGAATCAATAACCCAAGGATTATCAGTAGAGGAAAGTAAAGCCAATTGAGAGGCACCCTCATGGAACATGCGAGTCACATGAGAAGCAGAGGATACATCCATTAAATCTGTTAATTTCGCCACATAGGTGAATGTCGACCCAAAGAAGTTACATACACCAAAAAGGCTTCAAACCAAGATGTGGACACGTGTCACTGTGAACACCAGAAGCTAAAATGCACGCTTGCTGACTACAGAAGCCAAATAACACCAACAACGTTGGGTCTAGCAATGACAGGCGGCAGTAGGAGGCAACAGACTGCAGTAGCAGCGTCCGGTGACAACAAGCGGCAGAGATGGCAAAGTCTGGCGACGACGACGATGGTGGCACTGGCTGATAGAGATGGCACCAGTAGGGAGACGTGCACATGATCGCTACCTCTGCTGATAGCGCGTCAATCGGTGATGTAGGACGGTGCCAACTATGATGGATGATGGCATTGAAGGCGGCGATGGACGATGGCGTCGATGATGGACAACCGTGATAGAGCTTGACCCGACAGAGATTGACTTGACAGACAGAAACGAAGACGCTTTGCTCGAACAGTAACAACGATGCAATAGGTGGCAACGAGAGGTGGCACGACAAGTGATGGCGGCGCATCAGGTAGTAGATGGCTAGAGAAGAAAGCAACATCTACACAAGGAAGAGCTAAGGCTCTTGAAGTGGTGACGACGGCAACTTCTAATTAGGGTTAGATTGGGGCAAAAAAGTTTTGCTCTAATACCAAGTAGAGAAATAGAAGAATAAATGATTTTCCTTAATAATAATATTGAAGATTACAACCTCATTATATATAATTCACCCATAGCCTAATTTAGTTATAAAATCTAATAATAACAACAACACTAATTACATCAATCAAATATTTTAATTTAATTACCTAATAAATCAAATCAAATATAATTATTTGACAACTCATTCCAATGTTTGAATAGTGTGACTACTTGATTCCATGCTTCATGTGAAGAACATTTAACCACCATTAATTGCATCCTCAGATCCATGTAGTTGAGGGGAAGACCAAAGTAGTGTACCAACTAGTGTAGCTAGGATTACACCAAATCGGATAGTTTCTACCCCAAAATTGTCATTGGTGTTTGAATAGACGGCGACTAGTTGATTCCATGCTTCATGTGATGAACATTTAGCCACCATTAATTTCACCTTTTGGTCCATGGCGTTGAGGGAAAGACCAAAGTTGTGCTTCTCTTTTATATGAACAAAGAAACATATTTTTTCATTGATATAAATACATGATTAGATATTTATACAAAAAGAGAGTTATTTATGGTAATATAGATATTAGGGTATCAATCCTAATTATACTGTATCTCACAATATCCTATTAATTATATAATATTTTTCTAATTACAGTAACACTCCCTTTCAAGTTAGAGTATAAATGTTAATCATGTTCAACTTGTTACAAAGATAAGCAACTCAAATATCGTTTAAACCTTTGGTAAAAATATTTCCTAATTGTTCTTTATTTTTCACATATCCTGTGAAAATCAATATAAGCTGAATTTTCTCACAAACAAAATGATAATTAATTTTAATATGCTTGGTTCTCTTATGAAACACATGATTAGAGGCAATATGAAGTGCATCCTGATTATCAATCATAATTTACTATGCAAAAGATTTAATATCAACTTCTTTTAAGAGATGAAATATCTACGTTATCTCACATGCAGATTGTCATGGTCCTCTATTCTGATTTAGCATTGGATTGTGATATAATATTCTATTTCTTATTCTTTCACGAGACCAAATTTCCTTCAACAAAGACACAATAACCTGTTGTGGATTTTCTATTCACTGTGTTACCTGCCCTGATTTGCATTTGAAAAACATTTAATTCGAGTGTGTTCATGATTTGTGTACAAGACACCACATCTAAGTGCTCTTTTTAAGTAACATAAACTCTACTTATCAAAAAAAAAAAAAAGTTATATAAGATCCAATGCTGCCGAATGATGAACTATTGGGGATGACATGAATTGATTGATAACACTGACAGAATAAGCAATATATGGATGCGTGACGATAAGATAGTTTAATTTTTCAACCAACTTTCGATATTTTTCATGGTCAATAAATGGTTCCTATCTCTTGTGAGATGCGTGTTTGAAGCTTTAGGAGTACTACAAGGCTTACTTTCAATTTTCTTGTCTTAGTTAATAAATCATGGACAAATTTCCCTTGAGAGAGAAAGATACTTTGTCTACTACGTGTAACTTTAACACTTAGTTAATTATTTATTCAATACTTTGAAATTGAGTACAAAGAGGGGGGGGGGGGGGGGGGGGGGGGGGGGGGGGGGGGGGGGGGGGGGGGGGTGGGGGGGGGGGGGGGGGGGGGGGGGGGGGGGGGGGGGGGGGGGGGGGGGGGGGGGGGGGGGGGGGGGGGGGGGGGGGGGGGGGGGGGGGGGGGGGGGGGGGGGGGGGGGGGGGGGGGGGGGGGGGGGGGGGGGGGGGGGGGGGGGGGGGGGGGGTTTTTTTTTAATAAAAAAAAAAAAAAAAAAAAAAAAAAAAATTTTTTTTTTTTGGGGTTTTGGTGGGTTTGGTTGGGGCGGGGTGGGGGGGGGGGGGGGGGGGGGGGGGGGGGGGGGGGGTGTGTGGGGGGGGGGTGGGGGGGGGGGGGGGGGGGGGGGGCGGGCGGCGTCCGCGCGGGGGGGGGGGGGGGGGGGGGGGGGGGGGGGGGGTGGTGGGGTGGGCTGTCGCGCGGGGCGGCGCGGGCCCGCCGCCGCCCCCGGCCCCCCCCCCCCGGGGCGTGGGGGCCCCCCCCCGGCCCCCCCCTCCCCCCCTTCCTGGGTGGTTTTTTTTTTTTTTCTCCCCCCTTTTTTTTTTTTTTTTCTTTTTTATTTTTGGTATGTGAGATTTTTTTTAGTTTTTTTTTTAACTTGTTTTTATTAATAACATTAATGTTAATTAATTATTTATTGAATATTTGAAATTGATTACAAAGACTTAATTTTGTTTTTGAGTGAGACTTGATTTATATTTTTAGTTTGATTTTATAAAGTGTAAGACTATTATGATTGTAATATATTTCTATTAAAGTTGTGGAGAAATTTAAGTTATTTTAGTATGATAATATTTCCAGCATAAAATTATTATGTAAGGTTGAAGCGCCTGCCTCGACCGTACTGAGGCACCCGTATATCCGTACAGCCTTCGGCCGTACCATTCCCGCCTCACGTATTTTTGAACCTTGCCAGTAATAACAATATTATCTACGTATACAACTAAAAGGATGAGACTATTATTTGATTACTTAATTATACTCTATGTTTCAATAATCTGACTAAATTTGTCAAACCAAGCACGGGAATTCTATTTCAAGCCATATAAAGATTTTCAACGACAAAAAAGACTCCTTGGAATTCCCTATATACTCTTTCGTGGAGATTGCTACGAAGAAAAGCATTTTTGATATCCAGTTAATGCAAAGGCCTATGGTGAGTAATTGCTAGAGAAATAAACAAGCGAACATAGGTTAATTTAACAATAGGAAAAAAAAGTATTAGAATTGTTCACACGATAGGTTTAAGCATAGCCCATAGCCACAAGACGAGTCTTCAAGCAGACAATGGATCCATCTAGATTGACTTTATTTATGAACACCCACATGCGTTTCTTGAAAGGTAAATCAACAAGTTCCAAGTATCATTTTCATCTAAATTCTTCATTTTGGCAAGCATTGCTTGGTGCTAACTAGGGGAGAGAGGGCTTCACGAATAGTTTGGGAACATTGGTAGAATTAAGAGAGGCAACAAAAAAACAAGAAGAAGAAGACAAACAATTATAAGTGATATAAACAAATAAACTGAAATCCCCATTGATATGTTTCACACAATAATATAATATGACTACATATTTATACAGAAGAAAACAACTATCTATGGTGATGTATAATTAGGATATCAATCCTAATTATATCATATCCACTAATTTCCACTAATTACCCCACTAAATATTTTAATCTCACTAATTCCTTTTCTAATTACAGTAACACTCTCCCTCAAGTATGTTAATTAAGCTTAACTTATTACAAAAATAAGCAACTTGAACCCTGTTTAGAGCTTTCGTGAATATATCGCCTAATTGTTCTCCGGTCTTCACATATCCTATGGAAATTAATCCAAGATGAATTTTCTCGCATATGAAGTTCCAATTATTTTCAATATGCTTAGTTTGCTCATGAAACAAAAGATTTGTGGCAATTTGAAGTGCGACTTGATTATCACATCACAATTTAGCTGGTACTAAGGTTGAAGACCAACTTCATTTAAAAGATGAAATATTCACATTATCGCACACGCAGACTACGCCATTATCCTATATTCTGACTCAACACTACACCATGATACAACATTTTGTTTGTTACTTTTTCACAAGATCAAATTTCTTCCAATAAAGACACAATAACCTGTGATAGATCTTTTATCCATTTGACAATCTTCCCAATTTACATCTGAGAAATGTTTAATCTGAGTGTCCATGATTTGTGTTCAAGAGATCACATCCAAGTGCTCCTTTTAAGTAACACAAAATAAGCTCCAATTACACGAGAAAGGAAAGGAATTAGATTGTATTCTTTTTTCATGTTTGGTACAAAAATAGAGAAGGAATTAAGATTTCTGTGGGAATCTTATACCCCCACATATGGGAAAATTGATTTCTCACACTCTCTGGTTTACTAAGATTCCCTTGCATAAGGGAACTTTTTTATTTTTATACCCCTATTTTTTATATATATTTATTTTTCTCTCTTTTTCTCTCCCGACCCCCTCTCCCCGTCGCCCAGCCCCCTATCCTCACCCCTTGCACTCCTCTCCCCCTCGCCCCGTCTCCCCTCCCCGTCGTCTTACCCCCCTCCTCGTCCCCTTTCCCCGCTTCCCCTCCCTATCGCCCTGCCTCCCCTCCCTGCTCCTGTCGGCCAGATCTGTTTAATAAATTTTAATAATAATAAGGATATTTTACTAATTTATCTAATATATTACTTTGTCCACAATTGCATACCAAACACAGTAAATATAATGAACCATTCCATTCAGATTCATGCAGCAATTATATTTCCATGTTGATTCTATTTCTTTCATTTTGATTCCCGCGTACCAAACATGTTATTAGGGATGACATGAATTGACTAACAATACTAACAGAATAGGCAATGTCTATACGAGTTACGATAAGATAAAACTTTCCAACCAACCTTCGAAATCTATCAGGATTGTCAAATGGTGTCCCATCTCTTATGAGATGCATATTTGGAATCATTGGTGCATTATAAGGCTTCACTCTCAATTTTTTTGCCTCAGTTAATAAATCAAGGACATATTTCTTCTGAGAGAGAAAGATACCGCGTCTAGTCTTTGTAATTTTAACACTTAAGAAATACTTGAGTAATCCCAAGTCCTTCGTGGGAAATTAAGTATAAAGAAAGAACTTAAAAGATAAAATGCTCAAAGTATTACTGCCAGTAATAATAATATCATCTATATATATAACAAGGATGAGATCATTGGTTGATTGCTTATAGAATACTGAATGGTCAGTCTAGCTCTTAATCATGCCTCATGTTTTAATAGCTTGACTAAACTTGCCAAACCAAGCATGAGGACTCGATGTTTCAAACCATATACAGATTTTTGAAGAAAACAAACACACCCAAACTTCCCTTGAGCAACAAAACTGGGAGGTTGCTCCATATACACCTCTTTGCAGAGATCATCATGAAGAAAAATATTTTTAATATTTAGTTGATGCAAAGGCCATTGGTGAGTAGCGACTATATAAATAAACATGTGAACAAAGGTTATTTTGGCAACAGGAGAAAAAGTATCAAAATAGTCCACATTATATGTTTATTTATAGCCCTTAGCAACAAGACAGACCTTTAACCGAGCAATAGACCCATCATGATTCACTTTAACTACAAATACCCACTTGCAGGCAATAACCCGTTTCCTTGAAAGTAAATGTACTAAGTTTCAAGTACCATTTTCATCTAAGCTTGTATTTTATCGGGCATTGCTTGGAGCCAACCAGGATAAAAGTGGGCTTCGTGAATAGTTTTGGGCACACTAGTAGAATCGAGAGAGGCAACAAAAGAACGAGAAGAATAAGATAAACAATTGTAAGAAACAAAATTTTGTATCACGGTCTAGTGCTGAGTTAGAATATAGGGCCATAACGCAGTCTGTGTGTGAGATAATATGAATATTTCATCTCTTAAATGAAGTTGGTCTTCAACCTTCAGTACCAGCTAAATTGTGGTGTGATAATCAAATTGCACTTCATAGTGCCTCAAATTCTGTGTTTTATGAGCGAACTAAGCATATTAAAAATGATATCAATGAGGATTTTAGTTTATTTGTTTATATCATGGTATCAAAGCCTCTGTTGTTGGCGACACCTCTGTTGTTCGTGTTAAAATAAAACTATTTCTTTCGATCGTAGTCTTTATTCTCGTTGACTTTCTATCCTTCGACGATTTTTATGCCTTGTGTCGATGACGCCAACCCCGATGTCCCTGCCTGATGCCAACCACGACGTCCTTGCCCAATGCTGACCACGACGTCTCTGTCCAATGCTATCTTCGACAACTCCGGCCTCAACTCCTCTGCTTGACGTCTTTGAAAGGTATAAAATTATCCTAGCTGCTATCCCACAGATACAGTATAGCAAGAAAGATAAAATAATTAAACAATAATTATCTAATTTATTATAATTTTTAAATTAACTTTGGTGATGGAACTAATGATTAGAGGTATTACAATGACTTCGCATCTTAGGTATTGGGTTTGGATGTTTGATGTTTGTGATAAGTCTTTTATTGAATATGCCTTATATGAATTATGCACCTTTTTATGGTTAAAAATCAATTCTCTAATATGTTTTACTTCTCGATATGGCCACATGTCACCCTAGCTTGGGTGACGGTTGACCCTTTAGGATTGGGAGTCGTTGAGCCTCAAACTAGCTCCTCACTAGCTCTAAGTCAGTTTTTTAGGTGTGACTTAAGTTCTTACAATTTAAGCTTACCCTAGTTAGGTTGTGCAATATTTCCATCTAATTATTTTACTTTTCGGTTATTCATAATTAATCCTAAGGTCATGAATTAAGCGATCAATGTTAATCTAAGCACTAAGCAATCACGCTTTCAATTAACCCATAAGAATTCATATAAAGAAATAAATAAGAAATAATCAACACAATAAATCAAACACCAATTTATATAAATAAATATTGTACAAAACAATTACAAGAGCAAGGTTAGAGTTTAAGGTTACAAAGAGATAGTGAACAAAACCAAATCCAAGACAAACCTAGTGTGTCACTCCAGGAACTATGCCTTTCTCTTTAGTGTTGTATTCTCTTCCTTACTCCTAGAATTCAAAGCTTGGACACATGAACCATAGACAACCCTTGCATTTTCTCTCTCTTACTGCTCTCTCACCATGATCCTCTCCAAGATACGTGCATGGTGTAGGAGGCCAAAATTCGCACAATTTACTCCTCCGTGAGATATGAAAGTTTAGGAGGCTGAAAATGTGTCCTAATGAACTCTAGCAATCCTTATATAGGGTTGCCATTCTTCTTCTTCTTTTGCTAGGGCCAGAAATACCTAATTGCCCCTCCACAATATATATTTACACTAAAAATAGGCTTCAAGGCAAAACTAGATCAAAGGATTGAAGATTGGACGTGCGCTAAAGTATTACTCGACGCTAAGGCTCGAGCAGAGAATGTTGAGTAGGCCTTTGCTCATCTCTCTAGAATGTTGCTCGAGCTCATACTCAAGGCCTGTTTGAAGTTTTCCTCCTATGCTTGATGCTTCTAGTGTCGAGCAAGGCTCCAAAACTATTCAGCTTCCCTAATATTCTACCGTATCTCTAAAAAATTACTATAAAATACTGTAAAGTAATGTAAAATCTTTAAAAACACTACAAACAGCTGTTAAGGCATAAAAATAGAAATTTAAGCATAAATGCGATAAAAACACATAAACATATCAAAATATGCTCCAAAACAACTACTAATTAGGGGTCACCTAACAACTAATTAATTAAAAAGTGTGGTGAAAACATATATAATTGGAAAGAATCTTCAATTAATTAGTTGTCATATATTTATAATTATGTGAGTATATATGTAGTTTTTAAATAGGATTATTTTCTAATCTAAGTCTACTAATTGTGTATATATGTGTATGTAATCTCTCATCTTTCAATAAGAATAATAAGAAAGATTTATTTCTATCTTATTTTACAACTGATGGCAATCCTAATTATACAATTTCTCATAATATCCACTAATTATCCCACTAATTATACAATATCTCTATAGTAACACTCTTCAATGTACCAATTAGTGTAGTTAGGATTGAAGATGATGGAGAATCATAGAGATCCCTCTCCTTCCCCATACTTGGTAGCATGACAAGAATAGTCTTGCACCAAATGTCATAGTTTTTGAGCATTGACGAATGGTACTGTTCTTAATCCTTCAATCATTGGTCTCTCCTTTGAAATGTCACCCTCTTCCTTTTTCGGAGCCACTTAAATGGAGGCGTTATGTGGTCTCTAGATGCCTAATCCTAGATAATAGGAGAAGATCAAGAAACCCTACACTGGGTAGGTAGCAGGGAAACAGATTATAGTGTTGTCCTATAATCTGAGAAGATCAAGAGGCCCTACACTGAGAAGATCAAGAGTCCCTTGAAACAGATTGAGATAAGTGGCTTAAAAGGCATAGTGTTGTCCAACAATGTGAGAAAGATGAGAAAGAAGAAAAGAAAGGAAGGAGAAGGCTGATCAAGTCATCTCTAATACCATGTAAAAGATGCGGTTAGAGCGAGATGAGGAAAAAAGCATGTCTCCCTAAGGTTGATCTGCTACTTTTATTATAGAGTTGATACATTACACATAGGAAAGAAAAGAAGGAAATAATTTTCCATTGCAACTGTTGCTTCTCAGTCAATGGTGGCTGCTCTATATGTAGAAGTTGCATACACAGTTGTTAAAGGCATGCTTAGGGCGTGCCTAGGCACAAAACTCAGGTGGGCGCAAGGTTTGCACCATGTTTTCTCGCAAGTGAGACGTCTTCCGTGAAGCGCAACTTAAGCGTGCCTTTTGGTGCTTATTCCCTAGGCTCAAAGCACCAAGAAAGCGCTCTTTGAGGAATGGAGACATATTCGGCTGTAAACATAGAACAAAAGAAGAAAAAAACCAAAAAGAAATAGAGAATTGACAATCGTGAATGCAAAGGAATGACGAACACGACGGATCCTAGTCTCGACAACAGTGAACTTGAAGCCTCCAGGTTTGTAGTCTTCACTGATCTTCTTTACTATTTCTTCTTCTCTCTTTTCTGTTTTCTCATGTCTCTTCTCGCTTTTCTGGTTTCTCTTCTCTGCCAAGTCTGTCGTCTTTTATCTTTAGGTCGTTTGCGCTCGTCTTCTATCTATGAGTCATTTGTGTTCGTCTTCTATGTCTGGGTCGTTTGTGCTCATCTTCTATCTATGGGTTGTTTGTGCTCATCTTCTATCTCTGGGTTGTTCACATTCTTCTGCCATGTTCATATATCTAGTCCTGCAAGCTAGAAGCTTGTACTAGACTTTTTTTTTTTGTCTTTTCCCTAGGGTCGTAGTGTGTAAGGTTTTATTTACCGATTAAATAGGTATATTATTATTTAAGAATCTAAGATGTCTCTTACTTTTTTTAAGCTAAAGTTATTAAATATTTATAATCCATGATGATTGAATTTATCATTTAAAATTTTATGTTTCAAACTTTAAGTTGTAATAATTTTACTTTTGAATAGTTTGCTATAATTAAGAATATTCACTTATTTATGTTTAAATTATTTTATTTATTTTCTTAGTATAATTTTAGAATTTCTTTTCTAAAAAGGAGCATCTCGCTTCATGTGCTTATTTTATTTTATTTTATTGTGCCTTGCACCTAGGCAAGGCATGGCCTTTGCGCCTTGAGTGTGTGTTGCACCTGAAATAACAATGTGCCTACTCCGATGTGTGTATTTGACTGCTCAGCTACTGGCGATTGTTCTATCTAGAGTGACTGCTCTAGAAGAACAATCATTTTTCCCTTTATGTCAGTACTTTGTCTATGAAGAATAACATCAAAATGTGTGTTTTTGTGGTGTTTATGTATTTATTTTATTACATTGTTCAATTCTGAGAAGTGTGTGCCATATTTGATTTTATTACTTTCT
The DNA here is from genome assembly GCA_023512835.1 of Taxillus chinensis. Classification (NCBI taxonomy): domain Eukaryota; kingdom Viridiplantae; phylum Streptophyta; class Magnoliopsida; order Santalales; family Loranthaceae; genus Taxillus; species Taxillus chinensis. The sequence continues at coordinate 58,307,533 of CM042088.1, read as the reverse complement.
CTTCGCTGCAGGGAGGAGTTCAAACATAACCATGAAGAATGGATTAATTCAGTGAAACCTCGTCTGGACCCTATTATCTTGGCAAATATGCATGAAATAGTTGAGATGGCAGACAAAGAGATAGAAATATGCAAATCAATTAAAAATGAAATCCATACAGCTCTCAGTTCTCTTATAAGGGTATTAGTTCTGAGTGTATGACTAGATTTATTTGCACATGATCCTTATTTCATCATAATAAAATTTGAATTTTTTTGTCTGATTATATATCTATTATGCACACTGCACTTTCCATTTAAATGAATAATATCCCTAGGTAAGTTTCACAGCCTGCTGATACGTATAACAATGGAGTATGCCAAATTTACTTCCTTCGTTTTTTTTTAATTTTAATTTATTTATTTTTTTCAAATTTACTATGTGTATATATATATATATACTGTGTGTTTACATATCCCTATTGGTAAAACAGTTTTTTTTCCTAGCATGTCCCCAAGGCTTCTATGGTCCTGGGCTCGTTTAGCCTTTCGTGGATGATACCTTCGTCTCTTAGAGCATTGTTTATAGGGCATTGTTTATGTATTGGCTAGGGGGTGTAGGGCGGTATTCGTTGGTATAGGGCAATGATCATTGCCTTTTGTGAAGACTTTGGCAAGAGTGGAATGCATGTATGTTTGATGATCGAAAGAGGCCTACTACTGAGTTTTCTCTTCTTCTTTTTTTTAATGTTGTTTGGGGGAATGAATGTTTGTTTCGGGCGTGTATTGTTTTTCTTCCATTTGTGATGTTAATGGTTGTTCTTTTTGCGCTAGTTATTGTATTTCTGCTCTTTACACATTCTTTGTGTGTGATCTTTTTCTAATAAAATTTGTCTTACAAAACGATTCTATATTGTGGTGTGGCTGCATGTCTTTGATTTTGTTTGCGCACATTGTCAATTATGATTTCCTACAGAAATCCTCTTAGTTGGTTCCAGAACCATTTTTACAGTGGCAAAAACTTTTCAGCCTTGTATCAGTCTTCTATTTTCTTTTCTTTTTCCTTTTCATCATTATTTCCTGGATGAATAATTTAAAAACATGACATTTGACCTAAGCCTTCTGTCAAGATATTACAACTCCTTGAACTGAAGGCTGGATGTTTTTACCACTGGCAGAAGTAATTTAGATTATATGACTGCAAATAATCAGTGCCCTTCAATTATGCATGACTACAACGTGGTGGATTCCTTAAGGAATAAGGACCAAAAGCAATACAGCATTTGTACTGCCTGTATTCCGTCCATTGAGTTGTTATTTGTTTTGTTTTCTTGTTTCTTTCCACATTCCTTTAGATGCTTCATATTCCAATTCACTTGCATTATCATCCTTCGCAAGTTAACATTTTGTGAGTTTTCATGGAAACACGTGCAATCTTGTTAGTGTCCTTTCAATTTGTTTTATCCCAAATGCTGATTGTTTTACTCTTTGTTGTGTTCATTAGTGTCCTTTCACTTGGTTGCTTGGTTTTATCCAGAATGCTGATTTGTTTCACTCTTTGTTGTTTTGTTCAGGACGATGGGATTTTGGTGATCCCTACTGTTGTTGACCCTCCACCGAAACTTGGTGGAAAAGAAATTTCATCGGAGGAGTACAGAAGCCGTGCATTTAGCCTGTTGGGTATTGCCAGCATGTCAGGTTGCTGTCAGGTAAAGATTTTCGTCCTTTGTTTGTACAACATGTTGATTTCAGTACTTGATTTTGATAATTTATTTTCCTTTTAAGAATTCCTGCGATTGTATTTTTTCATTTCTATTGCCATCATATTTCAGGTGACTATTCCTCTGGGATTTCATGAGAAGTGTCCAGTTTCTGTGTCCTTCATGGCAAAACGTGGGAGTGACCGATTTTTATTAGATACAGTGCAGACCATGTATAAAACACTGACAGAGCTTGCAGATTTAGCTGCAACATCCACTTTGTCTCGGAATGCTAACAGCAAAGAACATTTGGCTGAGATTGCTAAAGAAAAGGTTTAACTATTTTATATCTATTAAATCTTATATTACATTGTGTAATACTCTTATAATAAGTAGTCTTTATTATGGTATATATGGATGATATAATTGTGACGGGAAACGATAACAAGGAGCAGAAACTCTTGAGTCATTATTTGGTCAAGGTGTTTGACATTAAAACACTAGGGAGGCTAGAGTTTTTTTTTTTCGAATTGAAGTAGCTCACTCTAAGCATGACATATTTATATCACAACAGAAGTATATTATAGATCTTATAGAAATTAGTAAGACAACCTACAAATCATCTAGTACTCGACTAGATCCAAATCTAAGGATTGGGCTATTTGATAAGGATGCTACAATCGACTGAAAAATATATCAATGCTTGGTCGCAAAACTCATTTACCTTTCTCACACTCACTCAGCCCAGCATAGTTTATGTAGTGAGTATTATTAACCGGTTTATGCATAACCCAACGAAAGTTCACTTGCAGGTAGTTTATCGGATGTTACAATATTTTAAAGCAACTATAGGAAAGGGGATCATGTTTAAACATATTGGAGGTTTGGTTATCATGGCCTATACAAATGCCGATTATGCAAGATTAATTGTAGACAGAAGGTCAACATCTGGGTACTGTACCCTTCTCGGTTGAAATTTAGTAACTTGGGTAAGTAAAAAGCAAAATATAGTAGTAAAATTTAGGCAATGGCTCATGGTGTGTATTAATTACTTTGGATAAAAAAATATCTTAGATGATTTGAAGATTCAGAAAAAGATTTAATAAGGTCGTATTGTGATAATAAATCTATTATCAATATAGCTCACGACCTAGTACAACTCAATTGAACAAAGCACATTAAAATCAATAGATACTTTATTAAGGAGAAGTTGGATAATGACTTTATCTGCACACCTTATGTGTCTACCCATCGTCAGATGACTGATATTCTCACTGAAAAATTAAGTAGTCTAGTGTTTTTAAACGTCCTATTCAAGTAGGGACTAAAAAGTACCGATTCGCCAATTTAAGGAGTGTTGGATGTTAATTCAAATTCATTAATATGGACCAGAAAGTTTAAATTGTAGTTATTACAATAATTTTTTAATGCCATCACATTGTATTTATTAATTGTATTTATGATATCTAAATATTAATTGTTATAAAACTCTTAATTTCCTAGGTATTAATTATTTTATGACTTTTTAGTTTCTTAGGTATTAATTGTTATAAGACTCTTTACTTTTTTAGGTTTTAATTGTTGTAAGACCAAGAATTGGACTACAGTATACATGTGTACATTCATTATGTTAGCAAGTGAATGAAACATTCCTATTTCTTATGGTTTTATTCGCCCAGCTGGCTTCATGTTTTTATGGAAGATATCAGCAGACACTGTCAAATGATTCAGTGTAGATTCACGGTTGGTATCAACAAACTAAAATTAAAATCTGGAATGTCAATTAAAAGGTAAAAATTTAAATGATTAAGTTTTCTTGATCCTCTTGATCCAAAATTCAAATCACTTATTGAATGTCAATTAAAAGGTAAAATTATAACTACAATTTATTTTTGAACTAGATTTAAGAGGCCTGATTTACTTCTCTCGTAAAAGACAATGGCTGCAGTGGCAGTAATTTTAGTTTTGCACATTAAACACATCAAAACAATGTCACTGTAGAGGGAAATTCTGAATCAATTTTCTTTTATTGGTTTCTAGTAAATAATTATGTACAATGTCACAAAATAATAGCATTGACCATACGTAAATGTTGACCCATTTTGGTTTGTTAGTAATTGAGTAGGCAATGTTAATTGTACTCATGACAGAATGGGAACAACTCTTAAAGGTAGTTTAGAAGTTAAAGGTAGTTTGGAAAATAGATAAATTTTAAAGTAAAACTCTTATTTTTTAGCAGTTTCTAATTTCTTTAAGTTTAAACCAAAAACTTTGTTCTATTCCGAACTAGAATGGTGGATTAAAATATCATTTGATATTGTGAACCCCAACATAAGTTATAGATTTTTTTTTCTTTGAAACTTTAAAACTTGTTTGTGTCGTTAATTTAACTGTGAAAATGACCTCTTAATTACTGAGTAGATGCTATTGTAAATCAATGGGTTTTAATGCTTTAATAAATTTATGGACTGTAGTTTTTGAGAATGATGTGCTTCGCCAATATAGTTTTGCTGATATCTTCCTAATTGATGCTCCCCTGTTTCATACATATCCATAAACATTTGTAGGATGGACAGAATTACTGTACACTCATGCCCATTATTTGTGCATGCATAATTGTTTTAACTGTGCTATTTTTGTTGATTAAATAATAGACCTTCCCATTTCTCAATTTGTCATTCTTTTTTCTTCCTTTTTTTCATAACTTAAGGGATCTTCAGGAGTAGTTTTTCACCTGTGTTACTGCATTGAATTTAGCTAAAAGCTGATTTTGCTTTATGTCCTTCATTGTTTTCAACAGGAATAAATAATAAATATTCCTTTTGTCTTTGCACCATATTTTGGACACAGTTTGTTGGTTAGGTTATCTTTCATGCTTATAAAACTGAGAATCTGTCATCCTATGGTTCAGCATTCAGCACTTTGTTAAAAATGTTTTCCAAATCCTATTTATAGCAAGACATCATGTTAGATCCGCTGGAGACATAAGGAATCAGAAGCTTTTGTGGAAAACCATAGGCTAAATCTTTTGGTTTTGATGCCATATTGAAAATGTGATAGATATTGACTGAAAGGAAGCTTGAGAGAATCCTTGGAGATTTATCTATTCTATGTTATATTAAGATTGCAATAAGTGGCTATATATAAAGGTTTATAAAGATATTACATTAAAGGAAGAAGATATGGATCTTTTGTACGTCCTACTGATTCCTAATACATTAATTTCTTTCTCCTTACTACTTGGAGAAGGAAATGCATAGAAAACTATGCTAAAATCTAGTGTTTTTCTAATGTGACTTGATCAATGCGAAAGTGTTTTCAACTTCACTTTTATAAGTAAGCGTCTTATTTTGACCTCTCGAACATGACTTCAAGTGTGAGAATAAAATCCTTCTTTTATTTCTCTTAGATATCACTTCTGATTCTTTGAAATCAAATGAATTGGATATACCATATATATATATATATATATATATATATATATATATATTGATAGTCCATTTGCTAGTTCTCCGTACACTTTCTGCTCAAGGATATATCTTCATGTTGTTCCTGGCAACATTTTTATTCCTATCTAATTTATATAGTCTGACTCAACATCCCTTTGTTGTGTTCATTTTCTTTTCTCTGGTGCATTATAGTCTTTGTTCATGGATTCCTTCTTTTAGGGTAACCAAGCATACAAAGATAAGCAGTGGCAGAAGGCTGTTGGCTTCTATACAGATGCTATCAAACTCAGTAGCAGTAATGCAACATACTACAGCAATAGGGCTGCAGCATATCTGGAACTGGGCAGGTGTTTTATTTTCTACTTATTTTGAATTTTTTCCACAATTTTGTTGTTAACAAACTTCTCGTTGATTCAGTTTCCTTCAGGCCGAGGCAGATTCTACCAAAGCGATAAATCTTGATAAAAAGGTGATCTTGATTTATAAAATGGCTTTCTGGATTGTGCAATGAGATTATATTTTGTTCTACAAGTGATTTCAGTTATTAATGCAGGTCAATTGTATCTTTATAGAGCATTAAGATGCTTGATTTGGAGTGTGAGCTATGTTGTAATTGCTCCCTTAACTGCTTTTATAGCCAATCCTTTACATCATTCTATTAGATGGAGTGTCATATTTTTCTTTGGTTAGTGTGCGAAGGCTAAATTTAAATTACACAGAATATGGAAAATACTGACATAAGCACAATGGTTGCTAGATTTTGCAATATAGTTAAATGTTTTAGCCATGTGATTATGTTAAACAATGAGTTGACATTAAGGGACAGCATGAGTACCACATGATCCTAAACCCAAAAAATGAAGAGACCCACCCACGCAAGGCTAGGGGTATGGTTAATCAAGGATAAGATTAGAATGTTTTTCTAAGGTTCTGTGGACATGTGCGGCTTTATTTTGGATTAGAATGTGGCGTGGGTGATTCAATTTTAATACCCAGATGAATTTTGTTTTTGCAGTGTATATGAATTCTAAGGCCGGCTTTACATTGTAGTGGTTGTACAAATTTTGTTGTATTATTTTTCATTTCAATTTTGAGTATTGGGAGAGTGGCATATCTTGGGTTATCCAGCTTGAGTGCCTCTTAAAACTTACTCATTTTCACCCCGGAAATGCTACCCGTTTGGGTGATTTGTTGTTTTGATGGGGGTATGATTTGATTTGTGGATGCTACTGTATAAGAGGAAACGAAATGTGTGGGCTTATTTGGTGAACGAAGATGGGATGGCATGTTGACTCAAAGAGTGATTCTAGATAAGGTTAATATCAGAATTGTAGCTAGATTGGATTCTTTGCTTGTTTAAATTACTGCTTCCCACCAGATCGCCACCTTTTTTAGAATGTAACGATTTCCAAAAGAAAGGTCGATCCATATCCCATTGCCCCCCTTTTCAGCTGTTTTAAAAGTATGGCTAAGTTGCAGAGTGTAGCTTTCTGATTTTTTGAAATAAGTTTCTCAAACTTTATTGATTATTTTGATGAATATATATACAAGGGATTAAGAATCTCAATCCATGATTTCCTCCTAGAAAATATCTACAACCAATATTTTAAATACAAACTCACAATATCCTATAATAAAATTCTAATAATAGGAAAAATCTTTATTCAGCTAGTTTGACTTGCTACACTGCTCATTAAGACAAGTATAGTACATAGCTCAAGTATAGTATGTCTACTGCTGAGAGGGTACGTAGTGGAGTGTGATTGATTTATCAACGATCTTTTCACTGATGAAGTCTATCAATCTCGGCATGTTTGGTACTATCATGATGTGCAAGATTCTTGGCAATTGCTATTGCTTATTGGTTATTGCACATGATCTTGATGGAATCACATATCTCAATCTTGAGTTTTTGTAGTAGTTTTAGCCATATTCCTTCACATACGCCTAGTGTTAAAGCATGGAACGGCCTCAACGCTCTTACATGCTATCACTGGGTTTTTACTACTCCACGTTATTAAGTTTCCCCAAAGAACAATATCTGGTTGTTTATCTTCTATTAATAAGATATGCTGCCAATCTGCATTTGTGAAAATTTCCAAAAAGTGATTGACTTTTTCCTAAAACATCAGTTCCTTTCTTGGATCCTTCATAAGATACCTAAAAATTCGGTTCACCACCTCCATATGGTCCACTAATGGATTACTCAAAAATAAATTTACACTAATTGCAAGGTTTATATTAGGATTGTGTGTGTCAAGTATATTAGCTTTCACATCAAGCATTGATATTGACCTTTGTCCACTGTCAACTCTAAGTCCAAAGCATGAGTTTAGCATTCGAATTTATAGGTGTTTAGACTGGCTAACATCCACTCATCGTGGCCTCTTGTTGTAAATTCTAAACATACTTGCATTGTGTAACTAGAGTTCCTTTACTTCTTCGGGCTACCTCCATTCTTAAAAACATATGAGATATCTCAGATTTTCAATTCCAAATTCTTTGGATAGTAACTCCTTTAGTCTTGTTTTTTCATCATTATTTTTGATAAGAACTATCTCATCCAACATATACAATCAACACCGTGATTTTCCCATATGTGAAGTGCTTGATGAATAATGCATGATCTGCTTGTGTCTGAGAATACCCATCCTGCTTGAGAACGCTAGCAAACCTAGGAAACCATGCTCTCAGTGATTGCTTAGGTTCATATAATGCTTTCTTTAGTTTACATATTTTCCCTGCTGTTTGTTTAGTCTCAAAACCACTAGGTATATCCATGTGGACTTCCTTTTCTAGGTTCCCATTTTAAAATGCATTCTTGACATCAAGTTGAAATAGAAGCCAATTTTGATTTGTTGCGATGGGCAATAGCACATGTACGGTGTTGAGTTTGGCTACTAGAGCGAAAACCTTAGTAATCTTCCATAAGATTGTAAGTCCTCTAGCTACTAGTCAGACTTTGTATATGTCAATGCTCACATCTGCCTTTTGCTTAGCTAAAAAATCAATTTGCACCCCACAGATGATAGTGGTAAGGATGCATGTGCCATTTTCCACATGTGCATGGTATTCCTTCAATGTCACCTCTCGCTATTCAAGAACCTTTAACGCCTCATACATTTAGCTAGGAATCATGATTTTATCTGGTGGTTTAGATTCATTGTTTGATGAACATGACATTTGACTTGATGGATTAGTTAATGATGGTTGATATGGAATCATTGGCGTTTGTAAGGTTCGAGCCTATTTCAGCCCCGCAAAATAGGTAGGAGGAGAAGAATGGTTTGATTGACCAAGATTAGAAAGATGAGTAGTGTGTGTGTGTGTATATATATATATATATATATATATATATATATAGAGAGAGAGAGAGAGAGAGAGAAGACTAAAAAAAAGTCTAATCCTAGTTTTGTAATTTACCAATGTTCTCCCCCTGAATTGTAGGATTAGGATAGAATGATTTATCTTAAAAAATGTTACATCCATTGAATGACAGATTTTTTTTTTGCTTTGTGGGAGTAACATTTGTATCCTTTTTGCCGAGTACTCAATGAAAATGCATTTGAGGGCATGTGCTTAAAGATTGAGAGGAATTTGTGTCACTAGTCAAGAAGATGGATAAAGACTTCAGAAAATTTGAAGTGGGGACTGGAATTTATGAATTTGAGATGACATCCGATTAATGAGATGTGTGGCAATCAGAACTGCTTCACCCCAAAATTTCTTGGAAACATTTGTCCAAAACATTGCAAATCGAGCAACTTCGAGTATATGACAGTTTTTACATTCAATAACACTATTTTATTGTGGTGTATCAAGGCATGAAGTTTGTTGGACAATTCCATGGGACTTAAAGATTATGGAGGCTTTCAGTCACATGGTTGACCAGGATCTTTCTAATGGCCTGCTATCTAGTTTTTCTGTTAGGTAATGTGGAGGAGCTCCGTTGGTTGTCTTTTATTTATTATTTGCCAATGAAGCTCCCTTGTTTTGGGACATGGATTTTGGAGGATATTTTCCATTTACGTTCTATCCTTATTTAGTTTAAAGTTGTTTTTGGGTTGAGAATCAATTTGGGGAAATCGGAGTTGATTTCAGTAGGTAAGAGGTACCTTGCTACGTGGAGCTTGCTGATATCTTGTGGTGCAAAACTACAACATTACCTTTAAAGTATTTGGGTTTACCTTTGAGGACAATATTTAAAGCTAAATCTATTTGGAATCCGAGTATTGGAAAAATGGAGTGCTTGTTGGCAGGATGGAAGCGTTTTTACCTTTCTAAGGGAAGTCGGGTCACCCTTATTAAGAGTACTTTCTCCAATCTTTTCACATACTTTTTATTTTTTTTCCTATCTGTGTTATTGTGGCTGTCCGATTGAGCAAATTCAATGAAATTTCCTTTGGGGGACTACTGCAGAGGTAGCCAAGTTTCACTTGGTCAAATGGGATTTGCTGTGCTATCTCTTTTCTGGTGATGGCCTGGCTTTTAAGGATTTACAGCATTTTAATGAAGCCCTTCTTGCTAAGTGGGTGTGGCGATTTTGTGTGGAAGGTCGTTATGGTGAAATATGGTACATTGCCAGGTAGGTGAGTCTCCAAGGTTCCTAGTGGGCCTTAAGGTGTCGGCTTATGAAAGTTGATTTGTTCCAGATAGTCCATGTTTAATAAATTTGTGGTGTTTGATGTGGGGAATGGATCTTCTGTTCGTATTTGAGATGATATCTAGTGTGAAGATGAGCTATTGAAGTTTGTGTTTTTGCGTTGTATCGCATTGCTTGGATTATTGGATTATCTAGTGTGTTTTGTGGCTAATTTTGTTCATTACTGGGACTCTAGTGTGCATTGTGAGGTTAGTTTTATCCAATTAGCTTAGGATTGGGAGTTGAAGGTCTTCTTTTCTTTCTTTGATCTATTGTACTTTGTTACTCCTACTGTTATGAGAAGGACAAGATCTGTTGGGTTCCAATTCGATCTAAAGGCTTTCAAGTGAAGTCTTTATATTTTGTTCTTCACCCTGTTGGGTCCGGATGTTTTCCATGGGAAGGCATTTGGAGGGCTAAGGTTCCTCCTCCTAAGGTAGCCTTCTTTATTTGGCTTGTTGCCTTAGAGACTCTTAATCGCAGATAATTTATGCCGGCGTGGTTTGTGTATCGTGAAATGGATGTACATGTGTGAGATGGATGGGGAGTTTGTGGATAATCTTTTTCTCCGCTGTCCTATTGCTAGAATGTCCTAGGATATGATTCTTGGTCTGTTTAGTCTTCATTGGATAATGTCTCAGTGTTTGTGACCTCCTTTCTTGCTGTTTGCTGTTATAGAGTGTGGGTTGGCAATTTGGTGGATTATTTCTCATTACATTTTTTGGTGTCTTTGGTGTAAGAGCAATATGCGGCTTTTCAAGCACTATGAGCTTAATGTGGACCGATTAAGTTTCATTTCTTTTAGTTCTTTTCTTAATTGGATGTCAGTTACTGGGTATTTTAGATTGTCATTTGCATTTGAGCTCCTTGATTCTTGTTTCTTTTAGGTTGATTGTTTTTTATTTTTTGCTTTTTCTGTGTTGGTTGTAATCTTGTCCTTGTGCACTTCTTGTGTGCTTAATTTGTACGTAAATAAGTATCATCATCAACCAATAATAAGAACCATCATGTGTGCCATTGATATTGGGAATATAAGTTGGTTCCCAAATGTAACTGAATCAGAGAAAAAGGGTAACCTGGTTTGTAATGTCATGAAGAAAAGGTCCCTCAAGTATGCTTTGTGTTAACAAAACAATTGTTTTTTTATTCCACACATTCTCCTTTTACATGAGATGGGTTATTTATACAACAATTAGGAGTCTATCTATGGTAAATAATAATTACAACATTAATACCATTACTACCTTAACTAATAGGGCCAGCTATTCATAATTACAGCTATTAATAGGGACAACTTATAGGGACATTATAGGGACAGCAATTATAGCTATTAATAGGGACAGCTTATAGGGACAACTATTAACACTCCCTCTCAAGTTGGAGCATAAATGTTAATTAGGCCCAACTTGCCACAAAGGTAAGATATCCGAGCTCCATTTAGCGCCTTTGTGAAGAGATCACCCAATTGGTCTTCAGTCTTCACATACTCGGTGGAAATCAATCCAAGTTGCACCTTTTGACGAACAAAATGACAATCACTCTCAATATGCTTGGTTCTCTCATGAAACATCGGGTTTGAGGCAATATGGAGTGCAGCCTGATTATCACACCATAACTTGGCAGGTAAAAAAACATTAAGGCCAACTTCATCCAAGAGGTGATAGATCCACATCACCTCACACGCAGCCTGAGCCATAGCTTTATACTCTGATTCAGCACTAGACCGTGACACAATACTCTGTTTCTTACTCTTCCATGAGATCAAATTTTCCCCAAAAAACACGCAATATCCTGTGATGGATCTCCTATCCACAGGACAGCCAGCCCAATCTGCATCAGAGAAACACTCAATCCGTGTATGCCCATGACCTGTGTACACGAGACCACGTCCCGGTGTTCCCTTCAAGTAACACAAGATTTGTTCCAACGCTGTCCAATGATCCATTGTCGGAGATGCCATGAATCGACTGACCACGCTAACGAATTATCGAATGGTGAGATAATTTAACTTTCCAACTAACCTGCGATATCGCTCAGGATTATCGAATGGTGTTCCTTCGTCTGTAAGGTGCAGATTTGGTGTCATGGGAGCACTACAGGGCTTTGCTCCCAACTTGCCTGTCTCAGTCAATAAATCCAAAACATACTTTCATTGAGAAAGATAGATCCCCTGCTTGTTTCGAGAAACCACAACACCTAGAAAATATTTGAGGAGACCCAAGTCCTTCGTGTGAAACTGAGTGTGGAGAAATAACTTAAGGGAAGCAATCTCAGCCGCATCACTACCTGTAATAACAATATCATCACATATACAACTAGAAGGATAATGCCACTGGGTGACTTCCTGTAGAACACCGAATGATCATGTTCACTCTTAATCATGCCCCAAGTTTCAATGGCCTGACTAAACTTACCAAACCAAGCACGCGGGCTTTGTTTCAAGCCATACAAAGATTTTCGGAGACGACAAACACGATCAGACTCCCCCTGAGCAACAAACCCTGGTGGTTGCTCCATGTAGACTTCCTCGTGGAGGTTGCCATGTAGAAACGCATTCTTAATATCCAATTGGAACAAAGGCCAGTGATGCGCGGCAGCTAATGAGATAAACAAACGAACAGAGGATAATTTGGCAACAAGAGAGAAGGTATCCGTATAATCGATGCCATAAGTCTAGGCATACCCTTTCGCCACAAGCCGTGCTTTCAAACGAGCAATGGAGCCATTAGGATTAACCTTAATAGCAAAGACCCACTTGCAACCGATGGCACGTTTCCCGGGGGGCAATGTAACCAAGTTCCATGTGTGGTTCGCCTCCAAAGCCTGCATTTCATCAATCATAGCTTGGCACCAACCAGGATGAGAGAGGGCAGCATGAACAGTTTTAGGCATACTAACAGAGTCAAGAGTAGCAACAAAAGATCGAGAAGAGGAAGATAAACGATTGTACAAAACATAGGAGGATATAGGAAAAGTGCAGCTACGTTTACCTTTGCGGAGTGCAATTGGGAGATCATCACTAGGGTCAGGATCAGGTGCCGAAGAAGGAGGTACAGGACATGAATCCGGAGGGACGGAGGAGGAATTCGGGGGTGGACGTCGTGCATAGACCTGTGTAATCGGGAGAGCTGGTGGTCGGGTAAAAGTAGAAGGTGGCATAGGGTACACCAAGAGATCATCACCAGAGTGGGGAGCGGAGGACTCCCCCTGGCTAGTGGCAGAGAAATAAGGTGTATCGTCCATGAATGCGACATCAATAGAGACAAGGTACTTATTGAGACTAGGACAATAACACCGATATCCTTTCTGAAGGCGAGAGTAACCAAGAAAGACACATTTCAAGGATTTGGGATCTAACTTGGTTAGGTGAGGACGAACATCTCGAGCAAAACAAGTGCCACCAAAGAGATGAGGAGCAATAGGAAACAACGGCTTCGTGGGAACAGTGTTTGATAAGGAATGCCACCATGTAAAATAGACGAGGGTAGGCGATTAATGAGGAAACATCTTGTAGAGATCGCATCTGTCCAAAAAACTTTGGGAACATTCATGTGAAATAGGAGGGCACGAGCGAGTTTCAAGAAGATGTCTGTTTTTCCGTTTAGCCACACCATTTTGAGAGGGGGTATCAACACCCGACGTTTCATGGAGCATACCATGCTGAGTCATGAAATCTTGGAACAGGATTTGGGTATATTCTTTGGCATTATCACTACGAAACCGTTGGATGGAAACATGAAACTGTGTTTGGATTTCAGCATAAAAGGCACAAAAGATAGAGAATAAGTCAGAGCGACTTCTCATTAAGTACAACCAAGGGACACGAGAGTAATCATCCACGAACGTAACAAAATATTTAAAACCAGTTTTAGACAAGATAGGACAAGGACCCCAAACATCGGAATGGACAAGCTCAAAAGGAACACTCGCACGCTTATTAATTCGTGGAGTGGAACTCACACGATGGTGTTTTGCGTACTGACACGACTCACACGACAGAGAAGACATATGACGAAACTGTGGACACAATCGCTGAAGCATAGGAAGAGGCGGATGTCCCAACTTACAATGCTCCAGAAGGAGAGAAGAAACACTAGAACAGGCGACAGACGGAATGTCGAGGGTGTAGAGACCCCCAGATTCATAGCCTTTACCAATAATCTTCTTCGTCAAACGATCCTGAAACACACAATGATCAGAGTAAAAGGTCACGCAACAATTGAGATGACGAGTAAGCTGACTTACGGAAATTAAATTAAAAGAAAGGTTAGGCAAATGTAAGACAGAGGATAAAGGTAGGAAGGGGGTCGGTGTAGCATTCCCAGACCCATGAACACACGATGATGACCCATCTGCTAATGTAACAGTCGGACTAGATGATTGACATTGGAAATTGGAAAGGAGAGTTGAACTACTTGTCATATGATCTGTTACGCCAGAATCAATGACCCATTTTGGAGAAGAAGAAAGGAGACACGTAGTTGGAGTACCTGAGTTGGCCACGGCTGTGATAGAAGAAGATGCAGACTTTGGAGCTTCTGAATAATGGGAACCCTTACCACCATCATCAGATGTTGCCTCAGAACCCATAGCAGTGATGAGATGAGCGGAAGAGGTCTTTTGATTCTTGTACTAAAGTTTCTGATACTCATGCTTCATATGGCCTGGTTTGCGACAGTAATGACACACAATACTGCCAGGATTAGAAGGTCGGGCGTCAAAGCCCTGTGGTCCACCATCGCGACTGGCAGATTGATTGAATGAGTGTCGAGGCTCATAGCCACATTGACGACTCACCAGCGCACTGTTGGCAAGAATGGACAGTGGCGGAGGTCCTTCTGTGCGAAGGATTCGACTAAACACATCATGGAGAGACGAGATTTCTGAGCTAGAGAGAACTTGGGACTTCGCAGTCTCAAAATCAGGTGAGAGTCCATCCAAGAAACTCATAACTGCCATCTGCTCGCGCTGCTGTTGTTGCACCTTTACATCAGGGCTAAAGGGCAACAACATATTGAGCTCTTCATAAGTCCGTTTAAAAGACATGAAGTAAGTTGTCAAAGACTGATCCTGCTTATCAGCACGATAAAAAGATTTACAAACCTCATAGATACGAGTTAGATTTTCCTTTCCAGAGTACAAGAAATCCAAATAATGCATCAGGTCCTTGACAAATTCACAGTGGTTTACCAAGCTAATTACCTCACCGTCAATGGAGTTACGAATCTGGAGGAAAAGCCGAGCATCCTCCCGGAGCCAAACACCTTTTGTGTTATCAGTTGGAGGATCTTTGGTGAGATGATCGGCCTTGTCAATACTCCGGAGATAGAGACGAACAGTCTTGCTCCAGTCCATATAGTTGGAGCCATTTAGCTTATGGTCCGTGATTTTGGACATCACATGCATCATATCTACCTGAAGACTTTGTCTCCATTTGTTATCAAACCGCAATAGAACGAGGGCGCGATGGCGATCGAGCGAGGACAGAATGGTTCACGTCAACAGACAACGAAATTCGAACAATCAGCAATAAACCACCAGGATGATGGGAAGAGACAGCAAAACAAGAAGAAAACAATGGACAGCGTTAAGTCATGGCTCTGATACCATGTTAACAAAACAATTGTTTTTTTATTCCACACATTCTCCTTTTACATGAGATGGGTTATTTATACAACAATTAGGAGTCTATCTATGGTAAATAATAATTACAACATTAATACCATTACTACCTTAACTAATAGGGCCAGCTATTTATAATTACTGCTATTAATAGGGACAGCTTATAGGGACATTATAGGGACAACTATTATAGCTATTAATAGGGACAACTTATAGGGACAACTATTAACACTTTGCAAATTGACAGACCTCACATTGAAACAAACTTGATTTTTTATTAATGAATATGATGGGAATGACCTCCCATCATAATTGCACTTTCTTTATTTGAATGACCAATATAACTAAAGATTGATTGATATTGAAGATTGATGGAATGAGTTGTGGAGTAAGCAGAAAAATTGTTGATATTGAAGACTGATGGAATGAGTTGAGGGTATGTTGACGTCAAGGAGCAAGCACCAAGTTTATTATTGTCAATCATCTTCCCTGAACTCAAGTTCTAAAATACACAAGATTTGGCAAAAAAAATTAGTTTCACAATTTAGATATCATTTACTTTGCTAACTATGATAAGATTACTATCAAGATCGGCTACAAATAACACTTAATTTAGAGTGTGTTTTTGAAAGGTAAACAGTCCCTTTCCCGGCCACCTTTGTGTGGTTGCCATCAGTATGATAACCACACAAAGGTAAACTATGATATCACAATTTAGATATCATTCACTTTGCTAACTATGATAAGATTACTATCAAGATCGGCTACAAATAACACTTAATTTAGAGTGAGTGTTTTTGAAAGGTAAACAGTCCCTTTCCCGGCCACCTTTGTGTGGTTGCCATCAGTACAATTTGATAACTTGTACATAGAGAATAAGTTGTGAAAAGGGATGTATCAGCTTGATGCACTTGAATCCATGATCTATGATGAAGGAGTTGAATGGGACACATGAAGAGCATGATGACCAGAGTTATTTGTGGGACTTGTTGTGACATTGGCCTTTCAGATAAGCAGATGGAGAAGATCAATTTGGCCCTTAGTAAATGG
Organism: Taxillus chinensis; assembly: GCA_023512835.1. Taxonomy (NCBI): domain Eukaryota; kingdom Viridiplantae; phylum Streptophyta; class Magnoliopsida; order Santalales; family Loranthaceae; genus Taxillus; species Taxillus chinensis. The sequence continues at coordinate 58,291,092 of CM042088.1, read as the reverse complement.
AGCTTGATTAGATGTTTTAGTGATTGCTGCATATTCTTGTGATTCCCTATCTCGGTTCAGCTTCTAGTCAGCAGGCTTTCCATGCAATTTCCAGCAATTCTCCCAAAGATGACATTGTTTCTTGCAGTGATTACACCATGGATGCCTTCTTCTTGAGCGATTGTCATTAGAGTTCTGTGAAATATAAGCTATAGGATTCAAATATGAATTCTCCTTTACAGCAGCAAGTGTTGATACATCAGGATTTGGTGTTTTGTGAATGATTAGACCATCCCAACATGACTCGCTTTCGGCTCTTCATTTTGTGTACTTCTAAGAAAGCCGCTCTTAAGCTTGGCAAAGGCTTGGTTCCAAGGATTCCTGCTTGTACTTTATCAAGAGGTTTGTCAAGCTGACACATGGGAATCATGTGTATTATTATGCATGTGTTAGCTCAAGAAAGTGGCAATTTATTTCTGTATTTATTGCCTTTTCGACTAACTAATTATGAAAAGTATGTTTTATAGTATGTCTTGTATTTTGTCTCATTTTGTGTTTTTTTTTTTTGTCTTTTTGTGAGAGCATTTATAGGGATGACGGATTCAGAAGATAAGAAGTGTTGGGTGTTGCACGTGGTGACACTATTTTGTGCGTGGTGAGGTTGGTTTGCATGGGCTATGAGAAGTGAGAGATGAAGACAATATTACATAAATGCATTGCATTGCATGTAGCGATGTGTGCACGTGGCGGTCACCGCCACATGCAGGGAGGCAATGTTGACTCTTCCGTGCATGTTTGGGATATCATCATGGATCAAATGGTTTTAGGATTGAGTTTAATCTTCTTTGCATGGGCTAAATGGAAGAGAAAAAGTGTAGGCTTGGGAAATTAATAATTATATCATTCACAATATAGGAGAACGTATGTATAGTGCAGGGTGATGAAATCGAACCCCTGAAATCACAATTTCCATTTACAACTAGAAACTCATTCTTTAAAACTTTCTTTACCAACTTGTTTATTGTTATTTATATTCAATTACAATCTTTTAATCAATTAAAGAGAAACATTTAAAGTTCTAGATAATTAAGAGAAAAACATATTTTAATGTTTGATTTACTTAAATTGACACAAGATTTTCATGGGACGATAATCTAGGGTTTTAAATTACATCTTGTTATTATTTGACTTTGCACTTGTAATACACTGCTTTTGGTCGTGTCACAAGCTCATCAAGAATTTGAACACTGGCTTCACAATCTTCTTGAAATATGCACAATCTTTCAGGTACTTCCATTCACCAGTCTCAAATAGATCACATTCTTGCCCATTCAGGTAAGATTAGTGAAATAAGTGGTGGCTGATATATCTCCTCGCTACAGTCTTGGAGTGTGCTTTTCATATGGAACAACTTGGTAGTATTTTCAGTGCTTGGTTTTCACTGATATATATCTTACCTCTCTTAGTTGTTATCCAATTGATCAACCATGACATAACAAATTTGTTTTATGCCCTCGAAGTCCTATATTTTGAATCGCTTGGATCGGGTCGAAGAATCACACATGTTATGTAGTCATTTTTTATTCGTTGAGATATATAATCTTACATAAGGAGTTGTCCAACTTTAGTATTGGTTAATAAGTTCCTACAATGACCCTTCCTATTGCTAATTGATTTTGAATACTACACCTGTGGACTTTGAAATAGTATCAGAGCAAGTTGTATATTCCATGTCAATCACACGAGAGGGTGTGTGTATTTCATGTCATATTATACATGTGTCAACATGAAGGGGTGTATTGAAATACATAATGTTAGAGTCCCACATTGGAGAAAGTAATTAACCAAGTGTAGCTTGATATAGATCCAAGGGTAGCCTCTTCTATAGCCAATTGATTTTAGGACGTTGATCCTTAGATTCTAATATGGTATCAGAGCAGGTTGTGTTTTCACTCACGATGTTCATTCTGTGAGGAGTTTGTTCCCACGATTTTTGGCTCCACGTTACCACGTGAGGGGGATATGTTAGAGTCTCATATTGGAGAAAGTAACCAACGAAGTATAGCTTGATATAGATCCAAGGGTAGCCTCTCCTATAGCCAATTGGTTTTAGGATATTAACCTTTGGATTCTAATACATAATTCCACATCGAAAGTTGTCCAACCTTGGTATTGATTAATAAGATTTTATGGTGATCCCATCCATTGCCAATTGATTTTGAGATGGAACCATGCGGGCACCCACCTATGAACATCATCATAGATTGTGACCACTAGAAATAGGTTTGGCCATTGAGCTTGTGACTGTTTATGGGAACGAGATTGTTCTCTATGCAAAAGCAATTTGTTGGAAGTCTATCTCCGTGGGTAGTGGAGTTTAGTGAAGAAAAGGCAGCTTGCTGTCTCTAGAAAATTACTTTCCATATGCAAATCCAATTTCTAGGAACTTTAGCTCTTTGGGGAATAGAGCTCGGTGAAGAAAAAGCAGCTTGCTATCTCTAGCGAGTTGACTTTCGATGCCGGACAAACTGAATTTGTCGTTAAGGGTGAAATTTTAAATAGTTGCAACCCAGTAATTTTGAGTTCAATTTATCAACAAGCAAGTTTCTTATTTTCTTATAGTTCAAGATTCACATGCACCCACACAGATTTTCTGAGTTTTTATATGTTTGACTATGTGATGCATGATTTCATTATTTATTACTGTTAATATTATTATTATCTCATCACGTGATATGATTGCGGGGTTCTTTGCTCATTTGGAATTTCAATAGAACTATCTAGTGTTGTTATTCAACAATATTATCACATCATTTAGCTTCTGCTTTTTGTGTACTTCAGAATATAAAGTCCTATTTACGGAGAGGCACAGCTCGAGAGTTGCTTGGTTATTATAAGGAGGCAACTGAAGGTGAGTCCTTTTCTTAGATGCTGTTATGGATCAACCCAGTTGGATCTCATTGCATTATGTATCCTGAGATAGCCGGCAGCTATTTTTCATCTAGCAGCATTTATGGGTGTCTAGAAAATAGATGAACACGGTTGCTTCATAATATTGGTCCCCTCCATAAGCAATCCACAAAGTCGCTCGCTAGTTAATTGATGTGTTGCACTTTAAATGCACTCTATTAGTGCCATTTAACCTTGAATTATTGAATTAATGCCCTTCTATTGCAGATTTCAACAGCGCACTTGTTCTGGAGCCAACAAATAAACGAGCATCTGAGTCGTACCACAGGCTTAGACAGTTGTTTCAGTAAGTGATAAGCAGACAAAGCTCAGAACTAGAGACTTCTTCCTGATCATCCATGACAATTTTTCTACATTGGAAACCATTGAAACATACAAGAATTGATGGATAACACATCCAAACATGGTAGTTCTTGCATATATTGTCGAGGCATTTTGAAGCTGTGGAAAGCATTTGACGCTCATTCTGGTGATCACATGAGAGCAGTCATTTTTATCTATTACTGGAGCTTGCACGGGCCAATTGACTGTTATATTTGCTGGGTGATTAGCACCGGCCAATTTTTCAGATTGTTTTATTGCTGGGCGATTAGCCTACATTTTGCTGAGCTTTACCTTGGTGTCATATAGTTATCTTCGGTTATTGCTATGGCAGTTATAAATATTTTGGGAAATTGTTTTTCCCCTTTTTTGATCGGTCTCTATCTTATGTATGTATTTGTCGAGGCGAATATATATTGGCGGCTTCTTAATTACTTTGGTCACGGGAGAGTTGAAGCATATTTTAGTAGCAACCAATCCGAAGTTATATTTATTGTTCCACACCGTGATACGTCTTTTGATATTAAGTTATTCCGAAGCATTTAATATACGATGAAGGTTGGTGATGGTCATTAGTTTCTAATCATTTTACTGGTAACTTGTTATAGGTTCCTTAAAATCTCAAAAACCGTAGTAAATACTTGATGGCGTTTGTGTGGATCGCATCCCCATCCGCATGTCTTAATCGCAGACCGTGTATCCACAACTATAAATAGCCTGATTTGGTTCATTGGCACTTCGAATAACCACTGATGTGTGAAACACGCCCTTAATTTCAAAAAAAAAAAAAAGCAATGTCTAGGCGTCTAAGTTGTAGGCGGTGCCACCAATTTTAACCGTCACCACTTACAATGACCTCCGTTGGCAAGTTCAGTAATTACTGTTATTGCAATCATCACATTGCTGGTGTTTTGCTAGGAGCTGATTTGCTTCTCCATTGATATGCCTCTTTGATTCAACCGCCATAGTATCAGTGTCGTAGCTTGTCACTGCCATCACTTGTCCAATCCAACTTCTAGCGATGGCTACCCGCCTCAACACGACATGTTCTTCGATTTGTAGCTACAAAATAATAAGAATGTCATCCCATTGGATGCTTTTCCAGAACCTGCAAGGAAAAGGAAAGCTTCAATTCTATCTTTATCGTTTTCAAGAACAAGATGCTGATGACGTCGGGTTGCATGTTTTTCTGTGATATAATTCATCAGTGGCAAATGTAGAAGTGATCCTCAACCAGTCTCATGCCAGCAGTGTTCTTAATGAGAAGTACGAACAAGGGATCACTTTGCATGTCCCCAACGTGGTTAATGCTGGGTGGGATGGTATATAAAAATGGAATGCTACAATTTAAAGGATATTCCTTTAATTTTGAGTGGAAGACTACTATTTTCTGGGCGCTCTCTCTCTCTCTCTCTCTCTCTCTCTCTCTCTCTCTCTCTCTCTCTCTCTCTCTCTCTCTCTCTCTCTCTCTCTCTCTCTATATATATATATATATATATATATATATATATATATATATATGCCCATTATTGGGTTTCTCAAGGTTTTAATATTCATTTTCCTTATTCTACGTACTTGTTCATGCTTATACAAGGAGTGTGACAAATAATTGATGACAAATGGGTGGATCTAGCCCCCCCTTTATGGCCAACCATATATCGACGTGTATATAACCTAGTACCGGTAAAACTATTAATGAGCTAAGCTACTGGAATTGAGATTGATTCACAAAAAGCTTTGTGTTTCTCATTTTAGGTGAGCCCCAATCTAATTTTAATCCAAGGTCTAACCTACTTATTTTCCATTAAAACCTGAGCTTAAGCTCAACTCAAGTTTATAAGTCAAAACTTAGTTTATACTTTTATGCATAGTAACTTGTTTACATGGATCAGCTTTAAATAATATTATTATATTAATTTTATATTGAATGATTTGATTATTAATTTATTAATATTATAAAATTTTATAGTTAATTTTAACAAAAACGAGCGTAGAAATGAGCATAAACGAGCCCGCTAACTTAAATGGAATTATAAACGAAATAAGCTTCTTCAAGCAAGTGGTTTGAAGTTCGTACTCTTTAATTCACTTAATTTTAAATATGCTCAGTTAACTTGTTATGGGTGATTTGTTCATACCTTGGATAATGACAAATTCCTCTACTTCTGCATGCCTGCAACTATTATCATGACAAAAGCTTCCTTTTGGTGTTTCGTTTTGAAGAAAGATTTGTAAAATGCTAGGGTATCTAATAACAAACTGTCCTTTTTCCTTTAATATCATGTAAAGGAAGTATCCTAAACTCCTAATCTTGATGGATAGAAAAGCAGTCGTCTACAGCGTTTACAAAATCTCGGCAACATCTAAAACTACCTTCATTCTTTAGACTGAATGTTACAACTTGCTGCATCAGAACACAGAAATATCATTCTCATCGAAAACAGAAAGTGCATCCAGCTGTTCATCTGTCCACTCTGGGATTCGACCCTTTGAATTGAATGGATGTGTTTGGTACTTTGCGCCATTCTCATTCCCAACTTCTCTATCATTAGTAAGTGCGCCGAAGTTTGTTGCAGCAATACTAGGGTAAATGCGGCCTGTTTGGTCACTTCTTTCAGGCTGTTTGTCATTACCATCCACATGCATCTGTTCATTACTTTCAGCTGAATTTATGTTGACCGGTTCTTTTGTTGTTCTTCTAGCACTATCTAGTCTTGCCATTAAAAACTCCATGTCTGTCGCAGCAATCGGGCTTCTGGTGTCACCACTGCTTCTGTAACTGCAGCTGCTGCCTCCTGATACAGCATTGTTGTTTTGCATTTGGTTTCTGTTAGCGACTTGCCTTGCACTTTCCCTTGCCCCTCTAGTTCTTCTCCGTGATAGAGAGAATTCTTTATGCGGTATCAATGTCTGTCCGTAGCACCCTATAAAATAAATTGGAACCATTAGCTTTGCCAACCAAGAAGCATGCAAACTGATAGAAGTAGGATACTTTACTGATGATCTGCACAGTTCAAAAACACATTAAAAAAAAAAAAAGAAAAGGGATGCAAAAAGAAACTTGTGATTAGTCATTACCAGGAGCAGCATTTTTCCCAGTTGAAGCGGAATAATTTTGTTCCAATAGAGGTGAGTTTTTTGAAAAGACCTGTAAAGTATTTAGCATATCACCAAACAGCCTAATCCTGACACTTCAGGAATTCCCTAAAATGAGTGACTAATAACAATATTTCCTTTATTACGAGCGCTCTTCTACAGACATTACATTACTGCACAAGCTAATATATTTTTCAGAATCTGACCATTCAGGCAAAATAGTAAATTGCACATTTTAACTATGATATTAGCGACGATTTTAATATAAGTTCACACCCTTGAAGAGGGTGCTAACTTTGGAGCAATATTTTCAATCAGTTGGGCCTTTACCTAGGGATTGACCACATAGAGGGTGTTTGGAGAAGTATATTTTTGTTTATAAATACCCATTCAGCAATGTTTGGGCGAGTTTAATTATTGTGTATGACAGGTTTTTGCTTTTAAATTGTTCATAAACATGTTTCTGTCTATACACCTCCAAAAGCCTCATACCCTGATGAACTGCCACTAGTGACAACATGAACACCAGCGGTCATTACTTAAACCAAAAAACGCATGTCAGCATCAAGTATCTCTATTAATCTATCTGGATCCTCTCATAACATTCTACCTGGCTGTGCACTTATATTCTGCGAACCAAATAACTTTTCTTTGGATCAGAACAAGGACAAATTTATTAAAACCACCAAGATGGTGGAATATTACACATAGCAAGAGACTGGGAATATCAAGTCTCCTCCAAACAAGACACATTACAAAGAGAGGCAATATCTAGAAACATAGACCACGGATGGCCTCTTAACACAAGGAGGAAACTTTCAATGTCGTCAAAAATTTGACAATTTTGCTCTCTCCAAAACACAGCCATAGGAATGGCCTGCCAAAAGGCCCTAGCCCAGTGAGGCCCCTTAAAACTATTCCAAGCCTCCAATTCAGCACCAACGCAGTCTTGAGGAACCCAAGTGAGGGTCTTGTCAAGCCATAGTTTTCAAGGCAACTAGGTAACTAACCAAGGCATGGGAGGGTCTTGTTAGGCAAGGCGACACCTAGGCAATGACTAGACGATCAAGGCATAAGATATATAGATAATTTTATATATATGAATTTCTATTGTAACATAAAGATAAAGCTGAAGAAATTAACTCAATGCATAAATTAATAAATTTAGCATAAGTTTATAACATTCAAGATCTTGACATCCACCAAAAAAATTATGGGTTCATTTTTTCCGGATCATCCACTCCACATTTCACATAATTTTCAAAAACATAGGTTGTAAGAATACTAATAACTAGGACAGTAAGAAAATCAAACGTTTATGAATAAGCTCGTGTTCGGCTCAATAAAAGATCATTTATGTTCGTTCGTTAAGAAATAATACATTTCGCAAATAGTTCACGAATACCGTTATTATATTTGTGAACATATTCGCGAACATTTTCGCGAACATTCACGAACAGTTCACGAATATCATTCGTGTTTATGAAAATTATTTGTAAACGAAAAATTAACAAATTAATTAATATGTATAAAAATTATTTTATTAAATATAAATATATTTTTATTAAATAAAATTTAATAAGCATATACTTTTATATTATTATTAAATAAAAAATATATATTTTAAATTTATTTGTTTATCGTTACTATTATTATAATATTTTCATAAACTACATATAGTAATTATTTAAACATATTAAACAAATATAACACAGTCTAACAGTTAATTAATTATATTTTTTTTAGATAAATTTACGTTGTAAATTCTTTTTGTAAATTTTTGCGATTTTATAATTATGCTCGCAAACGTTTGTAAACAAGTTTGTGAACACATGTTCGCGAACATTCATGAACACATGTTCGCGAACGTTCGTGAACCTTTCGTGAATAACAAAGTAACGTTCACGAACAGTTCATAAACATCATAGTTTAAGGCTCGTATTCGATTTAATTCCTTAATAAATAGTAACGAACACGTTCGAATACCATACTATTCGGCTCGGCTCGGTTCATTTAAAGTCTTACTAGTAGTAGATTCTCTATAGAAATTTATTTTATTTTATTTAAAAGAAATAAAAAGTTATAAAATCAACCCAAAACATACGGCATATATTTAACCTTTTTCATAAAATTTGTATAGTATTTTCTAATGTATTGAAAAATATTATTCAATCCATATAATTATCAAATTATATAAAAACAATTCTCTCATATCTCTCTTTCATATTTTTCATAACTTTTAATTTTATTATATAATAAATTATAAAAAATTTATTATTAAATAAAAAATAGTATATAATATTATTTTAATAATATAAGAAATGATTAAGGAAATCTATTGTAATGTTATACAAGAAAACAAAAAGTAGTTTAAATCCTTAAATTTAAAAAAAATAATAAGAAAATTGATATTAGTACTCTAAGTTTATACTTTTATTTTTGAAAACCAGAAAACCACACTTTTGGACATAGCTAGCTGATACATTCTAAAAATAATTGCAGGCCATCTTTACTGCCTCTAGCCACGAGCCTCCCTTGAAAAAACTTATGACGCACTACAATTACCTAAGAAAACCCATCCTTAAAATTCTTTAAATTGTATCTCCAAACAGAAGAAGTCAGATCTAGAATTATATATGAAATAGCATTTCTATATTATGTAATGTTCTTCCCTTCATCATTACTTTTAGTGCCTATCTAAAACCAAAACTGTAGCACAATCACAATGAGTTAGTCTCAAGCCCAATTAAGAATACACTTTGGTTTATGACAAAGGGTTCAAGTTACCTCACATTCACAGCATGTAGATTAAATAAATAAGACCGAATTCTCAGAAGTTCAAAATCAAGAGTTCAGAGATCCTGTGTTCAAAATCATATTTTACTTGTGCCTCCACCTGTAAGTTAGACCAAGAATTACAGATGGTGCATGAAATATGGAAAGTACAGTCACTGGTTAAATGATGAGAAGATTGTGTACTACAATTCCCTTGAAGTTAAACACATCTAAGGTACTGACCACTGAATACATATAAATGGTAAATTACAGATAGGAAGAGTACACACCTTTATGATATTGTCGAGCATTACATTGAGATAATGTGCAGAGCGAGAAGGGGAAAAAACAGCCACCTGGCAACATAATTTAGCATTAGTTACTAGTGTTGATGACAAAAATATCAAAATCAGATAGACTTACATGTATGATTACAAAATGTCTTTAAAGTATCATAATTTATAATAAAACTTAGAAACATTGGTCTTTAATATACATAGAAATGTAAACTCTCGAACCTTCTGTAGTATCAGAACTGACCCAACACATAGATCCTTCCCAGACTCCCCACCAAGGACTTTGTGATGAACGCTTGCACCAATTGAACCAGTAGGATCCTTAATTCAGAACAAAAAAAATCAGAGCAAACACAACTACTTCATTTCCACATATATGAGGGGAGAAAACACATTATTTGCATGATTAATTACAATTTTATATTACTTAACCATACCTTCAGAGTAATCATTAAATCACCAAAGCTATCCGGGCTGCATGATTTGATCACAGCGACAACCTAACATTACAACCAAACATGTAATAAATATGAGCATCTTCCTATAATAAAACGCGAAATGCAGCACTGTAGCGAGTTGACAGAGCATGACCACAACATGCAACGAATCATATTGGTTGTTGGAATGAAACACCAGTTTCCTGATTCGGATTCATAAAATTAAGCAATGGACTAATCTAATACCTGAGGAACCCTATCAGGGTTTGCGCGTCTCTTGATTCTGCATATGGGAGTACCGATAGCCCCACCATTTACCATACCTGGAAAACGAAACCCTAATTGTTCAATTATCAACAAGAAGGCATTTCGAAATTCACAAACTCAAGAACCACAAGGAGAATAAGATCATCCGAATTTCCTCCGAGGCAAAGGAATTCGACAGCAGAGAGCCATGGGTTCTGGGAGAAATCGTCGTCCTCGTCGCCGGCGCCATTTTCCACAACTCTCCGGATGTACTCCTGAGTAGGGACTGGGTCGTGGTCCAGGAGTCCAGATCGGTAATTGAGGGCCTTGCGGTGCATCGCGGCCTGGACGTCGCCCGCAGGTCCCGGAATGCGGCGGAGAGACGCTGGTACTGGGTCGGGGCAGGCGGCGGAGGGCGGCGTGGGGAGGTCTAGGGTTTGGAAGTATGGTTGGGGGAATGAGGACTGAGAAACGGCGGCGACGGAGGCTTCCTTGGGAGCTGAAGGTCGGTGGCGGCTGAGGCGACTCTTGCAAGGACGGAGGAAGGAGGAGGAGAGGTCAGAGTCGTCAATGTCGAGTGCCTCCCAGGAGTCCATGGTATTACAATTCACGAAGCGCGGGAGCCAAACCAACGTAGAAATGACAACGGATTGGGCCTGACTGTTCAACCCGAATCCGACCCAGGATTATGAAGGTTTAACTCACAAGGATAAATCTGTTTTATTTTATATATTTATGTAAATTATTATTATTATTGATAATAATAATAATAATAATAATATTAAGTACATAATTTATTTTAAAAATAATAGTAATTATAAAGAATATATATTTATATTATAATAAAAAAATTATATTAATACTATTTTAATATAAAATACAAATATGATGAATGAAATAATATATAAATGGATATTAATCATATTCGAATAATAATTGTCAGCTTGTGCTTCAATTTGGACTTAAGTGCTTTTGTTGTGTACCTAGAGTCATGACATGCTGATATTTTTGAGTTCCTTGGTCTAAGGAAAAACCATAGAAAGGTATGATTGAATTGGTTGATGAATCTACTCTTCATTAATGTATTATTAATTTTGTCTTTATTTAATCTTTTGTTAAACTTTAAGCCATTTTAATGCTTATTTTGCTAGTGATCTTTTTTTCATTCTTGTAGGAAGAGCATCGGGAAAGGGATCTATTTTTTTTGCTCTTTGGGTGTCTAATCTTTTTAAATGAAGCCCATATCTTTTGACCTAGACTTGGGAAAAAAAAAAGAAATAGACAACATGTCATCACAGTCCAAAGACTCCCACGCCACTACCCTTACTCAAACATTGATGTCCGAAGTCCAATGAGAAGAAGGTAAATAGTGTGTTTTATGATCTTCCATTGACATGCAGCAACCAAGTGCACATGAGATGAATAATATTACATTTACTATGTCGATTACTTTAAATATTATTACCAAAAAAGCTTAATTAATGGATATTGTAAAGAGAGATGAGTTGAAATGTGCACATACATTGGATTCTTTCTTCATTTTCCTATAATATATTGTCATTGATCTTAAATTAATATATGGTTTACATGACTTCTTCTACGCCCGGAGAAATATAATAGGAAAACACCAAAGTAAAGAACTCTTTTGCATTAATAAACGAAAGTCCATAAAAAGGCAAAAATAAATTATTTGCCAGCAAAAGAAAAAATTTCTTTTCCCTTTTAAGCATTTGCATTTGCTTCAATTTTAATTATATATCATTTCCATGTATAAACACAATAAATTTTAGTGGTATACCAAATAAACAAATTATATATAATTACATTCACTTCTATAATAGCTTTCATTATTGTTTTGCATGTTTGTACTTTTTCATTAGCTTGTGTTAAGAAGGTATATGATCTAATTTGTTTGCAGGTTCATAATAGGGCGACGCTCTATTTGAATACGCTTGGAGGGGATGTTGAAATTATGGAGACCAATAAGGATGTGAAGAGTTTCCTCTTTGGAGTGCTTGATGTCTCACTGACTAACCTAGAGAATAGTTTGAAAAACTATTGGAATTTTTACCAATTTTACTAGATTTTTATATTTATTATTTACGATGTGTATGTATTTAATTTTATAAGTCTTTACAATAGTACTAAATTTTTAATTTGAATACATGAAGATCTATTATTTTTGCATTTCGGAGACTAACTTGGAATATAAAAATAGCTTTATATTTTTTAAAGCTAGTTTATTGCTATAATTTTTAATATTATTAATTGTATATATATATTTACAATGTCAATATGAACGTTAACAATTTTGAATGTATCTTTTTTTATTGAATGATATGTATTTTTAATAATTATTAATTTTATTATTTATTTTTCATATGATTATATATTTATATCTAAATAAAATTTGAAAAGTAAATTATTTTAATATTTTAAATTTCTTATTTTAAAATTAATGAAACTTAAAAGTATCATTAAAAGTTTAAACGATGAAACTTAAAAAGTATCATTAAAAGTCCAAACAATGACACTTTTTAAGTGTCACTATTTATTCTTTTAACGATACTTAAAAAGTGTCATTATTTGTATTTTTTTACGATAATTTTAAAAGTGTCATCTTTTATTTTAATTTTATTGACAATGAGTCGATAGACGATACTTACAAAAATGTTGTCTTTTACTTTTAACGACACTTTAAAAGTATTGTTAAAGCCAGTTTTTGTTGTTGTGATGTATGGTTTGTATGATGAGCAGGTGGGGACAACACCCGTACTAAGGTTTCCATCTAGGTGTTATCACCAACTTCTTATCCCTTTGGGTGCAAGCATGAGGAGTTATTAACCAATTTCTTTGGGTTGAAAATCGGGGTGGGACAAAAAAACTACAGTTTGGTTGGTATAACTTGTGTTTTCATGTGATTTTGTTTTGGAAAAAAAGTGGATCCCACATGCAAAAATTATGTTTGGTATACTTATTTGAAAAAAGAGATTCAAATTTCAATTTAAATAAATTATGTCATTTTAAAAAAATACTATTTATTTTATGTTTTTAAATCAAAATTCAATTTTTTTGGGGGGACTCTATCTATCTTTTTTTCCTTTTTTTACTTTATTAATTGAGCTCACCATATCATATTACTTTCCCAATTTTCACGAGATTAAGTTTTAAAAAGCACATTTTAAAACTAAATACATTCTTTATTAACAAATATAATTTTTTATTTACAAAATTGTAATTCAAACTCCAACTCAAAATAATATTTTAATAAAGAAATATGAAAACGGACAATGTTATCTCCATCACATAAATAATAAGGGGTTTTCTTGTACTAAGAAAATTTGTACTAATAACTTTATAATCTCATATCCTTATTTTAAATTTGAGTCCATTTTTTGGATTTACATACAGTTCATTTATCACATGAAGGAATATGGTTTATTTCATCCCATTTGTAATTTGCACTTTTCATTTTATTATTATTATTATTTTGAAATTTTATATTTTATATTTGTCTTGCATTAATATAAAAAATATTAAAAAATTAAAACAATTTGATCAAATTTATCTTTAACTTTTAAATATGATTGTAAAAATGTTGTCCATTTTTAATTATTTAATGTCTGTTTGGTACCAGCAGTTTTCAGTATTGTTTTTAAAAACTGTAGACTTGATATGGGCCCATTCAAATTTAATAATAATAAATATTTAAAATCCATTTAAAAATGGTGGGTCTCATACCTGTTTTTTAAAAACTATTTTTAACTATTTTTTTTCAAATCTAAGAGAACTCCAAGAATCTCTCTATTGTCTACAAATAGATAGTCAAATAATAAAAACAAACTCCAACAGACTCTTTACATCACTTTTTACATCTATAAATTGTTATAGTGACTCTTCAAAAATGAAAAGTCATTATCCACTTTCTACATAATATTATATTATTTCTTATTCTTTCTCTCTCCTCCCTCAGATTGCTTGCTGGGTCGCCTACATCTTCCTCTCCCTGTTGTTCATAGCCTCGTCATCCAAATCAAAGATACACATGGGCCACCTGCATTTGGCAAGACAACAACAGTATCTTGAATAACCAGTTTTACATGTCCCATGAAACCTGGATCTGAGCCCCCCAAACTTGACCCTATTGCTCCCCATAAACTTCCACTTCAACAGATTGACTTGAAGACTGATTTCCCCATTAATGCTGAAGTAGAGTTGGTCATAGTCCCTAGAGGGATCGCAATCGATGGCGATGGCTCAGTTCCTGCCCTTAATTCGTACCCTTGTCATGTAGATCTTGTTCTCGTATACTTATGATCAGAAAGATTTTTATCATCTTTTTAGGGCCACTTTTGGTACATTTTCATACTCTTTTGCTTTATTTATTGCTCAATTAAGCTACGTTATCACATTTTCATGCCCTAACCCAGAATAAAGGATTTCTTGGAGTTTTTGTGGTTATTTTGCTATATTTTGACAAGAATCTAAGAATCAAAGAAGAATTCACCAGATCATCAGAAGGAAGTTGGAATCCCAAAGATCTAAAGACCACGATGAGCGACTTTAAGGTGGTTGGATGAAGGTCTGGTGAAGGACTCTTCACCCGACCAAATCGAGTAAAGCTAATCTTACATATATGGAGTCTACAAGCTTCACAGAAAAAACCATCTTTCTAGTCGGGTGAAATCCAAGGTAGTCTGATGGTGGTCGGGTGAAGCCTATGTTTGCATATTCAGAGTCTACAAGCCTTCGTGAAGAAAATATCCTTTTGGGCGGGTGAGATCCGAGGTCATTAGATAATGCTTGAGTAAAGGTTGGGTGAAGCCTTCTTCACCCGACCAAGCCCAAATTTTGGCGATGGAATCCTCATTTTGGCAGCTCACTTATTCCCTTCTGGATGGAAGTCATCTAAACAAAGAAGAAGCATCAACACATAAGTCAAAGGGAAATTAATATAAGAAATTTAAATTCAAAAGTGTGCTTTGCATTGGGACAAAAGCCTTTTTTAGATTTAATTGAGTGATTAAGGATGAAGATTTAATCTCTTTTTCAAATTTAAAAAATGATGAGTTATAAAAGATTAAATAGAGGCTTTTAGTTGGAAAAATTATGAAGAAATAATGGAGAATTCAAATTCAACAATTCAAATTCAAGCTTGGGAGGCTATAAAAGGACAGCTGATCATCCATGTTAAGGCATCCAATTTTCTACCATCTACTTCTACAATTCCATCATCATCTAAAGTAGAAAAAGTGAGATTTGAAGAAGGCTTTGGTATCACTTGGAGCTTGAAAGCATTCTACTCGGAAAAAAAGATCAACCTTGAAATTTATTGGTCAAAATAGGCAAGCAATCCTTGTTGTATTCTTTTTCTATGTATTGTAATTCTTTTATCTTCAACCAAACTATAACAACTTAAAAACCTTTGATTGGGGTTACGATGGAGTTTGATGTAATGAATTAATTTGTAATGTTTTAGTTTAATCTTTTTCACCTTGTGAGTATTTATTGAATACCTTGAGTTTAAAACATAAAATGAATTTGGCCACTTCATTTTATCAGTGTAGGTATTTATATGAAAGATTGAAAAATAAAGTATAATTACTGAAAAATCAAGATACTCAAACTAGGAGTTACATAATTTGTAGAAGTCGGTGCAAAACCTATGATACCAAGTTAAGAGTGAGTATGGTGCTAGCTCTAGGCTAAACTACCCAAATCTTAAAGGGTCACCCGTCCCCCATGCTAGGGTATACACAAAATTATTGCACTTGGAAAAGGCTAATTCATGTATTAGAAGTTGACTATTAAACACAAATCACAAGAAAAAGAAATAGATTGAACTAAGGCATAATTTTTGAAAAATAATCAAACGAAATCTTAACTCCAATCACCTTCATAAATTGAATCTCACTCTACTTTGAAAAGTATTTTTCATCTCTCACACTAGCTTAAAACAATTTGTTTAAATTCGATTCTATTTTTTTAATATTCCAATCAAAAATCTCTTTATAAACTAGTTTAAAATTTGTAAATTCTTCATCCTTCCTTTGAGTTTGATAACCAGACTTAAAAATCTACTTTATTACTTGTCATGATTCGTACACTTACGATCCATCAATCAAGTTTTTGACGTCATTGCCGGGAAAGACATCAATAAATTAGGAAATTATTTTTCTAGCTTCAAATATCATTATTACAATACAACTGTGTTTTTGTATATTATTGGAAAGTGTTTTGCAAGTTGTGAACAACTAGGTTTATAAGTCGAAGGTCAAAAAACATTGACATCTCCTTTGATCCTGAACCGAAAAAGTCATTTCGAGCTCGAGTATGGCAACTCAAGGAAGTATTTGATCAAAGGACAGCAAACTCAAACTAAGAACTACCACAAACACCTGAAGGAGAATGGTTGGCCGGTTTAAACATATTATTCCATGAAGAAGAAGTGAAATCTTGTCCACAACTAAGGTCAACCATGGATGACACTTACATGGATAACAGACCTATTCGGGAATATGTTACTCACGATGCAAGGCATATACATAGTCTAATCGATCCATCGGAGATCACTAGAGTAAACTTCAATTTTTCTCCTCAACTAATAAATCTAATGACTCATCACAGTTTTAGAGGACTACCTAACAAGGATCCTTATACGCATCTATCAAGATTCAATCAGATATGCATAATAATCAAAAAGCAAGGGGTGCTCGAAGATACAATCAAACTAAGATGTTCCCATGGTCTTTTAGAGATAATGCATTACGATGGTTCATGTCACGCCCCCAAATTCCGGAAGGACCAGAACTAAGAGTGTGACTTCCCCATGCTCGCACTCGAAGGGTCAAGGGGTTGGTAACTAGCACCGATATGGACTACACAACGGGTGTTGTCCGAGATACACCTATACAATCATATATCAGGGGTATTTCTATACATTTCCACATTCTATAAAGATAAGAAAACTAATTTATTAATAATAGAGTCATGTTATAAATTCAATACAACTTTCACAGACCCTTGTCCTGGATATTCAAATAATAAAACCAATTATGTCTTTCAAAATCTTTAAACCAATTAAGTTATGATAAAAATGTGAAATAAATAACCATTAGCTTCGGACCAGCCTCTAGTGAATAATCGATACCTGAAACATGTCAACAAAGTAGGGGTGAGCACGAATGCCAGTAAGTGATCTCCATCTCCTCACCATCCTATAACATGAAATCCTAAATCTACATGATTGGTATATGCTTGTGCCAGTGTAGTATCCTATTCTATCACAGTAAGCTTACATTCAATCACAAAATATGACATCACACGCATTTCATTTCATTCATTAAGGACACACCGAACAATCCAACCATCCATGGGATTCTCACAACCAACTCCAAGAATCCCATATGTGGGACATGTAGTGTCCTTGATGACAACCAGCCATATATGGGACCTGCAGCCTCTTGCCAACCCTATGTGAGACCCACGGTTAACCTAACCAACTCCACCACCAATTTCACACATATAATCAATAAATAGAATTTTTCAATAATTAGTATTCAATACAACGGCTTAACAAAACATTTAAATCACCAAACTAGTAATAATGTACCACAAATGATATATATATATATATTATAAAATTGATAATATCAAGCCACAAATAATATTTTTAATCAAACTAACCAAACTAAGCCAGATAATATTTATTAACTATCAAGCTCAAATAATATTTATTTAATTAAACTAACTAAATCAAGGCAAGACAATATTTATAATATTAAACTAACAATATCAAGCTCAAACAATATTTATTTAAATAAATTAATTTCAAACCGAGTAAAAAGAAAATACTACAATGAGGTCCGTAATATGATAACTATCCGCAAAATCAAAATTCTTACAAAAATGAAGATCTTATTTATCTTATTAATTTAATTATATTCAATATATTGTTTTTTATCCACCCAAATGTATTGAAGTTAAAAATTTCAATTTAATATTTCTTATGCTTCATTTTATTGTTGGAATGACATAACAACAAAAGAACATGGTTTTTTTTGGGATACGACTGTAACCATGATTCACACAACACTACTATGATCATGCATCACAAGTAATCAAGTACTAAACCTACTATAGATAATGAAATTTGGGGTTGATAACAATAAATAAATTGTGGAGTGGCTGACCGAACTGAAGGTTGGTGCGAAAACCAATTTTTGCGGTATTTATAATAATAATAATAAAATCTGATATCAGTATTAATGTTATATTTAAGAGGCGCCGACTGAACCATCCACTCCAAGTATTGCCGGAAAATGGAAGACCCCAACGGAGAACAGAAAAATGGCTGCAAGCCCAAGAGGAACAGAATCGACTGAAAAAATGCCAACCGAGGGAAGGGGATGGCGGCCCAATGTGCTAGGCCTCCACCGAATTATGCCGCGTAGCCACTACCGCCCTCAACAAACATGTATATACAGATATATATATTTATATCTAAATGTGTATATATATATATATTGCACGCAATACTAAGCTTGATATATATATATATATATATAGCTTTAACAGTCTACGTTCATGCAATAAAATATGGAAGGATCTAGAATCACCTACCTCTTGACTTCTGAAGGGATTAAACTCGCAAGAACTGTAACAGTCCAAGTCCCATGTAGCACGATATTTGTAAAGACTCGTATTTGGGTAGTATTGAGAGATAGCCATTTTATGGGCATGCAACTATCTAGACTGTAGTATAGTCTTCGATGTGAGCATTTTGACTGTACCTAGGCCTGATTCCGAGTCGGGGCCCTATTTGACCTGATTGTTGACTTTTCGGGGTTTATTGGTTGACTTTGCGTTTGAGTGGTCATTTGAGTGTGGTAATATCTGCTTAGTGTTGTGCTTGTCATTTCGAGCATTTTAACAATAATTGGGCTCAATTTGCAGGTCATGACCTCAAGAGGTCAATTATTGCGTTCGGGAGGTCAATTATTGCTGGGAGGCCAATTATTGGCAGCAGTATAAATAATTAAGAAACTGCCTTATCCCTTTAATTTGCTTGGTGCATGCGTGTTTGAGCAAGAGAGAGAGAGAGAGGGAAGGTGAAGAGCTTCCTTTGGTGATTTTGGGGTGATTGGAGCTCGTGGATCGCAAATAATCTTCCCAGGTAGGTGTCCTTGAACCTCTTATCTTGATTCTATCTTTGAATATGTATGAGTTTATCATGATTTATGAAATTGAGTATGAACCCTAGGTTTTGGGGAAAACCCAATTTTTGAGTTAGATCTAATGGTTTAGCATAAGATATGTGGGTAAGAACTGATTTATATCAGTTTGAGTATGTAATTTTGTACTCTGTTTAGTAAAATGCGTGTTTGTGAGTGCCTGGGGGTTGCTGGGTTGATTCCAGATGAAAAATAGGCCAAAACAATGATGAACAATACCCTAGGCGAACTGTAGGGTCAAAGTTTGTAGTCAGCAGCTGTGAAGTCAGCAGCTTCGTAGTCAACAGTTGTGGAGTCAACAGCTTCGTTAGTCTGGATTAGTAGTCCAGATCAGTAGTCTGGATCAGCAACAATGATCCGTAGCATCCATTTCGCAGCATCAATCCGCAGCAGTGATCCGCAGCTTCAATCAAGAATGATGTTCCCAATGAAGTGCAACAACAACATATTGGACATTTACATTGTAAACCATTATGCCTCTCCACATTTAAGTATTATGTAAATAACGAAATACCCCCCATTTGGATTCAAAGAAAAATACTAGAAAAATAAATTCTCACTCCTTCAAAATGTGAAAATTTGGATTTAGTGTAAAATCTCGAAAAAATCCAATTTTTCGTAGAGGTGAATTTTTGGAAAGTGGGGTTAGACATCTCAGAAAAATCCCTAAAAATTAGATTATCTTAGTTATGATATGGAGACCCAATGCCGGGACTTTTTATTGCAAGCAAATAGCTGCTATGGGTATCTCCTTCCTTAGTCAAGGAATGAGGATCGACCGTGAAGACCGGCTTTCTGTTAAAAGGGAGTGTTGTATACCTTAAGACCATATTGGTGTTGGTATGTTGGTTTGAGGGATTGGGGCTTAGGCTCTATGACTTATTGGGTTCTCACCGTGGAGCACAGATGATGCTATGTGGTTGGCGGGGTGGGCATGTGCGCTGATGGCAGGCCTGTGTGGCACTGTGGCCTGACATATTGCGTTGTGGCCGTGGCAAGCATATGCGGCGATGGCAGGCCTGTGTGGCACTGTGTCCGGGCATATAGCATTGTGGTAGGGCTGAGTGCCCTAAGCTGGGATCCTGTTGAGGATCGTGGACAAGCCGTCCTGTGTGGGCAGGCTAGGTCCTGATGTTTGTTTGCAGGCTGAGTCCTGATAATTGTGCACACTACACAGTGCACGAGTACAAGGAGCATGTAGTATAGACTTGTATGTTTGCATGATGTGGAGTGTTGGGGTCACCTACTAAGCTTGTCGCTTACCCCTACTTGCTGTTTACCTTTTTCAGGTGTGACCCGAGACTAGTGGAGGACTTTCTTCCAGGAGGATGCCCACTACTCTGATGTATGATATAGTATTATATTCTGTATTATTTTGTGTGATATCTCGGACATGGGTCCGTGGACAGTTGTATTTGCATACTATTTGTGATGTGATGTCTGTATGACTGTTTAACTCATTGTATGCATGATGATGTATGGAAAAGTACAGGATTACCCTTGATGTATGACTGTATAGGGTTGCATATTTGAGACAGCACCCGCGGTGTAGTCTCTATTGGTGCTAGTCACCAACCCCTTGACCTTTCGGGTGCGGGCAAGGGAAAGTCATGTACCCGGTTCCGGGTTCCCTGGAATTCGGGGGCGTGACAAGTTGGTATCAGAGCATGGTCTAGCGGACCTAGGTTAGTGAGGGGTGGTTAATTGATTCCATGTGACTTGGAAAACTGTAGGGAGTGCGCCTGATCAACGCAGTCCTTACATGTATTCTCAGTTATGTTGGTGTTAGTTAGATCATTCTAAGAGCATATGTAGGCATGGATGCTTTCCTAGTGGTATGATTGTGTGCATATAGGGCGCTAGATTGTCTTTGTGTGTGATGTGATTGCATTTGGTGCCAGGATGGCACGTGGCCGTGAGAGCCAGGACTTGATTGTGGTGTACCCTGAGGGGTGACATGATGCTATATGTATGGTTGTGGACTTACGGGTCGTATGGTGAGAACGTACGAGTTGATTTATGCCTTTGATGGCTGTTTGTGCTAGCAGTGCTAGTATTGATCGTTTGTTGTTTGTTGTTGTGGCCAGTGTGATGACACCACCGAGGAGATTTGTCTGAGGCTAGGGCCCGGCAGAGGAGCCCACGATAAAGTCGGGGCACCAGGGGCAGCAGAGCCCGCAACAGAGGTCATCAGCTCCCATTGTGGGACCTGATTTGGCTCAAGTGTTGATTCAGTTACAGGAGGCCATGCAGGGTATGCAGGGCTCGATGAGGGATATGACTAGAGTGGTGGATGAGCTGAAGAGGCAGCAGCAGCCTCAGCAGCCGCCACAGCCTCAGCAGCAGGAGGCGAGGGTGGTGCAGGATGTGCACCAACAGGAGGTCAGGATAGAGTCAGTGCGATGAGGGGTGGACTGGGCTGCACAGTTTTTGAAACATGCACCTAGGACTTTTGAGGATGGTTCGCGGCCAGAGGCAGCCGAGGACTGGATTAGGTGGACAGAGGACATCTTTGAGATGATTGGGGTGCCAGATGAGGAGCGGGTGAGAGTGGCAACGCATTATCTGTTGGGTATCCCACATAGGTGGTGCGAGTCCACTAGAGCTGTCCATGGCAGTCATATGAGTTAGAGAGAGTTTGTGGAGCGCTTCTTTGGGGAGTATTTTCCCAGCTCATTGTAGTATGCACGATGGAGAGAGTATTATGAGCTTCAGCAGGGTAGCCAGACTGTGAGTGAGTATGTGCAAGCCTTCACAGATTTAGGGCGGTTTGCTCTTGAGGCTTGGGAAAAGGAAGCCTGTAAAACGCATGATTTTA
The DNA here is from genome assembly GCA_023512835.1 of Taxillus chinensis. NCBI lineage: Eukaryota > Viridiplantae > Streptophyta > Magnoliopsida > Santalales > Loranthaceae > Taxillus > Taxillus chinensis. The sequence continues at coordinate 58,268,921 of CM042088.1, read as the reverse complement.
TTCAGGGCTTGAGGCCATCTTTGAAGAAACAACTGGAACCGATGCAGTTGACTAGCTACCGGGAAGCGGTCGACAAGGCACTCATTATTGAGCGAGGTCAGGATCAGGCGAGAGCTTAGAGGCCGGGCGATTCGGCAGGTTCGAGCAAGAAGAGGCAGAGTGGGGAGAGCAGTGCTGCTCAGCCTGAGAGGAGGTAGGTGCAGAGGGTTTCCAGCCAGGCGGTGGGACCTCGTGAGAGTTTTGCCAGTCGGAGGTCAGGTACTTGTTGGAGTTGTGGTTTGACCAGACATTTGTCGAGGGACTGCCCGAGGAAAAGGATGACATGCTTCTGATGTGGGAAAGTGGGACATAAAGCTAGGGAATGTGTTACCCTTAGCTCGACCAGCAGTGTAGGTCCTTGTCCGAGAGAGCAGGGACAGAGGAGTGGGGCTCTGTCTCAGAGGTCGGTGTTGCCGACACAGAGCACGTAGACGCGACCTGCGGTGCAGCAGCATCAGCGGGACGCACAGGGTCATGTTGATCAGCGGGGCAAGGCCATAATGGGCCAGGCTAGTGGCAGTGGGCCACGACGGAGGACTTTTGCCCTTACCAGCAGAGAGGCAGAGGTTCCACCAGTGGACAAGGCAGGAGCAGGACCTTCAGTTGTGAGAGGTACCATCACCATTTCTCATACTATCTGTTCAGTTTTGATTGATACTAGTGCTACCCATTCTTTTATTTCGTATGCTACGGTGGTTGGATTGGAGTTAGACCAGGAGACAGTGAGTCAGTCTCTGATGGTTGCTTCACCTTTGGGTGGAATTGTGATACTTGAGAGTATCTGTCATGCTTGTCAGGTAACACTTGGGGTGTTAACCTGTTGTGTGATTTGTATATCATGGAGTTAGATGATTTTGATATTATCCCGGGTATGGATTGGTTGGTCTCTGTGGAGGCCAAGATTGATTGTTTTCAACGGCGCATGACGTTCCTCACGCCAGAGGGCACGCGGGGTGTCTTTGTGGGTGAGTGGACTGAGGAGGCATGCCGGTTAGGACCTTTGAGGCATGGGTGGGGTGATGTGACCCACCAGTTAGCCAGCTTGACATTGGTTGACAGGAGGAGAGAGGGCAAGGTTGTTTTGCCACCCATTGTAGATCATTTCCCGGATGTGTTTCCCGAGGACTTGGTTAGTTTGCCACCCGTGAGGGAGGTAGAGTTTTCGATCGAGTTGTTGCTAGGGACAACACCGATCAGGTTAGCGGCCTACAGGATGGCACCGACAGAGCTTAGGGAGCTCAAGAGGCAGGTAAATGATCTACTGGCACGAGGCTTTATCAGGCGGAGTAGCTCACCGTGGGGCGCTCCAGTGTTATTTGCCAAGAAAGCGGATGGTTCGCTTTGGCTGTGTATCGACTACCGGAAGCTGAACCAGGTGACTGTGAATAACAGGTACCCATTGCCGAGGATTGATGAACTGTTTGATCAGTTTCGCGGTGTGAGGTGGTTTTCCAAGATAGACTTGAGGTCTGGATACCATCAGGTGAGGGTTAGGGAGGCAGATATTCCTAAGACCGCATTCAGTTGTCGTTATGGGCATTATGAGTGGCTCGTGATGTTGTTTGGGCTCACGAATGCTCCAGCGGTGTTTATGGGACTGATGAACCAGGTATTTGCTCCGTATTTAGATATGTTCGTTGTGGTATTCATCGACGATATCTTGGTCTATTCAGCGACCAAGAGGGAGCATGAGGAGCACTTGCAGGTTGTGTTGCAGACCTTGCGAGAGCATCGATTGTACGCGAAGTTCACGAAATGTGACTTCTGGTTGCAACAGGTGCACTTCTTGGGGCATGTGGTATCTTCGGAGGGTATCATAGTGGATCATGAGAAGATCGAGGCAGTTGTGTCATGGAAGAGGCCCATGAATGTGTTTGAGATTCATAGCTTCCTTGGTTTAGCAGGCTACTATCGGAGGTTCGTGGAGGATTTTTCCAGGTTGGCCGCTCCTATGATGAACTTGACGAGGAAGGGAGTCCCTTTTGTTTGGTCTGATGCGTGTGAGAGTGCTTTCATGGAGCTGAAGGCACGATTGACCTCAGCGCCTATCTTGATTCTCCCACAGGAGGGTGTGCCTTTCGAGGTGTATTGTGATGCTTCCAGGGTGGGACTTGGTTGTGTGTTGATGCAGGCTCAGCAGGTGATTGCTTATGGATTTAGGCAATTGAGGCCGCATGAGCAGAACTATCCCACGCATGATTTGGAGTTGGTTGCAGTGATCTTTGCACTTAAGAGCTGGTAGCATTATCTCCTTGGGGAGAAGTTTGTGGTGTATACGGACCACAAGAGCCTGCAGTATATCTTTTCTCAGTGAGACTTGAACCTTAGGCAGAGGCGGTGGGTGGAGTACTTGCAGCAGTTTCAGTTTGATATGCTGTATACCCCTGGCAAGGGTAATGTGGTGGCAGATGCTCTGAGTAGGAAGAGCAGGGCCATGGTTGCCCATTGTGCCATTAAGGAATGGGAAATGATGGGCCAGTTGGCAGCGATGAGGTTGCAAATGGTAACTAGTGGGGGACGGGGGACCCTTAGTGTTATTGTCGCAGTCCCTGAGTTACAGTGTAGGATCATAGAGGATCAGCTGGGGGACGTTGACTGTGAGGTCATCAAGGACAGGATTCAGATTGGGCAAGCATCTTCTGATTGGACTGAGGATGCAGAGCATATATTGAGGTATAGGGGTCGATTAATAGTTCCCACTTCTCTTCAGGAGGAAGTTCTTCGGGAATTTCACCAGTCACGGTTAGCTGTACATCCTGGTGGGACCAAGATGTACCATGCCGTGAGGAGGCAATATTGGTGGCCATGCCTGAAGAAAGCCGTTGCTGATTTTGTGAGGAGGTGTTTGACCTGTCAGCAGGTCAAGGCAGAGCACCTGAGGTCAGCTGGTGAGTTGCAGTCCTTGCCAGTGCCATAGTGGAAATGGGACCACATAACCATGGATTTTGTCACTGGACTTCCTCATTCCAGGGGACACGACACTATATGGGTTATTGTGGACCGATTAACCAAATAGGCGCATTTTATTCTGATTCGGGAGACAGACCCAGTGAGGACTTTGGGACAGAGGTATCTTGATGTCATTGTGCGGTTACATGGAGTCCCATTGTCTATTATATCTGATCGGGATGCGAGGTTCACCTCTCAGTTTTGGAGATAGTTGCAGCGAGCTTTAGGTACTAGGGTGAACCTGAGTACAGCCTTTCATCCGCAGATGGATGGTCAGTCGGAGCGGACGATTCAGACACTCGAGGATATGTTGCGTGCCTGTGTCCTAGATTTTGGAGGTTGTTGGGAGACTCATCTTCCTTTGGTGGAGTTCTCTTACAACAACAGTTATCAGGCTACGATTGGGATGGTTCTGTATGAGGCGCTGTATGGGCGGCCTTGTAGATCACCTTTGTGTCGGGCACAAACGGAAGAGACAGTGGTTCTCGGTCCCGATATGGTTCGAGAGACCACGGAGATAGTGCAGTTGATTCGACAACGTATGTTGACAGCACATAGTAGGTAGAAGTCCTATGCGGACCAGAGGCGTCAACCCTTGCAGTTTGAGGTGGGGGACCGTGTCTTTTGCGAGTTTCGCTGCGTCGAGGGCATTGGAGGTTTGGACGTGGATCCAAACTCTCCCCTCATTTTGTGGGACCATTTGAGATTATTACCACTGTAGGCGCAGTGGCTTACCGATTAGCTTTGCCACCGGCGTTGGCGTGAGTACATGATGTGTTCCATGTGTCTTAGTTGCGACGGTATCACCCAGATCCTTCTCATGTGTTGGACTATCGCGAGATAGACTTGGCTGATGATGGTGCCGTTGTTGAGATGCCAGCACAGATTTTGGACAGGCGGGACTAAGTCTTGCGGGGCAAGACGATCCCACTAGTTCGGGTGTTATGGCGACACCGAGGCATGGAGGAGCAGACTTGGGAGAAAGAGAGCCAGATGCGGGTTCTTCATCCTGAGCTATTCGAGGACGATCAGTCCTGAGGTGGGGAGGATGTGAGGACCTTCCCTGAGGTATGAGTTATGTTTTATGCATTTGTTTTGCATATGTTGTTTGAGATGTGGTTTAGCTTGTTGTTGTTAGATTTTGTCAGCCCGTTTGGCTTGTTGTGAGTTGTATTGCACATGTGTGATCGGTGATCATGTTTTATGTTTTGTTGTTGGGACATTGACCTTGAATTTTGCTATGTCCTTTGGGGATGTATTTTATTTTCGAGGACGAAAAGTCCTAAGGTGGGGAGGATGTAAAGACTCGTATTTGGGAAGTGTTGAGAGATAGCCATTTTATGTGCATGCAACTATCTAGACTGTAGTGTAGCCGTCGAAGTGAGCATTTTGACTGTACTTGGGCCCAATTCCGAGTTGGGGCCCCATTTGACCCGATTGTTGACTTTTCTGGGTTTATTGGTTGACTTTGTGTTTGAGTGGTCATTTGAATGTGGTAATATCTGTTTAGTGTTGTGCTTGTCATTTCGAGCATTTTGACAGTAATTGGGCTCAAATTTGAGTTTGTGACCTCGAGAGGTCAATTATTGCATTCGGGAGGTCAATTATTGCTGGGAGGCGAATTATTGGCAGCAGTATAAATAATTAAGAAACTGCCTTATCCCTTTAATTTGCTTGGTGCGTGCGTGTTTGAGCAAGAGAGAGAGAGAGAGAGAGAGAAGTTGAAGAGCTTCCTTTGGTGATTTTGGGGCGATTAAAGCTCGTGGATCGCAAATAATCTTCCCAGGTAGGTGTCCTTGAACCTCTTATCTCGATTCTGTCTTTGAATATGCATGAGTTTATCATGATTTATGAAATTGAGTATGAACCCTAGGTTTTGGGGAAAACCCAATTTTTGGGTTAGATCTAATGGTTTAGCATAAGATATGTGGGTAAGAATTGATTTATATCAGTTTCGGTATGTAATTTTGTACTCTGTTTAGTAAAACGCGTGTTTGTGAGTGCCTGGGGGTTGCTGGGTTGATTCCAAATGAAAATAGGCCAAAAACGATGATAAACAGTACCCTGGGCGAACTTTAGGGTCAAAGTCCGTAGTCAGCAGCTGTAGAGTCAGCAGCTATGGAGTCAGCAGCTGTGGAGTCAGCAGGTCTGGAGTCAGCAGCTTTGTAGTCAGCAGCTTCGTTAGTCCGGATTAGTAGTCTGGATCAGTAGTCCGGATCAGCAGCAGTGATCCGTAGCATCCATTCCGCAGCATCAATCCGCAGCAGTGTTCCGTAGCAGTGCAACTATACTGCACTGGACATTTACATTGTAAACCATTATGCCTCTCCACATTTAAGTATTATATAAATAATGAAATACCCCCCATTTGGATTCAAAGAAAAATACTAGAAAAATAAATTCTCACTCCTTCAAAATGTGAAAAGTTGGATTTAGTGTAAAATCTCGAAAAAATCCAATTTTTTGTAGAGGTGAATTTTTGGAGAGTGGGGTTAGACATCTCAGAAAAATCCCCAAAAATCAGATTATCTTAGTTATGATATGGAGACCCAATGCCGGGACTTTTTATTGCAAGCGAATAGCTGCTATGGGTATCTCCTTCCTTAGTCAAGGAATGAGGATCGACCGGTGAAGACCGGCTACGATTAAAGGGAGTGTTGTATACCTTAAGACCATATTGGTGTTGGTATGTTGGTTTGAGGGATTGGGGCTTAGGCTCTATGACTTGTTGGGTTCTCACCATGGAGCACAGATGATGTTATGTGGTTGACGGGTCGGGCATATGCGCTGATGGCAGGCTTGTGTGGCACTGTGTCCGGGCATATTGCGCTATGGCCGTAGCAGGCATATATGCTGATGGCAGGCCTGTGTGGCACTGTGTCCGGATATATAACGCTGTGGTAGGGCTGAGTGCCCTAAGCTGGGATCCTGTTGAGGATCGTGGACAAGTTGTCCTGTGTGGGCAGGCTAGGTCCTGATGTTTGTTTGCAGGCTGAGTCCTGATAATTGTGCACACTACACAATGCACGAGTACATAGAGCATGTAGTATAGACTTGAATGTTTGCATGATGTGGAGTGTTGGGGTCACCTACTGAGCTTGTCGCTCACCCCTACATGCTGTTTACCTTTTTCAGGTGTGACCCGAGACTAGTGGAGGACTTTCTTCCAAGAGAACGCCCACTACTCTGATGTATGATACAATATTATATTCTGTATTGTTTTGTGTGATATCCCAGACATGGGTCCGTGGACAGTTGTATTTGCATACTGTTTGTGATGTGATGTCTGTATGACTGTTTGACTCATTGTATGCATGATGATGTATGGAAAAGTACAGGATTACCCTTGATGTATGACTGTACAGGGTTGCATATTTGAGACAGCACCCGCGGTGTAGTCTCTATTGGTGCTAGTCACCAACCCCTTGACCTTTTGGGTGCGGGTAAGGGGAAGTCATGTACCCGGTTCTGGGTTCCCTAGAATTTGGGGGCGTGACAATATTGTCCGGTTCAGGGCCCAAGCCTAATCCCTGGTTTGTTCTTGGCAGTGTCATACAGGCACCCCAAAAGGCCTCATACCAAGAGAGGTCTCCACGTCCTTTTAAGAGGCACGCTTCGTTCTCCTCCCCAGCCGATGTGGGACTTGCAAAGTTCTCAGACTATAATCCACCCCCTTAGGATGCCCACATCCTCGTGGGACTATGGCACACAAACCCGGTCCTCAGCTTTGATACCATCTGTAACAACCCAAGTCCCACGTAGCACGATATTGTCCAGTTCACGGCCTAAGCCCAATCCCCGGTTTTGTTCTTGGAAGTGCCACACAAGCACCCCAAAAAGCCTCGTGCCAGGAGAGGTAAACTCTACACCTCTCCTGGCACAAGGCCTTTTGGGGTGCTTGTGTGGCACTGCCAAGAACAAAATCGGGCATTGGGCTTGGGCGCTGCACTGGACAATATCGTGCTACAGGAGACTTGGGCTATTACAAGAATGGTCTAGAATCGATGAAGAACGCGAAGAATACTATGAACTCTTCTCCGATGGCTAAGGTTTCTCAAAATAGAGTTATAATAAATAATAAAACCCCAAAACCTTATTTTTAATTAAAATTTGTCCTCCTCCTTAATAATTTCCAAAAGCCCTCCTAAATTTTATTTTTACTTATTAACCCTTAATTTAACTCCTAAAATTTACTAAATAACCTATGGAAGCTTCTAGACCTCAAATTAGGCCCAAATATAGTCAAAACGATCGTATTAATGGCCACATTCTCAAAAACAACATTCTTAATATCAAATATAGATTATAAGTTACACTAACACATATACGGATCCTTACATCCTCCTCACCTTAGGCTTTTTCATCCTCGAAAAGAGAAAACATCCTTATAAACACCACACCTACACATAACTACTACGCATACCCAATATCTAACATATTACCGTCACTAACAAACACAATTGCTTTCACTAGCATAATTCTTGCATAGCCTATCATATTTTATACACAAGCAGCACATAGTAATAACCATACATTATGCCCCTCACAAAAAACAACCATAAGTTCGCAAGGAATCATTTCAATATACATATCATAGTGTACTTGCTCTCACCACTGAGAAAAATCCTCACAATTCAACTCCTTCTCCAACCATTACTTCAGCAACTGGGGACTACACACAAGAGCTTTTAGCACAATACTTCCCTCGAGGTAAATTATCCAAATTACAAAGTCAAATAATAGCTTTTTCTCAAGGAGTGGAAAAGCATAGGAACACTTCAAGAATTTATAGAGGAGGTGCCCAAACCATGGGCTTAAATAATGGTTCCTGCTAGAGGCCTCCACAATCATTGAGGATATGGCCAAGAACTTCTCCATGAGAATAAGAAAGAAAATGGTTCCCAACAAACTAGGAGCTTACGAACTGGAGGAAAGCACTCTACTAAATGCAAAAATCTAAGCACTCACTCACCAAGTAGAGAAGCTGATGGCCAAACCAGTGGCAAATGTAAGCTCCACTTGTTCAAAATGTAGAGGAGCACATGCACCAGCTAGTTGTCCTCTGGACAGCTATCATACTAGCATTCCAATGGAGATTGAGGAACAAACTAACTACATCCAGTATAATCAAGTAAACAATCCTTACTCAAACACATACAATCAAGGTTGGAAGAATCACCCAAATTTTAAACAGGGTGATCAAGAAAGGTTAAACAACACTCAAGGACAAGCTAGTGGATAGAATTTTGGACCTCAACAATAACAACCAAGGAGTCAACTTGAGCAAAAGGCAAGTTGGGAGGTCGCCATTGAAAAGCTAGCTAATATTACTAATGACAAAATCTAGGAAATCAATATAAGAATGGATAGAGCTGAAAAGAGGATAGAAATGCAACTCTTACAAATTGTTGAAGCTCTAACCCAAAGAAATCTTGGAGAACTTCCCAGCCGCTTAGAGCCAAACTCCCGGGAATACTACAAAGTCATAACAATCAAAAGCGGCAAAGAACTTCAACAACATGAACCTCGCAATGAACCAGAGCAAGACAAAGATCAAAACTAATAGAACGAGGTTCAAGAAATTAAAGAGTCTGCCAAGGACAAAGAGCCCGAAAAAGACAAGTCAAAGGAGGCTCAAGAAACTGAAGAGCAACCACGAAAGAAAGAGCTTAAGCCGTATGTTCCACCTCTACCCTTTCTTCAAAGACAAATGAGACAGAAGAAGGATGAACAATTCAAGAAATTCGTAGATATCTTCAAGTAACTTAAGGTAACAATTCCTTTTGGTGATATTCTTGCAACAATACCATCATATGCCAAATTGTTAAATGAAATTGTGGGAAATAAAATAGCATTAGGGTAACATGTTACCGTGACACTCTTGGAGAACTACAATGCAATAATTCAATGAAATCCTCCACCAAAGCTAAGTGATTTGGGCAGTTTCTTCATTCCTTGCATCATAAGTGATCTCTCTTTTGACAGTGCCCTTTACGACTTTGGTGCAAGTATCAGTTTGATTCCCTTTTCCATGTGCAAGAGATTAGGACTAGGGGAATTACAACTGACATCCATCACTCTCTAGCTAGCAGACAAGTCAATCAAGCGTCCTGTCGGGATTTTAGAGAATACACCAGTACAAGTCAGCAATTCGATAATCCTTGTAGACTTTATTGCCTTAGACATGGATGACGTCAGAGCTATACTTCTAATTTTGGGAAGACCATTCCTTGTTACAACTGGAGCTATCATTGATGTAAAGGGAGGACATATGACCCTAAACATCAGTGATGAAAAAATAGAGTTCAATGTCTTCAAAAAGCATGAAGCATTTAGATAATTTTGAGCAAGGATGCAGGGTGGACTTGGTGGATAGCCTGGTGAGTAACCTTACTTTAAATTTTCAAGAACCCTTGGTTGTAGCTATGACAAGTCCATCCAATTTAGGCAATGAGGAGGTGGCCAATGAAGAAAATGCCTTAGAAGCTATAGCATATGTTCCATTCACTAAACGACAGAAATTCGAAGAACTTGGCCTAAGGAAGCCACTACCACTACCGTCAATTCAAAAAGCTCCAATGGTAGATAAAAAGAGCGTTTGTCGCACACGTACTCCAAATAAATTTTAAATTAAGTATAGCTAGTGGCTTAACCTAGATTGCTCTTTACCAGAGGACTTATAAAATTTAATTCAACCTATTTAACAAAAACTAATAAAAAAGAATAATATAAAATTGGGGAAATTTTTGATTAAATTAAAAACTAATTAAAGCAAAGATTTTTAACTACGGAATTCAATTAATTAAAGATGTAACCGGTTTAACTTCACACCTGAATGTTGTTTATTACTATCTAAAGAGATAAATTATGACCTCATAATTTAACTACACCAAGATATCATGAATACAATTAAATTATGAATTTATTCTAATCAGAATAAGTATGAATTAATTCTCAAAAGACTGCCCTATTCCCTACAAAACAATTCTTTCCACTCAATTAAAATATTAACGCACAATGAATTTTTAAATCAACACTCAACCGAGATATTAAATCAACAAATCAAAGAGATAGAGAATTAAATCATAGCACATAAAATACCAAATTAAATATTAAAAACATGGATTCAAAATAAGCATCCAAAGTGCTACGCTAAACCGATTACAAAAATCACAAATCTGTTTGGAAAATTAGAACAACAAAAATAAAGAAGATAAAAGAAAAATAGGCCACAAAGAATTAAATGTCCAATCTTGAACTTGATCCAGATCTCCAATGCTCGGTGTACTATCTCTCTCTAATTCTCTCTCTTAATTGCTACTATGAATGGATGTTACGTTGGCCGTGATGAATGCTGCATTAGAACATTGCTGAAGCATATGGAAAACAACATTGGGTGTAATGGGTGATCAAAGATGGAGGTGACACTGGGCAGGGTCTTATATAGACTCATGCAAAAATTATGCTCTTTCTTTCTTTTTTTTAAACTATCCTTCCAATGTTTCCTTCTCTCCTACATAATGCCTAAATCCTTCTTTCCTTCCTTTGATTTCTTCATGGACCCACTCACATTAAAGTCATGTTCTTCCACAATTTTCACGTATCATGCCATTATTTCCTATTAACAAGTGGCCCCACCACAATTAAGTTTTCTTTTCAATTTCTTCCACTCATGTAACATGAAAAATTAAATAATGCATTAAGAAAAATAAAAATATAATTCAATTAACCCAAATATATATATAGAGAGCGCAAAATTCTATTAATTAAATAATTATTAATCACTTAGTAAAATCACAAATTAAGCTCAAAGAATTAATATCAAAATTAGAATAATCAATTTAACATTAAAAACCACTAAAATTAATATTAAATCTATGAAATTGATTAAAACAATAAATAACTAAAATAGGAGAATATCATTATAAAAATACATCAATTTAACAGAATATTAACTTAAAGTTCATAAATTAAATGCAAATTTGATAATAAGATTTGTATTGATCAAATTTCCCATACTTGAACTTTGGTCGTCCTTGAACAAATATCAAGATTAAGCACCAAACAAAGATTATTTAAAATTGCAAATTCAAATATTCAAAAACAACAACTTGAATACTACGAATTAAGTTCTAGTATAGATGTGAGTGTGTGAAGCTAAAAATTTATCAACTTTTTTATTCTTTTAACTCATCTCTGATTCATGACACTTAATTAATTCACACAAATATGCAATTATAAATCAGATGGCTAAGATTAAACATACTCAAAAGTTAACCATAGTCATTTCATACTCCAAATATCATGCCATCATTTATATACATACTTGAAGTGAAACAAATGAGTAAGGATCATTGGATCTAAACAAGATATATGCAATGGATTAGCCAATTACTTTTTAAATTTTTTTTCTTTCACACTTTTTTTTTAAATAGGTAGCCAAACTTACTTAACAATAATCATTTATACCACCCATGTAGCTGAACCATCTTGCAGCTTCTAGATTATGGCGGATCTTAGGGTATCGAGTTTAAAAGCCTTTTAGGATCAGTCCTAAGTGATATAGCATACTTTGCAAGTTTGCTAACCTTTTTGAATAATGCTTTTTTTTAATTAATAACCTTACAAGGTTGCATTTTATGCTCTCCCCTAATGGATTATTCACTCTTTTTTTAAATATCTCACTTTTACATCCACAAGCTTGGCTCATATAAAACCCAAATGCAAGAAAAACTCAAGTATTGACATAAATAAGTTGTAATGATAGAAACAGTATTTCACAACTCATTAAATTAAAGTATAAGCATAACTCAAAACTAGCTAGAATTATAATTCTCACATACTTAATTCTCACATACTTAAACTTCCCAATTAAGACATAAAAATCAAGATGAATTAATCAAATATTAAAGAATCAAAATTTTAGTTGTGCAAGATATGTATCCATACTAGACAACTTAACTCTAACTATTTAAGATTCTCAATCATTATTCAAATATTGCACAATCAAATAAACTCAAATGGAACTAATCATTAATGCTCAAAGATTCACAAAAAAATTCTAGTGCCAATCAAGTTCAAGACTAAAAACATGTAGCCTATTGTCATCACCAGATTTCGTCCGGGAGGAAAATCACTTTTGGGGTGCGATTCCCCCCAACATTCACTCGAACGGTGATGAAAAATTAAAGTCGCCACCAATCATTTTTTAGAGTGCGATTAGTCACCTAAAAGAAAATTAATCTACGCCGCTAGGGATGGGCTTGAGATTTGGTTACTTACGCGTGGGGAAGGATTAACAGCCTCACGACGCCCTTTCGGTACTTATCTTAAGAGTTAAAGGTTTATAACTTGTTTTAACCGTTTGCTTAAAATTAACTAGTCTAGAGGTGATACTAAATTTTCCCATGACCTAAAATTCTATCCTTTTTATTTTTCTAAATTTTTTATTAAAGTTGAAATTAAATCAAAATTATCCTAAGCCTCTAAGGAACATTCTAATGTTTTTTGTAATTTTTTGTTAAAGTTAAATATTAAGCCCAATTTACTCAAAAGCCAAAGGAATCTGAAGGGTAAATTATCTAAATCCTATGTTCAAAGTTAAAATTTTAAAATACATGTTTCTTACAATGCTATGTATGGGATGAAAAAAGTTAAAAGAAAAGTTTAGGCGTTAAAAAGCCAAGTGTTTGGAAAAAAGAAAGTTTATTTTGATTTTTTTTATTTTTTTGTTATTGTTGTTTTTATTTTAGAAAACTGTTTCTTTTTTATTTATTTTTATTTGTTTTAGAAAACATTTTTTTATTTGAAATTTTTATTTTTTGTTGTTTATTTTTTGTTATTATTAGTATTATTTTTTAAGAAAATGTTGTTGATTTTTTTAAAAAAACTTTTTTTAAGAAGGTGTAACAATTAATAGGAAATTGTGAAAAGTAGAAGGAAAAAACAGTGTTGAAAAAAGTGTTTGAAAAGTGTTTTTTAAATTATCATAACAAGAAGTTTTTAATTTAAGAAAGGTTTTTTTTAAAAATGTATTTTTAACTTAAGAAAGGTTTTTTTTATTAAATAAAAAAAGAGGCAAATAAGTGCTATGTGTGATTGTGACATTCACAAAATAAAAACAAGCTCACTTTTCTCTCTTTTTTTCTTTTTTGTTTTTTCACTTTTTTTCTTTTTTTTTTCCTTTTTTTTACTATACTTGATTACAAATTACAAAATACATGACAATAATTGAAAATTCCAAGTTAACACTATTTCCTATAGGCCCGAAACTAACAAGCCTCTCCACGAACCACTATGAAATGAAATGATACAAATTAAGAAACACATCACATTTACAATATCCAAGTTGGCCAAACTGGAAATAACACCATGCAAGCAAGGAAGAGATGGCCTTTACACCAGAAATTCGTTTAGCCCACTCACCAAATGGACATAGCTCAAAGAAAACAAAAAAAATAGAAGGGTGAAAATATAGGGAGAAAAAAACACAACAAACAGAGACAAAAGAAAAGAAACACAGATCCATGCAGGCAGAAGCTTGGGTCACAAACGCACAAAGATGAACCAGTGACCAAGAACAAGATAGTATATGAACAAGTGAGCCAAATTGGAGTATGCTCACATTTTTTTTCCTGAAAATCATATCAGAGTGAACAAAACGCAATCCAAGTTACACGTTTTGTTTGTTGTTTGTTGTTTTTTGTTTTTTTTTTTGAAAACATATATTCACCACCTTTGAAAACAAAACAAACACAAACAAAAACAATACAATAGATAAATCTATCGACACCCAAACAACACAAACAGAATCAACACCTACACACTTGCATGAAGCAGAGAGAAGAAAAGACCCATCCTAGAACCCTGCAATATATTCTTTGAGGAAAACAGAGTTGAGAAACCATGCCTAGTGGCCAGAACGACACATCCAAATGCAAATAAAATAAACCACGAAAAACCATATAACAATACAAACCCAACTTTTTTCTTCTCTCTTTTATTTTATTTTAGGAACCATTTTGCAAGCAACACAAACGACTAAAAGGAATGGACCAAGTAAAGAAAAAATCAAACTCATCTCAAGCGCAATCAACAACACACATACATAGGGACAACACACGGACATAAAGACTAAGAACATAAAACAGAAAATGCATAACCATGAGGGCTAATCATCATGAAAACAGAGGCATTGTGGGAAAGTGGGTAAAATAAAATAAAAGACATGAAACTAACCACACTCAAATGAAATTTCTTCTTCTCCAAGTAGGCTCCTTCGCCGAATTGGGCGTCTTCTTTTGGCACCAACTAGCTGTTGCGGGATGCTGGATTGGCTTCAAACGGAGCCACACAGTAAATTGGGTGACAATAATGGTAGCCGGCTATGAACCTAAGAAGGCCTCTATATCGGCTTTGGGGATGAGAGTATGTGACATTTCATGGGGGAACAAACATGGGGTACTCCACACTGGCCGACGAGATGATTTTCGTCCATGTGGGGAGCGGGGGCTCTTGGTGGAAGGAGGCAAAGAAGGGGGGATTTTGTGATTTTTGGATTTTGGAATTTTGTAGGAGAGGAGAGCCCGTGCATGAGATCTGTTATAGGGATCCTTAAATAGGATAGGGGTGTAGGGTTTGGGGGTTGATTTGGGGCGGCGAGGAGGAGGCTCGGCATGGCCACCAGTGCAGCTCGGCTCGGATCAGTATTGTAATATCCCGCACCTAAAATAGACTAAGAGATAACTTATATCTGGTTTGAGGATGCCATTTTGGTAGTTGCAAGAAATATAATCATTTTGACTATAAATGAACTTTATTTGGTGTCAGGATGGCGCATGGATATTTTGATAATATCTAGTGGCAATTTAAGAGATAGATTAGTCAATTTTATAACTTAGAGATTTAATAAGTTGTCATTAAATGAAAATTTAGGATTTATCTTAATTAAGGGTGTTTTGGTATTTTAAGGACTTAAAAATAGAAATTTTAATGGAAAACAAAAACTAGGTTTAAAGAAGTTACTTGTTGGGCAAGAAACTAGTGTTTTAATGCAATCAGAAGTTTTTTAAGAAGTGGAAAGAAGCTCTATAAAAGGGGGAGGTCGTCCTAAGGGTTTGGTTGTTGTTGTTTTGTCTTAGAGAGCCCTAGCCATTCTAGTAGGCAAGGAAAGAGAGAAAGGAGAAAGGTTGAAGCTTTAGGCCATTTCTAAGTTCCGACGAGTTAGTCCGACTTCGAAATATTTGAGGTAGGTGATTCTATCTTTCTTTATTTTTTTTAGGATTGAATGACAAATAGAGTTGATTTGATTAAAGTTGTAAAATTAATCAGAATAATTGTGTTAGGGCTTAGTAACTCATTATCTGTATAAGAGAACTTAATTGATAGAATGTCTTGAGGCTTAAAAACTCTACCTTTAGGCTTAGGGATTGAGTTAAGGTTTAAGAAGTCAATCATGGTTTATCATGTGAACTAAGCGACGCATCGCTCGTACACAAGTAAGTCAACGAATTGAATAGTGACTACATAGAATGGAACATTTGGCGTGCACGTATTGATATGCACATGCCATGCACATAGCGAAAGTTGGGTACAAGGCAAGGAGACATGCAAGGTGTGCACGTGACATTGAAATAGCTACAAATGGTATATTTTATAAGCCAATCGGAGTTCTGTAGAAATAGTTATAATTTTTCGAAGTTGGAAACAAATCTGGAAAAACATCTCGCACGTAGCGATGCACGTGACGAGCATCACTATGTGTAATTTTTTATATTTTATTTGGATAGCTAGTTAAAAATGCTTAGAAATGGTAGGTATTATAAGAAAATTGGAGATCTGTAGAATTAGTTATGATTTTTCAAAGTTGGGACCCAATTTGCACTGTTTTAGCAGTTTGTTTTGCTTTCTTTGGTTTGCTAATGGGAATTTGAGCTTGTAACCTTTAGGGGGGGACCTTAAGTATCACTTGAGGATTGTAGTATGATTTTTATTGTAATAGTTGAGGTGTATGTTTGCTTTTTATATTGAGAACACATTATATGTTGATTTGTTGTATTGGATATTGTGTTTGTATAAGATGATTTGCTGTAATAGATATTATGTTTGTGTACCTATGTATATAAGGTGTGGGTCCTGATGTGGCATGATCGCCTAGGCTGGCAATGGTTATGAGCCCGAATGAGGGGTACACCGTGATGTTGTTTTGCCAATGGTGGCAATTGGCTTTGAGCCCGGAAGAGGGGAAGCCTTATTCGTTTTATTGAATTGGTAGTTGTGATTCATATATATTGTTAATCATTGTTATAAATTGATATGTTGTATTTGTTGTACTCATTCAGAATTGACCGATGTTGTGTTTATGTTATGACTCAACACTACATATGTACACTTGTATACATAGCATGTAACATTAAGAGTTCATTGTTGGTAGTTGGTAAGGAGTGATAGTTCACCTACTGAGTTTTGTGCTCACCCCTACTTGTTGATTTGTTTTTATTTAGGTGTTGATTGGAGCTAGTGCTAGATTACGTTGCTCGAATCGAGAGCACACTCTGACTGGATACCCTTCGAGAGTCTATGAGCCCGTATGCCGAGTTAACGAATCTACAGAGCTTTTCTTAGAGAGACAGAACACTTGTGCTTTCGGTCGACCGTATTCGGACTGGGAGGTTTCCAATGTGCCGAATCGCCTCGTGGTCCGGGTGCTGACAGACAAACATGTAGAGTAAGACAGAAAAGAGTGCTTTCTTAGGGTACCGGCCAAGAATTCAGACTCTATAAGACGTCCTTTGTGTGCTCTCTGCAAGAGAACCGCCGTATTCCACAAGAGAGTACGCTACCGGTGCCCAAACACAAGCGTTTTTTCGGCCGTAACGCGAAACCGATCGATCTAGCCAAGCGCAGGTTGAAGAGAGCTCTAACAGGCCTGGGAGGACCGAACCCACGTATGTGGCAAAATACGGGGATGACTTTTGGCTAGGGGTGAAAGGCCAACCAAGATCGGAGATAGCTGGTTTTCCGCGAAATCTATTTCGATGAGAGCGTATGATGTCGATGGGCCGAGGTAGAGCACTCCATTCACCGAAAGGCAAGGCAAACTCCGAATACCTGGCCTTGATCTCTTGTGTACGACAGACTTTTGGATGTTTTATAAGGCTATTGTATTGAGCACTGACTATTAGAAATTCTGTTTATTAGTTATTTGTGTGGATTTAGTGATAAAGTGATTGGGTTAATCACGGGTCTCACATAGGGCTGGTGAGAGGCCGCAGGTCTCCTATGTGGCTGGTTAACCTAGGTCCCATATGTGGTGGGTTGTCGATAGGGACATTGTAAGTCCCACATATAGCTGTCTGGTAGTGACTGGAATTCTTGGAGTTGGTAGCTGGAATTCCATGGATGGTCAGCTTGCCGGTGCGAACTTTTAATAACTGAAATGTGATGTGTGATGTCCTATTTTATGATTTAATGTAAACTAACTGTGATAGAATAGGACACTATATTAGCACAAGCATACACTTGTTCATGTAAACTTAGGTTTTCATGCTATAGGATGGTGGAGATGGAGATCACCTATTGGGCATTTGTGCTCACCCTGCTTTATTTTTATTCCCTACAGGTTTTTGTAGAGAGTAGCTAGTGGTTCCATAGCAGAGCAGGTCGAGACATTTTTGGTGTGGGATTTATCTAATAGACTTGGTTTTATTTATTATTTTATTTTATTTCTTTTCTGGGACTTGAGTCTGTGGCAGTTGTATGAACCTTATTGGTTGAACTTAATTGTGAGCTATTTATGGGTGTTGGGTGTTGCATATTTATAGAAATTAATTGCATTGCCGTACCATTTTACTAAATTAAATCTTGTATTGAAATTCAATTAGGGAGTACAATTCTACCCTTGTTGTAGTTTTGTATAGAATTGGATCGGTCACCAACCCTTCGACCTCTCGAGTGTAGGTGTGAGGACATCGCATTCCTAGTTCTGTTGTTTTTAGAATTTGGGGCGTGACAGATGTTGGAATACTGGAATAGGGTTAACGATTACCCGCAGCGGAAACGGATTTTAAATTTTTTAATTCCAGCAAACAAACACTAGAATCTAAACATGAATCAATTGATTTAATTTAGCGAAGAGCGAAAAGAAGAAACCAACCTGAAGAACGGAAAAGCTAAAACCCTCTTCTTTTCCCTCCAAGAACGAACTCACGATCTGTCTTTGATCGTCCTCACAGCCTCCTGGATTCAATCACCAAATAGCCTTCTTTGCTATTCACCTTCTCAAGGAGTACAGGGCTGTGGCACCCCTGGATCAAAGAATAGGAACACCACCTTTGCTAGTGTTGGCCGTCACCTGTCTCTCTCTCTCTCTCTCTCTCTCTAGGCTGTCAACGATTGCACACGCACACACTTTAACCTAGGAGGCTATGCATCTATTTATAGACCTAGTGTTACCCCTATGCTATTACGCATATGCCCCTTTAGTTAAATAATAATAATGCATATTATTTTAACTCTTTAAATAATATGATTATTACGCAATAAAACTAATTAAATAAATATCCAATATTATTTATTAATCAAATAAATAATATAATTATTCATTTAATCACATTAAATGGATAAAATATTTATTATTATTTATTTAATCTCATTAAATAAATAACCATGTAATATATATTTAACTCTTAAATATATATTGACACACGTTAATTGATTAGCTCTTAAACATAGCCAAAGAATTATCTTACATCGATCCAGTACTCCATAAAAAAATAAACGGTGCTAGCAAGAGGGATCAAATGGACCCGCTTAATCGAAGCTCTAATAAATAATATTTAATTAATTAATCTCATTAATTAATTAAATTATTATTTATTAGTTTTAGTTCGAGCCACGATCAGGGACTAAAACTGCACTTTAAGATTAAGCAGATATAATTACAAGAATCCATAACAAAGATTTGTCCATTGATATAATTGATTGCCATGTGATATGATCCTCCACTATGATATTCATAATTAGAGACAGGTATCAATAGATTTCGTTCAACCTCTCTAATTATATCTTGGTCCATGTATTACCATTAATTCTCCAATGGGCGACCTATTCATGATCCAATCATGAGTTAGGATTTATAATAAATTATATCCAATATAATTACAAGCGCTTGATTCACCCAAGAATCCTGAATTAAACAACATGAGAATATCATTACTCTTCGTATAGCAAAGAAGTGGATTCCACGCACCTGACTTGACACTCCCACTATTTATAATATTATATCTCCAAGATATCGAGATATTCGAAGCACTAAGCCTCTCACTCATTGATAAGTCAAAAGACATAAATTATAGATAAGAGTTAATCAAATGGTCTGGATTAAGATCAATTCATAAATCAGTCATCCAACGATAGAATATAAAGTTTTTTATACAATGCAACGGATATTAGTTGAAGAACTTATTCTATCATGGTCCTGTTCAATATGTATGATTACATACTGGCATTACTATTTGTTAAATCTTTACAATGATCCTAAACTAGATCACTCTCACTATGGAAATAGTCTGCACCACAATCTTATCAGAATAGAGCATCTCCAACTCTATTCACCGATTGTGAACCAATTTTATACTAAGTCTAATTAGTGGATCTATTTTATGTGTCCCACACATACCCAGTAATAGACTTTGATAAGTAATGGGATGTTATGATGCTCAGCCACATAAGAAAGCAGAATAATGCAATCTAATAAATACTTAAACAAAATATATTTCAATTAATCAAAAATAATCTTTATATAATTAGGATTACACGTTGCTTTATATAGCATTATCCCAACAATCTCCTACTTGCATTAAATCAACCGTGTCATATCCCGAATTCCCAACTTCTTAAGGTGTCCATCAAAAACTCTAGAAGGAAGAGTATTTGTAAAAGGATAAACTAGTTGTCCTCCGATTTCGGGTTCTGTTAATATTTACTAACAATTCTCACCGCATAGCAAATATTCAGTCTCGTACATAACTTAGCATACATTAGACTACCAACTGCTGAAGCGTAGGGTATCTTTCGCATGCTATCAATCTTTGCCTGTGTCTTAGGAGACATTTCCTTAGACAACGTAATTCCATTTCTCATGGGTTGTTGAGCCTCTTTGGAATTTTGCATACAATACTTTTCAAGTATTTTATCTATGTATGAGGCTTGGGATAATGCAAGTATCTTGTTCTTCCTATCACAGTATATACGGATTCCAAGAACATAGCTTGCTTCTCCCAAGTCTTTCATCTGGAATTGTTTAGTCAACCACAGCTTGACCGATTCCAAGGATACTATATCATTTTCAATGATAAGAATATCATCAACATAAAGAATAAGGAAGACCACATTTCCATCCTTTATCTTGCTATAGACACATGGCTCGTCTATGCTCTGTTTGAAATCAAATGATTTGATCACCTCATCAAATCTAATGTTCCAAGACCTAGAGACTTGCTTGAGACCATAAATGGATCTCTGCAACTTGCATACTTCATGCTATTATCCATTAGCAATGAATCCTTCAGGCTGTATCATATAGATACTCTCCTCCAAACGACTATTCAAGAATGTCGTTTTCACGTTCATTTGTTAAATCTCAGAATCGAGATATGCGGCTATAGACAGGAGGATGCG
The DNA here is from genome assembly GCA_023512835.1 of Taxillus chinensis. Classification (NCBI taxonomy): domain Eukaryota; kingdom Viridiplantae; phylum Streptophyta; class Magnoliopsida; order Santalales; family Loranthaceae; genus Taxillus; species Taxillus chinensis. The sequence continues at coordinate 58,248,254 of CM042088.1, read as the reverse complement.
AATGGATTTAAGCATAGCCACCGAAGAGAAGGTTTCCTCATAATCGATACCTTCTTTCTGGGTGTAGCCCTTGGCTACTAGCCTAGCTTTAAAAGTCTATACTTTTCCATTCGCGACTCTTTTCCTTTTATAAATCCATTTGTATCCAATTGGTTTCACCCCTTTGGGCAAATCCACAAGTTCCCAAACTTGGTTTGAATACATTGAATTTATTTTAGCATCCATTGCTTGTTGTCATGCTTTGGAATCTACATAATTTAGTGTATCACTTAGGGTCAAGGGATCATCTTTATAATCATCAGAGATAGCTACCAGAGCATCTCTAACTCCCATGTAATGGTCCGGTTGTCTAACAACCCTCCCACTGCGACGCAAAGTAACTGGTTGTTATTCCAATGTTGTGGTCTCATTTCTTATGACTAGTTGATCAATAATGATCTCATCATGTTAATCCTGAGTTGGGTCACTGATCTCATCAGCTGGTATCTCATCTAACTCTATTTGATGATCTAATTTGTGATTATTAATATGGTCATCTTCAAGATATTTAGCATTTGTCGATATAAACACTATTATCTTTCTGACTATAAAATAAATCACCTTTCGTTTCTTTTGGATATCCTACAAAAATGCACAACTCAGTGCGTGTATCCAACTTATCCACCTTAGCCCTTTTGACATGGGCCCTATACCCCCAAATTCGGATATGTCTTAAACTTGGTTTATGGCCTATCCATAATTCGAATAGTGTCTTTGGTACAAATTTAGAAGGAACCCTGTTTATCAAATAAACAGACGTTTGTAATGCATACCCCCAAAATGACTTGGGCAATGATGAACTACTTAACATTGATCTCATCATGTCAAGTATTGTCCTATTCCTTCTCTCTGCAACACCATTTCGTTGTGGTGTGCCAGGTGTAGAGAGTTAAGACAATATCCCATTATCAGTTAGATATGACCTAAACTCATTATCTAGGTACTCTCCACCTCGATCTGATCGAAGCATCTTGATAGATTTACCTAATTGCTTTTTCGTCTCAATTTGAAATTCTTTGAACTTTTCAAAAGTCTGACTTACGGTGTATTAGGTAAACATATCCATATCTAGAGAAATCGTTAATAAAAGTGACAAAATACTCATGAGCTCCTCTTGTTTGTACATTAAATGGTCCACAAACATCTATATGTACTAGCTGTAGGAGATCAACACGATGTCCTTTCGAAGGAAAAGACCTTTTGGTCATTTTACCTTCCAAACATGATTCACATGTGAGTAAAGGAGTAACCTCTAAACTATTCAGAAGTCCATTCTTTACTTACCTTTGAATCCTAGTTTGGTTAATATGTCCAAGTCTCACGTGCTATAGATATGTTTCATTTGTATCTAACTTAACTCGTTTTAGAATGGATTCATCATCAATTATTTTAGTGTTCAACAATGTATGAATGCTAGGATTAATTTTGTAAAGATTGTTTTCCTTTATGCCAGAACATATCAAAATATTATTTTTATAAACTAAAATATTTTCATCAAAAATAACAGAATAACCATGTCCAACCAAAGAAGAAACTGAAATCAAATTCCTGTTCAACTCAGGTACATAAAAAACAATCCTTTAACAAAATAAATTTATTTCTAAAATATAACTTTAGCACTCCCACTGTCATTGCTGAAACTGAATCCCCCTAAGCTGCCTTTGGACCTGAAGTCCCTACAAAGAAGTACAAACATTGTTAGTGACACCAGAATCTATAATCCAAAGATTATTTGATTTTCCACTAAACTTGTTTCAAGGACATGTACAATACCTTCCTTTGGATTCACTGTTTGGAGGTATTCTTTACAGTTCCTCTTCCAGTGCCCTTCTTTGCCGCAATGGAAACACTTTCCAGCTTTAGGAGTCTTCTCTTTCTTGTTCACATTCTTTTTGGCTTTTAAAGTTGTCTTCTTCTTGTCACTTAGCTTTTTCTTCTTTTTAAGAGAAGAACCAAAAACAACCATGTTCACCTCACCTTTCTTAGACTTAATCATTCCCTCATAGGTTTGCAATTCAGTTATAAGAGCGGTGAGGTTTAGATCCATTTTATTCAAGACATAATTTGTCTTAAAAGAAATGAAGCTATCAGGAAGAGTCTCTAGTATCATACCAACCTGAGTCTGTTGATCTATACTAGCTCCATGGATCTCGGCCTCATTAAAATGAGTCATGATCTCTAGAGATGATCCCTAATAGGAGTTCCCACTTTGATGCGACTATTCATAATAGCTCTCATGGCCTCAAACCGCGCACGAATTGAGATCTCCCCAAACATAGCCTGTAAAGAATCCATGATATCCTTGGTAGTTCACATCCCTTGATGTTGTTGCAACACATTGGACATGGATGCCAACATGTAACAACGCGTCATATCATCGGACGCAATCCACCTATCATAGGCATCCTTTCCAGTTTTAGAAGCATTAGCTGGAGGTTCAGGTGGACAAGGCTCTGATAGCACAAACTTGTGCTTTTCAGCAGTTAACACAATATTCAGATTACGCTTCCAATCATTGAAATTTTCATTGGTCAATTTGTTTTGGCTCAATAAAACGGCTAATGGGTTAAAAAACATTTTTTCTGAAATATATGAAATACAAAAATGTTTTAAAATGACATACATCATAACTAAATTTATTAAAATGCATATACATTAATGAATGCATGAGTGCACAAGTATTAATAAAACTCTAAATCAATACTCTTACTATGAATAATAAAATATACAGAATCAGTAAACCTCCTTTGGGAGAATAAACTTTTTCCTTACTTTGTCGGAACCCTCCCAATTGATTTGGCTTTCCTAAATATCACATATTCAACCAATTCAATTTTCGTTTATATTTAGCCCACATCCCTTACAATAGCGCCTCTTTGGAAGATTAATGCAAGAGATCGTGTTAAGTGTTTAACCATTATTTCGTGTCTTATTACTTAAACCTTTTAAATTACCTAGCTTTGGCGAGATGTCAATCAGCCGGTTTAAATAATAAGTAAACTATCCTTTTAGGAAAATAACTTTAGCCTAGTCCATAAAATCTCTTTGGAGATACATTAAGACATATACCTTAGTTATTTAATAATGGAGACCACGGGTCTTATTCCCAATAAAACCCTCTCACACTCAATATGTTAGAAATTGGGTTTTAATATTTTTATTTAACTCTTAAATAAAATATGATGCATGAGCATGTGATCATGTAATGCGCAATTTATAAAACAAGCATTAAATAAACTACGGTCGTAATACCAATGGATCCATCCTATGAAGAAAAATAAAGCAAAAAAACAAGACACTCTTGCAGGCTCTTCATCTTCATCTTTTTGGTTGATCTTCATTGTCTTCATCTTGCATGCAGTTTGAATAATTTTAATAGATAACAATTATCTATTAAAATTACTTCCCACTTAAATGTTTAAATAATTCAATTATAGATAACAGTTATTTAATTATAGAATTATTTTCATTTAATACTGACATA